>OU963897.1:17913169-19163169 GCA_902850365.2 Chilo suppressalis | reverse complement strand
AAAAGGAGAAAAGAAAAAGTTTCCCAAAAACGCAATAAGAATAATGTGAAAATTCCTTACACCTACCTACTAGTAAATATTGAATAATGTTAAACTACCTTGTATTTAAATCCTCTTCATTCTTTTCCAAAAGAAAGAAATAGTTTATAGTTCTATCTTATTTATTATATTTCTCCACTCTTTATCCATACCATAAAATCTTAATGCTCTGTAAGAACCATTATGAATTCGATCAATCAATCCGCGATGCGTATGGTTAGTTATAAAGTTCATGGTGCGACCCCTGTGAATTTTAAATATCCTTCCATTAAATGAATAACAACAGCATACACTGTCCGTGAATTTAGATTTATTCTAAAGTCTATTGCATTATTCAAATCCAACTAAGTACCATTGTTAATGTAGCATAATTAAGAAGTCGGAAATGACACGACGACCAAAGTGCTGTTATCGCTCAAAAGTCACAGTAGGTATTAACAGTTGAAGTTACGCAATTTAACGAAAATGCTTAGTGTAGTACCTTACTTGGTAGTAACCACGGTGAATAAAGATTGTATCGCAATAATAAAATGAGTGAGTTGGTTTTTGTATAGATGTTCTCGTCATTGTAAATGAGGTCCATTTTCTCACATTATGTGATTTATGTAGGCAAACGAATTGTGGTATATTCAAGAAATATTTAGAGGGGCCTTACCATGAAACCATGCATACTACCACCATCAAATTGGTGAATTGCGAGGCATTTGGGGTTGTAAAATAAGAACTCTATAAACACAGTGTTATCAGCGTTCGCTGCTATTTTTGGATTGCAGTAATTACTAAAAATACAGGTCTTAAGTTCGAGCCCACAGATCAAGATCCGAGACGAGACTTTATAGATACAATAAGCAGATAGTACTTGAACTCATAATAAAAAATCGCATTGTTTTTGTTTTTCTACGAGAAGTATAAAAAAATATTTTAAGTCTTCTTCTTAAGTGGGTAGGCATTTATTATCCCAATATAATATTAAGGTACAGTCAAGATGGCCCATGTTACACATAATTTCATATAATTTTTATATGTGAGGTCTATCATCGCATTAGTTAATTAACATAATTGTAAATGATGGGTGACAAAAACATATGTAGTTATCGAGTTTTCCCGTGCTTAGACGGGCACGTTAATTCGTTATCTTATCCAACATAAACTAATAGTTAATGAGTTTAGGTCAATAATGATGTCGATTCTGAGATGATTCTGTAAACCTGAAATAAAATTTGACAACAGTGCATCCTTGTCATTTTCTATACAGAACGAAAAGGAGAGACTGATGTTGAATTTACTTTTAAGGTAAGTTTAAAAAATCATACCAGAATCGATACCTTGTCTCCCTATCTTTGTTTATTTATATACCTTTACTAAATGTGTTTAGGGTAATTCTTTCTCTTCTTCTTTATTGCTATACCTTCACAGGGAATGTCTTTGAATCATCAGTAAAATCACAATTTACTTAATCTATTGAGGATTGACCACTTCTAACATAGCACTACTAAAAGTGCAGACATAGACAACATGATACATTGAAAGACAAAGTACCAAGCATTGGTATCATAACACAACAAGAGTATCTATCGGAGGAGCTGTGCCCGTGGGAATCTGCCCACGTGCCTGTTATTTGTACGACAATCCAGGACAATAATACTGGGGTAATACCGTGACTATTACCCCGGGATTTTGGTTGTCTTGCTTGGCGGAGTGTTAAATATATTTTTGAAATGTATTTCACATCTTGTAAGGGCTTACTCCATTGCAACAATTATATATTTCAATTATTATTATTATTCGGGTTCGAATCCCGGTGGGGGCAGATGTTTGTGTGATGAATACGAGCATTTGTACTCCAGTCATGGATGTTTAATGTGTATTTATATAAATATACTTATATATGTACAGTATATGTATTCTATCCGTTACCTAGCATCCCATAACACAAGCCTTATAGTGCTTACTTTGGGGCTAGGCTAATTGGTGTGAGTGTCGGAAATATTTATTATTATTTATTATTTATATTTACCTTCTATGTTTATTTTATTAGCGGCTGTTAAATAATATACACATATATTTACACCGACAAACTGCCAAAATACTTTGATCGCTTGAGTTCATTCCAAAAATTGGAAGCAGACACCCAGTAAATATTTTCAAAATTTCAATGTGCACTCGAAAATCTTTGTATTTATTCATATTATAAACGCGAAAGTTTGGATGTATGTGTGGATGTTTATTTAAATGACTAAACAGATTTAGATGAAATTTGGCATTGATTCAGTTTATTGTCTACATTAAAACAGGATATTTTGGTCTAGTACCCATTGGACCCTCCTAATTGGACCTTACCTACAAAAAAGTTCCCGTTCGACCTCCTATCAAGAACATGGTGCCCATTGGACCCACAAAGACGTACTTAACGACGTAATGAGAGCTATTTATTTTTATTTTATTTATTTATTATGCTAGTGGAGCTCTTAACTATTTGGCTAATTCTTTTGGAACGATAAAGTACAGTCGTGTAGTAAAGTAACATTGTAAAAGTCATAAAAACACAAAGGTTATAAATCTAAGTATTTAATCAACATATTTATAAAATTCAAAACACTCATCATCAGTAACAAACCAATATAAATATTTACATAAAATATAATAATCAAATCACAGATTTTTTTACTTAACTTTTATAGTCAATAGAAATTATTTTTTATCAAATAACTTAACTAAATTATAAATATGGTTTGCTATATCACACAGATTAAGCACAGTTATTATATATTCTAAATATTGAAAAAATAAATAAAAGCACAAAGGTTATAAACGTAAGTATTTAAAATCAACATATTTATAAAATTCGAAACATCAATCATCAGCAACAAACCATATAATATAATAATAAATTCACAGATTTTGTTATTTTACTTTTGGAAAGTTTTTTTTTTTCAGATATCTTAACTAAAATATACATACAGTTTTTATATCACTCAGATTAACTATTGAAGCACAATTATTATGTATTCTAAATATTCATAAAATAAAATACCAATGTAATATTTTCATATTACATTTTATAAAAAATGTTTTCTAATCATATTTTTACAATTAACGAGAAATTGCTTATTATAAAAACATGCTTTAACTAAAGGATATGGTTCAAAAGCTGTAGTCGGTTTCCGGCAGGGACGAAATATATATAATTTGAAAGTTTGTATAACATGAATAGATACTTTGATTTTTTTATTCATTACCGATTATTTTAAAATCGTGTTTAATAATTAAAAAACTTTGTAAGTATGCTGGCCACCCTATCTTAGTAACGTCATATTTTTAGTGCGTGGTGGCTTATAACGTCAACTCAATCACTATGGCATATATCAATCAGTCCAGTCATGGATTATTATCAGAATTATTATCACTGCTTTTGTTACACATTGAACATAATATATTTAATGCTTGGCAACAAAAAATAAATAAATAAACTTGGCATTTGCAAATCAATTATTGGATAGATTTATGTTATTTTAATATAAAAAACCGGGATAAAATAAAATTCTAGTTTTTAGTCAAACGATTCAGAATTAAGTGCGCTGCATCTCATAAAAACTTGGAGTCTGCCGAAAGACCCACTACCAACCTCCATAAAAAATTTAACAGTCTTCTTTTGTAAAACATTATAAATTACCAAATTAAATATTTAAGACACATATGTGAGTAATTTTTCTAAGCAATGGCCTACGGTTGTAAGATTATTTTCTAGCTGCAACATAGGTCATAAATCGGAACGAGACAGCAATATTTCACTCTCTCTCCCACATATGAGATCGGCGCCATCCTTTTGTTTAAGCGCAGAGATTGCTTGGGCTTGGAATCTATAACCTTTCTTTCATCAGGTGCGTAAGAGGAGTATAACTGCCGATAAAAATACTCAATCTCCCTCAGAATTTCAGTCTTAGATCAAAAGATGATGTCTTTGCAAAATCCACCGTCATGTTGCTTAGATTGTCTAGATCCAAGCTGTTTTAAGGAACTTGGAATCAATCGAACTTTGTTCGATTTGAAAGGTCTTGTGGATTTGGTGTTGCGCTGTAAGGGTATTTATTGGTCAGTGTACGATTGCCCTATTGAGTGAAAACTTTTTACATTAATGATTATTAATGCAATTAATGATCATTCCTTTAAACCTAAAGCAAAAACATATAAAATGATCTTTAAAGAAAAAAAGGTTTTACAATATTTACGAAAATAAAAAGATATTGAAGTATTATCATTGTCACTTGCACCCTTATAACCCATAGAATAAAAATACATGTCAGTAGTGCAATATTTGGTTTTGGCTCCTTGTCAATACGAATAAAATAAAAATAAACATTATACCTACAAATTAAATTTTGATTACTTTTGATTCACTTTTTATTTTCTAAATATCTCCCTTATATCTTATTGTACGAGTACCTTACTAAAAATCCAAATGTTTTAAAAATTAGCTTTTCTTAAAGGTTACTATCATCTGTATGCGTCCCGTATTTATAGAGCAATAGACGAAAAACAGTTTTTTTTATTTTTCCTGAAAACTTACGTTTTTGTAGTTATCTTTTTATTCTCCGGGGATGGCTAAATGTCGTTAATGCGAAGAAAAAAGGTAACCTGATTTCTTTATAATTTGTTTAGGACTACTTACTGGTTGGAGTCAATACTTATACAGTATTTAGTTAGTGGCTTTATAATACCTACTATTAATTTTATTTTTGTCTGCAATTTTCTACATGACTGTACTGTGCTTAACAAATCTGTTAATAAGGTCCAACTGGCAGTAGGGTATAATCTTGAAGGTCCAATGGGCACTTAAAAAGAGGTCCAATGGGCACATCTTTATATATATAATTCTTCTGTGAGTGTGTATGTCACTGAACTTCTCTTAAACGACTGGACCGATTTTGATGAAATTTTTTGTGTGTGTTCAAGGGGATCTGAGAATGGTTTAGATTCACAATTTTGTCCGCTGGACAATGTTTTTTTAATTAATTTTTTTTATGGCGGTACGAAGTTCGCTGGGTCAGCTAGTTGAATATAAAATTTTTAAGGAGGTCCAATGGGCACCAAAAAAGAGGTCCAATGGGCACATTGAATATAAAATGTTTTAAGAAGGTCCAATGGACACCAAAAAAGAGGTCCAATGGGCACTTTTTGCTTTTGGGTCGAATCTTGAGGGTCCAATGGGTACTAGACTTTATCCCGGAAAATATTAGGTTCCTCTGGGATTCCAAAAGCCTAATAATAAAGCGGACAACGTCGCGGGCGGAAGCTTGTAATCGATATTGCTTTAAAACTACAACAATGTTCGGTTTATACCTACAAAATTTATAACACACCTAATTGTCCTTTTTTCCACTCTGCATGTACACTTTGTTGGATTGACAAAGAATCAAGAAACACTAGACTAGAGTGTCTACTATAGAAATAAAAACGATAAATCAGAACAGGGTCCGTCATTGAGTTGTTATATTTTAGACCTTGCATTTAGATTACAGACAAAATCAAAATTACAGAATTCATATGACGAAATGAGGCAAAAAATTTTTCAGGCGACTGGTGGCTATGATTTTTTTATAATATTGGCAGCACCCAACTAAGTGATAGACACCGTAGAAGCTGTTTATTCTGTCTTAAACTACAAAAAAGTTTTACAGCGTTACAAAAATTTGCTTGTACTGCTGTACCACCTAAATTATGAAATACAGAATACTCGCTTAAATTAAATTTAAACTTCCCGCTCTGTTACACAACTAAGGAAGGGAAGTTCAAGATTTTTTCTTGTTTGGAACAAAGATAACATTGTTATCACCAGAAAAAATAACATCCCAAGAGAAAAAACGTGCGTCTATCGTATTGAATACAAGTTTTTGTTCTCTGTGTTTTCCTTTCGTTGCCAGTCCAATACATGATAACAGAGAGATTTTACATTAAAAAGTATGGATTGCCAACCACTTGATTGTACATGAAAAAAAAATAGGCAATAGCATGATTACATTGCCGATCAAGCTTATTTTCTCAAGAGTTTTCTACGTCTCTTATATAAATAATGATGTTAGTAAAACAAAGAACCAATTTTCAGTTTCATTTGTTAAGACAAACAATAAGAAATATCAAGTAAACAATGGAAAAAACAACATTTTGAGCACTAACAACGATCTTGACATCATAAAGAAAACAAACATACTCATGCCATTTATCCCTCGCAGGATTGGCAGAGCGCCGAAGATGCAGCTTGGAGATTTTATTGACATTGTATTCGGCAGGGGCGTATTTTAAAATCTGGCGCTCCAGGCCATTTGCGATTTGCACCCCATCCCTCCCTTAGAATTAGTTAATCAAATCAAATAAGTCAGTATCAGTACACAATGATTTCGAAGGCTTTTGCCGCGTTGGGCCATGGTGCGATGGCCCTCTTCGCACTAGGGTAATTAAGCCCCTGTTGGTCGGGGCTTGTGGTTGAGTATAGCCAAAGATCGAAAGATAGGTCTAAAACATTGCTCGGAAACAGCCATAGGTTGCCAGTCTCTATCTCGCTACTAAATCGACAAATAGTATCCGAGTATTCCCTGTGCTATGACAGACTTTTAATACCTGCATTGTAGGTAGACAAGTAGCAATCCTTCTCTTCGTATGAATAAAAAGCACTGCATTTAAATGTAAAAATAATTAATAAAAAGGTGGTAAAATCGTAAATCTTTTGAACGACTTCCTTTTTCTTTGAATATTTTTTACGACTGTTTTGATTTTTATGTAGAAATCGTCGTTATCTCTCTCTATTTTATAGAAGTAAAAAGCTTACGACATGATATATTAAGTTTTTTCTTAGTTTTAAATTTAGAAACATTAGTATTGACTCGCATAGACAGATTGTGCTTTTGTCTGCGTTTTTCTTTTAGCTATATAGTATTATCAACAAAAATAATGCTATTTTTGTTGATAATACTACCGCTAGCCGCATGCATGGCTATTCACCCAATTCGAATTTGTACTGTCAGGCGCGTTGCAAGGGACGGGAGTCCGAGGTTAATTTTGTCCGCGACGAAGCGGATCTCCGCTTACGGCGGAGGCTCTAAGGCCCGTATTATAGAAAGATTCTCAGTGTTTGATCCAGTCTTGAGCATAGTTAGAAAGGGATGTCGCTATATATAGCACATAGCGATATCCCTTTCTAACTGTACTCAAGTAAAGATCAACACTTAGTTGTCATTCTGTAATACGGGACTAAGACGACCACAGTACACAATACTGCACTACTAACTACTCCAGGGGGCCAATCGCCTACCGGAAATGCTTTGGGAAACGCTAACGCTTACGATTTTATATTGTTATTTCTAGCCGCCTGAGGTTTTCGAATACCTCACGCTCATTTTTTCTAATATTGTTATTACCAATGCAAAAGAAAAAGAAAGAGCGCGAGGCATTCGAATACCTCAGGCGGCTAGAAATAACAAAATAAAATCGTAAGCGTTAGCGTTTTCCAAAGCATTTCCGTTAGGCGATTGGCCCCCAGGGCTTATGTGGGATTGGTTATAAACCGACAAGCACTGAAGCACAGCGTAGACGGGTTACTAGCAAAATCATAATTTTGAACTCAAAATGTTCTACTTCTTCACTTATGTATACTCATTCGATACGACAATTAAAACTAAAACTGTCTTTTAATTATGTAACTGGTTTTGCTTTTTTAAAATAAAGTCTATGTCACACGGACCATAATTACAAATCGATCAACAGTTTCATTCAAATTTGAATCTGTTCAGTAGTGACCTACAGCTATGGTGAAACATGAAACATAATTATAGTCTTCAAGTGATTATTATCCTTCCCTTTTCTTATTGGGTAAAAATAATCCTCTAACAGTCTTGTTTTTATTTTAGAGCATTAGATGTACCGATGGCATCCCTTAGATACCCTGCTCCGTCTTCACTTACAGTATTACTCAATAGTTTTACTCTAAAGTGAGTAAAAATCTACGTGTGGACCGCTAAACTCACAACTCGGAAGCCCGTTCGTAAGACGCGACAAGTTCATTTTAACCCACTTTAGATTTTAACCCACTTTAGCTATCGACTAATACCGTATGTGCAGTGCCGTCTTTGACCTATTGGAGGCCTTGGACATATTAGGATAATGGGGCCCCTATGACCCACGTTTGGTGATTTAACTGGAACTAGGGACTTTGTATTTGATCTGAGGGGGGCCCTTTCGTTTTTTGACGCCATTTCTACTTGGCGCCTAGTGCGACTACTCGAGCTGTACTCAGGCACGGTTTAGTGAGCATTCATTATTCTTAAAAATAAATTAACCTGTGCCGAGAAGTATTAGACACTTGCATTATTGAAACAGGAAGGAAGGAAGCTGAAAGGAGCTCACTGGCGCAGGTGGTTAGCGCATTTAGCCTGCGATCGTGAAAGATAAGCAACAATCTTAATGGTCGGTCATTGGATGTTGACCCAAAACACATTATCTCGAGCTCTTTCGTGCTACGGAAGCGTGGTGGGTCACGGCCCATCTCCTTATTCCATACACAGGGAAGGCCTGTACCCCAGCAGAGGGTACACTAATAGGCTGATGATGATAATTGAAACTCGATCCCTATATAAATTATATTCACCGACTAAAAAGCCACACAAAATCTTGTATCTACGTAAAATGTGAATTCCCAATTCCCGTTTACAAAGGACTAGTCGAGAACACCCCTAGGGCTGGCCGTATCACATACGCGGTCCCCACCGAAGATCGATTGCGTTCCACCTGTCGAAATAATGCTCAAGGGAGCTTGTGGAGAACGAGGAACAATTGGTAAGACTTGATTCTAAGTTATGGATCAAAGGACAATGTTAAAATTGGCCTAAGAACCAACACCAATTTGGCATTTATGATAATTCTTAGTATATTTTTTGCGATAATTATCAGTATTTAGATTGTAACGGACACTTCCAGTTAAGTAAGCTAAATTAAAAAGTTAAAAAATAATATGAGACAATAATACCATTTTATGTGTATAATCTATGGCAGCGCTGCAAACAAAACACTGTTTCTTCCTAATGCCGGCACTTAACTTGGCTATTCGTATTTGCTATTTTAAAACATGACATCAGTCTGTCCTTTTCATTCCTTATTAAGCATGACAAGGACAAACTGTTGTCAAGTGAAGGGCCGGCATAAAACTCGTTACTCTGTGGTTGTGGTGCATGCATTTTGCATTCGTAGTAATCTGTGGCATTCGTGCATTCCAAAGAGTAGTATTTTTATACCTCCTGTTTTTTAACAGGAAAGTGCATTCTCGTTTCGGATTACCTGTTGTGTTTATTTGCGATTGTTTTTCCTTTAATTTAACTATTTCGGCTATCTAATATGCCATCGATGTTACCAAAGGGCAGACCCTTATTACCAAGTGCTAGTGAACCTGTGCCACAACATCCTGAGAGTGATCCAAATTATTCAAGAACAACTGATACACATTCACGCTGCATATTTACAAAATATACCTACATGTGATCACGGACCTAAACAAAGGATGGACGTAACCTCGTCTAATCACGAGTGAAGCATGCAAATGGCCGCCCGTTTACCGTGTGTGCGTGATTTGAGGGTGGTCATATAAGTCATCGATTTCCCTATTTTTTAAATGTCTCAAACTAAAATATTGTTAACACTATGTAGGTAATCCCGTTATTGTAATATGTATTTATTATAATAACGGGATATTTACCATGTTTTTATTAGATGTGAGCTCCGGATATTTCAGCAATTTAAACGGGTGCACTTTAGAAACATAATGTTGGCCTATCAAACATCATTTTTATGACGACCGTTAGAAAAATGAAAAGACTTCCTAGGTATAAAGTAATTTATTATTTACATAAAAATTAAGTATCTGGTTAATATTACACATAACCATACCTAAATCGCGCAGATAAATGCTTAAATAAAAATATAATAGACCAATATTATTATTTCTTCTTTTAAATGTAAGTGTTTCATTCATAGATTTAGTAGGTATTTAAAGACTGACAGAGTGAGGAAAAGAGATATGTCGACATGGGGACAGGAACTTCAGAAAACTGTCAAACCCTTGCTTCTGAAGCATTTGTATTCTTAATACACGGTATAAATTAGCATTTTAAATTACCTCTGGGATATTTACTGGTAAGTGCACAGCAGAAATTTAATTAAATTTATTTATGTATTTCAAAATGTTATGATGCAGGCTTAAAGTCGTATGCTTAACATTCGATACACAAAAACAGAACCAGTAATACAGGCCAACTAGGTCCCTGCCTCAGCTTAATACTACAGCAACACCAGGGCTGCTGCAGCGCTGATAATTCTGGCAGGGTTGACGAGACATTTTTAATTTAATAAAAAAACAGAAGATTAGAACCATACCAATCAGCATGACAAAAAAAAATAACAACATAGGCTGACTGCTTTTAGTATCTTAAGCCTTAAAACAAGAGAAATGAATTCATTAAAAAATTAAATAAAAATGAAGTAAGATTTATCTATGACAAACTAGAACTTACAAAAACCAAAACTAAAACCAAACCTTAAAAAAATACAAAGAAATAATTAGTTACAATCAGTTTCTAAACACAAGAAAGTTTGCTACATATTTACATATATATATAAACAACAAAGAATTCACAGCGAGGATATACCATTTTATAAAACATATAAAATATTCTATGAATAATATGGCTTCTATTCTTTTCCTTTTGGGATAAGGAACCCTAAAAAGTTACGAAATCTGACCTTACCGAGTCACAAATGCAAGAAATACAAAATTCCCTACTGTTAGGGAAAATTTCCCGTAAATAAAGTAGCCATACAGTTGTATTTTTGTTTACAATTTTCATCCCAGTAAATAAAATATAATATGGAATAAATATCAAGAATTGTCAATACTTACGCATGGTACGTAATTCCTTGTGACTTTTTAAATTTATTCGTGTAGTTTTTACAGGATTTCACCACACAAGACGGCATTTTAAATTATTTTTATCAGAGCAATTGAATGTGTGACTGCCGCTGTCACGCGGGGTCAAATGGCAGCGTTTTGTCCGACCTGGTGCATTAGTGTGAGTGTAGGTAGTGTACAACAAACGATTTTGTCTGACCTTGCATGCTTCACATGATTTGCCTTTGATGTTACGTCCGTCTTTTTTTTAGGTCCGTGCATGTGATATACAAATAAATACAATATGATACAAATATGTGAAAAATAGTCAATAAATAAGAAGCAAAATTACAGTTTTTTATTTTATTCATGATTCCTACCTAACCAAGTTTTTCCTAATAGTTATTCTTTAAAATCGCACAGAGTAAAATGAATTAGTTGTAATATTAATTCACTTCATACTGAGTTTATACTAAATTCATAGGCTGACCTATGTTCCTAAGTTTTCCTAATAATTTAGGTTCTCAGAAGTGTCCGTCAATAATCTTTGTTTTTACAGTCATTTACTTACGATTTTGAACCTAGAAAATAATATTTCATGATTGTTGGTTCTTAGGCTAACTATGTATGGACGCTGAACAATGTCCTTTATATTCCTGATTCCACTGCATCTCTTCAATTGACAAGGTAAATATAACGAGTTATAATCTTAAGATAAAAATCTATTACCTAAATTAATTTTAGGGTACCGTACCTCAAAAGGAAAAACGGGACCATTATAGGATGATATGATCACTTTCCTGTCCGTCTGATTGTCAAGACCGTTTCTCTCGGAAACGTGTGGAGGTATCGACTTAAAATTTAAACCATTATACTCAGGTCCATCTACAGTCCTTTTAGTTATAAAATCGCAACGAATTAACCGATTTCGATGATTTAAACAGTATATTAATAAAAAAGCTTATTAGATCACTTTACTGTTGATTTTGAGTTGATTTGCTGACCTAGTAATGATCCTCTCACAAAGTATTAATATTTTTATGAATACTTGTAAAGGTATTCGTTTTATATTGTGGATTACCTACAATGCAAAGAGATGGCACTGTCTTTCAGCCGAAGAAATACTGGAGGAAATTCGACACGGCCATTAGGGCCGCGGTAGCAAAATAGTCATTGATAGATAGCGGCGATAGAATAGAGATAGCGGGAGTGCAGATTCGAGTACGTCTGCTGCCTGGTCGGCGTGGAATTTGTTTAAGTAAATTTTTCTTTAAATAAATGTTGTTCTTCAAAAAAGATATTATTGAACTATGGATGTAAAATTAAAAAAAAATACAAGAGTTGAGTGGGTTACGCCCACCGAGCGTTCCGTACAAATTTTAAGTTACGCAACTGAAACCGCCGTGCAAAATATTTACGTTAACTTAGAAGTTTATTTTTTTCACAGCTTCAAGGGACTGTAGACTTGAGTATGTGGTACAAATTTCAACTCGATACCTCTATGCGTTCCTGAGATGAAGTGTCTTGACAGACAGACCGACAAACGGCCAAGAAAGCGATCCTATAAGGATTTCCTTTTTTTGGAGGTACGAAACCCTAAAAACACAATATTTATTAGAAGTGTAACATTTATCAACTTTAGTCTAGGTTGAGTCACATAAGATAAAATATCTATATCGATATAATGTAACATCAGCTTAAACAAGCTTACAACTTATTTGTATCGTCTAGTCTAGACCTAGTCTCTAGCCATAGACAAGACAAGAAAAGAACATCAGATTTCCATTCCACTTTAGCGCCTGCCAGTGAGCGAGCGTTTGTGTCGCGTTGATGCGGTTTTGCGCCGCATATCGATTCTATTTCACTCACGTAGACATGGTACTCCAGGGAGAACGTATCTCAGTCGGAATATTGGAAGATGCTCTATAGTAAGTATATATGAATCATTTAAAATTATTCTTTAAACATAATAAGATGTATGGTGTTTTGTCTTTATATTTTATGTGATGCAGTCTAAATGAATAAGACCCAGTTTTGAAAAATAAAATTAGTAGCATTTCAATATTTTTGCAATCTCAGCTTTCATAAATTATGACTAAGGTAAGTATAATATATAACTTAATACCTTTAATAAGATCAGCATTATAGAACGCATAAAAAGTTGTTGGGTTCCCACTACGACAGAAAAAAGAACCAAATACCTTTTTTATTTATTTATTTATTCAATCAAATCAATTACATTTTAATATACAACGGCTGTATCTACAAACCCTTAAACTCAAACAAATATTTCTTAAGTTTCATCTTTCACATAGGTACAATTCTTGAATACTAGGGGGCATTTCGTTTAGAAATTTAGGAATAACATATTTTAGTGTTCTCGAACCATATACACTGTTGGTTTTCGGTAGGAGATATTTTTCTATAATTAAGGTTACGGAAGTATTCCGGACGATGGTGAGTCTGTAAATTATGTGCACTGTTATGTTCCGCATACCTCAATGATTTTCTGTACTTCCTTATGTGGAAAATTGGCCGTCTGTTTTCAGTAATTTTATAGCAGTTCTACTGTTATGTCTGTAGTGTTATATAAAGATTAGTACCAAAATAAACAAGTGACAAAAAAAACATTCGTTCTACAGGACTTCCTGACAAAGAACAATACTCCTGTTGATGATAAAAGACTGAAAATTTTTATTTTGAAAATTTTCTTCATTATAAAGGTAAGGTACGTTATTTCTCTGACTCCTTGTTCGCAGGTATCAATGACTTCGGTTTAGGTTATTAAGTCTCTATTAATTTTCTCACCATGTTATGAATGCTGCTTAAGTTTTAATAGGTTTAAAATAAAAGTTATCCTGGCATTCAAACGTAACGCGTAAAGAACCAAATCATGAAAAAAAAACGAGAAAACGCGACGTATAGGTACCGCTTAAAAACGAATTAAAAAGAATAAAACTAGACGGTCATTGCAGTCTAGGGATCTCTCAATTTTATAAGAATTCTGGATACGAATCTGTTGATTTTAACTTTTATCCTTCCTAATTTTAAATTAAAAAAAAAATATCATGCACCAGGCTGCGTCCGTATTGCTTTTTAACTGTACTGCACCCACAAATATTTTGAGTGGACTGAGTAAGAAAGGGAGTGACTAATCATGTAGTTAATACATATAGCTAAACGAACTATTTGCCGCACGATCACTTTGTATTTCTCACATTCACGCATCTGTAAAGTTGTGCATTAAATGATAAATCAAGTACACCGCAAAAATATCAAAATGAGAGAAGTTCTTCTTACAACTTTTTAAACTGTATTTTATTAAGACAATGAATATCTCTAGGTACATGATCTCCTTGTTTTATGCATACAAGTATAACAGATATACATAAAAAAAACCTTTTCATTTTCCGTACATCTTTAACACCTAATTACTCAAGTTATATGCACCCTCACAAGGTGGAGGCGGTATTTTAAACGCTTGACAAACTCTTTTCATGAAATCAGTTTCAGTGTCCTGGTTCCATTCCACCCCGTTGATGAGGACGTACGGTACGTAGTTGTAATGGACTTTATGACTTTCGTCGCCGTAATATTTCAGCAGGTCCTTTCCTTTATCCCCTTTCGCACATTTCTTGATGCTTTCTACTTTAATATTTAATAGTTCACCGCACTGCAAAGAAAAGCAATATTTTAAAACACTATATATACCTAGTTATATCACTAGACGGAATTACATTCAAACCTGTTTATTTGTTAAATAATAATATAACCACTTAATTTATTAATAAATAATTGATTTGAGCCGTTTATTATTGGGCCCAGTTGAATACACTTATGATTTTTTTTTATGATTTTCAGCTGTTTGATCTAGATTCCAACGTTTTAAGTAGAGAATAGAATCACATTGGCTCTCATTGTCGAGGCAAGTCCAAGAAGTGATAAAATGTCAAAGGAAAATTAATAAGCCATTACTTTTGAAGAATTATTAACGCAGTGGTTAGGGAGGGTACTTTGATATACCTAGCAGGCGTTGAGTAACTTACGAGATGTCCTATCATCGAGTGGATGGCTAAAAATGTATTATTTCAAGTACGTTTTCTATGCTTTGTAAGGAACAATAATATACGTGAAGCTGTTAATTGCAGTTGCATCTGCAGTTGTTAGCCTGCCAGCATGGTTGCTTATGCCTCGTTCTCACTACTTATGTGATTTCCTTTTAAATGAAGGTCTGGGGCCAATCTTTTGATTTCACTCGTTCTTATTACAAAATCCTATATTAGTGGATTTTGTTTTTAAAGTGAAACTACTTTACGCACGCTTGACTTGGGGGGTAAGCTGGCGAATGCGTTACGAGTTACGAAAAGTGTTTTCGGGCGAGGCGAACGGGAGTTGAGTGGGCGATATAAGCAAGAGAAAGCAGTGCCCGCGCACATTTTCTTTCTCTCTTTCTCTTATAGCTAGTAAATGAAATATGTACATGTATATATTGTACACATATATTATATATACATTCAGATGGAGCTAAAGAAGTTTTACATGGGTCGTGTGGTCATAAGCACACTCGTTTTTTTTTAAATGAAGGCCCGTGATCGAATCTTAGACTTCAATAATTACCTTATCAGCTGTAGCATCGTTGGATCCCTGTTCACCATTCTTGTAGTCCATCAGGCACATGTTGAACTCTATGGAAGCTGTGGTGTTAGCCAATATGTCTATGGCACATGCGTGCAACATGTTGCCGTAACATTCCTCCACTCCGTGTTGACATTCAAAATCTACGGTGCCGTCAGCATGGGTGATAGTCTGTTAACAATGAGTTAAGAAAATAAAAATACATATATTATGTAAATTGCTGTTACTTTTACAGAG
Organism: Chilo suppressalis; assembly: GCA_902850365.2. Classification (NCBI taxonomy): domain Eukaryota; kingdom Metazoa; phylum Arthropoda; class Insecta; order Lepidoptera; family Crambidae; genus Chilo; species Chilo suppressalis. The sequence continues at coordinate 19,147,331 of OU963897.1, read as the reverse complement.
AAGAGTATACCGAATATGTAGGTACCCCTCTTTCAAGGAAACCGACTAAGTTATTTGTTATAATTTTTTTGTTTATTCAAATTGTTTTTTTTTTTACTATTTTTAGCAGTAAACTACATTATTAAGAAACTTAAGTTAAACATTTATTAAGTATACAATACTACTACTACGATATTTTATTAATAATACGATAAGAACTAACTAATACTTACGATATTTTTAATTTCGAATCACTATACATCACAACATTTAACCGACCGCAATGAAAACAAATTGCTCTTGAGTGTAGTTTGAAAAATATCTCAATCGATCAAAAATGAGTCTATCTGATCATACATTTACCCCCTTATACCCCCTTATTAATAAACGGGGAATAAGCTTAGATTAGGTACGCCGTGTTTTGTTCCTATCACTCAAATGCCATTTGTCATTCAATGAACAGAGACAAAACATGAACTAACTAATTGAAGCATATTCTTCGTTTATTAATAAGGGGGATTGAGTTTTAATTTATGTGCTTAACTTATTCTGTTGCCTACCTGTGCATTGCCATATGGATACGTGTGAACATCGAGGTAGTTTTGTAAAATGTTGTATACTCGTGCAAACACTGTTGTATCAAATTTCCTGCAGTCCGGACACAAGCATTCATAGTACAATTGTATTTTTACATTTTCATTTAAGAACTGAAAAAGAGGGAATCATTTATTATTTCACATTGTGAGTTGTTTTCGTTATGATGTTTGAATTTTGTTACAAAGTACAAAACGAACGAGTTAATAAAAACTGTGTACATTCATGTAACATACCTTTTGATGCAATTTTAAAACCGTCATTTTGTGAAAATATGTATATATTAAAAGAAGTATAATTTTTTTGGAATAACAATTATCCAATCTTCAGTTACTAAATCATGTCTTTCTGATTGGCTTTTTACTTTAATTCCTATGTACAACCAGTTACTTCTGAATTTTATAAGAAAAAAAGAACAGTGTAGCGGGAAAAGTAAGTTGTGAGATATTGACCCAAGTTAACGACTGCGTCAATACCGATACGTTGGTAACGTATTTGAATAATAGGCACTTTGTAAAAATTTTACATTAAATTTGTAAAAAATCTTCTAAAAGTCTTTTTTCTTTTGTCTTTTTTATCAGATTTGAAATGTGTAATATTAAAAATAAAACTGATTACCTTGTGTTCCATAAGAAAAACGTCAGCTTCGATAACTTTAATAGGCGTATTTGCACTGTCCAAGACATTCGATAAAATAACTGAAATTTTAATAAAAGAGATGGTTTTAATAGCAATACCTTACACAATTCTTTTGTTTAATTTTTTTAATACATACCGACTTCTTGCGAATTGATTTCTATTACGGAAATAATAATTAGAAGTAAACGATACATTATTAAGCAACTTAAGTCTCAATACTGATAAAAGCAGAAGATATGGCAAAATTGACCGTTGTGTACCACAATATAAACGATACTAATCATTATTTTCATTTTGTTTACTTTCTACTAGTTATCTGTTTAAACTTTAACTCCAATTAGAATATGTTGTGTAGCTCATTGAACAATATTAATTATTCTCGACTACGAATTTCTTTACCTAGTCTATGTTACAAGGTATTTTTTTATAATATTGCATAACTTATTTATTATTGTAATATGTATTAGTTTATATATTAATTTCATAACATTAAAAGTATATGAAGCTCATTCAAATTGATCTCAATTTGTTTTAATACAGTCCTTTAAACGTTGAGGCCTGTTATTACTAGAAATACGCATTCTCTCCATAGAAAAATTCTTTACTGCCAATCTTATGTGTTGATTTAGGGACTCCAAATTATCATGGCGTTTAGAGCATGCCATATTCTCTAAAACTGACCTTAAATGAATTTTTTATATTAAACTACTTTTTTTTTCTATGAATTTTTTATATTAAACTACTTTCTTCATTTTTAAATTATCAGTTAAATGATGACTAGTGCATCTCTATAGACTGCAAAACTTGAGTCATCTTTTAAAATAATTATGGTTCTAAGTGCTTTATTTTTTAGCTGTCTAAAGAATATAGGATTTTTTCGAATTCTTTCCTTCACTGGGTGGGACATTTAAGTGGATAGCCAAAAAATATTAAGACAAAGATTTAATAATTTCTTAATAATTTGTCAGTATTTTTATCTTTTACCAAAAACCAAACGCATAATTTCACTCCTCCTGCGAGGAATTATTATTATTTTTGCAATTTCCTACTTCAGGGACTGCCATACAACTGTCACCGAATCAAAAATAATCTGATGAGTTTAATTTCAATAGTAAAATAGTGCGAGCAGTCAATATAAAAGCCGTGCCAAATCGTCTTTAAGATATTTGAACTTTGGTTCAAATTAAAATACGGTAAATCAATTTCATATACTAACAATTTTGGCTGTACATGAGCACAATATAAAAGAAAAGTAGTATCGCTACTAACCGTTTTTTCGGGCGTTTATTATGCCATAATTGTAAACAAAGTAAAGTAATATTACATATTTGTACATTTTCTAAAACTTGTGTGCGTTTATCAAAGTTTTTATAGAAATGAGTTCTTTGCCTCTGTTTTTATATTAAGTTACATATATAAGTATTCAAAAAATGCTAGTGTTATCACACCACGGAAAAGTTGTTTCCGCATAGTTGAATGCCATTATTTAGTATTGGTTTGGCTGCTGTAAAATTTTAAATATCTATAACAAGAATAAAAGTTTAAAAATATTTTAAAATTGTTTCCACATACTTGAATGCCATTGTTTAGCATTAGTTTGGGTGCCGTATTTTTTTTAAATTTTAATACGAGTTTTAAAAATATTGAATATCTTCAAGGAAGATATTCAGAACAGAAGAAAAAAAACGGTTTACTTTGCTAATTAAGATATTCAGAACAGAATAAAAAAAATACTGTACTAAAAACTGCACCCTAATAAGAATATTCTTGCTTGCTGTGGGTCAGAGCTTCAGGAAATAGAAGACGAGACCAGGTTAGGCAACGCGAATTCTGCTATCGCAATTTATGATAACAACACAAACAAATAAAACGTGTTTCTTTTATTTTTCTTTTTTTAATAATATCTTCTTTTTATATATAGCCCCTGCACTGTGCCGGTGGATTAGTGAACGCTGCACAAACGGCTGCCATGAGGCCATCACCAGTCCCGTTCCATTCGACATCGTTTATTCGAACGGTAGGAAGCCATTTGATGTTCGCTGCTTTAGTTTCAATTCCGTAGTTACTTAGCAACACGGAGGATCTTTGCGATTTTGCACAGCTCTTTATAGCGTTCGCGTCTATACTCATTAAAGCACCACACTGAAATAAATTTTGATATTTTAGTTTATTTAGATAGGTTGGATAATACTTAAATTGAAACTTCTTCGTAATCCATCCATTCTTTGTATGGTTAACCAGGGTCTGTACATAAGTACAAACCCTGGCTAACCGTACAAAGAATGTTATAAAAAATCGATAAATCAATGTATTGTGAGCTTTGCGGTATTGTGTCCTACTCAACTGCCTTTAAAATAAAATCAAAGTTAAAGTAGAATGGTCAACGATATGTTAACGACTAGGTTTAAGAGTACAGACGCTGGTCTATCGCGTTGTATCATGTTCGTATGATTTAAAATGCATAGTTATTTTTATTCCACTATATCGAAAAACTGTTTTTCGTTTTTATATTTACTCTTAATCGATAAGTGTAACAAACATGAATTATTAGTGGCACTGCTACTAGAGTAAGGCTTCTTTATGGACTGAATCACTCAGGAGGATCTGGCCATTAGGCATTGGCCTGTCTCACAGACCCAATGCTGATTGATAGGTCAACAAGCTCCTCACGAATCACCGAGTAAATCATTATCTCTTTAATACTAAAATTAAGGATTCAATAATTAGGTACTTGGTCTGCTGATTCGTCGTTCGAGCCTCCATCTGGCCTTCCTGCCTCCATCATGCAACCGTTGAACAGGAGCGCCTGCTGACGGTTGGGGATATTGTCGAGAGCGCACGCATGCAACTTGTTGCCGTAACACTCTACGGGGCCGTGCTGGCATTGGAACTCTATTGACCCATTGTTATTGTATAGCGTCTGGGAAGAAAACAATCTCATAACAGTCACTGTATTTTAAATGTTATTTACCTAGTGCGATGGTATGACATTGTTCTTATACGAGTCTGATTGGCACTTTGCAGGTTTTTAGGTGATGAGTATTAATAGGGCTCCGTTTACCAGCCTTTGGGTAGGGAACCCTATTATACCTCCGTTGTCTGCCTGTCACAGGGCTCTATCATTTTGTGAAAATAAATTCAAATTACCGTGTACTTGTTTGCAAATTTTCAACTATGTAATATTAAAGTAAGTTTTACCTCTGCTTTTCCATACGGATTGGTGTAAATGTCTAGGTAGGGGCCTAATGTTTTCACCACATCCGCGAAATATGTGGAGTCCAACGCCTTGCAAGCTGGGCATTGAGATTCATAGTATACCTTGATAGAAGGTCGCAATCTTTTTGCATTATACTGAAACAAAAAAGGTACCTCATTTTATTATACAAACTTAATACGTAAGTAAAAGTAAATTTATCAACCAAAGGCGTTTTGAATGTTACGCCATAATCCTTTTTAGGGTCGTAGAGAATGATTACTACACCCTCAGCGATTCTTCATTTGGCATTTCTAAAAGGTCGAATGTAGCAAATGGGCTGTTCTTTTATTTTCGCATCTTCTTATTCTAATTTCAATCTGCTATCCAATATTGTTTTCTTTGTTTATTTCACAATCAAAATGTTAAGTGTTCTCAGCAATGTAATAAAAATGAAATTTTACCTGGTTTGGAGAATAAAATCTGTTAGTACTATAAGAAGTACCTGAAAACAAAAGTAAAGACTGAAATAAAACAAAAGAAATATAGAAAAAAAACCTACAAAATTTATAAGTACCATATGATTGAGAATAGATTATTCCTATGATACTGAATAAATATATAATCGTAGACCCGTGCATATTCGCAAGGATCTCGAATGAAAATGTTCAAGATCGCAATATTTGCGCTTAAGTGTATCTGAGTATATATTAAGAATGTTTAACGTCACGGTGTTACAATACAATTATGAATGGTCGTAATTAACAGTTTTTAATATGTAAATAACCTCATTTTAATAAAATAAAAGGAAATGTTATCGCTTTTCTGCAAATTAATGAAAATATTAAATTATTTTTCAATTATTCATGAAGTATGACTTTGATTTTTAGGATTTATTATAATAATAATAAATATTTCCAACACTCACACCAATAAGCATATTATACATAGTTAAGTTTTACAGAAAAAAATAATTATCCTATTTGGTGCAGTACTTCGGAAGTAACGCTCGTAACAAAGGCCCGCACATACATTTCGGCAATTAGTTTTTATTTATAATAGATGACACGCAAATGTAACGCTAAATTTCCCAATACATTCTGCTGAAGCAAAAGAAACGAGGCTTACATACATCTGTGTTCTACTTATGTTCTACAAATATTAAAATCGTCTTTCGAGCTAAATCCAATAACGAAAAGAGGCCAAATTCTGTTGGCGTTTTAAATTTCCAGAGCGGATTGAATCCGAGTAATCGTTTTTGCAATTAACATCGTGTTTGCTCTGCAAGGTGGGCCAGCTCTGACATTCTGTTTGATGAACAAAATGCAAATGCCCATACCACTGTTTTTCTTTTTGCAATAATAGGTTTTTTGTTTCAATCCATCTCATTGTTACCATAGTTTAGCTTCTTCTTTTGTTAACCTTCGAATTGTAATATAGTAAGTACCTATTCAATTTAATTGTCACATTATCAGAGAAATTTATTTGGGAAAAGCGTTAGGACCCTACCAGGCTTTAGTGAGATATTCAGTTTCTATTATCGAGAACGGGAATCAGACATAACGTCTTAAATGACGATGTAATGAATAGAACAATATTATTTTCGGAAGTAATTCGTGGGTACAATATTTTTTATTTCTATTTATTAGAGGAAATAGTGTTATAATTTGTTTCCTGAAATACATAGTTTAATATTAACGTTCTAAATATTAAACTATGTTGTCAATGTTTAAGCGTTTTAAAGGTCTATATTTTTCTATATTTACTATGAATATAGGCACATTTTCAAATGATCATCAAGAAAATAGTAATTGATCATCAAAAAATACATTTGGTAACCTAACCCAACCTTTAGGTTACTATAGTGATATAAGTTATTTACGGGATTTTTAGCGAGTTTCCGATTTTTAAACCTGGTGTCTATAAGATCGATTGCAGCTGTGGCAGTTCATGCCGAATGAGGGAACACATAAAAGCAATCAAGAACAACGATACGTAGAAATCAGCCATCGCGGAACATTTGATTGATTCTGGTCCTAACCACTGGACTGAGTTTCATAACCCACACATAATCTCGACAGAACGCCACTACATACCAAGATTGGTCAGGGAAGCGATTGAAATAACAAAACATAAAAATTTCAATCGTGAGGACGGGTTTAAATTGTCGAGTGTCTGGAATCCTGTGGTTTGTATGTGTAAAACAGGAAATAATAAAAAAAAAGTGTCGTGTCGCGATCCGATACTGTAAGTGTTGTGTGTCGAGAACAGTTTCGAGTGAATAGTGAGAATGTGAACAGTGGTACGGGTATCGAACGCAATAAAAGACTTCGTCGGAGGGTAGACCGATATGTCTGCCAATGACAGCCTACCCCTACTCTTTGGCCTATCCGCAAAACTTCAGTTACTCCGTGATCATGGCGGTCATTGCAACAGTGCCGAAATATCGGAAACTCGCTAAAAATAAGGTACATGGTAACAATCCCGTAAATAACTTAAATACTAGTGAGTAGTTAGTGACAAAGTTTAAAACTTTAGGTTACTTACCAATTATATTTTTAGGGGATCATTTATTATTTTTTTGAGCAACATTTAAATATTTTCTATCTCTACCAATGAGCAGTACATTTATCGAAAAACTTTCACATTTTTTTATGGCACAATTGTAAACGCCAATTCTTAGATTTATTTATTTATATAAAGTTGTTCGTCTCGTAGGCGTCTGGAAGGCGGCTCACAATAATAGTACCTATTGTAGTTTGGAGCCTCTATTGTAGCCACAGGGAGTTCAGTATTGGTATCTACTGTCGGTTGGTTTCATAGAAATTGAATCCACCAAACGATTTCTACAACAAAGGAGGATGAGCAGAATATCCCAACGGCACTGAGATAAGATTGTATTGGTGTGCGATGAAATCTTTATACAAATGCTCATATTCGTCATACAAACACTGAAATTTAATTGAGCTCGGTTTGTTTGGTTCAAAACCGAACATCAAGGTATTGCGACATATTAGGATGACGCACGGGGCGGCTCGATTAATAACACTTTAGTGCAATACATTTCGCGGTAGCAATTAGTTGTATTCATTAACATTAATACATAAATTCGGAACATTTTTATAACAGTTAATTACGTATTCATTTAGTTTTAATAATAACATTTTAATTCATTTTGCTTTGACTTTAATCAGACATTTATAGCCTCTACAAGTGAACCTTGTGTCCTACTGTGAAGTAAAACAAAATATTTAACAGTTTAACCAATGTATTTCTCCATTAAACCCCACGGAGAGTGATACCCCGAACAGGAACCAATAGGTATACTGTGCTCAGAGTTATTGAAAATATGCTGTCGTGTCGTATACGACAGCACTAGTACTTAGTGAATAAGAAAAGCTTCTTTATTTTATTCTTTGTGAAAGTTACTGTGTTGCATGAAACATCTATAAATAATAATACTGTTAACAAAGGAGAAGCAAGCGTGACGAACTTGGCAATGCTTTCAATGCGGGGGTTCTTTTTAGCGTTCCCTCCCCGAATATTGTAAAAAACTTAAGATATAATAATTTTTTATTATAATTTTATAAAACTAAGGTTCTACTGGCAACCCTTCTGTCGCCTGTATCTACTAAAAAGCTTTACAGCAGGCTATATTTCATGATCAGTAATAGTAGAATACTAATGAAAGTAAGAATATTGTATTTTATTGTCGCTATATCTAGGTACATTGATAAATGTAGTCTTACTAAAGGAATGAAAATGATGTACTATATAATACCCAGAATACAGCCTAACTGTAGGTGCGTGCTTCCGCCCGGCACGTAAGTTGAACCTAAATTTTAGTTTTCAGCGGATGTTTTTTCACAGAAAAACATCATAGCACTAAAGAATTATTAACAATACAATATCTAATGAAACACAGCAACCATTTTGTTAAAAAAACGTTTTGTGTCGTTTTTCTGTGGGAAAACATGCGCTAAAAACTAAAACTTGGGTTCAATTTATGTGCCGGGCACTATACGTTATAGATTCTTCGTTCCTATTTCCTTCTTCACTCTATATCTAGCCTCTGTTTTTTTCTGATATGATGGCATGCCCTCTTTTCTTTGCCTTTGTAAAATCTTTACTGGCTAAAGTGTCAAATAAAAGATAGTTTCAGTTTTAAGATATTTATTTTACAGCGCTGCAAAACCAACACTAAAGTAGGTAGAAACAATCAACAAAGAACAACACAAAGCTTGAATGGCATTAAACTCTAATATTAGGCATAATAGTATATTACGCTCATCGGAAAAAAAAAATTTTTAAGTTCAGAAAAGGCGAAATGTAGTGAATTTCGAATCATAAATACTAAAAAGTTAAAAATAAATACTTATTTTTTATAAACAAGCTTGGTAATAATAAAAATAATTTCAGACTGATAAGAAATATTCAATTATGAACTTCGTTTTCTTTTGTATTAGTTTCTTATTAATTAAGTTGTTTCCACAAGTATATGACATAAACGGTCCATCCCACCAGAGGAGGTCCAAATTTGATGAGGTTTCATATCTAGGACCAAAGTACTCGTTAAGACGAATCAAAAGAGCCCAAATTTGATAGAATTGTCTCATTTTATTACGGACTTCCTATGGCCACCTTCCAGCTCCAGCATTGTCACCAAACTTATACAAGTATGCTAAATTTTAACTGAATCAGATAACAAGAAGTGGTCGAAAAACGGTTTATAAATTTTTAAGCGACATAACAATACGAACAGTGCAAGTTAAAATAAAACTAGATTAAGTCTAGAGCTATAGAAACTTTTTAAAAGGGAACAGTTAACTTAAATGTCAGTACACAGCTCCGGTGGGGTTTCAAATACTTCACCAACGCTTCTCATGAAATCAGTTTCAGTGTCCTGGTACGGTACGTAGTCACAATACATACAAGAGCAGTAGCGTAACTCAGCCGTTTTCTTGAAATAGATACCTACGACTGAGGGGAGCGCTAGGGTTGGTACCTACAAAATGTAAAACATATTTGTGAAGATTTGAAACCGACTTCAAAAAAGAGGAGGTTCTGTGTCAATTGTGGACCGATTTCCAAAAATCTTTTTTATTCGAAAGAGTGCACTTCTGAGGTGGTCCCATTGGGACATTGGATTTGGTTCAAGTCGGGATCTGATGGTGGAATCCGGGGAAATCGAGGGAAACCTTCAAATTTTAAAGGCACGCACGATAACGTTTTTTTATGCATGTTCATCGATTTCTCCGTCAATTGTGTTATTGTTTACTTGGACGATGTAATTTTCACTGAAATGGATGAAATAAAAAAAATTGAAAAAAAAACCGACTTCAAAATCGAAAATAGAACTAAAAAGTAAAAAATAATATCTGGTTCATGATTTGGAAGACGGGCGGAGTCAAGATTAATTCCATATTTTAAAAATAAAAATAATAAAAACTTAGAATTCTTAACGAAAACAAAAATGACTTGCAGCAGCGCGTACGGCAGAACGGCAATTTCATTGGAAGACCTTTTATCATATTTTGTACTGACATAGATACAAAAGTTAAGGCAATAAATTAATGATACTTTTACAAGAGCACTGCTTATTTTTATCTGAAATGTCTCTCTCCCAGTCTAATTGGTAGCCAGTGTACACTAATTAATTTACTTTTTTTAAAATAATGACATTACACACTAAAATGTAGTATTTCATATTAAATATATACAAGTGAATAATTTCCACTTTTCAAAAATAGTAGTTTCATAGTAGGAAATATACTCAACGATGTTTACACTGGTGAAAGACTTTTGTCTTGAGATACAGATGTAATTTGGACACAAAGATTTTTCGTAGTTTCCCGAACGCTGTCCATTCCAGCTGGATACGACGAGAGATCTCTTTCTCAAAGTTGGACTTACCTAACTGGCCTGTCCACTGACCGTCTGGACGAGTGGAGTATTCCCAATTTTAACTGGAACGAGTATAACATGGACATTCGACATAATTTTCGTTCTATCCATGTTCATCTTAAGACCCACTCTTTGGGAAGCACTACTAAGATCTTCGAGCATTGTGTTAAGATCTTCCAAGGTCTCAGCCATAAGAACTATATCATCGGCGAAACGCAGGTGCAAAAGGTACTCGTCATTTATGTTGATGCCACGTCCTTTCCAATCCAGAAGTTTGTAAATATCCTCCAATGCAGCTGTGAACAGTTTCAGAGATATCACATCTCCCTGTCTCACGCCTCGCTGCAGTTGGTTAGGATTAGGGCTCTGGTTCTGTAATCGGAATAAAAATAGTTGCGTTTTTGTAAAGGCACCCTAATACTTCGACATACCTGTAGTCTACTTGGCACCTTTGGAGAGACAGTAACACCGCCCAGGTCTCAATCGAATCAAAGGCTCATAGTCCACGAATGCCAAGCAAAATTGCTGATTATACGCTTCGCCCTTCTGTATAACCTGCCGCAGAAGTAGTCAAACCTGTGTGCGAGACGATTCGTAATAACTCTCGAAAACAACTTATGAACGTGACTAAGAAGCGAGATTGGTCGATAGTATTTCAAGAGTGCTTTGTCACTGTACAAGTAAAATGCAAGTTCATTTAATTAATTTATTTTATTTTCAAAGGACTGCACCTGCAGTCGCTGCGAGACACAGAACGGAAGAGAGCGATGTTGCCATCACTAAAATTTTAGTATGTATTGACCTGTGTGGCCATTAAATCTTATAAAACATTACTTTTAAATTTTGGATATTAATCAAACAGTAACCTTTCTTGAAGAACAGGACAACTTCACCTCTGGCCCATGCTTTTTGGGTTCTGCCTTCGACGATGATGGAATTGAAAAGCTTCTATTATTGATCGATCTATCGGGTATCGGCTTACCGTCCGCTTACTATATTGGTTACTGCAAACCCAACATTGATGGTTTCATTTTCAATTAGAATACGAATATTTACATATACACACATGGTTTAACACACCCTTATAGAAATAAAGAGATAGGTACGCAATACTACACAATGCTTATCCTTTAATAATGAAAGCTTGCACATTTATACTTATACCTATTCCAATTACTTTGTTAAATTATGTTAATCACACCTCTAAGTTTTGATCTACTGTAAATTTGTCTTACCTCTGTCTTATCTATAAGCTGCCGTTGCTTTGAAAAGCAGCATTTTGTAAAATTTTACCTCTCCGCTATGACCAGTCTGCAAGCAATTTGATACGAGTTAAAGTTGTTGGATTCTCATGCTTTGCTTTTGTTTAATTTGTACGTATTCTAATTAAGTTACTTACATATAATTGTTATGTTTCTTTCTCACTGGCATTCCATTGTTTCACCTTTATAGACTTGTGCCTGAATAAAACCTAATTTATTTTGTCTGGTGGCGCTTGCTTCTGCTGACGGCTGCTGTGTGATTGGTTCCATTTCATCTGAATGGTGTTTACTATACAGGATAATACTGTATTTTAATTGCTTTGCTCAAATTAAGCTTTGTTTTTGTGTTTGTTTGTAGCGATAACCTCTTTTATTAGAATCTGTGCTTGTATTGTAACCTTAAGTATATATATATATATTTTTATTATTAATTTTCTAGTCTCGGTGCAAAGGCAACGGATTAACACAGCCTTGCCCCATTTTTTATTATTTCCTTTAAATTATATAACTACTATGCATATAAAAATCGTTAGTGTTTGGCATCCACTTATCAGATAAAGGACCCAGTTGAAAACCAGCGCCAGTGCATACTGCACTGACATTATGCTGAACTGGGCCCTTTTCAGCGCAGCCGTGGATACGGAGTGATATCAGTCATTTTGTAAGTTTTAACTATAACTATTTACTCTGTATCCGTGTACTGTACTGAATAAACGATTTTGTTTGTTTGTTTGTTTGAATTTCAAATCACACCGCAAATACCGCGGCGAAAAATAAGTTTGTACTTACAGAACAGCACTGCAGTTTTTTATCAGAAAAAAAATCATATTATATTATTTACTATTTTGTAAATAAGTATATTAATTTGCCCTTCATGAGCACGTGTAGTAATGCAGAAACTGTTACTACACATGTCAAGCGTCATAAGTTTACATAAGGTTTTCATGGTAGAACGGATTAAAGATTTATTTATTTTATCCAAGAAAAATAATATAGTTTTGAAGAGTGTCATTGATACGGTAAATCGATTACCTTCGCGTTTCCGTATGGGTACGTGTAAACATCAACGTATTTCTGAAATTTATGGTATGTGCTTTTAAAAGAGATTGTATCGAATAACCTGCAATCTGGACCCAAGCACTCGTAGTAAAACTGTATTTTCACTTTTTCATTTCCAGATTGCAACAATCAAAAAGAAACTGTTAAAATTCATAAAGAAATATACCTACCCAAAGCATCAAAGCAAAGGCATATCCCTTACAAGGTTGACAGACCATTATCAACTGTGTAAAGGAGTCCAAGGGACTAATTGTCTAACTTAAACTTTAAATGCGTTATTATGCCATAACTGTTCCAACCATGAAAAGGAAGGGGATCACATTCCTATTTAGAGTCGGTGCCATGAAGGTCTGATATATCCGTGTTCCCATTTACTACTTGGGTTGACCTGGCACTGACACCGACTCTAAATATTAATTTGAACAAAGATAAAAAAGGTTAATTATTTTTTACATTTCGGCGGATATTTTTTTTCTGTTAAAAAGTTTTCATATACTGACTTCTCGTGAATAAAACAGTTGTTATTAATGTAATTTGTATAAAAAATATTAACATTTTGAATATATTATTGGACAATAACCCAAATAAAGTGAAAAATGTGCTGTAGCAACCGTAGCAACTACCTATTGACTATTAGCAAACTAATAGATTTTTTTATATTTTAAAAAGCTTGAAAAAGAAAGATTGCCGGTAATGAAATATATGAGGAGTGTTTAGTCGAATAATTAAGATAATCATTAAGACGTTTATGGTTACAGACACATATTTACATTGACATAATACCATTTTGAAATATTTTTTTTTATTTTATTTTATTTTATTATGGTACACCAACAAAATACATACATTACATGATTTTAATAACCTTATTATTGAAAATACTATATAATTTAATGTAACAAAAGGCTCAAATTCCGCATTAGCCACTTATTGGGGGGGTATTTACCACTTTTCAAGTACCTTCAGCTCCAAATGAGCCGTTCAGCGCCTGCCATCCGCGTTGACCAGTGGTTTTCCACGTAAAGCGGCGCTTTCCCTGAGGAATGCCACAGACCCTGTCCCTCGTGCTTATGACCTGCAACACAAAAACTTCAAATATTTGAACCAAAACAGTATCTTTGCAGCAAACGCAGACTGCATTCAAAATTCAGGATACAATGCCGTTCCTTACCCGCCGCTCAGACAATAGAACTATTAGCATGTTCAATTGCGATCCCGGTTCCGTAGGAGATTACATTACCGAAAACATTTCTGCTTAAAGTTTTGAACGATGCAGTTTCAAATGGTAAATATTTATTCTCCGAAAAACTGTTAGCAGAAACAGAAAATTAATTTAAAATTTAGGGACACCTAGTCAACTTGCACAAAAGAATGAATGTAAAAAGCCAATCTGAAATTTATCTATTTAAATCTAAAGTAAATGTTACTAGAAACAATTCCACGCGGAACGGACAGCAGATGGAAATTGAAACCCTCACCCTCCACTATCTTTAAAATTTTCTTTAGTTTTTAACATCTAACAGTAAAACACTTAAAAGAACAAAAAACAATCATTATTATTTATACCTTAACTCTAAAATGGAACAATAAATGCTGTTTGTGGTGACTTCAGCACTAAATGTGCATTTTGCACTTCTTACTTTAGATAAAACTGATAAGGGGTGGCTGAGTCTCAGGCGAATTTATAGATAAATCACGTACCAAATTAAATTTTAGTAATTAGTTTCAATATAAACCTTTCTAGAAAGGACCCCTTATCAGTTTTATCTAAAGTAAGAAGTGCAAAATGCACATTTAGTTTTAGACAGTTTCAAGGGACCGCAGTCTTGAGTATATGATTTTTTCAACACGATACCTCCACGCGTTCCTGAGATAAAGGATCTTTACAGACAGACAGATAAACGGTCTTATCTTTTTTAAATTAAGTTAGAAGTTTGGTTATTTCACAACTTCAATGGACCGTATACCTGAATATATGGTTTAAATTTCAAGTCGATACTTCTACGCATTCCTGTGATAAAGGGTCTTGACAAACAGAAACAAACAGACCGATAAAGACGGACAACAATGTGATTTTACAAAGGTTCTGTTTTTTGCTTTTGAGACCCTTAAAAACCAAAACAGTTGCCACAAATACGTTGTATGATGGTCCTGCTGCCGAATGTATCTACTACATGATCTGCTAGTTTCAGCTCCATGTAGTTTTGGACAACTTTAAAAAAATATTATGGACATGTTATTATCATGTGGTGACATGTCAAATAAACCAACCTAATATTTTATTATAATTATTATTTTTATCGTATGTGATGTATTTGTGTGTATATAATTCGACTATATTTTTCGGCCCGCCTCAGCATAAAACAACCATAAAGCTGTGACCGTCAACGGGGGTCCCGCGGGGTGATTAATAGTACGCGTCACTCACTTCTCCTGCTTCACCCCCTCAAATACCTAGACTATCTCTTTACGCGCACACAGCACCTTAATATTTCTCTATGAAAAAAACAGGTTACCAACCCTCTCGTTATGTTTACGGAAGCGCAATATCGGTTCTTAGCAGCTTTTCTGTAATGGAGCGGATAAGTTTTTGATTCGTGTTTTACTCAGAAGTTGGTTAATGCCGTGAGCTCGGCCCGCCCGCCGCCGGCCCGACGGACGGTCGGCTGGCTGACGGTGCAATTTAACAAGCTCAACTTAATAAAACTTGCTTGGACTGGAGCAGGGTGCAGATTCTACTACCGTTGAGCTCGCTTATGCTTAATTCAACCATGCTAAACATTTCTAGGGTATTTAAACTATTAACGGAAAGTTAATAGTTAAGCTACCGTTATTTTTACTATTACCCGCTTTTATTTGACTCGAAAACCACATAAAAATATCTGTAATTTGGGTTTTTTTATTTTTGAAGTGAAACTGCTTTAAGCACGCTTGACTTGGGGGGTAAACTGGCGAATGTGTGACGATTTTTGCGTTACGCGCGCACCGGTGGTGACTCGTCGGCAAACAATGAACAATACCCGTCACAAAATACATGAATCTAGTGCTTGGTGGGTGATAACGGACCCAACGTGGATTGGTGGATCATAACGACCCAGCGCGGATTGGTGGGTGACAATGGAACCAGTGCGGATTGGTGGGTGATAATGGACCCAGCGCGGATTGGTGGGTGATAACGGACCCAGTGTGTATTGGTGGGTGATAACGGACCCAGCGCGGATTGGTGGGTGATAACGGACCCAGTGCGGATTGGTGGGTGCTAACAGACCCAGAGCGTATTGGTGGGTGATAACGGACCCAGCGCGGATGGGTGAGTGATAACGGACCCAGTGCGGATTGGTGGATCATAACGGACCCAGCGCGGATTGGTGGGTGATAATGGACCCAGTGCGAATTGGAGGGTAATAACGGACCAATCCACCGCGGATTGGTGGTTTTTTTTCTATCAACAATAGACATAGATACATTTTTTGGATCAAAACAGATATTTAAAAATGATTTGAGAATGACACTTTACCCCCCGACCCCCGTCTACAAATAAATAAGTAACATATATATAAATATACATATTTATTTTTTATTTTATGCATATTTTTATTTCATTTTGATTGATTGCAGATACATTAATGTTTATGAGGCCCGTATTACAGAATGACAACTAAGTGTTGATCTTTACTTGAGTACAGTAATTAGAAAGGGATGTCGCTATGTGCTATATATAGCGACATCCCTTTCTAGCTATGCTTAAGACTAGATCAATCACTGAGAATCTCTTATCTATTAGACAAGTCCGTCCGTCCGTCCGTCCGTCCGTGGTGCTGTTTCAGCGGCCAAACCGTAAGAGATAGATAAAGAGACTGTTTAAGTTATAAGGTGAGAATAGTCTGATAAGACTACAAACCGGATGTGAGTAACGTAGCACTTCCGGTTTTCGAGAAATCACGTGATTTCTATTTCAAATGAAACCACACAAAATCTCCGAAGTTCTCAATTAATTAAATACATTTTTTTTTTGGTGAACATTTGGTTCACTGGTTTGCTAGTCTTTCTATAATACGGGCCTTAGACTCGTACCCAATTAGTGACTTTTCTCTGGTAAAATAAAGTAAATATTTCATCAATGTATTTTTCTTTATTTTTATGTTTTCTTTTTGGTAACTAAGGCTTACTTATGTTATTCCAACAGTGTACATTTTTGCTGGCCTTTGGCTGTTTAATGTACCTTTATAAATAAAATAAAACAAATCTTCAGGTTAAGTTTTTCAGATCATTGGAGCTAAAGAAGTTTCACTTCAGTCGTGTGGTCATAAGCACGCTCGCATTTTTTTGCAAGCAATAAACAGATTAGTTTTCACCATTAAACTTTAAACGAAAATTATTTTACACAGATATTGTACAACTATTAGTCTGTATATATAAAAGGCAACCGTTACTGACTGACCTCTCAACGCACAGCTCAAACCACTGAACGGATTGCGCTGATTTGGCACACATATCAATTATGATGATTGATTTTAATGGTTTTATTAAAAAACTATATATGAGTAAAGATATATACTTTCTTTGTAATTATTACAAAAAACAAATAGCAAAAACGCTTTGTTATTTTATTATAAAACAAGCCAATTCATTGGCTATAACTTCTGCCTCTATTGGGCAGTCAAATTGGACCATAAGCAATGCCAATTTGGTACATCCCTCAAATTCTTTAAATTAAATTTTGAGACAAAAGAGACTAACTCTGGCAATATTAACTGTAATGAAAAATTTGATTCGAATTTTGAGGCTTCAGATATTTTACCATTCCCACTTGCAGTAAATAAAAATTGTAAAAATAATGTTATCAACCTTGTCCATCAAAATATTCAAGGTATGTCAGGCAAAGAGTTAGAATTGGAGCTATTTATGAATTATAATAATATCGATATAATGTGTGTTACAGAACACTGGCTAAAGAGCCATCAGCTTATTTTTAATTTTAGTAACCACCATGTTTCTAGCTCGTTCAGCAGAAAAAAGATATTGCATGGCGGTTCATTAATAATTACCAAGAAGAATTTTAGATGTAAGGAAAGAAATGACCTCGTATGTCTGTCTGTTGAACGAGTTACTGAAATAGCATGTATAGAGTGTGAAAAATTCATTGTTGTTAGTGTATATAAACCTCCTTGTGCCCCATTTGAACATTTTTTGAAAATTATGGAGGAGTTCTATTTAAAATTAGTAAAAGCCGAAAAATAATTGTTATCTGTGGAGACTTTAATATTAACATACTAGACTCATGTTCAACAACCTGTAACTTTTTAAATTTATTCAAGTCTTATGACTTGGAAAATGTTTTTAATGAACCTACAAGAATTACCAAAACAAGTGCAACATGCATTGACAATATTTTCACAAACAAAAAACCCAGCCAGAAATCAATTATTAATATGTTGCACTCAGATCATTGTGGTCAATTAGTATCATTCCCTCGAAAAAAGGTTGAAGTTCAAAGAACAAGAATAAAATTTACCCCAATAAATAGAAATCGTTCAAAAATAGTTTGACTGAAAAGCTACCATGGTTGCCTTATAACCATTGCCCAGATAAGCTATATAATTCCTTATTTGAAGTAATAAATTCTGAATTTTCAAATATTTTCACAACAAAAACTAAGACGATCAGTAATCGTCTAGGCTTTAGTTCATGGGCAACTCCAGGTATCTATAATAGCAGGAATAAGTTATATGATTTGTATAGCCAAAAGTCGTATAATTTTGATCCAATATTTCTTAACTATGTAAGAAATTACTCTAAAGTTTTCAAAAGAGCCTGTTCCACTGCTAAGTCAATTTATTTAAAGAAGAAGATTAAAAATTCAACTAATAAAATTAAAGAAACTTGGAATATTATAAACAGTGAAACTGGTAGAAGTCAAGCTAACTGCCGTAATATTAACCTAAAAGTTGATAATGTGAATGTCAAAGTTGATTCGGAAGTAGCGACGGAGTTCGAAAAGTTTTTCTCAGATGTTCCCCTACAGATTACTAAATCACTTCAGTCGTCTTCCACTTCAGCTGAACAGCTACTTAAACAATATGTATCGACATGCAATGATGATTTTGAATTTACAACTGTTAATTATAAAGATATTATCAAAACATTTAAAACTCTCGACTTAAAGAAATCTATGGATCTTTGGGGACTGTCTGTCAAAACAATCTCCAACATTATAACTGTTATTGCTCCTTATTTAGCTGTCGTGTTTAACAGTTGTATTAAATCTGGTGTATTTCCTGACTTGATGAAGCAAAGTAAAATTATACCGTTATTTAAATCTGGTGAAACCTCAGATCCAACCAATTTTCGACCGGTTTCTATTCTACCAACTTTAAGTAAGATCTTTGAGAGACTAATACTCAATCAACTCTTGAAGCATTTCAATAAACATAACTTATTTCATAAGAAACAATTTGGGTTTACTCGGGGTCGATCCACCATTGATGCGGGAGTTGAATTGTTGAAGGAGGTTTTTTCTGCTTGGGAAGAATCACGAGATGCTCTTGGTATTTTCTGTGATCTATCTAAAGCATTTGATTGTGTTAACCATGATACCCTCGTCAGGAAATTACGCCATTACGGCATTAGGAACAAGGCTCTCGACCTTATGACTTCATACTTGTCCAATAGAATACAGAAGGTTGACATAAATGGTAAAAGATCTCCAGGATCTTTAGTCACAATAGGTGTTCCGCAGGGCTCGATTCTCGGTCCATTTCTCTTTCTAGTGTACATAAATGACTTGCCTTACTACATAAAAGACAATCATGATATTGTGTTGTTTGCGGATGACACCTCATTGATCTTCAAAATAAATAGACAATTAAATGATTTTGACGAAGTGAACAATGCACTTGCAAAAGTAGTTTATTGGTTTAATATTAACAACTTGTTGCTTAATGAGAAAAAAACCAAGTTAGTTAAATTTTCTACAGCAAATGTCAGAAGTGTAGAAACTAATATATATATAAATGAAGTGGAATTGAAGCCTGTGGAAAGTACCACTTTCTTAGGAGTGACGCTAGATTCCAGATTGCAATGGGGTTTACATATTGCAAAAATATCGGGTAAACTTAGCTCTGCGGCGTACGCTGTTAAAACTATTAGACAACTTACTGACGTGAATACGGCTAGAATGGTTTATTTCAGTTATTTTCATAGCATTATGTCATATGGGATTCTTCTCTGGGGGAGTGCAGCAGATATTAATACCATCTTTGTACTGCAAAAACGGGCTATTAGAGCAATTTATCAACTACATCCGCGTGACTCCCTCAGAGAAAAGTTCAAGGAGATAAATATTCTAACTGTAGCATCACAATATATATTGGACAACTTACTATATGTAAAGAAAAATATTATACATTTTTGTGAAAAATGTGATACACATAATGTTAATACTAGGAAAAAACACGATTTGGTTGTACATAAGACTCGTCTCCACAGAATAAACAATTCCTTTGTGGGCCAATGTATACGTTTTTACAATAAGCTTCCAAATAATATGAGAGATTTGCCTATTAATAAATTTAAAACAACTTTAAAAGCTAAATTGTATAAAAAAGCTTATTATAAAATTAATGACTATTTGAATGATAAAAATGCGTGGGAGTAAAATCTGCCCAAAATTTACGCATCTAAAACTGTACTTTTAGTACTTTAATTATTATTTTTTGATGTAACTATTGACCTGTAATGATGTTGTAAGATCAGTACGAAATTGTAAGCTGTGGAGTTTCTTTCGCCGCTTCTTCTCCGATAAAGCAGCATAATAATTAGGTATTTAAGTGAAATAATTATTGCATCTCGAAACTGTGGTAGGGAGTTGACGATTTAAAAGTACTTACCAAAGTCCATTTAAATAAAGATATTTTGAGTTTGAGTTTGAGTTTGATGTAAGCGTGCGCTAAGAAGTAATTTTCCAAAACTTACCCCCCAAAGTGGTAAAAGTATATATCGACAGTGGAAAAGTAAAATCGCTTAAACGCCACTTTAGTGACTTTACAGACGACGATCATTTTTACAAAAAAAAATCTTAGCTCATTGTCAATGAGAAGTAGCGCCATAAAAAAAAAACATATTCATAAATTAATATTTTCTAAATAACCTCCTATTAATTAGTTACATAGTGTCTTTACTTTACGAATTAGTTGCCGCTTAAGTGAAAATCGGCCCGCCATACATTTTTTTTCAAGCAAACATAAAATCGTATGCCAAATAGTAGGGCCTAAGCGCCATTGGTTCAAGAAACACCAAAATTGATGTCGCTTCAGCGTTGTGAACAATAAAAAACTTTTAAAAATTAAGCGTCTTAAAAGTATTCGAATCATCACGAAACATAAACAGATCGGTGAAGAAAAAAAAACCTGATTAAAATGATAACAAAAAAATATTTTTCGACGAAAGTGGCGTATAAGCGATTCTGCCTTTCGAATATCGATATGGGAAATTAATATTTCCACGCAGACGAGGTCGCAGGCACCCACTAATGTAAAATAATATTATTTCGTAAGGAAAATTATTTTATGCCCCTTTCATTTATCTCTACCACGGTGGACAGAGAGCGAAAGGAAAACATGTAACAGCTGGCGTAAGCTACTAACTTTCCCAAGAGATATTAAAAGTTTATCAACAGACACAGCAGTTTCGGAGGAGGTCTATCGTACCTGTAATAATTGTATCTGGACAGTACTTCATAGTCAAGAAAAAGTGTGGAGATGGCAGTTATAATATGATAGTAATAATAAATAGTATCGCATTTGAAACATGAGGATTATACTGACCTTTAACATATCAAAGTCCCTTTCTCACAATTAAATATACCAATAAATACTTTCGTCCAAAGAATACTTATATAACTGATTTCTAAAATCTAATCCACATTTATAAAGCGCAAACATATTATTTTATAAATTCCATTTGAGACTACGGCTTGGTGTACAGCAAAATGCATTTTCAGGTTTCATTTGCCATGAAAACCCGCAAAAATGAAATGAAAGGATGAAAACGCGCACTATGCACTACAAAAAGCTGAGGCAGGTGGTCGACGAGGGCCGTCTGTTTATTTATCTGCACTGAAATGAAAAATTGAAGAGGATGTTGTTGCTTGCATATTCGTTGCAGTTATAGGGGGTTGATAGTAGGAAGCAGTCAATTAAAATAAAGAAGCCCTTAAAATATTGGTAGAAGTTAAATATATAAAAGTTAAACAATCCATATTAATATTAAAATGTGAATGTTTGTTTCTCAATCACACAAATACTACTGAACGGATTTGAATGAAATTTTATATGGATATAGTTTATGTCCTGAATTGAGACTTAGAATACGTTTTAATGCCGAAAAAATTTAGGTACCTGTGGGATTCTCAAAAAGCTGAAGATAATGTAAATGAAATCCCGTGTGGCCGCTAGTTGCTTATAAAGTCACAGTAGTACTTTGTATTGTATTGTAAAGTTCAACGCAGGAACCAATTCTAAATTCCGTTGCACGTAAATACAGAAGCATGATAAAACTTCAGTAAGTAAGTAGTAAATTTTCAATATGTCGGGCTTGGCATCACACTAGTTTGGACCAGAGATGAACGTTAAGGTAAGATCAGCGTAGTATTTGGAGTTTCCGTCACTAATTTTCTTAATTTAGTGCAATATTAGTAAATAAAATAAATAATAAAATATTTCCAACACTCACACTAATTAGCCTAGCCCCAAAGTAAGCACTGTAAGGCTCATGTTATGCGATGTTAGGGGTAACGGATAGAGAATACATATCCTGTGTACATATATAAGTACATTTATATAGAAATACATGTAATGTAAAACATCCATGACTGGAGAACAAATGCTCGTATTCATCGCACAAAACATCCGCCCCCACCGGGATACGAACCCGGGACCTCTCGAGTCGGCGACACCATGAAACCCGGCGTACAAACCACTTGGCCACAGAGGTCGTTAGTTTAGTATATTGAATTAAAGTATTAGACAATGTGCTTCCACCAAAATTTGGTGCAGCATCATAATAACACGAACACAGTCCCGATTTTAATGCAATCTACATCCAAGCTAGAGTATGTGGATATGCTGACATGTATTGTTTTCAGTACAGAGAAGCTTAGCAAAAGCTTTTCTTTTGTTTTCAATTTACCACTCCACTATATGCACGATTTGAAATTGCAAATACATAAAACCTTAGTGGAGTAGTTAGTTATATATCTGATTTGTGCAAAAAATATAATTTTAAGATAAAACGGATAATATTTGACAATATTCTGGCTGATGCATATAGCATATTTTTTAGCAACCTCTGTTCACCGTTTTAATGTTAAGATTTGCATAGCAGTCTTTGTTAGTATTATAATTAATTATAAAAATATTATAATAAGTTTAGATTCTATGATATATTTTGGGTTTTTAATATTCTACTGATTGTACTAATAAAAGTGTGGACAACTACCTTATGGTAAGAGGAATTGCTCCTATGATTTTGAACAATGTGGCAAAAACAGCTTACTAATTTCAAAGTTTGGTGTAAGTATAATATAATTTGAACTACATACAGCAAATGTGCATTTTACAGCAAAAAATAATTTATTTTGAAGTAATCACTATACAGAACGATTTCTTGCTACTATTGAAGTGATAGTGCAGATTGCTTATTTTTTGGCTTGGATCTTTGGTTTAAGAACACCCCTAGCCTAGGTGTTCTTCTAGTCTGACTGGCGGGGTTGTGGACGATTATTTTGCTCCCCAATGGGAATTTCCATTTCCCAGGGATCTCGCACTCTCGACAAGCATTCTGAAGACCTTTATCCTTTAAATGCATTCGAAAATTCGGTTAGTATACTAATACTAATACCTAACCTATAAGAAAATGAAATGAAAATGAAATGAAATGAAAATGAAATGAAAATGAAATGAAAATGAAATGAAAATGAAATGAAAATGAAATGAAAATGAAATGAAAATGAAATGAAAATGAAATGAAAATGAAATGAAAATGAAATGAAAATGAAATGAAAATGAAATGAAAATGAAATGAAAATGAAATGAAAATGAAATGAAAATGAAATGAAAATGAAATGAAAATGAAATGAAAATGAAATGAAAATGAAATGAAAATGAAATGAAAATGAAATGAAAATGAAATGAAAATGAAATGAAAATGAAATGAAAATGAAATGAAAATGAAATGAAAATGAAATGAAAATGAAATGAAAATGAAATGAAAATGAAATGAAAATGAAATGAAAATGAAATGAAAATGAAATGAAAATGAAATGAAAATGAAATGAAAATGAAATGAAAATGAAATGAAAATGAAATGAAAATGAAATGAAAATGAAATGAAAATGAAATGAAAATGAAATGAAAATGAAATGAAAATGAAATGAAAATGAAATGAAAATGAAATGAAAATGAAATGAAAATGAAATGAAAATGAAATGAAAATGAAATGAAAATGAAATGAAAATGAAATGAAAATGAAATGAAAATGAAATGAAAATGAAATGAAAATGAAATGAAAATGAAATGAAAATGAAATGAAAATGAAATGAAAATGAAATGAAAATGAAATGAAAATGAAATGAAAATGAAATGAAAATGAAATGAAAATGAAATGAAAATGAAATGAAAATGAAATGAAAATGAAATGAAAATGAAATGAAAATGAAATGAAAATGAAATGAAAATGAAATGAAAATGAAATGAAAATGAAATGAAAATGAAATGAAAATGAAATGAAAATGAAATGAAAATGAAATGAAAATGAAATGAAAATGAAATGAAAATGAAATGAAAATGAAATGAAAATGAAATTTTATTAAAATAAACTTCACTAAGCTCTTTTCAATTGTACTAGAAAAAATAACAGGAATGCGTGGAATTAAATATTTCCATTAAAATTTGTTATCAGCAATGTCATATGTTAATTTTAAACCCAATAATTAATAAACGAAGAAGAAGCTTCGTTTAGTTACTCTATGTTTTGTCTCCGTTCATTGAATTACAAATGACACTTGAGTATAATGAATAAAAAAGTCGTAACTAATCTAAGCTTACTCCTTGTTTATCAGTAAGTTGGACTTTCAAACTCAAGAGAAAAGTGAAATATAAGCAGATATTAGTATGACGTTAAAAATATAGAAGAAATAACTTTTTTATTTTAAAATTACCAAATTATATACCTACTTATATTACAGGCCTCATAATATCAGCGTGTACTTTTCGTGATAATAATGCATAGGTATACATTAAAAACAGGTGATGGCTCTCACGTTTCGACATTCAAGCCTGTTTGTTGGAGGGTTTTCCCTAACTCCTTTAAATATTAATGTGATGGCGGACTTCGCATCGATGCACTTCTCTCTGTGTGTGTAACGAGTTTAACCGACATGGTTAATGGTGGTACACTTCTAGACTCTAATGAAGGCGAATATTGATTCTGTATTGAACTTTTTAACATAATTAACACGTTTAATGATAAATCATACAGCATTCATAATCATAGAAAGCAGTAAAACATGTTATAAAATATTACCTATTTCATTAATTCACTAACATGTTGTAATTAATAAGAATATTGAAGTATATTTTCACTGAAAAATATAATGATAAGAAAGAAATAGCAATTATAGTTATGATTTTATTTATTTTCTTCTTTCAAATGTTTAATACTTGAAAAAGTATTCATTTGACATTGTGGGTTACCTACAATGCGAAGAGATGGCGCTGCCTTGCAGCTTAAGGCTAGGAAAATTTCGACGCGGCTAATAGGGCCGTGGTAGCATAATGGTCAGTGCATTCGCCCGGATAGCGAAGGATGCGGGTTCGAGTCCCGTCCGCTGCCTGGTCCGCGTGGTTTTTTTTCTAGTAAACTTTTCTTTAGATTTAAACATCTAGCAGTTAAATGCTTAAAAAAAAACATAATGGTAATATTATTTTATTTTTCGTATTTTATTAAGTATATTATGATTTTAACAATTAACTGCTAGATTTATACATAGAAAGAAAATTGTACTACAAAAATTCCAATCGCCACTCCCAATCATGTATAAAGATTTTTCTTTCGTCTCATATAAAATTAATAGAAAACTTAGTTTCCATCTTATAATTTGGAGGCTCAATGTGATCATCTGAATAAAGGTTTAGTTGGAAAAACTCTGTTAAAAGAAATGGGGAAACAAACCCCCTTTGTTTCCCTATTTCTTTCAACATGCTTGCATTGCATCTTGGTGTTACGCCATAAGTATCTAGTAATGCCTCTCCCACACCAGCACGATAAAGCTTTGGTACCTTAATGCACTAAATTTGCGTTCAAAATTGGAAAAATTAGTTCTATCGTATGTACGCTCCTTCCTACAGATGCACATACAAATTTATCTATATCCAATATAAATTTTATGTGACAGACACCTCAACCTCTTTGATGTGTGTCAAAACCGCCAGTCCAGCTATCGTCTAGCGTCTTCGGTGCAGCTCGATAGTTTGTTAAGAGAGAACTAATTTAAGTCTCGGACCCTAACTTTAGTCCATTAAAAAATGTGAATTAAAAACACTCAAGTAGTACACACCTTATTGACGCCAAATTCGGCATTTGTTGGGTTGGGCGTAAAATATTGTTTTGGTTTGGAAACGAATGTGATAAGTTTGCATAGCTTTCGTCTACAAGAGTTTCCTAATATGCCTATGTATTTGCTATCTGTGTTGGGAAGGTGGCACAAACAGCAGCTGGCACATTCTATAGGTATTGTTTATTGACTCTCATTTCAAGTCTCCCATGACTTGGCAATATACTCGAATATAGTCCAAGCAAGTACCTACATACTTTAATCTTATGTAACCGTTAAAAACATTCAATGATTGCAACCCGGTAAAGTATTATTAAACACGGATTCATTGACTTTATATAAAAATCAAATTTATTTATATTTTACAAAACCTACTTGTATGCATACGTATGTGTGAAAGAAAATCAGGTCAGTTGAGCGAGCACGAGGTGTTCAAACATTCCTTTCTTTCATCCCGAGCCCTCATAATCTAGATTTTATCCAATGGAAATGGAAATAGTTTTTCCCGATATATCCATGCTGATTTTTTTCAATAAACTCTTTTGTTTTAAAATGAAATCAGTTTTAACATAGTTTGAATCATGCTGCTGTCCCTCCCAGAACATCTGAGTCAGGTCAAACAGCCCGGGGCTTTATTCGACCCGACTATGATCCGCGTCGTCCGTACACAATCCTTCACTTTTGTACATACTAAGTTTTATATGTGTACGAGTATGTTGTATACGAACACAAAGTGATTTATGATTTTCTCCATGCATTTGATAGAGTAGTATGGGTATAACCTTACCCATAACACGTGAATTCAAATAACGTCGAGAATGCTGAAAGATAATAAAACAAGTATAAAACTGGCATAAATACAGACTTGCAAAAATTAGTATACATTTGATAACTATATCAATACTATTTTTTCCAAGTCTGTATTTATGCCAGTTTTATACGTATTTTTTTTCTTTCTCAGGACTGATTCAAGGTTATACCCTGAGAACTATCTCAAGGCCAGGGTATAACCTCGTCCATAATATCAAATACTAAAGAAACTGCACCAGTTCTATAGTATTTGATAATACCTACGTACGGAAATTCAAATTACGATGAGAATGTTGGAAGAAAAAAATAAATAAATAAAAAGCACTTAGGTCCAAGTAGGTACCTACGTATACACCTGTGTAGTCCGATTGTCATTTTAACAAATAATACGAAATGAACAGAAAAGGAACGAAACACAAATTGCTCTTCTGCCATTTCCCTAATCTGATGAAATTTATTTTCAATTAGAGCGCTCGCCGATCGTGGCTCTAACGACATGATTTACATCTCGCCTTATTTACGGTTGCAGTAATGAAACGAACCCGTTGGGAAATGAAGTACAATATACAATAATAATGAATTGGTTACCTTTCCGAATGATATAAAGTTATTGGAGGTAACAGTTGAATTATGGACATCACTTAGATATGTATGTTTAAATTTTCTCTAAAGGTGGACAGAAAAGGAAAGGAAATTGTTTTGCGCAATTTGTAAAATCATAAAAAAAGAAAGGCGCGGCAGTTAAGTGCTATGTGGTAAAAGTAAAAATGGACAGGGTGCGATTTCAAAATCTATGTCGGGCGACAGATTTACAACTTATCAAATCATATTTCAAGCTTAGCTTCTTTATGTTTAATTCTTAAATCAGTAAAAGTTATAAAGGCTAGTTAGTAAGTTACTCTGGCACGGTTAAGTGATAGATTTTTGTTTTTAGTATCTGTGTAGGTACTATGTACCCAGTATAAAAGCGAATGAAAGAATTTCATTAACCATAATAGCTGACATGAATTCATCCAATCGATTCTTTGTTACTATAAATAGAGGGATTAACAATGTTAATTTAGCAGCTCCGAATGATATATTTTCGAATGTTTCTTTTTTGCTTGGCATTAAAGTAGGTATGTCTATGAGGGCGTGACTTGACTTTATTTATGTGAGATGGAATGCCATAAATTCTATTCACGTAGAGGTTTACCTAAAGATCTACACGGACGAAGTGCCAGAAATCAGGCTTAGGTTTATATGTTATCCTGATAGCTTTATTGAATTGAATCATCTTTTGAAGCAAAATTTGCAGAGTGTAGTGTGCAATGACCTTTTGTCCTATGCGTATCATAGTAATTGCATTTAAAATCGATTCCAACCATGTTCCAACTTTAAATATTTTCTTGTGCACAGAGTAACATTTATTAGTCATCAAGCCTGTTTTCGAGTCTTCACAGAGTGCGCGCTTTTGACATAGTAACTATCTGCTTTTATATAATATCCTATTGTGTGCAATGACCTTTTGTCCTATGCGTATCATAGTAATTGCATTTAAAATCGATTCCAACCATGTTCCAACTTTAAATATTTTCTTGTGCACAGAGTAACATTTATTAGTCATCAAGCCTGTTTTCGAGTCTTCACAGAGTGCGCGCTTTTGACATAGTAACTATCTGCTTTTATATAATATCCTATTAATATTATTGGTAGAGTTAAGATTTGTCTATCCGAAAAAAAGATGGACTGAATAAAAACTTTTTTACAAATATAAGTTAATGTGAAATCGGTTTTCTTCCATATTTCGTAAAATAACCATTGAAACACAATATTGTGTACTGTTCTTATTTGAGGAGTTCCGTTGTTTATCGCCGAATATCAGATCTTCAAAAATTATATTGGACCCTCTCGCTATTAAATTCTTCGAAACAAAACAAGAATCAAAAGCGGTCTATAAACCTCGGAGATATTATATGCGAACAACAATAAAAAGAAAATGTAATGTCGAATTAAGAATCTCCTTTTTGAAGTTGGTAAAAATACTCTTGATCGACATCTAAAACTTCGCCTTAGCACTGAGCTTAAATAATCCACGCAACTCATTTACAGAGGGTTTATTGAGTGTGAAAGCTACAGAGATGACATCAGCTACGCACCAATCACATGCCGTCTTGGTAAACTAATTTGCATGGAAATCGTGACAATCCGTGCTCACCCGTGACGGATTTTATTTGAAACAGTTGACGTTTCTTCCTTACAGATAGGATGTGAATGCGCATATATAAACGGAGTCACCTATGTGTAATTTAAGATTTTCTTTAAAGTTTGTATATACAAAAATATGGAAAACATGTAACCGTTTCTTCTTAGTGTACTAGTTAATAAAATATAGGTTTAGAAAAAGTATGGAATATCTGTATTCGTCAAAACGTAGAGCGTCATGCCAAACACGTCCTTGAATCTAGAACACTTATGATAACGTCTATGACATATGTATTACTACATTTATTCCGTGCGAGGGATCAACAACATTTTTCCATCAATTTACCGGCTCGCAGAAGATATGACGGTAATATTTCTTCGCTATCTCCATAGGGCGCGGAGATTGCACTATTACATGGGTTTTATTAGGCACCAACTGAAAGACGTGAGTTCTGTGAACGCTTTCCATTTCCATAAATACGAATGAAATTAACATTTTGCGAACGTAGTGCGTATTTGCATTCCCGACAATCGGAGTAGTCTTTACATAAAAATTCAGTTTGTTGTTGAGTTTGGAATGCGCGGGATGCAATATAATGACTGCAATATAAATTATTGCTGCTGCTGCAATACGCTTGTAAAGAGCTGTTATTTAAACTCAGTTTTCAAACTAATTACACTTTGGGGAATCATACATCGCATATAATCTGGCAACAATCAACATTTGTGTACCTGCAGTAAGTGAAATTGATATAACTTATTGAATAAAAGGTTCAAATTTTAATTATCTAGGTACTAATTACGGTTCGTCCCGTGGTACAAGTAGTAACAGCAGCATTACCACGGGGTCGTTAGATACATTCCGCTGAGAAACTATTTTTAGATAGTAACGAACGTTATAGTTTGTTTCTATGATTATTACAATTAATGCTATGAATTTCATTTTAAGTGAACTTGAATGTCTATAAAGTTTTTAAGCACGAAAAAATAGTGTAAAATAGTGCATCAAAAGAATTTTCTTCTTCCTACCAGTACAAAACTCTTGTTAGGAATATCCCCCCAGTTTAATATAATCTTATTTGACTGCTAGATTTTTATATCTAAAGTATTCTTCCAGCCTAATTGGACGACGGCGAATTACCAGTATCATCCGACCTTAAAAACATTTATCTGTAACAGTCAGGCTCAGATAGTAAGCAGATACAATCGGGAGAGGTTGCATTTTTCATGAGTTATCAAAGGCCTCGGGCAGTTGCCACACCTCCTGAGGGCCGTCGTCTCAACGAGAAAAAAAAAATGGTTGCCTGTAAAGTCGGTTTTACGGGCGAAGATTTTACGTGACAACGTCTTTTTCTCGGTAGAATATTTATTGATATGAATATAATTAAATTGCACAATAGGAACAAGGAATTGAATGAAAATAAGAATTGCACAAATTTTAACTATAGAAATATATTTTGTTTACTAAAACATTGTACATGTAAACTTAAACTTAACACGAGAGACTCATCGTAACGTTACCGAGCGTTACACTTTTTCATAAGTGACTCCCAGCCGCAACCTAATTTAAGACGTTGTCACGTCAAAAGGCGAATGAGGTTCAACCACTCGCCGTGGGTTCCGTACCTCCTTTATAATTCAGCTGCGTCAGGTTCAAACTGAAAAATTGACGCTTGTCAAGGGGTTACCTTTTTTATTAATCTGGGTTTCCTCTCGACATATTTCGGATAACGCTGTAAGAGTGGACTTTGTATAATAATATCAAGTTAAATATATTGTATCAATATGTGTATATTTAACTTAATATTATAGTACCTTTAGCACGAATCAATTTGTTTGTTTTTGCAACACACCAGCCTAGCCCCAAAGTAAGCACTATAAGGCTTGTGTTATGGGATACTAGGGTAACAGATAGATTACATATACAGTACATATATAAGTATATTTATATAAAAATACATATTAAACACCCATGACTGGAGTACAAATGCTAGTATTCATCACACAAACATCTGCCCCCACCGGGATTCAAACCCGGGACCTTTCGAGTCGGCGACACCATGAAACCCGGCGTACAAACCACTCGACCACGGAGGTCGTAACGTTTGCGAGTGCGAAATGTCATTGTCAAATGTGTACTGATTTTTAAGTTTACGTTACATACTTTTTGGCGCTGCTGTTCAAGTTTCCATACAAAATTTGACATTGACATTTCGCACTCGCAAACTATTCGAATTCGATAATGGTTCGTGCTAGAAGTACAGTTTTGTACCGCACTATATGTACAGGAGAATAGTAACCGATTTTTTTACTTATTAAGTGTTTGTTTTTTTGGTAAATTATGTATAGAATCTTTGGAAGAGGCAGGGGGCATAGCGGATTATCCGCTTGAATTGGAGCGCCCGTCTGGGGAAGCAACCTCCACCGCAGCAGTACCGCAACCAACAGTATAATAACACTATCTTTTAGTGGTGCTGCGTTTCTGTCGGTGAGTAGGAGTTCAGGACTCCACGGGATAGGGGGATTGGGTCAGGGCAGGCAAAGGGTTTTTGTATCACAAGCGTCTATAGGCATGGTGGTCGGCCGCTTACCATCAGGCTGGCCATAAGTGCTTGTTTGCCACACTTTTAACATAAAAAAGTATGTCTAATTCAACGATGTTAAATACCCTACATACAACAACACAAACAAAATCGTGGCTGAAACCTATCCAAAAGGCACATTGGACGATCCACGGAGCTCCGTAAGATGATCGCGTAGTCAAAATAATATAAGGCATTATTTAAACATTTAAAGTCACCTTTAATGCATACTGTATAAGGTCTCAATTAAAACGCATGCGTCAAAGAGTTATGACAGTTCGAAATGCAAGCTTGTAAGATTTTACGACTTATTGCTATATGCGGAAGAATATAGACCTTGTTTCATTGTCTCTACGCGCAATTCTGAATGCGCCGTTAGCATAATAGCTGTACGGACTGCGAGGAAAAGAGACGGCTATATTACCGACGTTGCATTTGCATATTATCACAATTATTTTCTATTAAATCAGTTTATAGTGAGTATTAGTACAAAATTTGCTTCAAATAAGTTAAATTAACAAACATTAATTAGATGACTGTCGAAAAAACTACATTTTGCGTACTATAAGTATTTGTTTCGCATTTTTTCACGGAGCTCTGCGGCATGTTGACTTTTCTACGGTCCGCGCGTGACCGTGAAGCAAGAAGTGCTTGAGTGGTGTTCAAGCACTTCTTGATTGGGACACATTTCGAGCGCACGTGATGTCTCTAGGGTATTTAATATCGTTGGTCTAATTGAATAAGATAACAGAGTTTAAGTGACCCAACAACTCTTAAAATCTGAAATATTCAGCTTAGCAGCGTTTCGATATATGGACCTGCAGCTATTCTGTAAGAGTAAACTCACCCTTCCTCACGAAATCCGCGGTGAGATTTGAAATTAGAACACTAATTTCAAATAAAGGAGATTGCTCAGCTTCCATACATGTTTGGCCTAAAGACCAATAATCATGAAAAATTGTTTCCTAGATTCGAAATTATATATAAATTACTGTAGAAACGAATATTATTGACGGACACCCCTGAGAAATTCTATAAACCATATACACTGAATGATTTTGAGGTTGTTTGCAAATTGGTACATAGATATTAAAATAACAAAAAACAAATAAGTAACGACATAATGTATTAGATTCAGGTATATAAAGCGTGTAGATTAATAGATAGTTGCCTGTTTTTAAAGTAAATGCATAAGAGTAACTTTTAAAATCAGGTATCATACATTTTCGGTTATAAGGTACTCTGTGACAGAAAATGTGTGTTATTTGTAAATGAGCCACAGATTAGAGAGAATTTTTAAACTCTCGTTAACTAAAGAAAGCTTATAATTTTTGTTATGTTTATATTATAACCATATTTTAGATTTTTAGTGTATACACCTGTTTGTGTTTATGGAGGTGTTTGGCGAAAAATGTATGGCAATAGACTTTATGATGTCGCCTACCATCTATAATATTTGTCTAAGCACATTTGCATGTAGTAAAAATGATAATATACTTGTGGATATTAATACCAGAGTGTAATAAAAAAATGTATTATCGATCTTTACTTATTAGATTTATTTTGATGTTATACAAACAAATTCGATCACTCTTTGGCTGAATGTTACTAGACCCATTGCCATTAAAAATGATTCGTATGTTTTCCAAACCGGTAAAAATATAAGTCCTTTTTAAAATTAATATATTATACAAAGGTGTCCGTTAAAATTTAATGACTGTAAAATAAAGTATAAATTACGCCAAGAATTACCGTATACGTCAAAAATTTTTGTACATTTGGGCCAATTTGAGCAATCTCCTTTCAAATCAAACCACGGATTTCGCAGTGAAAAGTGTGTTTATTCTTAACTGAGGTTTTTACAGAATCACTTCTGGTCGCTATCGAGACAACGGAACACTAAAATTTGTCTCTGTTTTATGAGTATTTTCGCTCGCAACAAGGGTTCGCTATACCTACCTACTCAGAAAACGCGCAGACGAATACTTCACCATGGGAATGAAACGTGGAGGGAAAACTAAGGTCGATGAACTTGTCGTTACTCACTATATTTATATTGTCATTGATCCATAAGGATTACGGAGATTCATTTGTTAATATGACACAAGTGTGTCATATTCGAATCTAATATATAGAATTCTCGTGAACCGGGGTGCGTATTTGAACTTAAAAATGTTATATGCATATTCAGTAGGTCTGAGAATCGGACATCTATTTTTCATCTTCTAAATGTTAAGGGTGGTCCACACTTAATTTTTTAGACTATTTTTTTATTTTTTTATGCAACAAATACATGCAACCCTTAATTTTCACTCTTCTACCACTCATATTTTTATGGCGATACGAAGTTCACTGCCTCAGCTAGTAAACAAATAAATTTCATTTTAACGTAAAATGTTTCTCTTGTCAAAATTGGAAAAGTGAGAGTCTTTTTCGTACACAAATGGTTACGTCGTACTAATAGACTAATAAGTACTAATAATACTAAGGTAGGTGGACCATGGAAGGCCACTCTAACGAGTAAACACTTTTTATTCGTTTATTTACTGGATAAATTAAGGAAACCAATTATTAAGTAATATTTTGTTTTATTGCGCACCATATAATTGACTTTCTTTTTACCTAACTTTAACCACTATTTATTAAATTTAAGTTTTATAAAGCTCTTCCAAATGGCGTTGCAAGGAACACGGCTCCAAACAAGGCCAATATTATACATCAGTCGTTAAACTTAAAAATAGAGTGGTAACAATATATATATCTGCTTTTACAAAAACTACATAATAAGTTCCATCATTTAAGCGAAACATTAAATGCTCAATGTATTTTAATCATCTATAAAAAACTTAATGAACATTACTTGAACACCATCGTGTAACTAAGAATATATTAATGGAAGTTATTTAAAAATAGTATAATTAAGTATCATATTAGCAACAAAGAACTTGCCAACGTGTTTTATAATAAAATTAAAAGCTTTTATTTTTATCCAAAATGGCCTTCTTATGGGTCCGTTCTTTGTAAGGCCACAATGTTCCTAAGAAGGCCAAGCTAACAATAAAGTGTGACAATGACTTTTTTATATTAATTACTACAATAAAATAATAGAAACTACAGACTACTGTAATTATAAAAAACTTATCATGGCACATAGTCAGTCTTGTAGTTAGGAATATTTAAAATCAACTAAGTATTCTTAAGATTAAAAGACGAAAATAATTATAACAAAATCAAGATTAATTTCGAAAACTAATTTAGAAACTAAAAAGATATTAACTTTGGATAGATTAATCACAATTTGGGCATATAAATATGAGATCTTTTTTAGTGAGACCCATACACTCCTCGTGATACCACTTTTGACATTGGGTACATTGCCTCATGTCTCTCATTTTACACTCACCACATCCATGACAGTACCACTCCTTCTCTTCATCTTCTGCACTTTTCTTCTTCTCTATTTTCGATCTTTTATTGTTTTGTTTTGGTACTATTCTTTTAAGCCGTTTTACAGGATCATTTTTATTTTTGGTGTTCTTTTTTTGACCTTTTTTAATTGTAGACTTTCCATTTTTCTTACTCGTCGTTTGCTTCATCTTATTCTCTTTATCTCCAGTTTTAAATAAATCTTTTACTATTCGTTGTCCCTTATAGTTAATAGCTTTTTGCCGTGGACGTGAAGACTTTATCGTAGCGTAATTTGGAGTAGGCAAAAAAGTATGAAACGATTCTTCTTTATCCTTTATTAGCTTAATTAACGGCTCGTCATCGTCTGAAGATATGGTCTCATGACTCTTTAGTTGAGCTTTTGTTTTAATTGAGCTTTTGTTTTGCACTAATAGTTCTTTTGGAGTGATTTCTCCTTTCTGTTCGAGATCATCATCAGATGAGGTAGAAAGGCTGTATAGATCCGAGACTTGAAGTTTAGACATGTAGTTTTCTTTTATAAATGATTCACCAAGATTAAAATCAAGATCAGATTCAGAGCTAGAACAGACGATATTTTGTTGCAAGCCAGACGTCCTCGGAAGAGGATTATCGTACAGAGATCGTTGAGGGTCATGTTTCGTATCTGCATCGGTTTCAACGTGTACTGAACTTACGTGGTGGCACTGATCATTTCCCATAATACCTAATTCTAAGTCTGAATCATCACTTGAAAAACTGTAAGAAACAAGAACTGGTTTACTTTTTTGTGTTGCAGCTGCAGATTTTGGCGACAATTCTGACACTTTCTTAACTTCAGACATAGGAGGCGAGACTTGAACAGATATAAGTGGTTGGTCCATCTGGTGTTGTAACATTTCCGATAAAGGTCTTTCAGTTACAATGGAAGGAGCATAAGCATCTTCGGGTATGACATCGGGATCAAAGGGGTATAAACCAGTGGCTTTAAATCCATTCGTTACATTGGTTTGAGTCATACACTTTGGCCATGTTCGGGAGAAAATTTTGTTAAATGCAGCTTTGTTTAAAGTTCTCTCTTGAGAATTGCACAGGTAGTTTAGAACTTCCTCATTCCAGTGATGTTCGAAGGACCGATTCACTGATTTATCTAGAGGTTGGAGTTCGTGCGTCGTGTTTGAAGGTAAGCAGTATAGTACTATATTATTTTTATCTGCTACTTCCAGAGCCTCATATGATAAATGACACTTTGCGCCATCAAAGATAAGTAGACACTTACCGGATACTTTATGTTGTGCTAAATGTTCAATGAACTCTACGAATAAGCTACTGGTCATGCTGCCTTTGGGTGCCATGCTTACCTTTGTTCCAGGTGGCAAATTCTCTGCTAATTCTGATCTGTGCCTAATCCCTTTAAAAATAATCATAGGCGGTATAGCAGTACCCACAGCATTTACGCACATTGCTATTGTTACGTTCTCGGCGTGTTCCGGAGCAACAAGATGTACTCTTTTATTTCCCCTTTCAGCCAAAACTACATTTTGTTTGTGGACCGTAATGCGACACCCTTTTTCATCCATGTTGTACAGACGTTCTGGATGTGCAATAATATCTAACTCTTCATAGAGTTTCTTCACTTCTTCAAAGTGGTGTTTAACAATAGGCTTATTCATTTTCTGAGCTCTAGCTGGATTCATTAACTGGGGTTTTCTTTTTAATATTGATGGGTTTCGAGATAAAAACATTTTAAGCCATTTGCGTCCAGCCATTCTAGTTGACATATTGAACGAGTGTTTGATTTTAAACCTCTCACAAAATAAAAAGGCTTGTTTTCTGATAAATTTAGGCGTAAGTGGTATACCCAGTTTTGCAAACCGTATGATTCGCTGCGATAAATCTTGTTCTAATTGTTTTGTGAGAATAGTCGTCTTCCCAATAATTTTAGCACTGTTACCGCTCAATATATGGTTTCTAAGGGTGCGTCTTGGAATATTGAACTTTATCGCTGCAGCATTTGTATTAAGTTTATTATTTTGTACTGCTTCCATGGCACGTCTTAAACTGTCTTCATCCCATGTACTACCTCTTTTTTTTCTAGGTTTTGACTCCGACATTTTTAAAATCTGAAATATTCGCATAAATTTTAATCATCTGTTCAATTACCCACTTAATAAAATAATTATGAAAATAAATGTTATTCAATCCGAGTTGAAAAAGTTATAAACGCTTAAAAGTAAAAATGTTATAATATAAAACACTGTTTTAACTGTAACGGTACGTACTTATTTATAACTAAAAAGTAAATGTTCATATGTTCATGGTTTGTGAATGGTTCTTGTAAGGCCCATGTACCATAGCAAGGCCAACGGTCAAATTTTCGATTGGCCTTATAAGGAACCACCGGCCATCCTAGGAACACTGCCAATATTTAAACTTAAATCGAGTTAAAACCATGTTTTTATTCTTTAGGAACCATAAACATAACCTTATACAACAATATACAGTAAAAAATATGAGATAATAATAGGTTATTGACTAAAAACTTACGTTTTGCTAAGCGCGCGAATAACAACTGCAACGTCGACGACCGAAGTCTACGAAACGTGAGCTCGCACTGCCACAATAATGGCGCGGTCGTCAAGCCGCCGCGTTTGTGGCCTTGAGTTTGATGGAGCTTAGTATTTAGTAAAAGGGATGTGTCTTTACATGTCGATAACTACGACTTTTTAATAGTTGGCCTTCAAAGGAGCGTGGCCTTCCATGGTCCACCTACCTTAGATCAAAAATAAAAGCTTTAAAAAGGTGTATTTATGTATTATACAGGGTTACAGGGAAAGTCGTACTGAATATTGAAGGACGTTATTATTCAGGTCATTTCTGATGGATTTGGTCCTATAATATGGTGTCCGAAACTTAACCGTTATGGAGATATTGGATATTAAAGATTTTTTTAAAAATTCCTATATTTTTTGGGTTATTGTCGATTTTTTTGAAACTAGAGCTCCAAAGGTCTGATTTTTTAATGTATCTAGTTAGAAGACATGTCAAGCAATAAAAATAATGATCCCCCCCCCCCCTCTCTAAAAGCTAAACTATCAGCTTGAATAACAGACAATACAGATTGCCGGTAACATATATAGTATGTAATTAATCGTTCTTAATTTATTTGTCGTTTTAGCTACAATATCAATACACATTTTGTGTAAAATTTCAATTGTCTAGGTACCTATGCATGTGATACATACAGCCTGGCGATAGACAGACTGACAACGGAAGCTTAGAATTAGCGCGTGCTCTTGACTTTGCCGCGCCGTTGACATCCAACGATTTAAAGTCTTTATTCTAATTTATAAATAATATAAGTACTTTGTAAAAAAAAACGTGATTTTGGGTATGGGGAGAGAGGCGTAGTCTAAACCTCGCCACATAACACAAGAGAGGCGGTTAAATATGCTAAATACATCACGTGACTTATAGACAGCTCAAACCCGTCCTTAGCATATAAGTTTATCAGATTCCTATTTCTCTACAAATTAAAATAGTTAAACGACTTCAGGGAATGTCGATTGCACTTTATAGTTTTTATGTAAAACACTACAATGTCTGACAATGCAGTCAGACAATATCAAAATAGCACTCAAGACAATCTGTAAAATATTAAGCAAATTAAGCGGCAAATTATGTAATAACTATATTATGTATATAGCTAAATTAATATATGATGTAGCTAAGTATGAAAATGATTTATACTTTTGTATATTTATTGTAAAGTTTTGTGGAGTAATAAAACGGTAACATTCAAATTACATTCGATGAGTGACAAAAACATGTAAGAAGATCTTATTTATTTAGATAAGCTATTCGGATGAAATATTTCACTTGGAAATAATTTCCCATGTTCCAAATATCGGGTTCATAAATAAAATATGCCTACTTTTGCAAGGGAAAATATCTCTTGCTACATAATGGACGAGCTCGGTCTAAATAGGCGTATATGAGAAAAACACTCCCCTAGGATACAATTTATCTACTAAAGCCGAACATACTTTTTCCTTATTTAATCACTTTGCATCTCGTAATGTTTATTTGAATTTAAGTTTTTTTTTACATGGCAGCGATCTTTGTACAGTGATAAGTAAACAAAGAAGCTTTTAGTCCACTATTTTTCAGAAATTCATTTTTATAAGTACTGCACTAACTGTCTATTATTGGTACCTACGAAGTTTCTTTTCGGACCGTGTGGCGGATGGGGACTATAGATAGACCGCTTAACTGAGTCCTCGCAGGCGACAAGAGTACGACAGGACAGGCCCAGTGCTTGCCCTCACCACTTTTGATGGAATAGGGAGATTGGGCCATGATTTGCCACGCGGGCTCAGTGCGGATTGGTGGATGGTATATAAATATTGTTTAACTACTTTCCAACCGAGTGTTCCATGACAGTCCCGCATTTTTTAGTTTATTTTTAAGAAAGATACGACATAGCGGATTTCCCGGTCGAAGTGGAGCGTGAGTCTGGGGAAGTTACCTTCACCTTTTAATAGTCCATCAAAGAACTTGGTATTGTGTTGTTGTAGGTGAGTAAGAGCTCCACGGGGTTGGGGATGAAGTTCGGGCTAGCTAGGATGGTCGTTATTACGATCAGGCGGGCCAAGGACCTTATTCATTATTGACACTACTTTCCAGATTAGAAATGCTTGTTTATTTGTTGTGTTGTGAATGTATTTACATTCAGAACACAACATATAAAAACCTTTTTTCGGACATCTACTCGCGGCGATAATATTCTCAATAGTTCGTTACAATAATAGGATAATAATCGGAGAATATTGAATTTTGGGTTCAGATACTATTAAGGACTATTTGTATGAAGAATAAGGAGTACGCAGGTACGTCAACCCAGAGCATGTCGCCAGGTCATCGAACGCAGGTCATTGGCCATCCTTCGAGGCGGCTGGTGGGATATTCAGCTGCGGAGACAATCGAAATTTTTTAATAGTTCGTTAGGAGAATCTTAAATTTGGTTCAGCAGGGCGATGATACTAAAAATTTAATATCATTTCCATATTCGATAAGCTGCCATTTTAGACAATTTGTATTTGCATTATGACCTGCGCAGACAAAGGACTTCTTCGCGGAGTCCAAAAGTCCCTGAATCGTGGATTAAATGTCCAGCCTAGACCTGTCACGGACTCAGCACACACCAAGCGAACACTGTCCCCCCCATAAATTTAGAAAAGCGCACACTATGGAAGTGGTTCAACACTTAGAGATTACGTTGTGTTTTAATGAAAATAAAAACATGAAGTGTAAGAAAAAGAGAAGACGTTTTAAAAGAGAATATTGAGCCCATTTCTTTAAATCGGATCGAGCGCGCAACGCGTACTAAGGTTCGCTGTGTGCGTTGCTGCGCCTTGTCCCATGACTATTTTATTCGAGGACTCTGGCGTACTTTTGCCCTGTCCGGTCTCGCGGTGTCCTTGGTTGTTCGGGGGACTTTTTGTACGCGGTTCGTTATATCCGTCATGTGCGTTGCTCGATGCAGGTAAACCGCTTAACTGAGAACTCGCCTGCGGGGTACAGGGTGCGGAGAAAGACGAAAACGGGGACCGTGAGTGTTGCGGGCGGCAGGTACTTGTAATTTTGACAAAAATGTGCCTGTCGCCCGCACCTCTCATGGTCTCCGTTCTCGTTCTCCCCACGCCGTTTACCCCCCACGCGAGAACTCAATTAAGCAGTCTACCTGCAAATGCGATGCGCTAGAATTAGCGTTCGAAATTTGAATTAGTTCTGTTGCTAATAATTATTGGGCTGCTTGTCTAAAGACCCTAGCTAGACGATTAATGCTTGACTGGCGATAAGTTGACACGCTAAAAGAAGTTGTAAGAGACAATTAAACTGTTTGCGCAGCTGAAGGAGCGTACTTAATTCAAAGTTCGACGCTAATTAAAGCGCATTTAAGTAGGTACCAAAAATTCGTCACGCGGATAAGCATACACAACAAATTGTCACAATGTCTGTTGAAGCAGTCGCTAATAGACATATCAATGAAATAGGAAGTGTTATTGTACCTACGTTACCGAATACTTAAGCAAATAATAGTCCTTATTACTATGGTGAATAAGGAGTACGTAGGTGCGTCGACCCAGAGCATGCCGCCAGGTCGTCGGACGAGGGTCGCTGGTCTTTCTTTGAAGGGCTGGCGGCGGCGGGTGCGGGCGATCGGCCGCGGCGCGGCGGCGGGCTCTGGCGGTCGTTAGGACGCCACGTCTGTCTGTCGCGAGGTCCAAGTAAGTACATAAGCCCGCACTGAAATTAATAGATCTGCAGTGGTAGAACGTTACCTATTTTTCACAATCACTTGAGATTCAGAACCGTGCAGGGGGCCATTCGCCTAACGGAAATGCTATTGAAAACGCTAACGCTTTCGATTTTATTTTGTTATTTCTGAGCCCCGAAGGTTTTCAAATATACCTCACGCTCATTGTTTTTAATATTGTTATTACCAACGCAAAAGAAAAAAAAGAGCCCGAGGCGTTTGAAAACCTCAGGCGGCTAGAAATAACAAAATAAAATCGTTAGCGTTAGCGTTTTCCATAGCATTTCCGTTAGGCGAATGGCCCCCAGGACCCCTAACAGAACCGTTTACGCCATTACGTCAATCAAAAGCTATATGTGCAAAAATGCAGTTTATCATAGCTACGTTAAACCACGGTAATAATATCATACAGTATTCTATCTTCATACAAATGGTCGGAAAGCGAGTCATACCTACGCCACTCGAGTTAGGGGTGTCCACTCTGAAAAAACATCGATGTATTTTTTGATTCGATACATCGCAACTATACATCGATGTCATTCGATGTATCGGATGAAAACATCGATGTATTTTAAACATCGAGTACTTTATCTGAAATTTTATTACAAAACTCAACTTATGTGTAAAGTGACCCATCTCAAAAGAGGCCATCTTTTCATAGTAAAAAAAATTACAATTGAAGTTTATGAAAAGACCTTAATCCATAATTTTATTATAGTTTATATATTAATCTTTCATAAATTAATAGAATTAACTCCTTTCATAATGAGTAGGTAAAACTAAATACAAGTAAAAGTCATGTGTCAGAAAAATCTGTATTATATTTTTACAAAAGATCATATAAAAAAACGCTAAATAACCCGCAAAATGTTTGCTAAGTCTGTCAAAAGGATATTAGAAATATACTTCAATCTTTATTTCTTTCACAAAACTAAAGGTTATTAAATGTTTATAAACATAGAAACTCGTAGTTATTTTTTTTATTGTCACTGCACTGACTCTTGCGCAGTGCTGCCAACATCGGGTCCATATCAGAAAATTCGGAATAATGATGCTTTCATAATAGTAATAAGTAAAACTTTAGTGGTCAAACTTAAGTTTTTTTACTGAGGTCAAATCAAAGAGGATATTATCACTACGTGGTCAAACTCTATTACCAATTCGATGTTTCTTTAAAACATCGATGCATCGAATATATTGAAAGCTTTTCAAAACATCGGATCGATTCGATGTTTTTCATTGCTAACATCGATGTTTTCGATGCATCGATGTATATCGAATATCCCTAACTCGAGTTCGATGTGCTCTCGGCGGGCACCCAGTCACGAATGCGCCGCCGCGCCGCGCCGCAACGACGACCGAACGGTCTGAATTGTTTTATATGCAGTTAGCCGTGCTTAAACGTGCGTTTTGTATTGTAAATATTTGATTTAATTATGTAGATACCTACATAATTTAGTATGGAAAAGAACAAACGACGATCAATATCGTACAACAGCACAATTGCTGTTTTTGGTTGCTTGACCTCTTCAATAACACACCCAGAGATATCATTTTTTAAATTACCTGAAATATTGGAAAGGTGTCTTACCTTTATAAAATATTTTTTTGTTACCTATTTTTTTTTGTACATGCATAGAAAACAAAACTGTAATTACGACACTCATCAAATGAACAATGACACATTACATCGCCAAATCCTGCACACAAAGATCGTGTGTATGCCCAATTCGACAGAGAGGAAAACTGTGTATGCCTACTCCCCTCCAGGGTGCATCGGCTTTGTTGCTCTATGCACTAAAGCAGTAAAGAAATGTGTTATTTACTATAATTTATCTGTATCTTACTCTCGTGACCGTGATGAGGAGTTCCACGAAACTCTGGCGAATTTTGGTGATATAGATAACTTACCTACGCTGGCATTTTGTACCATGTTTTAAGATAACATTTTATCTCTGTTTTCTTTCTTCCTTTCTTCGCCCGTGTTGTCCTGCGCTGTCACGTGTTACTGACTTATTATGCTGCTATTCCAACACCACAATAATCTTAACATGATGATTTCCGACTTCAGTAAGTAATTTAAACAACAAATTGTAAACTAACAAAAATATATGGTAACGTTTCGAAATTATAGACAACATAAATTGAATACCTACCATCAAGAACTCTAGAAAAGATTTCCACCTTACGAACGCTTAATGAGTTTCAGCGCAACGTTTAACAGCAAATAATTTGTTTCATTTATAGCTTGCTCTCAGCAATGGCCGTTTCAATGCTGCAGTAGC
Organism: Chilo suppressalis; assembly: GCA_902850365.2. Classification (NCBI taxonomy): domain Eukaryota; kingdom Metazoa; phylum Arthropoda; class Insecta; order Lepidoptera; family Crambidae; genus Chilo; species Chilo suppressalis. Next base: position 19,103,504 of record OU963897.1, on the reverse strand, counting down.
TCCATAAAGAATTCCCCATCTCAAGTCTGGAACTTAGCAAAGGACCAAAGTATTCATACACAACGAAGTGCTAAAGGTTAATTGGCATGAAGTTAGGATCGTGAAATTCAAGCTAAGGTTAGGTTCTTTTTCGGGATCCAATTAATTACATAATTATAGCACAAATGATTATTCTATAGAAAATCGAAGAATGCCGTACTTTTAATGAAACTTATTTAAAAAAAAACTTAAAACAATGTTATGTATTACTAACTGACGAATATAAACATATCAACACCGTGTTGTGAGGCAATATTTTAATTTATTCCCATTAGATGTTGTATTTTTAAGTGGTTTCCATTTATTTGATCTAAAGCGATGTATTTTAATATAGTTTTTGCGATGCAGTCAATTAAAGATGAAATTATATCTAGTCACTTTGCGATATAACCATTAATGGTAATTAATTAATTTATAGTCACACTGCGACCTAGACAACTTGAGATCAACCCAATTGCTTATATTGCGATATTGTTATTAAAACCGTTTTTCTAAAACAAGAACTTACTCTATCCCACCTAATATTTAGTGCAAATACGTGTTGTTCGACTTTGCAGGTATCTCCAGCTCTGTAACGTAAAAGCTTACGTTGATCGCCAGTCAGCGGTTTCCGGCCATTCCGCGACAATTTCCTTGCGATCAACCGCTCTGAATCGAGTTCGATAAGCTAAGCTATTCTTGTATAGAAACTGTTCAAGGAACGATGCAAGCAATTATTCGCTTGAGCAGCAAATATTAAGCACTTATCGGTAAGAAGCAATTTCTTCCAGGCAATCTTAGATTAAGTGGACTTTTACATAAAGAGTAGGACGTAGTTGGTGTCATTCATGATATTACCTTTAATGATACTTATAAATAATTACTTATGCACCAAAAAATATAAAATATAATATATATAAATACACTAACATTATAATTATTCTTTACATTTAATCACCCAGCAGTTAAATGCTTAACAAATTAAAATTATAACAGTTTTGATGTTTGCATTGTTTGGAATATTTTTTTGTGTCGAGAAATAATTACCATAATAAATCCTGCCTGTAACTACAGCCGCGTCGACATATTAAGTCAGATATTGTCCCTGGACCTGGCTGGACCTCAGGTAACCATTCGAGTAAACGTCAATATGGATTTGTTAATCTGGGATATGATCTTTCTGCGTGCCTTGCCTCCTCTAAATTTTTTAAGCCGTTTCAACGTGCGTCATATCAATCAAAAAATCATCAAAATCAAAAAATAATTTATTCAGTCTAGGCTGTTACTAGCACTTGTGAAGGTCAAGAAGCTACGCCATCGGTTCGCAAAACTACGGTGGGAGACCTTGTACTGAGAAGAACCGGCAAGACACTCAGCAAGGGCTGTTTTTTTCGCCCTGTATTGTTATATACAGAGTCGTCAAGTTGAATAATGACTTCCAAGATACTTCTGAAGTCACATTCCATTACATTATTTAGGATATAGATATATATTTACAAAAAAAGTTATAGTTAACTTTATAATTATTGGACAACGATACTCGTAGCATACCCCACAGAATACCAATAAGATTTAAGGCTCCATTGTTCGATACATAGTTAAATGGATCAATTTTACGCCAAATATATGGTATACAATTTTGTCAATTGGTTACTTTTTATTTTTTTTAGCTATAGTCACATTTAACTTTCTTTCAAACAACGCAGCCTAAGTAAATTCCCCACTACGATCATACCATGCGTAGATACTTTATTGAAGCTCCAATTTAGCTTAAAACGAAATATATTTTCGTGAGATTTCTCGGAAGTGAGTTGAAAATTCAATATCGAGAAAGTGGATTATCTGTAACTGTAAGCCTGGCGCAAACCAATGACAATTGGTTTGTATGTATGTGGCATGTATCTATTCGTTACTGTATGAGTAGTAAATAAAAAACTGTCAGTAGGCCTTTAAAGTCAGATTGTCAGAATACGTGAAAGCATATTGATATAGTTATAAACTATTCATTTATTAGCTTTTTTATTTCGACACGTATAATTATTAAATATCAATTTTATACAATTTAATTAATAACAATAATAGGGTTTGATAAATAAAATAACTGCACATAGCAAATCGTTAGCACTTAGTTCTACGTACTACTGAAGTTACGTAGATTTGTATTATTCTACATTTCACTATGGGCGTATAGAGAATTGTAGATACTTAGGCATCTAGTGTACCACTATCTCCAGAAAGGCTTCAGGGCGTCGTAGAGAGGTGGCGGAGAGCACTTTACGAAACTGTGTAGAAGAGATACAAGCAAGACTGTGGTTACAGTGTGTTGTATGTACTCAACATTTATATTTTCAGCAGCTTCAAACGATTTAATGAATGAGCCCATAATAATCTATGTCTTCTTTATATTACCTATAATAGAATAGCAGCCTGCCCCGGCTGACATGGGTGACTTTTATGAAAAAATATAGCCTACTTGTACTCGCTTACATCGTACATCACGGAAATCGAATGTTGATGATTATACTGATTTATTGTAATTTTTGAAATTATATCAATCTAATATTTTTCCCGATTTCTTTTGAAAAAAAAAATGTATAGGTACTAGTGCATTGTGTGTAATAAATGATTTATTGCTTCTTGCCAAAGCACAATGTTAAAATTGGCCTAAGAACCAACACCAATTTGGCATTTATGATAATTTAAATTTTTTGCGATTTTTATCAGTATTTAGATTGTGACGGACACTTCCAGTTAAGTAAGCTAAATTAAAAAGTTAATAAATAATCTGAGACAATAAATACCATTTTATGTGTATAATCTATCCCACCAAAAACATTCTGTAAAATACTAGCCAAGTCTCGATGGAGCTGCTTGTTTATCTCTAAAATGTACTGAAATCTAGACAAAGTCGTGCCAAGTCTAAGGTTCCTTACTGCGATTTATTTATTATTATAGTTAATGTTTTGTGACTTGGCCGTTGAAGGGTACGCAACTTTATCAAGCCTACAATTGACTGGTTATTCAATCAACGTTTTCCAAGTGGCAATTTTCCATCAATGGGTAGCGGTTCTGGCGACAGATTGGTGCAATGGTGTCAAGTAGCACCTGGTTTTGTACCCTTGTGTACCCTTCAACGGCCAAGTCACAAAACATTAACTATAATAATAAAGAAATCGCAGTAAGGAACCTTAGACTTGGCACGACTTTGTAGTACCCATTGGACCCTCAAGATTCGACCCAAAAGCAAAAAGTGCCCATTGGACCTCTTTTTTGGTGTCCATTGGACCTTCTTAAAACAATTTATATTCAATGTGCCCATTGGACCTCTTTTTTGGTGCCCATTGGACCTCCTTAAAAATTTTATATTCAATGTGCCCATTGGACCTCTTTTTAAGTGCCCATTGGACCTTCAAGATTATACCCTACTGCCAGTTGGACCTTATTAACATTTTGTTAAGCACAGTACAGTCATGTAGAAAATTGCAGACAAAAATAAAATTAATAGTAGGTATTATAAAGCCACTAACTAAATACTGTATAAGTATTGACTCCAACCAGTAAGTAGTCCTAAACAAATTGTAAAGAAATCAGGTTACCTTTTTTCTTCGAATTAACGATATTTCGCCATCCCCGGAGAATAAAAAGATAACTACAAAAACGTAAGTTTTCAGGAAAAATAAAAAAACTGTTTTTCGTGTATTGCTCTATAAATACGGGACGCAGACAGATGATAGTAACCTTTAAGAAAAGCTAATTTTTAAAACATTTGGATTTTTAGTAAGGTACTCGTACAATAAGATATAATGGAGATATTTAGAAAATAAAAAGTGAATCAAAAGTAATCAAAATTTAATTTGTATAATGTTTATTTTTATTTTATTCGTATTGACAAGGAGCCAAAACCAAATATTGCACTACTGACATGTATTTTTATTCTATGGGTTATAAGGGTGCAAGTGACAATGATAATACTTCAATATCTTTTTATTTTCGTAAATATTGTAAAACCTTTTTTTCTTTAAAGATCATTTTATATGTTTGTGCTTTAGGTTTAAAGGAATGATCATTAATTACATTAATTTTGAATTTAATTACATTAATGATCATTAATGTAAAAAGTTTTCACTCAATAAGGCAATCGTACACTGACCAATAAATACCCTTACAGCGCAACACCAAATCCACAAGACCTTTCAAATCGAACAAAGTTCGATGGATTCCAAGTTCCTTAAAACAGCTTGGATCTAGACAATCTAAGCAACATGACGGTGGATTTTGCAAAGACATCATCTTTTGATCTAAGACTGAAATTCTGAGGGAGATTGAGTATTTTTATCGGCAGTTATACTCCTCTTACGCACCTGATGAAAGGAAGGTTATAGATTCCAAGCCCAAGCAATCTCTGCGCTTAAACAAAAGGATGGCGCCGATCTCATATGTGGGAGAGAGAGAGAGAAATATTGCTGTCTCGTTCCGATTTATGACCTATGTTGCAGCTAGAAAATAATCTTACAACCGTAGGCCATTGCTTAGAAAAATTACTCACATATGTGTCTTAAATATTTAATTTGGTAATTTATAATGTTTTACAAAAGAAGACTGTTAAATTTTTTATGGAGGTTGGTAGTGGGTCTTTCGGCAGACTCCGAGTTTTTATGAGATGCAGCGCACTTAATTGTGAATCGTTTGACTAAAAAACTAGAATTTTATTTTATCCCGGTTTTTTATATTAAAATAACATAAATCTATCCAATAATTGATTTGCAAATGCCAAGTTTATTTATTTATTTTTTGTTGCCAAGCATCAAATATATTATGTTCAATGTGTAACAAAAGCAGTGACAATAATTCTGATAATAATCCATGACTGGACTGATTGATATATGCCATAGTGATTGAGTTGACGTTATAAGCCACCACGCACTAAAAATATGACGTTACTAAGATAGGGTGGCCAGCATACTTACAAAGTTGTTTAATTATTAAACACGATTTTAAAATAATCGGTAATGAATAAAAAAATCAAAGCATCTATTCATGTTATACAAACTTTCAAATTATATATATTTCGTCCCTGCCGGAAACCGACTACCGCTTTTGAACCATATCCTTTAGTTAAAGTATGTTTTTATAATAAGCAATTTCTCGTTAATTGTAAAAATATGATTAGAAAACATTTTTTATAAAATGTAATATGAAAATATTACATTGGTATTTTATTTTATGAATATTTAGAATACATAATAATTGTGCTTCAATAGTTAATCTGAGTGATATAAAAACTGTATGTATATTTTAGTTAAGATATCTAAAAAAAAAATCTTTTTACAAGTAAAATAACAAAATCTGTGATTTGATTATTATATTATATGGTTTGTTGCTGATGATTGATGTTTCGAATTTTATAAATATGTTGATTTTAAATACTTACATTTATAACCTTTGTGCTTTTATATATTTTTTCAATATTTAGAATATATAATAACTGTGCTTAATCTGTGTTATATAACAAACCATATTTATAATTTAGTTAAGTTATTTGATAAAAAATAATTTCTATTGACTTTAAAAGTAAAGTAAAAAATCTGTGATTTGTTAATTATAATTTATGTAAATATTTATGTTGGTTTATTACTGATGATGAGTGTTTTGAATTTTATAAATATGTTGATTAAATACTTAGGTTTAGAACCTTTGTGTTTTTATGTCTTTTACAATGTTACTTTACTACACGACTGTACTTTATCGTTCCAAAAGAATTAGCCAAATAGTTAAGAGCTCCAATAGCATAATAAATAAATAAAATAAAAATAAATAGCCCTCATTACGTCGTTAAGTACGTCTTTGAGGGTCCAATGGGCACCATGTTCTTGATAGGAGGTCGAACGGGCACTTTTTTGTAGGTAAGGTCCAATTAGGAGGGTCCAATGGGTACTAGACCGTCTAGATTTCAGTACATTTTAGAGATAAACAAGCAGCTCCATCGCGACTTGCCTAGATTTTTACAGAATGTTTTTGGTGGGATTTCACTTCTTTTTGTAGAAACGTGGGCATATTGATTTATTTTATTAGATTTCCTTATTTGACACATTTTTTCTTTTCTTTTTAGGAGTAGTTTTTTTATCAAACAAATCTTTCTTTTCTTTTTTTCCGGTTCTGATTCTTGTACAGTAGCAACAGTTTTTCGTATTGCCCATTCGCGTTCATTATTTATTCTTTTAGATGGTTTAAACGGTTTAATTTCTAAAAGATCGGCGCGGTATTTACGTCTAAGCCTGTTGTACTCGGTGATCGTTGAAGCTTGAGCTTTAATACTCTTGAAGTCAACATTTATGAGGTGCACCCCATGGAGATTGGTTACTCTTGAAAGTGCCACGTAGGCTTGGCCACAAGAGAATATGGAGGTGCCAATGTCCATGAGGGCATTTTTTAGACTTAGACCTTGGCTCTTGTGAATTGTTTGAGTCAGTTCTACCATACACCAAGAAAGATATTGAATGGAAGAGACAAGACCCGTCTTTGGGCATACCAACTATTTGGTAGCCACTAAGTTCATCGTCGTTGTTTAATATTATCGACATTTTATGATATTATCTTGCGAAATCGAACACAAATTAACTCAACGACCTTTACTATATGGACAACAAAACAGAAATAAATATAATAATACTCATGAGTACAGTATCGATACTTTCTATTCGATATCGTGTCCCTAGCTGCGGCTTCGGCTTCTGGTCTTCGGAGGTTCAGCATCAGAAGACCAGAAGCCGCAGCGTGAAAAAGCAAGAGAGTTTTAGTTTTCCTAATAATTTAAGTTCTCAGAAGTGTCCGTCAATAATCTTTGTTTTTAAAGTCATTTACTTGCGATTTCGAACCTAGAAAATAATATTTCATGTTTGTTGGTTCTTAGGCTAACTATGTATGGCCGCAGAACAATGTCCTTTCATGATTCTAACTCAATGGTTACGTTTCTATAGGTTTTGGTTCCCTTGCGAGCGTTAAAATATGCGGCATAAAATGAGCATGAACGGCCGTATCATTTGATTGCGTTTGCATCGGAATTTGATTTTTTACTGCTCCAAGCGATTATATTGATATCAGTTTGATTTCTACCAATGCTTCGTACCAAAAAAGGTCTTATCTGGAGAGATAGATAGAATTAGTGGAGAACGAGAACGAGAGTAACAAAGTGATCTTATAATGTTTCCGGCTTTTCTATTGGAGTAAAACGTAGCCCTAGGTAAAGAAAAAATATACTGTAGGTACTCATATCAATTAACGTTGAACCTTGTGCGATGATACTTTTCCGGTAAAACTTTTCGTGAAGTTACGTGTTCCAATAACCTCTAGATTTTAACGAATAAAAGGTAAGTCAACTATAACATTATGCAAAATTTGGATTTTGTGAAAAATATCCATATTTCTATTGGTAAAAAAAACTTAAGAATGCCCACGCATAAACACAGGCATTAGGAGCCCTTTAAGTATATATATACTTTCGTATATAACTGTAACAAAAGACAGACGAACGGTAGGTACCGGTGTTAATACCGTAAAATTTACCGGTGCTGAAGACCTTGCGATGTCTGCGCCGCCAATCCGGGCATTTGCAAGTTAACTCCCGCGTTTCTACGACTTCTTTGGAAATGAGAATATCCTTACTGCGACTCCATTCAATATTTCAATATGATTAGTACCTATAGATATTAAGCTGAGCTTGTTCATAATTGCTGACCTGGAAGTTCTTTATTCACAAAAAGTTGTATACATTTGCGCGTAAGTTTTAACAAAATAAGAAGATACAATATATAATAAATACCACATCAAAAGATACAAGCAACAAATGTCGCTTTAATATTTTTTTTCATATATATATATAAATATTAAAGCGAAATATAAATTATTAATATTTTAAATAAAGCTTAACTTATATTGTTTCAATGCAAGGGTATTTACAACGGGCTAGGAACTAAGTATATCCCTTGACCACCGGTCTTGAAGAAAGTATCTGATTACGCTTTTTAGGTGTTCCTTTTGCAGGGAGAGCGCGGTCCTCATAGTGCGTGTCGGGTGACGGTGCAGGAGTACTGTCTGGTTTTTAGTGGCCCTGTTCAGGGCATAAGGTAGGGCCCTGTTTATTTCATCCGGTCACAGAGCTGGCTGAAATGCACCGGGAGGAGTCCCACATACCTTCTTCTTGCTCCCCCAGTGGTTGAAGGATGCGTAAGGCTTTTTCCAGGCACAAAAAATGGTGTTCCTTTTGCAATTTTTTTATGCTTATATTCAAAGCAAATTGTACTACCTTACCTGATGTTACATTAATGAACATATTTTGTCATACACTTAGTACGACAAGGGTATGACAAACTATGTTCATTGTCCACGTTGGAATGACTGCTGGTTTTAAGAGAAATACGCGACGATGGCTTACTCAAATATAGAGATAATTAATATGAAAGTATAGTTGTGTAAGATGATGAGGAGCTCGATGACGCGGGTGGTTAGCGCGTTCGGTTGCGATCGTTGAAGTTAAGCAACTTTCGCAGTGGTCGGTCATTGGATGGGTGACCAAAGATCTTCTACCTCGAGTTCCTCCGTGCTTCGGAAGGCACGTTAAACCGTTGGTCCCGGCTGCACCTGCAGTCGTTAGCACCCGCCAATCCGCACTGGGCCCGCGTGGTGGGTCATGGCCCAATCTCCCTATTTCATCCATAGGGAAGGCCTGTGCCCCAGCAGTGTGGACATTAATAGGCTGATGATGATGATGATGTGTAACATGACGTGATGACCGTGGCCGTGTTTTAATCTAAGCATAAAATAATCATTTTTATGATAGCTTATCATAAGCGGCACACGCAACTGAACTGTGTGAAGAATCTCTGGGTTCCTTATTTTACCGCGAATCACTTTGAATAAATAAGTGGCCAGAGACACTTCCCTCCTCACTTCTAAATAGCCGGTCGTGCCTAGTGTGAATAGAGTAGGGTATGAAAGTGGATAGCCTGACACAATGATAGTTTACACACCATACCGCTTCAAAAAAAAAAACTCACGAATTTGTTCCGGATGCGTTCTAACATTAATTTATATTTCGCTTCTTATGGCGACCAAACTAAAGCACTGCATTCTTAATAGCTTTTTACGAGGCATTCGTATAAACCTTTTATTGCGCCGAGAGTTAATTGGTTCGCTTGACGTAAAACTAAATTCCGGTAAGTTTTTTTACAAACTTCCACGATATGTTTTAGAAAATTCTGTTGCAAAGAATCATGATCGGATCCCTTTATTGTACAAACTAATTTTAGGTCACTAGCAAAAAACAACGGTGTAGACATACATCCTGACTACTTTGGGCAAATCGTTGATTATTAAAATAAATAGCAGAGGCCCTAAATTACTGCCTTGGCTTACACCTGATCTCGTAAAACAGGGTTTGGATAGCCTGCCACTGCAATCCACGTATTGGCATCGGTCTCGTAGATATGAGGCGAAAAATAACAACGTTTGCGGTGTGCAACCCATGTTAACCAACTTTGATAGAAGGACATCATTATCAAAGGCTTTCCTAAAATCAAAGTAGACAACATTAACTTGGTGACCGGCATCTACAGTCGGTACTGTTATTATATTATTTGCCATAAGATTCATCAAGTTCCCTGATGTCCCCCGCCCAGGATGGAAACCGTGATGCGCGTCTGACAACAGAGCTACAGAGCACTTATTTGCGGATATAGGCTACTATGCATAGTTGACCCGAACACTTTAGCTGGAGTGCATAAAACCGCCACTGGTCTGTAATCACTAGTCGCCGATCCTCCACTACCTTTAGGCATCTGTCCTATCCGTGCGAGTTTCCAGCGATCAGGACACTTTGCATTTTTGATGCATACGTTGAATATATGTAACAATGGTCCCACTAACACTGCTCTGCAATCTCTTAAAATCAACGAAGGAATGCCATCGGGCTCTGTTGAGCGCTTAGGGGGCAAGCGTGCGAGTGCGTGTTGCACTTCCGCGGGACTCACTGTCAGGTGCGCCCAGGCACCGGTCGCTGCGCCTGCTTCAGAAGTTGCACTCGCCGCCTCCACGCTGAGCACGGGAGGATATTCGATTAATTCATGATAGTGTCACAGTGATTATCGAATTTCTCCAAAACAGCTTTACCGATTTTCATGACATTTTTGTTATATTTGGTGGGTCTGAGAATCGGTCCTAGGATATTTTTTATATCCGTAGCTAGGTGATAAGAGAGCCTTTTATAAGTTTTATGTATATATTTTTTTTGTATCAAAAAGACTTAAAACTCTTCATTTTCATCCTTTTACCACTGTCCGTATGAAGTTCGATGGAAGCTATATTGATTTGAGATTGACATTATGGAGTGGCCCAAAGGGGAATCGCTGTAGGGGAAGACCTGTTACAAGATGGGATAATGATATTAGCAAAACCGCTGGGCCGAGATGGTTAAAAATAGCCCAAGACAGGAAAAAATGGACTTCTTTGGAGGAGGTCTTCACCCGTTGAGGGGTTCTTGCATATATTTAGAATTTTATTGAAAACAAACAAAACAATCAATTAACAAAAAAATGTATAGGTTAAGATAATTTATTTTGTTCATTTTCATTTCTCTGCATGAAATAAAAAAAAGTTTTATTATTATCACATATTGATTGTCGATAGAGCTTGGCTTAATTAGTTTTATGTATATATTTTTTTTGTATCAAAAAGATTTAAAACTCTTCATTTTCACCCTTTTACCACTGTCCGCACGAAGTCCGATGGAAACTAGTATTAAATAACAATTTCCTATTACATATTGATTGTCGATAGAGCGTGGGTCAGTGTAGGAGGAGAAAGCAATCAAACTAAGATCTGGTCTAGACTGAATACTGCCTACCTGATTAATTAATTAAATTAATTAACGGAATTGAAACGCTCAGATGCTGTGGAAGTGAAGGCTTTATTCATTTATTTGCTCTGTGAATGTGCGCTGCCTTTCCTTTTAACCCGTGCATTTAACTTTCGTGAAGAGCAAATTGAGTAAACCAAGTAAATCCAAAAACAAATAAAATCTTTTAAATGGGGTTTTAGTTTGACGAGTTGGAAAGTTTTCCCTGTGATGTGTGATGGAAAATCGAATGGGCGAATTTCATTTACTGTTTTACTGTGAAGTTGTTTTTTTTCGGTCTCCTTGCGTACAAAATTAGCTATTAAGTCACACCGAAAAATGTTTTGCAATGATAATTTGATAAGACAGCCAATGATGATTTTGCCAGTAAAAATATTTCGAGTGATATTACTGTTTTTTATATAAAAATTAAACAACATATGACCGATTACATTTTTCGGAACAATTATTTTGTAAGAAAATGAAAAGGTACAAGAACTATTTTCTTCTGAGGTTCATTAAAGATGCTTGAATATACATTAATCTTTATAGGTACATACAGAAAAGTTTCGTTTTGATTAATGTAGTATTTTTAACGCTTGGGTTTTCAGAGTAAGTACTAGAGCTGTAACAAACCGTATGTATTCGGTACTGAGTAACGGGTGCGCCATCTAGTACCGAGTAACGAAACGTTACACACAAATAAATTTCGTTACTCGCATTTTTCGTAGTATGACTATCTATATGTTTCAGTCTACGCAAGTACAGTTGATGTGTGTATAGAAACATTTGCTGATGTTTTAAGCATGCGAGCATATTCGAGCATATTCGGAGAATTTAAAAACGTGCGTTGGAGTTTTTGGTGGGATTTCATCGAGTGCGGTTGTCGTCTTATTTTAATTATTCTTAAATTCGTTCATAGTGGATATTGTGAAATAAATTTGGTGTGATTTTGTGTTACAACCTTCTGCATAAATGAAGAATTAGTGGAATCGTTAAAATATACGCTATTCCGGTGAAATGGACGTGACAACTTTATTGTCGTGTTGACTACCTCACAGAAGCTTATCGAAAAAGCCAACTTGATAGATTTCGTTTATTTTTTTTTATAATTTTATTTTGAGAACAAAATATTTATGTTGTAGTTCTTTATGTTTAATTTCATTCTAAGCAAAACTATTTTTATGTTGATTTATCGTTAGAATGCTATTTAAGTATTATTGTCAATACAATAATTTTCGACACCTATTTGTTGCTTTATCATTATAATTGATGAATAATGGATTGCAATGTTATTGTGATAAGCTCACGGTTAAAAATTTCAAAATAGTAAAACCAATTTTTTTATGAGAAGTAACGAGTAACGTAACGATACTATAGTAACGAGTACTAGTTGTTAAAGTAACGAATACATACGGGTACGCTTTTTTTCGTTACTTTTACACCTCTAATAAGTACCTATATCTGAACAGGATCACGTAATGTGACTTTCTTTAAAAAAAATGAAATTTTCATGAATTCTTCAAAATTCATGTTGTAAAAGAATACAATATAAGTTGACTCCTATGAAAGTTGTTATTTTTAACCGACTTAAAAAAGGAGCAGGTTCTCAATTCGGCCAGTATTACTTTTTTTTACGTACACCGATTCTGCCGACATTTGTGATCCAATTCTTATTTTTGTCCAATGTAGAATAGTATCCATTTAATCCCATAAATGTTTAATTCAGTTTGGCCCAATAGTTTTTATTTTATAGTAACTTAGACGATGTTTTCACGATATTTTGAGATCGGCGGATAACAAAGTCTTTTAAGAGTTCCGTTTTTATCTTTTCGAGTACTTGCTTATTCTGAAAACTCAAGCGTTCATAAAAAATACTACATTAGTCAAAACGAACCTTTTCTGTATGTTCCAATAAAGATTAATGTATATCCGAGTATTTTTCATGAAATTCAGAAGGAAATAGACCTTGCAGCTGCTCGTACAAAATAATTGTTTAAATCTAAAGAAAATATAATTAGAAAAAAAATCCACGCGGACCAGGCAGCAGACGGGACTCGAACCCGGACCCTTCGCAATCCGGGCGAATGCACTGAACAATTATGCGACCGCGGCCCTCACGGACCGCGTCGAAATTCTTCTAGCCATTCTTAAGCTGCAAGGCAGCGCCATCTCTTCGCATTATAGGCAACCCACAATGTCAAATGAATACTTTTACAAGTATTAAACATTTACAAGAAGAAATAGCAATTATAGTTATAATTTTTATTAGCAAGCAGTTACATGCTTTAAAAATAATAAAAATTATAAAATAATTTGTTGTAAAAATGCCGTCAATTTCGTGATCAGTCATATGTTGTATTATTTTTATAAAAAAAAACAGTATTATCACTCGAAATATTTTTTTACTAGCAAAACCATAATGGCTGTCCTCTCATTACAAAAAAAAATGGGTGTTATAATCGCCTAGCACGAAGACTTGACGAAGCTCTACCTGCAGAGCAGGCCGGGTTCCAACGGGGTTATGGCACCATAGACCACATTCACACAGTGAGACAGGTTATACAGAAGACCAAAGAGTATAACCAGCCCCTGTGCATGGCGTTTGTGGACTATGAGAAAGCTTTTGACTCCGTCGAGATCTGGTCTGTTCTTGAGGCGTTGCAGAGGTGCCAAGTTGATTGGCGATATATCGAGGTACTGAGATGTCTGTATAACGCCGCTTATATGTCCGTCGTGCTCCAGAATGGCCAGACCGAGCCTGTCCTGCTGCACCGTGGTATGAGACAAGGAGATGTAATATCCCCGAAACTCTTCTCCGCTGCGCTGCAGGACGTGTTCGGAACGCTCAACTGGAAAAGACGCGGAATAAACATTAATGGCGAATACATCTCACACGTTTGATTCGCGGACGATATCGTCATCCTGGCTGAAACCCTGCAAGACCTACAGGAGATGGTGTGTAGCCTGGCTGAATGTTCCAAACGCATCGGTCTCCGGGTGAATTTGGATAAAACCAAGGTCATGTTCAACGAGCTCGTTGATCCGAGACTGGTTGCTGTTAATGGAGTACCTCTCGAAGTTGTTCAGGAATATATCTATCTAGGAAAAACGCTCCGATTAGGCAGAAACAACTTTGAGAGAGAAGCCAATAGAAGGTATTCAGTTGGGCTGGGCGCATTTCGTAAGTTTCGTCAAGTCTTCTCGTCACCCATCCCTCAATGTCTCAAGTCGAAAGTCCTCCCAGTTATGACATACGGCGCCGAGACGTGGACACTCACTGCTGGACTGGTCCACCAATTTAAAGTCGCTCAGAGAGCTATGGAAAGGGCTATGCTCGGAGTATCCCTGAAGGACCGCATCAGAAATGATGTAATCCGACAGAGAACCAGAGTCACCGACGTAGCCCACCGAATTAGTAAACTGAAGTGGTAGTGGGCTGGTCACATTAGCCGCAGAACTGACGGCCGATGGAGCCGTAAAGTTCTTGAGTGGGGACCGCGACTCGGTAAACGTAGTGTGGGACGCCCTGAGACAAGATGGGATGATAATATTCGTAGGCTGGCTGGCGTGAGCTGGATGAGAGTGGCAGAAAATCGGGAGCAGTGGCATGCATTAGGGGAGACCTATGTCCAGCAGTGGACGAGAAACCTGGTATTTTTTATTAAATAGTAAAAAGTTATATTATAATTATAAGTTAGTTCTGCTTCTGTCCGGAATAAGTATCAGTTGCAAATAGGTTATTGTATTTTTTAACCTTAATATTATTTAGAAATATAGCCTTATATAGGTACTTAGTTCTCACCTTCGTGATTTTTTCATGTTGAAATAGTAGCAAACAAGCGTATGGCCTTTCTGATGGTAAGTGGCCACCACAAGTTATAAACACTTGCGATTTTGAATGTTGGATTGCGTGGTCCAACGAAAGAGATTTTCACATAGTTGTGGGTCAACTGTAGGCAAATTTAGACACACAATGAGTCAGAACTCGATATCTATAAGCAATATTCGGAAATAAGATAAGATTCGGAGTGACTAATTTGAGGTAAACTAGGGTGTCATTACTTTCGTGGTCAACATTTTTGTTATTTTTTCATTGTAAGGTTAGTATAGTTATTAATTTTGATCTGCTGTTGATCTCTTTCTTAGGTTGATCACTAAGAATTCATGCTAGATTTAATATACACTCAACAAATGAACTCAATCATCCGCCAGTACCTTGGAACTCTAATTAAATTTTCTCAAAAAGTATAAAACTTACAACTATCGAATTTAATACTTACACAAAGTGAGTTTCATAATGAATAAACTTTTATTCTAAAGTACTGTCAACTTACTGGGTTATTAAGTAAAAACCTTTCGCGTTGCAATATAAATTTCAACGGGTTAAAAAGTGAACTTTAAAAAAGATTATCCCGACGTTTCGACCAGTACCGGCCGGGATAAAAAAGGTATGAAAATCTTTTTTAAAGTAGGTACGCGTTTTAACCTGATGATTGTTATAAGAAACACAATGCTTACGATTTGCAAATTATTGAATAAAGATGCCATTATCTTTTTATAATGAACATAGTCTCATACTTCTTATCATTTATTTAGTTTTTGTCCACAGATTTCTCAGACTCGTGTTTTTTTTTGTTACCGACGTTTTTTATTGCTGATTAACACAATTGGAAAACTACTCTTGTTTGGAAAACTCATAATAAAAACTTCCCGAATTATTTGTCCATTGTAGGTATAATAAGAAGAAAGCTTATTTTTTTGCGTTGTTTTGTATCACTTTCATTACCTTTATAAAACATTTTTTGAGATTTTTTATTAAATAGCCTTATCTATCTCTGGGACTGTCATTACCGTGACTAATATTATATTCATTTGCATAATAAAACAAACAATAAAAAACACATTTTTTTTACATTTTATTTCACCTCGGTAAAGGTCGTGTTTGTGACCTTGGACCTCGAATATCTCAGCAACCTTGTACTATCTATGTCTGTGCTTGTACCCCACCCATTGTGACTTTGGACACGTTACTTTTAGATCTTATGTCAAAAGGAAGGGCTCTGCAGCTTGTTACCTCATTTTCCAAGGTGAAAGTCTTATTTGACTGAACTATTAGTATTTCAATTAACACTATGACACTTTTAATTGTTAGACTGATTGTTTTTAGACTTAAGTATCCAAAAACAATCCCTTTGAATGTAGGTAGGTAAGTACACATAACTGTTATTGAAAATGAAGCGCAATAAAAACAGAGTGGTTATGTCATCGTTTAAACGAAATATTCATTTCTTTTATAACATAAGCCCGAAAAACCAACGTAATTTTACTAGCAGCAAAGGTCAATGTGTTCTCAATAAATAATTGTAATGGCGGAATTGCGTTTATAGCTATGTGATGCATCGCAGGGATGGGATGGGATGAGCGACCTACAACAGTACCAGACTGTAGATAGACGGAGACTTAGGGGTGCGTTGCTACGCAACCAACTGACTCCGCTCCTAAACAAACTCCCTCGATAAATACCTAACCAACATTTTTTTTATTTCCTACTCATATGCCTTAATTATTTACAACTTAGTATTACATCATATTATGATTTAGGAATTGCGACTATTTGTCTATTACGGATTAAAATTACTACAGAAGTTTACCTGGCCTAACTCCATACAAAGTTTGAAAAAAAAAATTGTTTCTTGCTAGTATTTTCGTCGAGAAGCGGCATCTAGTGTAGGTATACGTCATATACTTACAATAATTAAAAACTAAAAAGGTTCAATTAGACTCAATCGAGTTGAAAACTTGCATCATTAAGGCTCTATGTTCATATAATGAAGGCAAATAGTATATATTTTTTAAACAATTTCCACCAATAGTCAAAAGCAAAAATGCACAAAACGAAAAGCTGGTGATGCCTGATGCTATGATGCCCACGGATATGTTCAACGCCATCTAGTAAAGTCAGGTTAAACTACAATAACACTCGTAAAACTCGGTCGGCTGTCGTACTGACGGACGATACGTGCTGGCACTTAGCAGCGGTTTACTCACAACAAAACAGAGTGCGCTTTACGAGCAAATAATTAAATTGACAATGTTTTGTCTCATTACTCATTTATCATTCTAAATATTTTTCAATGCTTACGTTTTCTAGTCATTAACCTCTATGAATATTTTTTTTTTCAAAACAAATTAATTATGATATTTATTAGATTAGCTGTATTATTATGTGGATTTTTGTATGATTTTTTTTACATCAATGGCATTGAATCACAAAAACAAGATCAATGATTATTTTTTTTCCAAAGGAAAATAAATATAGTAAGTGTGACATGTGAATATAAAATTGAGACCCTGAGCTATAAGACGAGGTGGCCGAGTGGTTAAGGCGTTGGACTGCTAATCCAATGTGCTCTGCACGCGTGGGTTCGAATCCCATCCTCGTCGATATGGTTTTGCTATTAAATATTATTTTTAAAACTCGATTAAATTACACAAAACATACATCTTATACCCATTACATTAAACAAAATTTTAGAGCTACAATTTACGCCCTTTTTCTTGATACTGACAATGTACAAATCGTACAAGCCAAGAAAAAAATTTAGCCCGCATTTTTAATGATATTTATGCTGTCAGTTTAAGTAAGGTTACAGAAAATTTAAAAAAACTTTTTTCTCAAACATGCTTGGTTTGAGCATTATTTTGACAACCTCTATGGAGAAAAATCGAAATCGCTATATAATACTAGACTATGGTACTGGCCAAATACAAGCGAGCAGCGGCCGGCAGAGTATATAAAAACTTTTTAGCAAAAGAAAAATTAACCGCCGCATAATTTATAATCTTTTCTTATCTTTAATCAAATTCATATTTTGAGTCAGAGCCATTCAAATTAATGGCTCCAAATATTTAATTGTTCAAATCCATATTTGGAGCTGATAGATCTGAGTTCTCATTAACTACTTGGGTTGGCATGGCATTTAGAGGCCAAATAAGTTACAAAATACACTTATATCCGTCGTGTTATTTAAAAATGAAAGATCTTTTACTCTGTTACATGGCAACTAAGGAGGTAACATAACAAGGGTTTTATTTATATTTCGAACTAGCTTACAAAAAGAAAAACGTTTAATAACAAGAAACACAAATGAACACTAGAAAAAATTTTGTTTTCGTCTGATTTTGAAAAAAATATTTAGTTATTTTTTAAGCATTTAACTGCTAGATGTTTAAATCTACGTACCCGAACCCGCACCCTTCGCAATCCGGTCCCGTCCGCTGATTTTTTTCTAGTAAAATTTTTCTTTAGATTTAAACATCTAGCAGTTAAATGCTTAAAAAATAAATAAAAAACAACTATAATTGCTATTTCTTCTTTCAAATGTTTAATACTTGAAAAAGTATTCATTTGACATTGTGGGTTACCTACAATGCGAAGAGATGGCGCTGCCTTGCAGCTTAAGGCTAGGAAAAAATAGGGCCGTGGTAGCATAATGGTCAAAAATATTTAGTTTTGATTTCCGCTCATAATTTGAGAAAAGTACTAGGTATACAATACAAGCCTTGGCCACAACTACGCATTAAATAACGCTTACGGAAATCGGAAATCGGATTTGCGGAAATCATTGACAGAGTGATGTACCTACTAAAGTTTTATAGAGGACATAAATATCTACAAAAAAATCTGGGATATCATATGTCTAACTATTACAGTTTTGTCACAACTAAAGATCCCCTGCGGTTGCACCCGCGTTAATTTGAGGAAAAAGGTTATAGTGAATCAAATTTAAAAGATCGAGGCTCATTTGGCAAATTTAAATGGAGTCCATTCCAAAATGCATTTCACATATGAGATGGAAGAAGACCGAAGTCTGGCATTTCTTGACGTAAAGATTCGGGTGCGGAATGATGGTTCGCTGAGACATTGCATTCACCGCAAACTCACACATACAGACCGTTATCTCAACGCCTCCTCGCATCACCACCCTAGACATCTAAACTCTGTAGTGACTTCCCTGACGAACCGTGCATTTGACTTGTGTGACAAGGAACACCTGCACGAAGAGTTGGAGTATGTACGGCGGGTCAAATTTTCAAATTCAAATGCTTTATTGTGAAATGTAGGTTAGTACAGCAAATTGGTGTTAGGTTAAAAGTTTAGTGTCACTACATTTCGACCTTATTACAAGGTACTCGTATACAATATTTTTTATGAAATAATTAGGTTTACAATTATATAAAAATCCATATTAATAAATTACAATTACAATAAAACAAGTCATAGTTAGAATTAAATGTCAAAATTACTAAGCAATATGTCAAACTAAAAATAAATAATAATAATAATTTGTGCTATAATAGACTAAAATATAAGATAATTACGTAATTATGTCCATTTCTTTCAAGGAAGTGTCACTAAGGAACTCTTGTGTATTATAGTATAGGATGGTTGACCCTATAGTCACAGCGGTGACACTCCCTGTACGTGAGAGTTCCAGCGTCAGTGACCTTGAGCAGGAGCGTGTATGCGCTAGGGTTGAACTTGGAATTTAGACTTGTGCCAATGAATATTTATGCATAGTAATTTATTAAATGTAAACTGATTCAAGAATACTGGAGTAAATAATGAAGGATAGGTTTGATTTTATAATCAATTTTTAATCATTTAATGTAGGTATTATAACAAATTGCTAACTTTTATATATTTTCTCCTTTTTCGATTCGTTTTATAATTCTTATTATTATCTTAATAATAATAAGATTGCGTAGCGTAGTCAGTCTGTGCGTGCAATGCAGCGCAACGCTATTATTTTACTATTTCGCTACTGCCATCCCTTCGGTCTCGGCAGTCGGCGACTGCCCTCTCCACGCCCCGCGCGCCGCGCATCGCCCCCGCGCACCTCCAGACACCCACACATAGCCGCGGGCGATTTTACGAGCACACATGCGTAAGTGTCGCTTCTTTTCGCATAGTGTATATATTCTGTGCTATAGTTGACCACGCACCGGTTGTTGACCACTTGCGGCTATGAGTGTTAATATTAAGCTTTCCCGCGATTAAGCGTTTCATTTCAGTTTGGCTACATCTTGTTGGTACTAATACAAATCAACCAATCACATTACGACTAGAAAGAGACAACCAGTGAAAGCTACAATTTAATTTTGTTTTGACTTGTCACTGACAGTTGCCATTCAGCCGCCATTGTAGTAAGGATAATGTTTAGAAAGGTAAGAACACTTTTAATTTATTTTGAATTGTTTTTTAATGAACTTGTTCGGATGATTGTTTTTTGTAATCATTTTATGTTTATTATAAAGATTTTTAATGAATTTCAAATGCAAACGATATATTTCATGAGTTATTTTACTGGTTAACAAAAGGTACATGATTTGATTGGGTGCTCCTGTGATTGACCAATTGGTCAACGATTAGTACACTGAAGTGGTACTCTTTTTTTAACTTTTTTAAACAGTTTCATGTCCAGAATATGAGTTGTAACTCGACTATCAATTTTAAAGGAGTAAATTCCTTACGTTTCCATTAGTTGACCAGTGGTTTGACATTGGTACTGCATACAAATCCTATAATTGACCAAACTCTTAATATGAGTTTTGTTTTCTTGTTTTAGATACAATATGCCACCAAAAAAGAAATTAAAATTAATAATAATGCTTGCAACTTGTCAGATCCTCAATCAACAGCAAATATACATAATAAACGGGACTTTAATTCTAAAAAGAATGAACAATGCCTGCAGAATCACCACTAAAAAAAGGTGGTAATAAAAGGTTCAATAGAAAGCGATTGCCAGATGCAGTTACATCAGTAGAGTGGATGCAATACTGGAATAAAAAAAGTAAGGAACAAGAAGAAAAGAAAATAGGAAATTAGCAAGAGAAGAAAAAAAGAAGTTACAAGAGTTGAAAAATGTTTAGAAACCTAAAACAAAACGAGTAAAAAAGAGAGTTTAGAATAGAATTGATTCTGATTCCGATGAGGATAATTTACCTTTGATCAATTTAATTACAGTAATAAAGATAGATCAGACGAGGAAATAGGATCATATGTTATAGTAAACTACGAGAGGAGTATTTTCCCAGGATTGTCAAAAATATTGACCAAAAGAGTAAAGAAGTTAGTACGATGGTGATATCAACTTCTAAAACTTTTAAATGGCCAGATAAAGAAGATAAAATTTGGTATGCTAATGACAGCATAGTGAAGAAAATTAATGCTCCTGTGTCAATTAATAATAGAGGTTCATATAAAGTACCAGAAATAACCAAGTATCTTTTTTGGATCTGATTGCTTTTTTAATTTTGCTGTTTTTAATTTGATCAAATCTCAGTATGAGATTTCCAATTCATTTGATAGTCAATTTGTACACCTAGAAATTTAATGTCAGAGACTGATTCAATTATGTCATCATTAATATCAAAAGTTACATTCGGTTTGTGAGTTTTTTGCCTAAAATGCATTATTTTTGTTTTATTAGTATTAAGTATATTAGATTGTTTAATTTTAACCAGTCATTAACATTTTTCAGAGCTACATTTATTTTTTGTTCGTAAGTGAGGATGTCATCACATTTGATTATGGCAGTACTATCATCGGCAAACATTATGATAGGGTGATCAATAACAGTTGATAGATCATTTATGTACACATTGAAAAACAAAGGTCCTACTATGCTGCCTTGTGGTACACCTACTTCCACATCTCTACAAACTGATGAAAATGTCTTTATCATTCCCGATTTACTACACAACTTTGTTATAACAGTATACTGTTTCCTGTTACTGAGATAAGACCTCATCAAATCATGTGCTATACCTCTTACACCATATGAGTAAAGCTTGTCCAGCAGCAATCTGTGATCAACATGATCAAATACGCTTGTCATGTCCATAAATATCGCACATACATGTTGTCTTTTATCAACAGAATTAATAACAGACTGTAACAAGTGATAAATTGCCATATTTGTATTTTTATCTCGTCTAAAACCATATTGCTCTTTACAAAATATGTTATATTTCTCAAAATATTGGTAAAGATTGTCACAGATAATTCTTTCAAATATCTTTGAGATAACATTTAATTGGGCTATTGGTCTATACTGTTTTATGTTACTGTGTTCTCCTTTTTTATATATTGGCTTAACAATAGCAATTTTTGACGCATCAGGAAACACGCCGGAATCAAACATCAAATTTATTACATGATTTAAGGGGGATGCCAAATATTTAGAAAACTCCTTAACCACTTTAGTAGGAATACCATCTATTCCAACACTTTGCGTCATTTTTAATGATTTTATGGTTTTAAGTACCAACTCGATTGTACTTTGAGGCATTAATATCGAGTTAGACACGGAAAACCTCTGTGAATAAGAACGACCACTATTGTTAACTTTTTGTACTGAATCCACAAAGTGATTATTAAATAAATTTGCCATTTTTGTTGGATCACTTACTTTTACACCATCTTCATTATAAACTAGTTGCGCTGTTTCTGCGGGGAACTGATTTTTATTTTTGTTAACTTGTCATGCTGCTTTAGATTTATTAACAGATATGCTGATATTATGGTTATTTTGTGAAAGTTGTGTGAGCTTTATAATCTTTTTATATCTTTGGGAATAAGTTCGGAGCAGATATTTATTTTCCTTGGTTGGACAAGATCTGTACCTCCAAAGCAGTTGTCGCTTTCGTTTACTACACAATCGAATACCTTGTGAGATCCATTTGGGTCTTTTATTAGATTTTATGGTCATTAATTTTTCAGGAAAACAAAGATTATGAAACAAAATAACTGTCTCTATAAAAGCACTGTAAGCTTTGTTAACATCATTCGCTTCATATACATCACAAAAACTCAATGCCTTAAGAGCTTCATGAAATTTATTTTTATTTTCCTGGCAATAATCACGCCTACAAATACGCCAAGATTTAATTCGACACGTTTTGTTGACTGAAAAGTAAAGGGTTTGTGATGTGTGATCAGACAATGCAAGTTCAGTGGTAACTGAACTGTTCGTGGCAGTAAAAGTGAGGTATCACTTTTACTGCCACGAACATTATGTGCAAAGTTATCTATGCAAGTCCCACTACTTAACCTAGTTGGTTCTCGTACTTCTAATTTAAATTATAATTCAACTAGCTGACTCGGCGAACTTCGTACCGCCCAAAAGTAATAATTTGCAATAAATTAAAATTGCGACTATAATTTGAGATTTAAACTATCCTATCTCTCAAGTTGGATCGAACTGCACATGGTGTGCGAATTTTATTATAATCGGTTCAGTGGTTTAGGAGTCCATTGAGGACAAACATTGTGACACGAGATTTATATATATTAAGATAACAAATTCTCAAATTCAATGGACCATTTATTTTTCTTCAAAATATTGATATTAAAGTCACCACAAATGATAATATTTTTATTATTATTGCACAATTTATTTAACAGGAAGTCAATTTTATTCATAAATAATTCAATGTCAGAGTTAGGAGGTCTATAGATACACACAACAGTCAGAGATTCGCGGGTGGTAAAATTATGGCACATGCTTCAATCACACCTTTGATACAGAATTTGGATACATCGATAATCTCGTAGTGAAAACCATAACCAGCCATAACACATGAACCTCCTCTACAAATATCTCTTGTGTAGCTTGTAGCTAACTTATAATTTTATACATTTAAATGACTCAAGTCCTCTTTGCGCATAAAATGCTCGGTAATACAAAGTATGTCCACACATTTATTTTTTAAGGTCAGTTCATGCATTGCTACTGCTAATAAATCTGTTTTGTTTAAAAGTCCACAAATATTTTGGTGCATTAAAGTTAAAGATAAAAATTAAGCCCTTATCTTGCGGATCAAATATGATATTTTTTTTACAGAAATGCTTGCTGTTATATTCAACAACCTCAGATACAAGTTTACTCAAACGCTTCATTATATTTAAAAAGCCAAAATTGTTCAATTTTCCATGAATATAAGAGAACATTTCAGGTGTATATTCTAAATCTAAACATGAATCTAACAAATAAGCAAAGCTATGATAACAATTACTAGAATACAAATAATGATTAAAAGTTTCAATTCTGGTATTAAACATTTTGACATCTCTATGAATTCTAAAAATTGGAGTAATAATTATAATATTTGTGTGATTAAGTATAGCAAGTTTTTCTTGTATTGAGGTAACAAGTTTACTGTAGTTTTTTGTTGTTTGGAAATCTACATCACCTATTAATATTACACAATAGTCATCCAAAGTAAAGTTTCGCAATTTCTGTTCAATACCTAATAATAATTGGGCACACTGAAGTTTCAACCGCAACATATTCAGTTCTTTCTTATGTGGATCAAAATTTTCCGTTGATAGATTAGGTAGGCTGGTACAACTACCATCAAGTATGCTATTAAGGGTGGAGTTTGCATAATTTATTTCAGTTTCTTCTTCATCTAAAATACTTGAGTGACTGCTATGTGTGCTTCTTAGACGACGAAAAGTAATATTTTCAAAAAAGTTCATTGTAACGCCATCTATGTCATGCCGTGAGTACTAAACCCGCAAGCAGCTGTTCCTTGACTGTCACTGTCCAAGGAGGCCAACAAATTATTGTAGACCTTTTTACCGAAAGGCATAAGAGGTATTATGTTTTGAACACACTTTATGTTTTGTATAAAATTAACGATTATAATCACTAAAAGTTCTATTTTACACTGCTTTGTTAAAACTAAGCACGTAATTATGTTGATAATTGTTAAGTTATTAAAGTTATAAATTAATAGTTTAAAAAAACAGTACATTTTTCGGGGAAATCTCTTTAACAAGCTATTCTAGTCTAGTGATATTTTAATGAAAATTATTATTATTCATGAAAAATCGTTTGAAAACAAGTTTCTGACGTGATAACGTCTTCTAAGTTGATGAATACCGACTGTACGTTCGAAAAAGTATGACTTCACGTTGTCATGAGTTAGTTCAATGTTCCGCGGTGTGTATGAGGTGACTCTCCCTCACCCTCGACCCTCTCCCGTCCCCTGGCCCCCTTACCCATCGAAGTGTACCTCAAGCCCGCGGAGCCTTACTTGGGCCCCCATAGAGCTACAAAAGATTGCATGAGCTCCAATGAACCGGAAAAAACAGCTACATAAAACAATATAAACATAATAATAATAAAAAAAAAACAATAAATTTTGTCTCAAATCGGTCCCAAACTCAGCATAGTGCTAATGTTGCCATTAGCCAAAACAGCGAACGACACGGCGTCCACCTCCAGGGAAATAGCAACCCTCAGCACATCAACGAATTTGAAGGAAGCAGAGAGTAAGTAGAACCCAAATCTAAATTTTGGTGTAAATTGGTGCTGTTTGGCATAATAGCCAGGTTTTCCGGATTTTTCTGTGCATTGACTTCAACGTTTATGTTGGTGAATAGTTGCTCTTTTAGCTTAATACCAATGCAGTATTGGAAAATAGCAGCAGTTAAAGCTATATATGTTTTCTTTCCATACCGTCCAGCATGGGAGTGAATAGGAGGTATTTCAATGTAAAGTTTTTACTATACATATAGGTCACCTGCATTGGAAAATATATATTAATAAAACCCAACATTTGGAAATTAGTTCACTGTTTAAACTCGTGTCATAATCTATTGCTATCGCCGTAATCGCCAGCAAAAACAGATATACGTTGATAACAATGTAGAGTGCAGGACTATCATTTGTTGTGAATTTATCTAGACCTGCTTTGCCGTATCTTATCAGTAACCTACCTGTCCTACAGTTTGAGTCTTTTCTGCGAGTAGGGTGCAGCCTCAACTATTGGTTGTCTTTTGTATCAATTATTTAAGCATAAAATAATTTTGACATTGGTATTATACGTAATTATTAAATAAGGACAGATGTGATTTGATATTAGTGTGGTGATCCTTGGATACAGTGCTTGATTAATAAACTTATCTACCGAAAAATTAAGCATGTGAGTAAAATTAGTTTTAAGGTTATGTAAGTAAAACGTACATTTAAAAGTATATAGAAGATTTTAAGTTATTAAGTTTAAAATACGAAAGAAAATTTTAAATGTTTTGTGCAGATATAACTGGTGCTTTATTAAAATATGCTATTTATAATCGTGATGACTCACCTTTGTCTCTATCCGATTGTATCTTGATTGGGGAATGTACAAAATAACTCTGTATTTATATGGAATTTGAGTAAATACTATTATTATATTTATTTTATATTATGAAGAAATCCAGCAAAAAAACTTAAGTTTTACACATTGTACTCTTTTCACAAGTCTTCCAAGGAACATCGATACCAAAGATAAAGTTTAATTATAAATTATATCTGACTCTTGGACAAAAAACGATAAAGATGAAAATTAGATAAAGTCTTGTATTAACCGAACTAATTTAAAATAAGATCTCACGCCTCAAGTGAGGCTATATTTACCGAGACGGATTTTAGGCGCTCACCCGTTATCTATATAATTGTTGATCAAAGAACAAATCGGTATTACTTACCTAAAGGTGTCTACACACCAAACCCGCCGGCGCGGCTTGATCCGGCGCCGTCGGGTTGTGCCACCGGACTTGTTTTGCGACAATCGTGCCGGTGGGTTGCGCCAGCATGCGCTTGCCAGTGGAACATGTCAGCACTTCCTGTCTGCTGTTTGCTCGCTCAGTTGCCCGCTGGATTTCATAACGTAGTGACGTTAATTAAGATTTTAATTAACTATTACGCTGGTGTAACAAAAATACACACAGTTACATATTTCTTAAACTCCGCAATAACTAACTACTACACGATATTGGCAGCAAATGCTGCGGCCTCGTGTCGCCGAAAAAGGTGGTTCCGGCTTACAATGGTAATGATGCCGCCGGTCTAACCCGCCGGCATTTCGTTTAGGTCAGGGGTTTTGATGTGCAGACGCCTTAAAACTAAAACACGCGCACGGTGCATGGTATCCATTGTATGCACCAATACACTGGGTTTTGCATCTAAGGTCTTGCATAGTAGATTCTGTCTCGTTCTAGGTAGACTCTATGTGGAAGACTAACATCATTTGTGTCTCGTCTATAAAGTAGATACTGAAAATGATATTCCCCTAATGTAAGTGGTTATTGATATTAAATAAGAGCAGCGGGCATATTCTGTAAAATTTCAAATGGGATCCGATACGGATCCACCCGATTCCTATATAGACTTGCGCGGAACCGCATCGGATCCCCGCGTGAAAAGCCTCACAGGTCCTCAGATGTTCATATTTTTATTTCTCTAAATTTCATAAGAAAGGTACTTAGAACCTTTGATTACAGAACAACAACTTTTGTTCTATAATATGAGCTTAGAACTATCTAAGTTTCAAAGAGATATGTGATTATTTACTTAGGTAAGTAACGTATTTCCCACTAGATGTGAGCACCCGTTTGGATAAGCTTATTTTACTCACAGAAGACCCCAGTGAAATAACACTACTTAGGTGCATCTTGGATCTGGGTGGTGTGGTGGGGTGATAAATTTTTGTTGGTGAGTAAGGTTTTCAGAGCTGATGAGTGAGATAAGAGAGTAGTGGATAAGGTTAACAGGTTCTATTTTGTAATGTGCATCTGGGATCTGGGTGGTGTGGTGGGGTGATATTTTTTTTTTGTTGAGTAAGGTTTTCAGAGCTGATGAGTGAGATAATGAGATAAGAGAGTAGTGGATAAGGTTAACAGGTTCTATTTTGTAATGTGCATCTGGGATCTGGGTGGTGTGGTGGGGTGATATATTTTTTTTGTTGAGTAAGGTTTTCAGAGCTGATGAGTGAGATAAGAGAGTAGTGGATAAGGTTAACAGGTTCTATTTTGTAATGTGCATCTGGGATCTGGGTGGTGTGGTGTGGTGATATATTTTTTTTGTTGAGTAAGGTTTTCAGAGCTGATGAGTGAGATAAGAGAGTAGTGGATAGGGTTAACAGGTTCTATTTTGTAATGCGGTAGCTGCTTATAACAGGCGGATGCAGTAAGCATGTTTCGTCTGGCACTATAACAAAAAACATTTTATTTAAACAATGTTCTTGGGCGCCGATAGAAGATCTGTCTTGTTGTGTCCACAGCATTTTTCACATGCAGCTCTCTCTCTCAGGTATCTCTTTTTGCAAATATTAAATAGTTTCAATGTTACATTATAATCTATATTACACCTAAGAATTTATTTAAGTAATTAATTACCAATTGTTTTCTAAGTATTTAGGTATATAATTCTTGTGAATCAGTGTTAAGACATTTTACTTACGTTGTTCCTCTAACATTATTGTTTCTGAAAAATTGTTTTTTTGGAATTCTTCCAAAAGTTGAAGGATATTAATTATTATCAATGTATTGAATCACCCGTCTCCATTATTATTCATAGCATAGGTACCCAATTCTCGCTATTGGCGATAAGATTATAGGTTATACCTAAGTACTTACACCTCAATTCCGAACAGATAGATACGATAGTATGATGCTGTCATATCGAATCAAAACTAGTGCAAAGAAACAATGAATACCTACTACAATTTAGGGTGTTGACAATACTGGAGGCACTGAAAAAATGGTTGCCTGTAAAGTCGGTTTTACGGGCGAAGATTTTACGTGACAACGTCTTTTTCTCGGTAGAATATTTATTGATATGAATATAATTAAATTGCACAATAGGAACAAGGAATTGAATGAAAAAAAGAATTGCACAAATTTTAACTATAGAAATATATTTTGTTTACTAAAACATTGTACATGTAAACTTAAACTTAACACGAGAGACTCATCGTAACGTTACCGAGCGTTACACTTTTTCATAAGTGACTCCCAGCCGCAACCTAATTTAAGACGTTGTCACGTCAATAATATCAAGGTTAAAAAAGTTTTAAGAGAATACCTATGTCCTGACATACATTTTTTTTATATATTTATTTATTACTAGCTGTACCCCCAGGTGTTACCGGTGGTTTATTAGAGATATTTTCCCGCAGTAAAACGTAGCCTATGTGTTAATCCAGGGTATCACTAACTCCATACCAATTTTTATTAAAATCGCTCCAGCCATTTAGATGTTAAGAAGTAACAAACATACACACTCACAAACTTTCGCCTTTATAATATTAGTGTGATTTTGTGGTAGTAGGTACTAGATCTTGGTTATCTTCTTTTTAGGGTTCCGTAGCCAAAAGGAAAAGCGGGACCCTTTTACTAAGATTCCACTGTTCATCTGTCAGTCTTTCTGTTACCATGTTGTATCTTATGAACAGTGATAACTATATAGATTTCTGTTGCCGCTATAACAACAAATACTAAAACAGAATCAAATTCATATTTAAATGGGGCTCTCATACAACAAACGTTATTTTATAACGTTGTATTTATTGTTGTATGTATTTATAACCGTTTTTTGCCCGATATTCAAAACGGCAACAGGTAGGCGCTTGAAATATTCACAGAATATTTAGCTGTTTATTCACTTTAAAAATAAATAGGTACCTAATTATTTTAAAATAAATATTAAAAGGGGGACCAATTAAACAAATTAGAAATGTTTTCTGAATGAAAGATGACTCCAAGTAAAGTATGTAGATACCTACGTTCTGTGCTGAATAAACTAAATAAACACAAGGTAGATAACGGATATGACAAGATTAGTTCCTTGAATACTTATATACCAACCACTCCTTAAATGTAGATAAAATAATTGGACTGTTAATAAAACACTTCTATGTACATACCGGACGGTTTCGTCATTGTTATCGATAATACGGAATATCTATCTATCATATATCACACTTTATAGCTGTTTTTCATAAGGTGGAATAATGCTGAAGTCTAGTATACTTATAATTATTTAAGTTATAATTAGATTGATAGTTAATACGTTTATTGTTATCTACAAACAACCTACATATAATTTTAAATGTAACACAATAAGAAGATGCATGGAATCAGCCATAAATATATATATTAATATAATATTAACTTCCAAACAGATTCCTCCAAAACATATATATATGTTTTGGAGGAATCTGTCAAATGCGTTGTTATTATTTCTTCCGTTACTGATGCCAAATCACCATGGCAAGTTACACGATTGAGCAGCAGGTCCAAATGATAAAACTTCAAAATAAGTGTTCGTTAGTGCAAACATTGCCCGCATTACGTCCATTTTACGGCAGCCGCGGTGGCCCTTCAAGGTCGGCTCTCCATCGTTTGGTGACCAAATTCGAGACGACTGGTTCGGTAAACAACCAACCAACACCCTCACGTCAAAGGAACGCCAGATCGGTCGAGAACATCGCCGCTGTCCGTGAGAATGTGCAGGAGACTCCGAGGCAGTCGATTTCTCGCCGTGCACAAGAACTCGGCCTTTCGCAGACGTCAACCTACACCCGTACATGATCAAACTGACCAAGGAGCTCAAAGTGAATGACCATAGACGACGCCGTTTGTTTGCTGACTGGGCTACAGAACGTCTGGAAGAGGACCCCGATTTTGGCCGAAAAATCATATTTAGCGACGAGGCGCATTTTTGGATGAATGGTTTTGTTAACAAGCAAAATTGCCGTATATAGGACGACCACAACCCACATGAGGTTCACCAGGTGGTAATGCATCCACAAAAAGTTACTGTTTGGTGCGGATTTTGGTCCGGCGGCGTCATTGGTCCATTACTGTTAACGGCGAGCGCTATAGATCAATGATTAACAATTTCTTTTGGCCTGAATTGAACAATATGGACGTGGACAACGTTTGGTTCCAACAAGATGGCGCTACGTGTCACACAGCGAGCGACACAATAGACATTCTGCATGAACGGTTCGAGGGTAGGGTTATCTCTCGCAGTAATGGCGTGAATTGGCCACCAAGATCGTGCGATTTGACCCCGCTAGACTTTTTCTTGTGGGGTTTTCTCAAGTCGCAGGTCTATGCTAATAATCCGCAATCAACTGATGCCCTGAAAGTCAACATAAAGCAGGCCATCGCTCAGATTCAGTCGGATCTATGCAGTAGAATAATTGAAAATTGGACCTCTCAGCTCCGTGCCACCGTTCGAAGCCGCGGTGGACATTCTAACGATCATATTTCATAAATAGGCCTTTAAAATAAAAAAATAATTTCTTTAATATCTCACATACAGCTTGTTTAATTTATTTTAACATCGACCCGTCCTTGTTGATAGACCCTTTATATATGCAGAAAGCAAAAGCACCAAAATGCAAAGGCTGCCTTATAATAGGCAAACATTTGCCTATTTTAAGGCAAAACACTGATTTTCAGCCACTTTGTGGCCATGTCTTTTTTAAGTAAGGAAATTGCAAAAACGACCTCCGTGGTCGAGTGGTTTATACGCCGGGTATCATGGTGTCGCCGACTCGAGAGGTCCCGGGTTCGAATCCCGGTGGGGGCAGATGTTTGTGTGATAAATACGAGCAATTTGTACTCCAGTCATGGATGTTTAATATGTATTGTTATATCAATATACTTATATATGTATTCTATCCGTAAGCCTTGGCTAATTGGTGTGAGTGTTGGACATATTTATTAACTTATTAAGCACAGTAAATAATCGTTACAATGCATTAGAGACAAGCACAGAAAACAGTCAAATACAGCAAGTGGTTTTTGCGAGATAAGATTTCATGATATCAAAAATATTATAAGTACGTACTTATTCTTTAAACAATAACACATGAAATATTTAATGTATTTATATATAAAAAAAAGTAATAATCAATGCGTGACAGGGGAGGTAGCTACGTTGCCGAACAAGTAACTATCTCCTCTGCCACACAAAACTTGGGGATGTTTAATGTTTAAACTCACCGAAAGACTACGAACGTTAACTGCACTGCTATACTGTAAGAACAAACTTGTCACTTCGGAATCCACGGTGTGATTTAAAATTTGATCACACTAGCTATGCCCGCGGTTTATTAGCCTATGTGTTAAACCAGGATGTCAGCTAACTCCATACCAAATTTTATTAAAATCACTCCAGCCGTTTAGACGTGAAGAAGTAACAAATATACACACTCACAAACTTTCGCCTTATAATATTAGTGTGATTTCAAATAAATTAAAAATCACACCGGCGAATTCCGCGGTGAAAAGGAGTTTGTTCTTGCAGAATAGCACAGCTCTTTATAATCTACTTAGAATAATAGATACTTTTTATCATGTCAGGAAGCCACAAAAAACTCAGCACATACTGCATTTTCCACCCTGTTTTGCTGCATGCAAATGCATAATAAATACATAATTAAAATAACAAAATTCACAAAAATACTTCATAATAAAGATAATGGAAGGTATCAAATGAGCTGTATTGTTCATGTTTCGGCGTAAAAACAATATATAACTATTTTTTTTTTCTTTATTTGGGAAACAAACAATGAATTAATACTTATACCTAGATCTAATAAACAAACATACATCAATAAAGTTTCCGCTATAATATAAAACATATAAAGGAGTTCAGGTAGTTAAAATTGAGAAGAAAAAAGACATTAATGTTTTTACCAATAAAAAAAAAAACAAGTTTTTGGTTACAATTAATAATTAAGAACTATCTACCTACCATATCGTGGATATATTTTTTTGATATGATACGATTGATGTGAACCTATTGTTATAATCAGTACAAGACCTTATCACGAAAGTATTAGCAGTATATTTGGTGCTAATTATAGGTAAACTAAACAAACTTTTTAAACGGGAGCCTGCCCGAGGGCATCTTAAACCAATGCTATTCAAAAGGAATGGAGAGTCAATGAGATTGTTCATAATTTTATAAAGAAAGACTTGATCTCTCTCAACACGACGATCCGTTAAGTAATCTGGTATTATATTTTTTTGTTTTAATTGTAGTAGTAGTTTATTGTAAGTAGCTTCTAATATAAAACAACTTTGTTTTGTTACAGATGAAAATGGATTGGTTACTAGTATTCTTTTTGATAGCCATTGCAAATGGTGCGCACGGGCAGGCCACAGCGCAATCCAGCGTTGCTCCTGAATTACGGGAATGCTATATGGACCCAAACCTGGTTAACCGGAACAACCTACCACCTACCACAATGCCAGTGCTTATCGACATCATACGCAAGATAGAAAACAATCCTAATATCAACTTGGATCTAAGAATGCTTTCTACACAACTTCTCCACACGTAAGTTTTGTCATTACAAGTATAAAATTTTGCTAATTTTGGTGGAATTATATTTTTCAAAATTAAGAAAAAGTGATGTAACTTAATCCGAAAACAACGTATTTTGTGAAAAAATATTGCGAAATATTGTTTTAAGTCTTATTATTTTGTATTATTTATGAAACCGAAATTGTCACGACACCAGAATTGTACTTCTTCCACCATAATTAGAAGTCAGAACACCAAAATTTTAACGTCCCACCAAAATTATAAATTGAAAAAATTGTCTAATTCAATTTTGAAAATAAAATATATTAATGAACACAAAACAATTGACAGCCTTAGATATTTAATACAAATTAACAAGAATTAAGAGGGTTTTTTTACTGGTAGTATTTTTTCTAGGAAAATTGTCTGTAGATTAATAAATCTAGCAGTTAAATAGTTAAAAATTAATAACCTAATAATGCCCGAAAAGTTATTTTTTTAGTATAAAATAAAAAAAATAGCTGTTTTCATTTGTCTTTAATTTTAAAGTATAATCAAAACAAAGATTAAATCAATGATTTTCATCTCTTTAAAAAAAATGATTTTACTATTTTTTGCTCCTTGTCATACTTATGCTTGAATTATACTAACAATTAATCAGCCTCTGAAACTTAATATTTTTATTAGTAATTTTATCACAAATAATGGAACTTTAAATTAATAAATAATCAGTCTTTTTGATTAAAATACAACGCGAGTAACTAAGAAATTTTAGACAATGCGATCCATTCGTAAATTTTGGTGTATAAAAACAATTTTTGGCTGTTAATCCACCACCAAAATTGAACACCAAAATTAGATTCAAGTCAAACTTGTTTCATTTAAAAAAAAAGTATTAGAATGATATTTAATAATAATAACTTATTGTCTTTTTTACATGCTAACAGATATTTAAATAATATTTTATGAAAACAAGACAATTCCCTATTGTCTCAGCCAATGTTGGTCAAGCCTGGACCTGAAACAACGCTGTTTTTCAGCCACTTTTTTTTTACATACATTAACAAATTTTACATAATTAATAATACAGAGAGTCTTGAATTATCCACTTTTTGATTATAATTAATGTTGGAACATATTTTGTGCATAAACGTATACTCCTGCTTGCCATAGATGTTACTCGCCCTACTCGCACCTTTCATACGTCACTAGCTTGGGCCTAGTCAAAACAAAAAAAGAGCGGCAAGTGGCTACAATATTATTATTTAATATTATTCACTCATTGAAAAGTACCTTAAACTCGAACTATTCAAAGGACATTGTTCAGCGTCCATACATAGTTAGCCTAAGAACCAACAATCATGAAATATTATTTTCTAGGTTCAAAATCGTAAGTAAATGACTGTAAAAACAAAGATTACTGACGCACACTTCTGAGAACTTAAATTGTTAGGAAAACTAAAATTTTTTTGAGGTTATGTTTAATATTCAATGAAACAGGTCAACCTATGAATTTAGTATAAACTCAGTATAAAGTGAATTAATATTACAACTAATTCATTTTATTCGGTGCGATTTTAAAGAATAACTATTAGGAGAAACTTGGTTAGGTAGGAATCATGAATAAAATAAAAACTGTAGTTTTGCTTCTTATTTATTGACTATTTTTCACATAATTGTATCATATTGTTTTTTATATTTATTTGTATATCACATGTAGGCATATTTTGTAAATATGCAGCGTGAATGTGTATCAGGTGTTCTTGAATAATTTGGCAGTATGATCCTCTCATATTAGATAGCCGAAATAGTTAAATTAAAGGAAAAACAATCGCAAATAAACACACACAACAGGTAATCCGAAACGAGAATGCAGTTTCCGGTTTATTATACTACTCTTTGGGTGCGGCCAGAGTGCACTCAGATTCAGAGTCAGATTCAGATTCTGAAAACAAGCGCGAGAAATAAACAGTGTAGTCTAAGCAGGTTGCCTGCTTTTTCTCGCGCTTTGTTTTCTGAGTCTGAATCTGAATCTAAATCAGGAGTGCAATCTGGCCGTACCCTTCGACTACACTGTTTATTTCTCGCGCTTGTTTTCGAAATCTGAATCTGAATCTGAATCTGAGTGCACTCTGGCCGCACCCTTTGGAATGCACGAATGTCACAGATTACTACGAATGCAAACTGCATGCACCAGAACCACAGAGTAACGAGTTTTATGCCGGCCCTTCACTTGACAATAGTTTGTCCTTGTCATGCTTAATAAGGAATGAAAAGGACAGACTGATGTCATGTTTTAAAATAGCAAATGCGAATAGCCAAGTGAAGTGCCAGCATTAGAAAGAAAGAGTGTTTTGTTTGCAGCGCTGCCATAGATTATACACATAAAATGGTATTTATTGTCTCAGATTATTTTTTAACTTTTTAATTTAGCTTACTTAACTGGAAGTGTCCGTCACAATCTAAATACTGATAATTATCGCAAAAAATATAGTAAGAATTATCATAAATGCCAAATTGGTGTTGGTTCTTAGGCCAATTTTAACATTGTCCTTTGATTAATATTTTTGAAGTTATACTTCTTTAGCCGCGTTATGAAAAAATTATGAGAGTGAAATTTTAAGATGCGCGCGCATCACTGTAACACAAAAGTAACATAATGAAGTTAGCCGCGGGCGCGTTATGAAAAAATTATGAGAGTGAAATTTTAAGATGCGCGCGCAACACTGTAACAGAAAAGTAACACCATGAAGTCGGCCGCTAAACCGCACATTACTCGTAAGTCTCGAAAAAAAGCTTCCAACAAAATAGTAATAGGATCTCTTAGTCGCACATGTTGGGACGCTCGTCGCCTCTGATCAATGTTTTCATATTTATAATATTTATTATTTAATAAAACTGTAAGAATGTGCGGGAGGGCGAAGGGGGAGTGTGAGAAGACTGACGTCAAATAAAGATAGGCGTAGGTAGAAAATACTTATATTGTGATTACTATTCAATATTTGTAGGAGAAATGGTATTACTGTATCCCACAAGGGTGGAAGTACATGTATACTACTATCAAGACACTAAGACGTCCCACGTGGTGGAAGCGTATAGCGTGCAAGACAATAGGCCCTACCTACCTACGAAGCGATGACTTGGTCAATTTCCCAAGAACACCTTATACAAGTGGTGTCAGTATAGTATAGCACGATTCACATGCGTACAGCGCCATCTAGTAGCGGTCGGCGTGATGATATTTGATCCTATGATGTGCCATACAATCGGTGTCGGTATAGGATAGCGCGATTCACATGCGTACAGTGCCATCTAGTAACGGGCGGCGTGATGATATTTAATACTATGGTGTTACAAAACTTATTTACTTAGATTAAATGAGAAAAACCATCAGTATATTGTTTTAAACTTTCATGATCACTAACCATCATCAATCATCAAATCCAACCATCAGATTTTTTAATAAAAACTTACTAAGATTAAGTGAGGAAAAACAATCAATTTTTATACATATATGAAGTATGTGTTTTGTAATTATTAATTATTTGCATGCAATTAAAAAATATTTTTAATGATGCTAAAGAAGTATAACTTCTCACGCGCGTACATAAGTTACACGCATCCATTTTTTTTTAGTCCTGAGAACATTAACACCAAAGTTGTTAATAATTTGTCAGATTGATGATACTTGTTGTAAACTTATACACTTACGGAGACATCTATCGGCCCACTTAAGGTTCAACGGTCTGCAGCAAAAATATATGTTAGGGTGAGCCATAACAATATATTTTTGAAAACACACGAAACAGCTGGTTAATTAGCTTCAAAACTGCATTAGAAACTTTTTGCCAAATATAACTTTTTTTTAATCGTAAATTACCGTCAAACCAAAACTTAAAATGCTAGGTGGGCCGATAGATGTGTCTGGAAGTATATTTTTGGCAGAAAATCTCAGCAGGCTAGAACGCATTAGACACTGTCACTTGGCAGAGCATAACTGAGAGGTTCTATGAATCGTAAAAAGTGATTCTTAATTACTTGTAAAAACATGTAAGCAGGCGTTATAGTATACCAGTGCTCCATGTATATAGTATACCCACCAAAATTATCAATTATTCGTGGACGAACTTTTCTGGCATGCTCTAAATGTAAATTACGCTAGAAAGCGTCGAAGCTAGTTAAACCCAAAGAAAGTTTGCAGAGGCGTCATTGAGGTGTGGCTGGCTTTATATAAATGTTGTTTACTTTATATTTTTGTTGTATGTTTTTCATTGTTTCTCGTTAACCCCGTGCGGTGCGGTTGTTAAAAGTGCAGTATACCGAAGTACTTATCATAAATTGTTATTCTGTTTCTTTCTAGCTTTCGACAAGATGGCATTGAGTTTCACCAACGTGGCACAAATGCTCCTTCCTCATCGATAGTGTTGCCATTTGCTCCTACATTCCATTCTTTCCACCGGCACCGACTGCTTCTGAGAATTGTACCCAGCAATCAACAAGTGCTTCCAAATAATACACTTCCATCCAGTTTAAAGGTACTGCAGTTACTCTAGTCCTATTAGATATTTATGTTATATTCCGTATGAATTATGTCAAAAAAACAATTTCACATATAATCAAATATTTGTTTTAGTGTGCACTCCATAATATGATTTCTACCACTGTCGATGCTCGTGTGAGGGGCGACGAGAATACATGCGGAAGTTTAGCTCAATACCGTGCGTTGAGGACTGTTCGGTCACCACGATCACGGCGTTCTATTGACGATGATGTAGAGATCATAGATTTGAAACAACTGTAAGTTTCTTAAGCATTTGTACAAACATAAAAAACTTGGATACAATCCTAAAACTTTCCTTAAATTAACATTGTCGTTTTTAGTGGCGAACATAGAAACGGCCATATGATGCAAAATGATCCTGACAGTGACGTCGAATATGCAGGATCGGTATCTGATCGGCAACTGTTAGGAGCCAGTGCTTGTCCAATTTTGACCGGAGCAGTAAATACTCATTGGGGAGCAGTCTCCGCGGGAAATCTCATTGCTGGAATAGCAGCTGGCACAGAAACGCAACAAGTGCCCATTCTAGAACTCACCAAAGGATCTGTGCTGAATTATCAAAATGTCCAATCCACTATAACTACTGTTTTTCCTGCCACATTGTCAGGTAAAATTGTTTTCTACACCGTGAATTTTGAGTTACTTGAGAAAATTTACTACATTTGATTAAAATTTACTTAAAATTACGGTGTATAGGTATATACCTATACTTACTCAGAATAATTTAGTTACAGTGAACTAGAAATCCGAATAGAGTGTATATCATTTTAACTCGAATTAGAATATTATAATTCATAATATCCTGTTATCTTAAGTTCAATCTTACAATACTTTTGACTTTCAGGTGACTTAGCTGAAGCAGTACTTGTTCAGGGTACGGCCGGAAGAACATCAATAACTGTTGGTAACGCTGGTAACTGGAACAGCTCGGCAGCTACCAGATTTTACATGTTGAGTGGACGAACTAATGTAGAAATGACGGATCCTGAAATTCGTGGAGCTCTGGATGGATTTTTCCTGGGTACCTCATTGACAGAAACTCTAAGGACATTTAGTTCATTGAAGTTGTCACAGTTACTTGATATGTACTATAATCCAATGGTAGTGTACGCCTTCTTAAATACATCTCAATTAAGCTTGTATTCATTTGTAACGATTTTTCTAACTTAACTCATTTTCTTCATTGATTATATAATAACTTTTAAGGGCCAATATCATCAGAATATGCATTTATTGTAAGATTTGGAGGTGCGATTTTTTTTTCACTTTTTAAAACAAAAAGCTAAAATACTACAAAATGGAACATATAATTGAACATATATAACAAAGTTTTGCACTGCCACCAAAACTGAAATTTCTCCACCAAAGCTTAAAGCATAACCACCGAAACTGCATTTAATACACCAAATCTTAAAATGATCATTATTTATATGAAAAAACATATAAAAATGTCGTTAAATTATTTAGTGAAGACGAAATTTTAATATTATTCCATATGAAGCCGGAGCAGTATACTAAGCTTTTGAGGACTAATAAAGTCTTTGATTGTAATAGGGACTTGGCTGTGACTTTGATTCGAGATATGATATACAGCATTTTTAACTTGTAGGTTTTGACGTAACTATCATACCTTTATACGAAAACGCCATCATGTTAGTTACTTTCTGGGCCCCTGATGCAAAACTTATCTAGGTCTAGTGAGAAGTAAAGCAGAATTCACTGCCGTTTTAGAAGGGTCCTTCAAACTTCTGACCTTGATGAACTCTGCATAAACATCTGTGGCAAAAATCTTAAAATGAATATGGGCAAGACAAATCTAATATCAATCTCCGCTTTGTCTCCATTCATTTGAAAGAAAAAGTTGTAAACGATTATCTTAACCTGGACCAGACAGTCTAGACCGATTTTCAGAAAGAGGTAGATCGAAGAATTTCGCTAGAACGAGTGACATTGACATAACGTATACATCGTAATGTCAATGTCACTCGTCTAGTCTAGTTCAAAATACTGCAGCGCCTTTAGGCAAAAGTCTTTAATCTATCTTTGTTGTCAATATTATTATATTACTTAATCAATATTTGAAAACCAATTCAGACCGCTGTTGGCTCTTACTTCGATATTTAAAAGGATCTGGGGTACCGAATAGCTTTTCGAGCACTGGAGTAAGGGGCTTGTATTCGCATTGCCTAAAGCCTCGATGACACGGGTCGAGATAACAAGCTGCAATCCAGCGAGTTCCAAAAAAAATTTTACCTTATCTTCAATTAACCTTATCCATTAAAAACATTTATGGCATTCCGCTGTGGCGACATCGTTTATTTTAACTCTTTATTGAAAATAAAAAGGTTATTGCCTATTCCAATCAGAAACAGTTGTATTTGTTTTTTAGTAAAATAAATATTAAGATTTATAAAAATCTGTTCATTTAGCCAACTTATAACTTAGTTATAGCATGCTAGAAAAAATCTTATGACAAAATATGCACTTTACACTGGTATTCTTCACCTTGGACATGCAAGAAATGCCCTTGGGATATTCATCCTTACCTTACTTTTATAATTTGTTCTTTCTGTATAATAGAATCGGTAACATCTGTTTTTTCAGAATAACAAACGCATCGTATTATTTGACCGTTTTGTTTTACAGAATGGAGTATTCAATAGTAATTTAAGAGCTTGTAATCGGCGTGAACTCAGTCAGCAGTTAATTGTGGTATCTAATTTAATTGGTGAAACGAGAGCTTTTACTGCTGCTCTAGACACGGTAATGCCCCTGGCAGGAACCTTGACGGGCGGTATTGAAGGACTTGTAGACAGCGCTGTGTCAAACTTGCAAACATATATAAGTAAGCTAGATCTGAAAAGCAAAAAATTTTGTAAAAGTTATTTCTAATGTGATTTTGTTTTAACTTTTACTTGTTTCTTTTATAGATAGTAACTTGAATGACTTAAATTGCGCCATATCTGAAACCGCTAGAGTGGTTACCAGACTGAGAACTAACATATACGTAGTTATTGACGCATCTTGGCAATATCAAACTATATATCCTGCCATTTCACACATTGTCGAGTCTTTGGAAGTTGGACATTTTGGTTCAAGTATAACCATCTTAAGTGCGTTTGATGGAAGTGTTCTTATAAATCAGACTTTCTCTCCAGCGGACTTCCACGTCGAATACACTCAGCAAAGGCACCTGACTTGTAAGTAAAATAAATAAAAAATGGAATCATAGTGTAAATTTTATGAGGTCCTAATTTTGGAATTTATTAACGTTTCAGTCCCAACTGGTGTAAATTTGCAAACCACTTTCGCAAATGTACGTGCAATGATGCAGGATCAATTAAGAAATGAAACCACCTTAAACTATGTGGGTGGCAATGCAACAGTTCTTTTATTTTTACTGAATGCTGGTAACATTGAAAATAACGCCAATGTTGCTCAAGAGGCTCGTTTAACGGCAGATTATGTTCCAGGTACTCTTTAAAACTACTCTTGACTGTATTGTATATATCATATTATGATACTTTTTTATGGCATTATGGTAATGATGTGTGTGTGCCGGCCTAGAATAGCAATACTCCCTCTCGTCCCATGGGTGTCGTAGAAGGCGACTACGGGAATACAGCCAGCAGAAGACGGGCATCAGCGTTTTTTCCTTAAATTCTATGGCCATGCCGCGATCGCCAACCAATCTGCCAAGCGTGACGATTACGGCAAAACCCCCCCAAATGACTAACACAAATAATAATCGACCCCTAGTTCCTGGCAGCCCTGCATGTCCAAGCCACGGTAGCAGCTTTGGTAACAGCAGGGAAGGGGTGCAAAGAATCCCCGGGTAAGATTCGGCTAACATTAAAGACGACTGTACCTAGCAACCTACAATACGCTCACACTGAGAACTGACGCGAAGTTAACGGAGTTGGAATAAGCTGTTAGTAACTTACGCTAAGATGTTATCGGTCTATCTGAAGTCCGAAGGGAGAAAGAGGACACGATGATCCTCTATTCTGGTAACTTACTATATTACCGGGAGGGCGACCAGCAGTCCCTAGGCGGTGTCGGGTTTATCGTCCAGAAGTCCATCGTCAACAACGTGATAATCATCGGAAGTGGGTCGACCAGATAAGCATACTAATAGTCAGAGTATCGAAAAGATATTCGTTGAATGTCATGCAGGTCTATGCTCCGACCTCGACAGTTGCAGATGTAAAAAAAAGGTCAACTGAACTGTCAGTTCCTCTGCACATATTTTGGATTTTAAAATTATTATTATGACCCATAATTGGTAAAAAATACCATATTTTAGCAGCCCAAATTTTTCTTTATGACCCCGCATGTGGGCAAGCTGTGTGCTGATGTATTTGCCTGGAATGTGATAACATTGTGGCGGCGACATCTATATGCCTCACAGATATACAACGGATGTAGGAAAACATTACTCACCATCCTCAAGAGATGGCGTTACCTGCACTGCGATCAATATTAGTATGGAAGCCTACATCGCGCAAATGAAATTCGGAGGCTAACTCTACATATATACGATGCCCGACCAACATCAGTAGGGCCGCGGCCCCCGAGTTAACATCACCCAGCTCGGAGGAAGATCTTCCCCTTTGGCCTTCCTACAACATAAAGTCTGCTGGTTTTTGCATATTACGAAGTGGAGACTATGTATGAGGAGATCTCTTAAGCCATGCATAGCCACAAAAGCCACTACACAGTTGTGTTGGGGGACTTCAACTCTCGGTTGGGGAAGGGTTGCGATGATGAGTTGAGAGTGGGGCAATTTGGAGTTGGACAAAGGAACGCCAGAAGTCGGATGTTGGTTAACTTCATGGAGAAGGAGAACCTCTTTATGATGAGCTCCTTCTTCAGGAAACCCCAAAATCGGAAATGGAAAAACTTTAAAAATGAGATTGGCCTTATCAAAAGCTCATATTCAATGAGGTCTCTATGATCAATGCCGTCAAAACGGGAAGCGACCACCGTTTGGTAAGAGGCACATTG
The DNA here is from genome assembly GCA_902850365.2 of Chilo suppressalis. Classification (NCBI taxonomy): domain Eukaryota; kingdom Metazoa; phylum Arthropoda; class Insecta; order Lepidoptera; family Crambidae; genus Chilo; species Chilo suppressalis. The sequence continues at coordinate 19,060,861 of OU963897.1, read as the reverse complement.
AATATCAACAATAAGCTGGAAAGATCTGGACTAATAAGGCCTACGCTCCGACCATTCCGACCGACCAGCACAATTTCAAAACCCCGAGAGCTTTCAACTCGAACCTCTTGGATCGAACTTGGATGAAGTCTTTGACGAGCGACCTTCGCCAATTTTATACTAATCGTATTAAAGACGCTATAGAGCGGAATAAGGGCTCACTGACGAAGCCAAAAACTGAAGACGTCTGAAATCTTGAGGAAGATTGAGTGGTTTTATCAGCAGCTATATTCCACACAAGCACCTGTTGAAAGCAAGGCTAAGCCGATACTTAAAGACCTCCAGAAGCTTGTCAATTGCGTCATCTTCGAAAGCCAAACACCGAAACACTATATCAGTCGGATTACAGAATCAGAGCTCTAGTCCGATCCAACTGCATCGAGGCGTGACACAGGGAGATGTTGTATCTCCGAAACTTTTTTCTGCTGCGTTGGAGGATATTTTCAAGCTTCTGGATTGGAAAGGACGTGGCATCAACATCAATGGCGAGTACCTAACACATCTTCGCTTTGCCGATGATGTAGTACTTATGGCTGAGACCTTGGAAGACCTAAACACAATGCTTGAAGATCTCAGCAGTGTTTCCCAAAGAGTGGGTCTAAAGATGAACATGAATAAGACGAACATTATGTCGAATGACACTGTTGTACCCATTTCAGTTAAAATTGGGAATACTCCATTCGTAGTTGTCGACCATTACGTTTACCTGGGACAGATAGTCCAGTTAGGTAAGTCCAACTTTGAGGCAGAGGTTTCTCGTCGTATTAAACTCGGATGGGCAGTCCGAGTTTAATACGACGAGTCCGACCTCAGTGTCTCAATACAACAGTCTTTGAACAGTGTGTGTTGCCAGTAATAACTTACGGAAGCGAAACGGGGTCACTTAGTATGGGTCTCATAAGAAGGCTCAAGGTCGCTCAGCGGGCAATGGAGAGAGCGATGCTTGGTATCTCCCTAAGTGATAGAATCTGAAATGAGGAAATCCGCAGGAAAACTAAAGTGACCGACATCGCTCGAATGATTGCTCAGCTGAAGTGGTAGTGGACGGGACACATAGCGAGGAGAACCGATGGCCGTTGGGGCATAAAGGTTCTTGAAAGGTGACCACGCACTGGACGACGCTCGTTGGGAAGACCCCCCATCAGATGAACCGATGGTCTGGTGAAGATCGCGGGAACCCGATGGATGCGCGTAGCACAGGACCGATCGATGTGGAGATCCTTGGGGGAGGCCTATGCTCAGCAGTGGGCTTCGTACGGCTGAGATGACTTTGCAACTTTATGAACTAAGACGACTTATACGATAAAAATCTAGCTTATAGTATATATTTGTGACATTAAATAGTTTCAAGATTTAAGCTAATATTTAAGTGTATATTATAAAAACAATTAAATGTTATGAATATTTCTTACTATTGAATATTTCTGTAAAGCCCTACAGGGAAGAAGTTTTAATTTGTATTGTAGTAGACATTAGTCTTACTTTCAACAGTTCATTACAGAGTATATAATATTCTGTAACTTTGTAATGAACTGTCAAGAAGTTGTTATTACACATTCACTTTTGGTCCACCGAAACACGATATGATAAAGAGATGTATCGACAGTGACTGTCAAACTACAATGGAGTTTGACTACGTTTGACAGTGGTGTCGATAAAAAAAATTGTCATAGCATAAGTAGCTCTATAAGATATATAACACGTTTTTATCACGTCTATCATCAATTTTGGCAATTATGGGTGTTAAAAAAACGTGAAATATATCGCGGTGCTCATACTAAGGTGATTGATTTCAGATCTAAGGGTGTTATTTGCTACATCTGCAGCTCAAACAGAGAATCTTTCTAATTTGGTTCGTGAACCTTTGACTGATATAACAACAGTTTCATTAGCGGCGGGAGGCACTAATGTGGGTACAGCACTAGGAGCAACGCTTGTTGGGATTCAAAATGGTAGTCAAAGTCAAAATATCTTCATTCAAATTGGAATTGACCAAAAATTTGTTACTATTAATTACAATATTTATTTTATTTAATTAATAGGTAGGTATCTTAATTTTTCTGTTACACTCAAGTTTTTTTAAATGTTTTAGTCGGGAGAAGAATTATAAATCCTCTTTGCGGTTCTGCTTTTTCCGCGGGATCTTCGGGTACCAGGCAGTTGACCCAATATGTAGATCCTGGCTATGTGAATTACTACAGAATAAGTCCCAATTATTTCTTCGGTAACAACGATAATACAAGAGTACGCGTTTCTCGTACTGGAGGTGGAGAAGGAAACTTGGTCATCTGTCATTCACGTTCGGTTTCAGCACCAAGGTAACATTTTACTATGACATGGCATAATAGCTACCTATTTTATTTTTATCTTTTAACGGAGTTGACGGCGATGCTAGTTAGTTTGATACTATTATAAATAGCTGTTCTTTAGCAATGGTTTGTCATGTCTTTCATACCAGTATTTTTTTTTTCAATGTGTAACTTAAAATAAAACGGAACATTTATAGGATCACTTTGTTGTTGTCTATCCGACTGTCTGTCTGTCCGCTCTATAAAATCAACGGCAGCCATCTGATGTTTGGCAGATCCATACCAAATGAGAGCAGTACTTCTAACAGACTCGGACTTGGGGGCCTACCGCCTATCGAGATTATTTTGGCTATTGCTATAGCTTATGATTTCATTTTGTTATTTCTAACCGCGCCGTAGGATTTCAAATGCCTCGCGCTCTTTATGCATTGGTAATAACAATATTAAAGAGAATAAGCGAGGAAACCAAAGCAACCCCGATAGGCGACAGGCCCAAGCTTAGCTTGCTAGAGGGTTAGAAGCTGTCTCAGATTAAAGTACTTACCGTCTCACCTTCGAGATAAAACTCAGCTTCTTAACTGTGGCCCTCAGCAGTGAGGATACATAAGCCGATTTAATACGATCGCTACGCTTCTGTTTTTCTTAATACTACCTAGATTTAACATTCTTTCCAGACAAAACCAAACATTAGCCAGTTTAGAAACTAATGCAGTTACATGTCAGAATTTGGGCGCGACCGGCAATGTTGAGATCAATCTCGCAGGCGCTTGTGGCGGTTTCAGCACGATCTTATCCTGTCCACCATTGTTCTTCTCTGTTGAAGCTACCGCGCTAACAACTAATCCGCCTGCAACTTGTACAGGTATACTTCTACATTCTTTAATCATGGAGCAATATATTGATCAATGCTTTAAAGAAAACTGAAAAGTAGTTTTTTTTAATTAACTGAGAGATTGGAACGTAGCATTGTTTTATTTTTTTTCTGATGTTATTCACCACAGAGTAATATAATTATTTAACACAAATTTATTATTGATTGAATATTATGTTCATTACGAATAATATTTTTATATTAATGCGTTTTAGTTCGCAATGTGTTTATAACTAAACAACTTTTTGGCTTCTAAACTGGACTTACATTTGCCTGTTGGTTTAATATATAGCTATAAAATGTAAAATAAAATACGAAGTAGGCGTATACCAACATTCTGTAACAATATTTATTGATTTACAGATGCTGTCCAATGTAGATTCCCGTATGATGTAGCCTATCAGATCCAAGTTGAGGACCTACAATGTTTCAGTAGCGGCACCATCGCAGCAGCCAGCATAATGATCCTTGTGCTCGGCATCGTCACCAACATTTTTAGGAATTTCTAGTAGAATATTCTTTTAAGTGTGTATTATTTTTATTACATAGTTTTACAAAAGCCCCTGTATGTCGATAGAAATTTATTTATTACTTTGTAGAATGAACAATTATTTACTTAATGCCCAACGATTTTAAAAGAAAAGTGCATTTGTTAATTAGATCGTACTGTTCTTAGATTAATGTAGACTTAATTCTAGAATTAAATGTACCTAATCTTTACATAGCGTAATATTACAAAAACAAAATAGGAAAAGATTACTTAACCATACATATTTATAACAGACGTGTATTGAATATTTTTAAGGCAATTAACGTAACGTTGAGCCAAATGTCTATTGATTTTATTATCTATTTATAAAAGTTTTTTTAATATGTCAAAAATAAAACAGGGTAACATTTAATGCTAAACATATGACTTAATCTAAGTATTGCAGAGTAGGTCCATAAGCTTAAAATTTACATAGGTTAAAAGAAAAGATTTGCATTTTTTATCAATAAATATTGAAAAAAAAATGTGTTATGTTTCTGGTTTCCTTAACAGCAACACATAAGAGCAACACGACCGACACGGACAGCAGGTTTCAAAACAACGTTTTTTGTCTTTGGCCTATCATGTTTGTTCCCTTTATTTTAATTATGTACTTAAATAGTTTTCTATACAATATTTCAATGAGATAAGGCGAAAGAAATAAAATTGCTGCAGGGAAAGTATGAGTGAATTTCTCAAACGTAATTTTGAGTCATCTTAACTGAACATCAATCTTAAAGATACAATTATGTTATTTTTTTAAGGAGAATGCTCTTAAGTACCTTAATGAAAGCCTATAGGTTAATCCCATATATATAAGAATAAATTAAAAAAAAAAACAAATTTTGAGGTAAGCTGAAAAATATAAAAATAAATAAAAATAGTGCGACCAGTACCCCTAGCACGAACCAATTTCGAATTCGTATCGTTTGCGAGTCCGAAATGTCATTGTCAAATGTGTACTGATTTTTAGTTCTTGTTAGGTACTTTGTGCCGCTGCTGTTCAAGTTTCCATACAAAATTTGACATTGACATTTCGGTTGGTAAACTATTCGAATTCGATAATGGTTCATACTAGGGCTACAGTTCTGAATATTAAAATTACTATACCCACGTAAAAATATTAGTTTAAATCGGTTACAAAATAAATTAAAACGGGGCATATTTGTAAGTAACATACCTATTATGGAATAATTATCCATTTAAAGTACTTTTATTCCAAAAGTAGATTTATTTGAATCAATTTATAACAATTACAATTGATTAGGTTTCATAATTGCAAAATTAGCTAGTTAACGTGGCGACATTTAAAAAAAAAAGAAAAAAAAAAGTTTTTTTGCATAAATATAAGCGTAGCAGTTCTTCGCAGCCCCGTTTCAAGACATTTTGGAATTCCTGATCCGCGTTGCTCCTTTATACAAGACACCATTATTTGTATGCTTCTTGCATGTAGGTATACATGTAGCACAATACATACAAGGTGTATTGTGTATGTAGGTTGTCTTTGATTGTAGGGCCATTGGCAACGGGTTCCAATATTCCTGGATATTTTCCTTTCAAGCGAGCAGATATAATAAATTCTGACTTGGTAGCAGCACAATAAAACTGTTGGTACTTTAAGAGTAGGTTCCATGTCAGTCAGACATAATATTAGGTACCAGACATAATATTAAATCACATCTAAACGAGTTAGTACAAATAACACGTAACAATATCAAAGAAAATAGTTTTATCTTTGTTTACATAACTATTTGTATGTAATTGAATGGTAGGTGATAAATAGACTATAAACCAAAAGACTACAGAAAATCCTATATCGGCACAAAAATTCTCAGTATTGGCATCTATTCGTCTAATTATTGGCATTAGTTGATAGGAATCTACCTAGATAACTATCAACATTTTTCTGGGTATGAGAAGGTAAGTAGGTATTTCTTGTTTTTATCATGATAATGTGGCTTCAAATTTTTGGTTTTTTCTAATAAGACTCTGGAACGATGCTAGGAACAACTAGAACAACTTGGAAAAACCAACAAAATATTGAATTTCCATAAGTACCATAAAACATATTTTTTTGTCTAGAAGTTAAAAATTTTTGTTTTTTCGAATAACAATGTAGAACAAACATAGAACAATCCAGAACAACCTGGATAATCATAAATTCAAAAAGTGGGGGGCTAACTTCCTTGAGGTAAAAGCGAGCCTTTCTCAATCCTAGGTACTGCACCTAACTGGACTATTTTAAGAGATACGTATGAAAATCACTATAAATTACCAGAGGATGTTGATGTTTCGTCATCCTAGCCGGAGATATTCCTCTTTTCTAGGCACGTCAAACATAAAGTACTAATAGAGCTTACTGTGACGTGGGAAACTAACATTCCAACAGATCTCGCAACAAAATTTAAAAAATATTACTATCTAACCAAGGAACTAACCAAAAATGGCTATCTAGTTTATTTATATGCGGTAAAAGTAGGAGCGAGAGGCATACCAGTTAAATCTCTCTATAACCTTCTAAAAGACCTCGGCCGGGTTATTAGATATCATAAATATATATTATTTTTAATTTATTTATAAGCTCCAATATTTATTATTTAATTGGTTCTGTTCTGGGGCAACTGCCACCCCCCGCGCCCGTACCTACGCCCTTGTCTCTGGAAACGAACAGTTGTAAACTTGACTCCGGTAACGGGTGGTGCAGTGGTAAAATGGCGCTGTGGGTTTTAACTGGAACAATTCCTCGGAGCATTCACCATGAACAGAATACGCTTAGGAAACCAAAGTCCTTGCGAAGTTCCAAAGACGTTCCAAAGAATTTCAAGATATTTCGCTAGCTTGGGATCATCGACAATCCCAATCGCGCGTCTTTGCATAGAATCGAGGGGATCCAATTGGTATTTGGGAGCTCCAGTGGGACTAATTTGCACTTTGTAAAGCAGAAACCTTTGCTTAGACGTGAAGTACTGCTTGGACCGATTAATAACTCAAAAGTTTGAGTTTAGAGGCCAGTTTGGCCTTGCTCTCTTAATAGTTTCTATATTGGACGTCACACGAGATATCAACACCTAGTATCCCAACACTATTGGAATTATTCAGCAGGACTCCTTGGAATTGTAGTGTGACATCAAATGAGTCCTTCTTTGCAGTGAATGAGCAAACTTGTATCTTGATAGGGTTGAATGTCACAATCTTCTGAATTCCCCATTCGGAGACTCGCTCAAGAGAACCTTCCGCTTCGGATACAAGCTTAGTTCACCTTTCCGAAACTCCAGCTCTAGGGATGTTTGGCTGGCCGAGAACTAACAGTATGTCATTGATATGCAGGATGAACAACGTTAGGGAGACCATCGAACCTAGTGGAACATTAGCATTTATAGTCAGGGTTTCGGAGCAACAGTCATCGATAACGACTTTAATGCTCCTGCTTTCCAAGAAACTGAATATACACTTGCAATACCCCTCAGGTAGCCCGTAAGATAGTAACTTCGATAAAAGTGCTCTATGCCAGACCCTGTCAAACGCCTTGGCGATATCCAGGCTCACTGCGAGGACCTCACCCTTGCTCTCTACGGCTTCAGTCCAACGGTGAGTAAGATAAACAAGATCATCACCGAACTACCATGACGGAAACCGTTCTGTCAGTCGCTAATTAGATGATGCTCCTCAAAGTACCTCGAAAGGAGAGTGTTAACATCCGCTCTATCTGTAATTATTGAATACTCTATTCCAACGAAAAACTAAATTTCGATCGAGAATTTGTTCGTCCGAAAATAATTTGACAATTAAATTTCCCAAGACTACTCTAATTCACAAAACTTTCGAACTAAAAGTTGAATTTGACATATTTGAAATTTTAACCCCAAATTGACGAAATGAAAAGTGTTACCTTTTCATGTTCGTTGACATACAATCGATTGTATCAACTCAAGAAATTTGTCAGCTAACACTGTCGAAGAAGGTTCTTCCAATGTCATCAAAATTTTTGTCGTAAAGTAATATTGTTTCCAAGTAAAAAACGTAATCTAAAAAGTGGAGGTAAAAAGAACTTACAAACATGACTCATTCCATTCGTTCACAAAAATTGTTTGTGATTCCGAACTTTGAGTGTATTCCGAAATATACATCAGTATACTGGCCAGTGGTAATGACGTCACGAATCCGACGCCATATTGTACTGGTATGCTACCATATTTTTCCCGGGAAAACGAATAAGACGTATGACCGAGCGTGCGTGAGATGCTTTCGAATTTTATTTGTTTTTTACTTGTTACTTGTTGTAGGCCCCCGTTTCCGCACGTAGACTCCGTACTTGGTCCATTGTGCGTGCAGGGTATGTTGGGCTAGCTAGCTCAGCCAGCCCAGCTCCTTCCAGAAGCGCAGTAGCCTCCTGGGGCTCTCACAGGCTTCTAGGAGCGTCCTCGGCTTCCTGAGGATTGATGCTCGGTGTTCTGCGACGCTTGTGCATTCCAGGATCACATGAGCGGCCGTTTCATCTGCTTCCAGACATCCTCTGCATAGAGAGCTATCTGTAACGCTTATGGTTAGTAAATGCTGGTTAAGTAGGTAGTGCCCTGTTATGGTGCCTAGCATCACTCGAAGATCATTTCGGTTGAGATTTAGTAATTTTCTAATTAGTCTGGGGTTGAGGCTGGGAAAAATATCCTTAGATTGCCAGCAGCCCTCGGTATTCGCCCAACGGGTGCTATGGTTCTGGTGGTTCGTTGCCGCACCCATGTACGAAACTAATTGAAAGGTAATGGCAGAAGTGGCTCAGGGCCTTCCACTCTCTGTGATGATCCTCTTCTAAATGCATTTCCCATCGTCAACAAAAAAAAAAAAGGTAGTTCGTCGGCTGCGTCATTACCCACAGAACCGCTATGTCCCTTGATCCATTGGAGGATAACCTTGTTATCCGTTGCTATGTACTCCAATGCCAGGTGACATTCGTATACTAGCTCAGAAGTTTTGCTGTTACAATCTAGGGCTCTTAGGACAGCCATACTATCAGATAATATACGTATCTTGTAGTTTTTGACTTTCCTATTAATAACAGTAGTAATGGCTATACATTCGCATTGGAATGTTGAGCTGTGATTACCCAGTGCTGTTGATATATGGATATCAAGGTCCAGTGAGAAGACTCCTGCGCCTGATCCGAATCCTGGTATTTTGGATCCATCAGTGTAAATGCGTAGTTCGTCTGTGCCCGACCAGTCCTTGTTGGTTAATAGTAGTTCTACTTGATATCCTCTATCAAATGTAGTATGAGTAGTCGGGATTTTATCACAGCCGGCTGTTACCATAGGTTGGTATTGGTATTGGTATAGGTAGCCCTTTCCAGAATTTTGGAGTGAGGTCCCTGGTTTTCCGTCCACAAGCCCAGATGATACATTCTTAGCGCTGCCATAGTTGCTTCCTGTTGTATAAACAGGTCGAGGGGCGGGAGGTCAAGCGCTATTTCTAGGGCATTTGTGGGTGTGGATTTCATGCAGCCTGTTATAGCAGAGCATGATAGTCTTTGAAAACGCTGCAGTTTATTAATTGCGGTGTTAAGTTCGGTTCTAGGCCACCAAACTATTGCACCGCAGGTGATGAGTGGTTTGATTATGGTTGTGTATAGCCATTTTGTGATTTTTGGTGCAAGACCCCAGGTTTTACCAAGTGATCTTTTGCATTGCCAAAACGTGATACAGGCTTTGTTTATCTTTTGGTCTAAGTGGCTGTTCCATGTTAGCTTATGATCAAGAACTATGCCTAGATATTTGACCTCGCTTGACATAGACAGTTCGGTATTAAATAACTTGGGAAATTTAACCGTATCCAAGTTACGTTTTTCGTGAACATGACCATCTCTGCTTTGGTCGTACACCAGGTTTCGATTATCTTGAGAGCGTTACTCATTAAGTTGCACATCACATTCTGGAATGGCCCGCTTATGAGGATAACTAGGTCGTCCGCATAGCCAACTGTGTAGTTATTGCGTTGATTGAGTTGGCAAATTAATTCGTCAACCACAATGTTCCACAGGAGAGGGGATAAAACGCCTCCCTGTGGGCAACCCCACGCCACTACAGCTCTCTTCGTAGTGTTCACAGACACTTGTATTGCTCTGTATTTCAGCATGTTGTTGATCCACCCCGCAGTCGTGGGGTCAACTCCATGTCTGACAAGTGCTTGGCTGATGCTTGTAAAGTTTGTTTTATCAAAGGCGCCTTCAATGTCAATGAAGACCCCGAGCGTTGATTGTTTTGGTGATTCACGTTCTATTTGTCTGACTACGATGTGTAATGCGGATTCGGTGGACTTGCCCATGCTGTAGGCGTGTTGATTTGCATGAAGTGGTACACGCTTTAGAGCATCATCTCTCAAGTTCCTGTCACACATTCTCTCCAGCACCTTTAGGAGGAATGATGTGAGACTTATCGGTCTTAATGCTTTAGGTTGCGTGTAGTCACTTTTGCCTGGTTTGGGTATGAATATAACCTTAACCTCTCTCCACTTGGCACTGGTATGTACCGATAGGCAAGACATCCTGTGTAGATTCGCAGTAGATGCTCGAGTATCGATTCTTCGCACCATTGCAGTAGGCCCGGTAAAATATGTCAAAAATTGTCTACATGTGCCAAATTAAGATATAATATAAACGATAAAATGATAGAATTGAAACAGGTGGCTGCGCGGCCCATTTACCCCATTTAAGGTATTCTCAAAATATGTTCACTTACGGAATTCACAAGTTAAAGGACATGCGTCGTCTACTTAAAACTATATGAGTGATTATAATGTTATTATTTATAATGACAAGTATGAAAAAAGAACAAGGTAGTATGGACTTTCTATTTAATGCCTTCCCAATGGGAGAATTTATGAAACAGTCGACGTCAATATTACTAGTGTCACTGTCATCGCCAGAAAAATCCGATGAAGTCACATTAATGAAGAATTGGCTGTATGGATTTCATCCAAGGCCGTTAAACTTTAAAAAAAAACAGAATTAAAATCCGCACTGATGCCAGATGGGGCGATTTCCCCTAAAAATAGGGGGTTTTAAAAAAGTGATGGGGTTTTTATGGGGGTATCAATGGGGGAAGCGGGTTTGGGGGAAATGTGGGATTTTTAATATTTTTTAGGTATATGAAAATAAAACTACTTCATAAACTTTTAATCTGTAAAAAGTCGCGATCAACAGACAATCAACAGTATCTCCTCCTCATTCTCATAGAGAAACGGGCCCATTGAACTGTTTTCATTCAGTGAGCTGACACGTATGGGATTGTCAGTAAATTGGTACTGACAATTTTGTCATGGCCCTTTTCTAACGCGTTTCTAGAGAGAACCTTTTCCCAAGTAGGGAAAAGAGATTGCTCAAATTGGCTCAAATGTACAAAAAATATTGACATATACGGTATTTCTTGGCGTAATTTATACTTCATTTTACAGTCATTAGATTTTAACGGACACTTTTGTATAATATATTCATTTTAAAAAGGACTTTTAATTTTACCGGTTTGGTAGTAACATTCAGCCAAAGAAATCGAAGTTGTTTATATGAAATCAAAACAAATCTAAAATAATAAATCATTTTTTTTATTACAATGTGGTATTAATATCTACAAGTATAATATCATTTTTATTACATGCAAATTTGCTAAGACAAATATTATAGATGGTAGGCGACATCATAAAGTCTATTGCCATAAATTTTTCGCCAAACACGTCCATAAACACATTATAAGGTGTGATACACCAAAAATCTAAAATATGGTTATAATATAAACATAACAAAAATAATAGGCTTTCTTCAGTTAACGAGAGTGTAAAATTCTCCCTAATCTGTGGGTCATTCACAAATAACCCTTGCAAGTAACACACAGTTTCTGTCAAAGAGTACCTTATTATAACCGGAAATGCATAGATGATACCTGATTTTAAAAGTTACTCTTATGCATTAACTATAAAAACCGACAACCATCTACTAATCTACAAGCTTTATATACCTGAAACTTATACATAATTTCGGTACTTGGTTTGATTTCCCTAGTTAGCTATATAAGTAACTAACTTGTTTTCTATTGTACCTATTTGCAAACATAACCTCAAAATCATTCAGTGTATATGGTTTATAGAAGTTCTCAGGGGTGTCCGTCAATAATATTCGTTTCTACGGTAATTAATATATATATTCGAACCTAGGAAACAATTTTTCATGATTATTGGTCTTTAGGCCAAACATGTATGGAAGCTGAGCAATCTCCATTAAGGATAAATTAAGAAATAGATTGGCTATTCACACCGCGGTATCCATCCTAAGGACAAGATATACTTTGACGGAAACTTGTAATAATTTTCATACAACTTTAAAGTTGTTGAATAATTCAACTCGGAAAAAAAATACGGTACCTACTAGGACTACTGAGTCAACATCTTCGCATACAGACGACGCGTGCGAGGATCCAGTAATGGATGTTATTGCAGAAATACATATTTTTTACTAAATATTGTATTTTTAATATAAATTTTGCATGTAGGGGGGTTTTTTCTTTAAAAACCTGTATTTTGGGGAATTTCTGGTAAGTTTTGGGGAGAAAACGAAATGGCTTTCTGGTAACACTGGAAATCCGTCACATCAGTGTCAAAGTTGGTAAATAAATATCAAATCGAAGAAATTCTCGGTCGAAAAAGTTTTTTGAATAGAATTTAATTATGTCTGGCGATGATTGTGATGCATTAGATCGCGGAGATAGCGATGGGCAAAAATCAGACAAAATGTTTACATTAAAAAAATGGAATGCGGTTGCGATGTGGAGCTGGGATGTGGAATGTGATACCTGTGCCATTTGTCGAGTTCAAGTTATGGGTAAGTTCGACAATTTCTAGTTATTTGTTTTTGCAAAACTACGAAACTATGTAGGTTATTACTGTTGCATCATTTTTATACTCTGTCAAAATTTTAACCTACTCGTTTTATCAAGAATCAGCAAGTGTATATTATCTTGGGAGTCTACCTGATTTTATATTTTCACATTCTTATGTGTAGATAACTATTTCACTGTCATATGTAAGTAGTTTGAAAAAAATATAATCTGCTGGGGCTTGCGTGGAACAGTGAGCTTACCACGTTATAACGAAAGTGAGATTAAAACAAAATTCTATTAGAATAAATCATTTGAGTACAATAGATATATATTATGTTATCAATATTTGTACCATTAGTTTTAGGTGTATTAGGGTGTATTTTCAAATAAAACTAAAAACAAACTATACTTCCAGGAATTTTGTTTCCTTTTATTTCAAAAATACTATACATTCAATAAAATGAACTGATTAGCTAAATAGTTATGTTAACAGTAAACTTAAAACTAACATCTATGCTCAGAGATGTCACAAACTTTAATGCTTTTGAAGTGATGTGTTATATTCTATTGTTGTTGCAAATAATGTGACAAGATCAACATTAATAAAACTTAAAAATTGACGTCTTTCTGTGACCATTACCTCATTATTCCAAAACACAGACTAAAGTTAGTCTGGGTTTGATTCTAATGTTGTCTCCACCATCTTTTTAGCAAACAAAAATGACAGCGTAATTTTTTGTAATAAGGCTGATAGTGTCTTAAATAAAAACTTATATTAAATATGAATATGTACAGAAAATAAATTATATTACACTAAAACATTATTTACTTAAGCTTATTAGTACTTATAAATTATTGAAATATTATCTAAATAAATAAACTGCAAAAAATAACTTTTTCTTATCTTTATTCGTTTCATTTAATATTTTGTTGAATGCATTTTCATTGGTAGGTTTAATAAATACTGGTTAGTATTACTTATAATTGACAAAAAGATTTTTTTTAAATTGTTGTATCTCAATAACTGCACCAATATTATAATTATTTTGGGATAGTCTGACTCAAATACTATCCATTACAATACAATATTTTAGATATGGGTATCAATTCTACATAGTTAATGTACATAATAGTTATTTAATTTTGTATCAAAATGTTGTTGCAGCATAGTATTTCCTACTGTCACAATTCTTGTTATACTAATGACTAAAAATATATATATTGATGGTGATAAATTAGTGAAGCAAATGTTATTGTTCTTTTGTGTTTCAGTAAAAAAAATAAAAATAGCAACACTATGTATATACACTATTTATATAGACGTAATAGTATGTTAAAGTAGTACTAATCATTCTTTGTTTATTTATATTCCTCTCTGTCTCTTCTTATTGCAAAACAGTGAACTATTAATCTAATAAATTATTTAGGGGGTGAAAATCTATTAAAAGTATGAAAAGTTCTGATCAGAAACTGATCAGTTATTGGTCTGATATTGGTTTTGGTTTGATGTTTATTCAGGTTTCAGGATGTTATTTGACATAATTATCTATATATTGTCTATTTACAAAAGTCTGGTATTATACTTAAAAATGATTAACATCCACTTGGTAAGGGTTTAATGTTGGCTATTGAGCTCATTCTACGTGCTTTAGGAGTTTCCCTGCCTGTTAATTTTGTTTCTATTTGCTCAAGACTTTTTCCCCTAGTTTCAGGGACACATATTATCACAAAAAATAAACCAGCAAAGCAAATACAGCCAAACAACCAAAATGTTGCAGCAGGCCCTATCCCATCAATGATATTCAGAAATGTTTTGGTTACTGTAAATGTGCATAACCAATTAAATGCAGTACAAATAGATGCAGCAGCTCCTCTTATTTTTGCTGGCAATATTTCACCCATCATGAGCCATGGTATGGGGCCAAATGCTAATGAGAATCCTAGTAAATAGATCATTAGACTGGTTAATGGTAACCAGCCTAATGAAGAAGCATCCATTTTCAAGTCATTTTGAACGTAAAAGAATGTACCCAGTACAACTAAAGTAATTGTCATGGTAACTGAAGAAATATATAGAAGTACTTTACGACCTGCTCTATCAATTAGTGCTGTTGCTATGAATGTGGACATGAAATTGACTATACCTACAATAATTGTCGACAAGTTTTCGTCAACGGCGCTCCCAGACATTTTAAATATAGATACTGTGTAAAAAATTACAGCATTAATACCCGATAGCTGTTGAAAGGTCATCAAACCTAATGAGATTAATATTGACTTCATGTATTTGCGACTAAACAAATCTTTGATACTGGAATCATCACTTTCTACTTCGGCATCGGTGAGAGCTATATCACGCATTTCGCCATCAATTTTTGCTTTTTTCCCTCGTAGCCACTGTAAAGATTTCCTTGCTTCTTCCGTCTGTCCGTTCGATAAGTACCACTGGGGAGTTTCCGGGATCATAAGCATCAATATAAAAAACGGAATCGGTAAACAGGCACCCAAATATGCTAACTCTGACCAGTTAAGGTATTTCCCAGCAAGATAACAAATCAAAATGCCAATATTGCCAATTGCTGTTGGAAATAGTCCCAAAGTGCCTCTGACTTCTGGTTGTATTGTTTCACCGAGATATACGGGAAATGCTAGGGATCCGATACCGACACATAAACCGCAAATCACACGTCCTGTCAAAACAAGGTGAACTATTTTGGCCGTAGCTATTAAAATCCATCCCAAAAAAAATGGAGGCGCAGTACATATTATAGTTTTTCGTCTTCCAATGTAATCCACGAGTGGGCCACCAATAATGCCCCCAGCAAGTGCAGCCAGTGGCATCAAACTGCCTACCCAGCTCGCCTGTGGAATTAAGGTTGAAATAATTAATTCCATTTTTATAAGATGCAAGGACATTTTTAACGATAAACGTCATGGAAAAGCATCGTGGTATATTGCGTGATGAATTTGGTATATTTTTGTGAGTCTCAGTAATTTATCTATCTTTATTGCGCCATGATCCACGGAGTTGTCAGTGATAATGGCGCTTGCAACAGTGCCGAAATATAGGAGACTCATAAAAAACAACAAACCCGTTATAAAACATTAGTGACCATTTAAAGTTTAAAATTATATTTATGTATCTTTATTGTAAATATTGTAGTGTATATTTTACGCAACAAACAACGATAATTAGATGGAATATCTTACCTCTTCTTTAGTTATTGATATCGTAGTGCTGTTCTCCATGGTGACTAAAGCCGGTGACGTATAAGCAGATGAAAAACCAATTATCATTGAACCCATTGATACTGCAACTGCAGCCAAAACCTGTGATAAAAAAACCTGTGTTAATAAGATGATATAGTGTTTGCTGCTAAAGTGAATTTAATATGCGTTCGCAAATATAGCACATTCCCAGGCAAAGAAACGGGCAATTTGTTTTGATGACCGGCTGGTCTTCACCTTCTGCTACAAATGTCTTGGGTTCGAATTCTGTTAGAGACATTTAATTGTGTTATGGGTACAAAAAAGTATGCCCGAGTCAAGGTGGTACATATAAAGGTTTATGTTTCTTTAAGATATCAATTTAATTTCCATCGTTCGTATTGCCTTAGTTAGTTATTATTAAATAAGAGCTGTGCCTTGTGCGGAATATATTGACTATGTATACAATACAGTTTGATTCATCTAACGCACTATATGTCCCGCATGACGCTTTTACGATTCATCTATTAGACATACACATGTAAGCGTTAATATTAGGATGACGTTGTTTGCGAGGAGGTGTGCGCAGCCGTCTTCGATTAATTTAAGCAATCGTGGACTCTGATTGTGGACTATGACCATTAGCAATGTGACAAAACTTTTGAAGCGAAACATTTATTAACCTACTCTAGTCTTTATGATGTTTACAGTAATATATTTCCTTATTTTTCTCATACTTTTCATATAGCTACGGTCTAATATACATTGAATTGTAAACTCACTACTATCTTTCCATTCTAATATAGCAAATGCTTAAGTAAATCTGTAAGGTTGAATCCATTTTTATAAACTTTGATATGGAGATAAAAGGGTTTCATAAATCTACCCATGATATTATATAATATAAAAATTTTGGTGTCAGAGTGGTGCTATCGAACTCCTCCAAAATGGCTTCTGATTTTTGTGAAAGACTAGCCGACGACGCAGCTTACTTCGTATCGCCTAACAGTGAAGGTATGTAGCCTACATCTCAAAATGTTTGCTTAATTAAATAAGCAATTTAACAACCGAAATAAAACAATAAAAATTAAGTTACTTAGTTATTAGGATATTACATATACAAAAAATGAAAACTCAATAACGTGTACTTCAATGGCGTTTCAGCGAAATTTAACTGCCACTGATAAGGCCAGTCATGAGAGCATGCAGCACTGCATTTTCGTGTAGTCGCACCAGTCCCACCCCTCCCCTTTTTCGCGGAACAAATGAAACCTGGGTGTCTCATACCAGAAACCTTTTTTATTGGTTATTATTTTTTTTAATAGCGCCGTCGGGTATCTGCATTGCATCATCTTCATTTCGAGTTCTATTAATGACATGTTTAACTATATGGTTTATTATCTGGGAGTCTTCACTTGCTAGGTTTAGTGTCGTAGGCTATTAGACAAGTATATTTATAAAGATCTATTGTGGTTACTGATTTACAGTACCAATAAGATTTGCAGTACAAATAAGCTTTGCAATGCGTGACGTGAGCTGTCAATGGTGGAAGATGGCGGAATACCAATCCTTATTTTAATTTATTCGAATACTAGTCACCAGCCCTCGCTTCGCTTCGGCGAAGACAATAGTTTTTGTTCTCAGGCTTGAATTATTCATAATATTATATAAAAAATGTCTAACTAAGGGTGAACATTTTGTAGTAGGACCCGTTGTACCGATGTACCATTGCTTTGCTGCTGAAAAAAGTCGGTCCCCGTTACCATTGGTCCGTATTAATAAACGTTCCTGGTGCCGCCGTGTTTTGTACACATTATATAGTCTTGAATAATCACCAGCCTATTAATGTCCCCACAGGCCTTCGCTATTTATGGATTAGGGAGATTGAGCTATGAATCACCATGCGGGCCCAGTGTGGATTGGTGGATCCTAACGACTAAAGATGTTGCCGGAAGCAACATATTGGCTTAACGTGTTGAGATAATAAGTTTTGGTCACCCATGCAACGATCGACCATTGCGAAAGTTGCTTAACTTTCACGATCGCAGGGCGAACGTGCTATCCACGTGCGCCATCGAATATATATCCGTATTGGATACGAAGTGATTTATTTGTATAATGAGGCTTAGTTTGTAGTTTAGCTTTTGTGAGTTACATTATAGGATTGAAGGTCCCATTTTTAGGGTTTTCGCATATATCTCGGAAACTATGCATCCTAGCGACATGAGACTTTGACAAAAGTGAAAGCTGATTAAATTTGCTACCAAGTCTTATTCAGTCAAGTTTTTTGATATATTGTATAGTTTTCGAGATATCCACTCTTGAAAGTCTGTAATTATGGAAAAAAAAATTGCCACCACTTTCTGGGAATGCCGTTTTACTGCTCCCTCGGTGGGAGGAAGACAAGAGATATCAGGCTTGATGGTGGCCACTGATTTCAAGAATGACTTGTACCCGTAGGCATTGAGGGAAATCTCTTTCGCTGGAGCTCCATACCACCTTAAGATGCAGGTTTCACCTGCCTTTTGTACTTGAGCGGCGGTGGAGAAAGGGTGTGAAAAGACCGCTGCTGCTTTCTGGATTTCTGGTGACTTGATAATGTCTCTGGTCTCTGGGAAGGGAGGAAATTTCTCAAACCAATCGGTGAGCTTGGCAATGTCAGCTCCATCCTTGTTTTGGCGGGCTTGTCCGAAATCTGCATGCTGCTCACTGGTGGAACCAACAACCCTACGGCCGGCATTGTTGAAGAGTTATCCGGTCAAATAGAGCAAAAATGTGAAGCAAACTTTTTTTCCATAATTACAGACTTTTAAGAGCGGATATCTCGTAAACTATACAAGATATCAAAAAACTTGACTGAATAAGACTTGTAGCAAATTTAATCAGCTTTCACTTTTGTTACAGTCTCATGTCGCTAGGATGCATAGTTTCCGAGATATATGCTAAAAATGACCTTCAATCCCCCTATAGATCTACCTTCTTCTGATTTAAAACTGAAATAACCTAGTTACGAGCGTAGGTAGACAGACGATGTCATGAAGACACTTGAAATTCAATAATCTATTTAATATTCACATTAAGTTAACGTTAAGTGACAGCTCTATTTAGGTCTTTGGTAGTGTGGTACGTTGTCTTCATATATTTAAATAATTGGATTTATAGAAAAAAAATGCTAAAGAGCTACAATGGAAGTAGGTATTTTATGGAATATTAAAATATGGTATTAGAAAATATATGTGTGCTTACATATTATAACTATAACACATGTAATTCGTTTGCATAGTAGCAGTAAGCAGAGGCGCAAAGCACATCAGTCTACGAATCAGTACACAATACCTATGTCTACCTATTTAGTACTATGGATCAGGTTGATAACCTACCAATTATTCCTTGAAATAAATCCGAAGCTGGCGCATACATATCAGCCCAGCATGGAAAAATCTTGTGTTCTTTCATTATTGTGTTATTGTTGCGCTTGTCCTATGAAATTGGGCATAATTGGTCGCCACCGGTAATTAAGATGTATGGTGAACTAACCTATTCTACTGTGCTAAAGTGAAAACGAAATAGTTTTTTGCTTTTTCTTGAATTTTAGAATTAGTCAAATTTTATCGAATTCATTTTTTTGTACGTTTTCTTAAGTAAAAATAAAACAGTTAATTGAAATAAGTAATCAAGTTTGTTATTTACAGTTGTCTGTTTGACTTAAAATAATATAATCACGATTCTAGTGGTTATTTTTTTATTTAATACACAATTCAGCTAGTATTCTATGAAACAATTTTGATGAAACAATGAAATCACTGATAATTTCCTGCTAATAATAAAAAATAAAGATCTGACTGCAGTGCCAACAACTGGGTCCAGTGGTGCATCTCCATCTTCCAGAGACCCACTCAAAATATCATAATAAGTACCTACTAAATTCATCACGCAATCACACAATTAAAATCGGTCAAATCGTTAAGAAGAAGTTCAGTGACATTTATTTGTTATACGGAATAGTTATATACTATAGTTTTAATTGGCGGTTATTTAACATTTAAGTATTTTAGTATTGCTTAAGTTGCAGAATCTGACCTGGGAAAATGTGTAATTTGGCTTCTCATAGTCGGCACAACTTCGTACTCCTATACTATAATGTGTGTCGGCTCTCATCAAAATCTTCATTGTCAGATTTTGTAATTTCACTTTTCCTTTTAATTTATACACAAAACCACAATATCACCGTTACAAAATTGTAAATATTATGCACCACCGTGACAAGTATACGTCTAAAGAAGAAATGCGTGTCTCGCACGACGCTCTTGGGATATATATGAGCGCAAATTGATTAACAAAACTGATTGGCTGTGGAGGCTAAAAACAAAACAGACCGGAGAAAGAGAACGTTTTGTATGATCACTTCTATTTTTTATTCTAAGACTTACATATTTTTTTATCAATATGATGAAAATTATCGTTTATTTATTATTAATATATATTTATTGTAAACTAACTCCCATGTTAAAAACAGGGTTTTGATTAGAAATTCTGTAAAGCTGTTAGGCAACTGAAAGGTATGATCAAAAACACGAAGAATTGTATAAAATGGCATTATTTTTAATTATCATGTATTATTATTTTGTCAATTTCAGTTTCCTAACATTTTTAATTAACTGAACTGACTGCCTGATACTGAGAATATCTCGTGACTATACTGTATCCTTTTTCAGTTTGGTTAGATTTGTTTTTGATAAAATGGAATCTGTGCTTTTCAAATATTAATGAAGATGATCACGATGCTATAGTAAGTTTATAAATATTCTTAATGTGTGTGACCTTTCTAATTGATTTTACAAAAACTAAATTTAAAAAAAACTAACATGAAATTTAAAAAAAAAATATTAAATTGATAAAAAGTGCTTCTAACTAAGAGCGGCCATACACGGACTGCTCGCTCGAGCAGTTAGTCGGTGATCAACATACACGCCTTATCGAGCAGTCGCAACTGTTCGAGCGGTCTGTGTATGTTTATTCTGTATACGTAGAAGAATAGTTCACTATACAGTCGCAGTTGGAAGCGGTCCATACTGATGCTAAGAACTCACGCCCATGATTGTTGTTTATGGATTCCATAAAAAGTTTGAAGTTTATTTATGTGTGACGTCATTTTAGTCTCCGCTATCCAATCCCAGATGTTTTCGGCCACGTGACAATAGATATAAAATGTATTTTATTTTTCGTGGTTTTTTACAGAAATTACGAAACGTTTTGTTTAAAATTATAGAGATATATGATTGGTCTTCCTGCGGTAGACTATACCGCCGCCGGCGTACTTGTCAAATGCGGCCACAAATACTACACCAAAGTCGGCGTACCCGAGCTTTCACCGAGCTAGTTACACTGACATTTGTGTATAAGGTGTACGTATCGAATGTTTTATCTAAGTTGGGTGTTAATCGAAGTAAAATGCCAGTTTTACGTAGTGAATAAATATCAAGGACACTGGAATCACATATCATCAATTTTAACATAAAACAATACATGAACCATAAAAGATATTCAAGTAATCAATGTGGATTTATTGTTTATTATTTAAACCCATTTCATTGATTTAATCTAGCTATTACTTTGACAGCAAAACTTATTATTTATATATCCAATCTACCTTATGTTTTCTGATTTTTTTAATAATATCTGTTTTGTAAATATTCTAAAATCAGAAAGTTTTGAAATATTAAAAAACTAACTTCTTTGAAAAAAATATTTTTATTAAATCTTTTCAAAGAACTCTTCACCAGCCTCTATAAAAAGTTTCATGCGACTGAACCAATTTTAAAAAAAATTTTTCCTTCTTTCGTGTTTTTCAAACGCTGCTAGCGCTTCTTCCGGCGATAATCATATCACTGCTGCACCAATCCACACGGGTCTGCCTCTGAGCTTCTGAGAGGTTGTGCGGCACCCTATCCGCCTTACGCAAAGGTGCTCGTGCAAAATCTTGTGAACACTTCCTGAACCAATCTGCAGAGTATACTGAATCTCCTCGTACGTAATTCGTCTGTTTTCTTGAATTATTTTTTTTACTGCCAGCACACTTTGTGGCGGTCGCTGGGTTTGCAGTAAATGAAGCCACACTGGATATTTTTGATGAACTGTATTTCTTTAATTAATTTTAACAAGTGTAGTACAGTAGCCACTTCGGCGACGCACAAAACGTAACTGAACTCATTCCAGTCACTTAATCCATTCATTCTTATGTATGTTTCATACATAAATTGGGCATAAAAGCAAAATAAATAAACTAAACATAAGCAAATGGTTGTGTCCTAAGTTACAAGTTAAACGGATTCTGTTAATAAACATATAGATAGCAAACGACACGTTATCATTGTATTTATTGATTACTCCAAAGCGTTCGATACACTTCGTCACGATATGCTCGCTGATAGTTTGGAGGAAAGTGGGATACGTGGTTCTTTATTGGAATGGTGTAAAAATTACTTACAAAACCGAACATACTCGGTGAAGGTGGATGATGCAATAAGTAATAAAATTCATTTGGCGGAAGGGACAGCACAAGGATCAGTATTAGGACCCTTACACTACATTACTTATGTGAATAATCTTACAAACGTCATTAAAACTTGCGAAATGTACCAATTTGCTAACGATACCTGTTTAATTGCTGCTGACCCTGATGTTAACATGGCGCTTAAAAAGTTGCAAACTGACTTTACACTACTTTGTAAATGGTCCCATGATAACGGACTCGTATTAAATGACAGTAAAACGAAAGTTATGTATATTAGCACTAGTCAAAATAGAAAAGAAACTCCTATAGTACTCGTATCACATAATCATAATTGCTTGCATACCAATAACTTTAACACTAATTGCTGTTGCGACGCACTGAAAGTTGTAAAAAATCAAACTTACCTCGGGCTAATCATTGACGATCGGTTGACATGGGCCGATCATATTCAACACGTGTGTGATAAATTACGAGCACTTGCAAAGTTTTCTATACTTAAACATAAAATTCCTTATCCTATATTGTTATATTTATATAAATCACTGGGGGAATCGATAATTTCTTATGGACTGAGTAGTTATGGACGTACTGCGAAATCACATTTACATCGCATCTATGAACTTCAAATGCGCATTTTAAAAACCATTGTCCCTCGTAAAGTGAGGGAGAAATATAAAAACAATTATCACGTATTGTTCTCTTATTGCTCATTGATGCCGGTTCAGGAGAAATTTAAATATAACATATTAACAGAACAATTCTTCAATACTGATATTCAAAAGGTTTCATCTCATAGTAAGTTAACTCGAGGCGTTGCAAATAATAAATTATTAATTCCAAAATCAAATAACCTATATGGGCAACGAACATTACAATTCATTGTTCCAAATTTAGTAAAAAAGTTACCATTTGAAATAAAAAACGCACTAAATAAAGGAAACGTAAAACGCATATTAAAAAGTCACTTTATCAAAAAATTAAAAATAATTCATTTAAAATAACCGTTACAACGAACCTAAAATAAAAACATTAAAAAAAGTCATATTTATCATTACAATTGGAGCATCCTTTATCTACGATAACTGCATTTCGACTTGTATGCTTAGCTAGTAAAAAAAAACTTACCCAACCGGTATAGGTTCGTGCGAGTGCAAATTAATTGTCATGCCAATGTTTGCTATTTGCAACATACCCACTTATTTTATAAAATATTGTTATTTAATGATAGTTACTACAGTGTGACAACCTATATTTATTTATTGTAACTAGATGTAAAGCGGTGAATGTAGTGCACGAATAAACCTTTCTGGTTTTTGTTTGCACTATAATATGTATTATAATTGTAATATTGCTTGATTAAATAAATTAAATAATAATAAAATTAGAGTATCTTGGCTGAAATTACTTCCACTATTTCTTCACCCTAAAAAGTAGTTTTGAGGAAAATTTCAGCAATTTCGTATGTGTAGGAGAGGAGATACAGCTTTTTAAACAAGAAATCATTCTCTTGAGACAAAATAATTTATTACAATAAACTATTAGAGTATCTTGGCTGAAATTACTTCCACTATTTCTTCACCCTAAAAAGAAGTTTTGAGGAAAATTTCAGCATGTTCGTATGTCTAGGAGATGAGATACAGCTTTTTAAACAAATAAAATTCTACTGAGAAAATATATTTTTACAACTAAACTATTAGAGTATCTTGGCTGAAATTATTTCCACTATTTCTTCAACCTAAAAACAGGTTTTGGGGAAAATTTCAGCAAGTTCGTATGTGTAGGAGATGAGATACAGCTTTTTAAACAAAAAAAAATCTCCTGAATAAATATTTTTTACAACTCAACTATTCGAGTATCTTGGCTGAAATTACTTCCACTGTTTCTTCACCCTAGAAAATTCAGCAATTTCGTATGTGTAGGAGATGAGATACAGCTTCTTTCATTCTCCTTAAAAAAAATATTTCATCTCATCTAATAATATCACATCTCCTACACATACGAACTTGTTGAAATTTTCCCCAAAACTTCTTTTTAAGATGAAAAAATAGTGGAAGTAATTTCAGCCAAGATACTCTTCTAGTTTAGTTTTTTGCGTACTTCAACTTTTTCTTAACATCGAAAAGGAGTCAAAGAAGTTCTAGCTCTAGTAAGATACTTTACTTGTGTATACAAAGATACTTCATTGTATTTTTTTAAAAACATAACTTCATTTTTGTTGGGAAGAGGAATGATGTGCTACCTTATTTCATTTTAAAGGAGAATGCCCATATTTGGTACAGCTTTGTCTCATGCCTCAAGATAAAATTATTATGATAATTATTTTCTTTAATTTATACGTACGATGGCCTATCAGAATGGCTATTTTGAACAGGGAATAATTTTAGAAATAATATTAGTCATAGTACTGTTTATATTTTGAGCCGGATATCTGACGTTTGTTTATTTATCGTAAAAATAGTGATGCCATAGTACCCTATTAGTTATACATTATAATCGATTGTTGTTTTTGTTACCGATGAGTGGACTATCAAAAAGCAAATAAATCACGTGTTACTAATTATTGTTTAATAGTGATTTTACGTTTTTATTGTCTTAACTGTTGCGATGACAACTCGTCATTTATCTATTTCGTCTCTATGCTTAATACGTCGCATTCAGTAACCCGTCGCTTGGCTTAATTCGACACTTTCCTATCACGTCCCTTGCTGTATGTAGTGTCTACTTACTGAATGTAACGTGTTAAGCATAGAGATGAAAATGATAAAATGTCGAGCATGTAGGTAGTCGGACAAAAAGAGTCACGTGCTTACCCAGCGCTTTGTCTTGCCTACGTAGTCTAAAGGCCTTATAACGCAAAATACAATAATTGTACATTGGCTTGTGCCGCGTCCTGTTCTACGTCCATAAAAGTATCTAAGTTAGAGAGGGACGGACGACAAAGAGAGGCTAGTTAATCTGTGCAGGCATGCTCTTAAGTAAGACGGAACGTGTAGCCGGGGTATTCGAATCTAAGTTTAAAAAATCGACACGTATTAATAATGTTAAAGAAGGTTACTTCCGCGGAAATCATTAATCGTTGTTTTTATAGAAGGCGCTCACCTAACTGTCGATTTCATCATTAACTAAGTAGTAACTAGTAATTATATTTATTTCTATGCTGTTTATTAATTAATTGAATCTGGATTTATTTGTATCTGATTTGATCTATTCATTGCGTAAAATCGATTTTAAACAAAAACATTTTTTTTTCAATTCAACGATTATTCGTATATTCAATGTCAGATCATCATCACCCTACCCTATAACCCTATTGCAAATGCAAATGAGTGGAGAATTGTCAAATGTTTTGTTGTTACTCCTATTTTTTATTAAATTATTTTAAATTGTGAAGTGATAATGATTGCGTGTGAACGTATCAAACGATTTTGTTTCTGAATTGTTAAGACAGGCAAGACGTTTTCAGGAAAAAAAACAGTGCATTCACAACAGGACGTTTATTTACCGTATGTGTGTTTGTAGTGTTCTCTACTCACGCATTAAGAACATGTATTCTACTTCAAATGAGGAATCGATGACGATTAGACTATTTGACTGGTTAAACCAGTGTATTGTAAGACTGTATTTCCAAGGCCCAAGAGGTGATACTTGATATTTTTTTGTAGAAGAACAGTTTAGCCCTCAACATATTATAGTCATGGATAATTCCTACTCAGGTGAGCTAATATTGTTTGTCTAATGTCATGTGCAACTAACTGTATGAAATATATATTAACTGTTTTGTTTGACTTCTTAAAAAAGTAATAACAGTTCTAGATACTTAGGTTAAGAATCATTTACTATCACAATCTTATGAGAAAACTATTATTACTGTGTATTATTATTGCATATCATACTTAATTACAAATCTAGAACTAAAATGTTTATAGTAATCATGGTAACATTTAGATTTTCTTTTATTTGTTTTGTTATCACTAGACAGCTAATAGATGATGACAGAATACAGAAATTCCTACATTGATTTGTAGACATCATATTTTAACTTTTATAACTTGCAAGAGTTAACTTGAGACCTATCAAACTGTTATTTTAAAATAAACAAAAAGGAATTTTCCATATTAATTATTCATTTCTTATTAATGTTATATTTTAGATCTCAAGAATGGAACATGTATGTGCTGCATGTTGGAGATCAGCAACTCAACAAGTACAAAAGCAACAACAACATGACTCAAATCGCCTTACTCTTGGAGATACTACATTAAGTGGCAATCGTTCTATACCTGTGCCACCTCCTCTGCCACAACCAAGACTAGAAGCAGTTCAACAAGTGACTCTAAAAATTGTATCATCATCATCATACATGCTGCTAACTCTCCTGGTCACTGTGTATTTGAAAATTGTTTAGAGCCTGAATGTCTACTTATTTCATCTACCATCAGGAATCTCTTATTGTATAATAATAAATTGTGCATACCAGCTGGTGCATGTGTTTGTCATCACTATTTGAATTATGGTTCATGGAATGAATTAACATCTTAATTAAGAGATTTTACTGGCACACAGTTTGATAATGTAATGATTATGATACAGCGATCAGCCAATTACAAATTAGATTTTTCTAATGTTTCAATTATGACCCCTCATTTATGTCATTATTGGCTTGGTATGAACTCTGAACAGTTTTATAATTTGCTCAACTGTATGACCAATCTAGCAGATCAACTGCCAAACGCTTCTATAGCCTTTTGTATTTATTTAGTTAAATTAAGAACTGCTGATAGCAACGAAAGATTGGCCACTCTTTTCAATAATCCTGGAGCTACATTAGAACGCTGTAAGACAAAAGCTAGAAATTGTTTGAATTTGTTTGTTTGTAGATGATATTCCTCTTGTTTTAGGTCTAAATAATTATTTATTAAGAGGTAGGATTAAATCCAGATACCAGAGATGCTGCTTTGGCAGACACATTAGAGGCTATAAAAGGTTATTATTGCAGCTGTCTCATTGGTAAACAACCTGTGGGCTGTTAGGACCACATAATGACTGTAGTTTAGTTTTTAAGTTGGGGTCGTTACAATGATGTTACTGCTCTGGCGCCTTATTTAGATTATTTTTTCCATGAAGATTTATGTTGATTTGAAATATACTGGTTGTTGGTGAGCTTTGCTGGTAGTCTAAGGATAGCTTGGAAATAACGAGAAAATATCGGACATAAAAAGACAATGTTTTTTATTCAGAACAGAAAACGTAACTAAGGTAACCATCAACAAAACGTAATATACAAAAAAATCATAGACATCAAAATAGCATAAAAATCTCCTTAACATTCTTCCCCCCTGGGGTTTGAAGGCAGGCACACTAGTCGCTGCACACAACGACGGCGAAGTGTCCCTCGTGAAGTCTTTACATCAACGACTCTCACTCGGTTATCGGCACCAGGATAGACTTTTTCGATTTTCCCCCGCGGCCAATATCCTCGCTCTGTAGCGGCATCAACTACAAGAACATCGTCACCTACTTTGAGTTGGTGACCGTCGTTAGTAGAGGTCATGGTTCTCGGTGTCAAGCATGGCAAAACCTCTTTGAGCCATCTTGCCCAAAACATATCAGCTAACCTTTGAGCCACACGCCACTGTTTTCTGGAGCAAAGGTCGAGAGAATGAGATGAAATATTCGGTAAATTTGACGAAGTGCCTAACAAAAAATGAAAAGGTGTTAACGAAACGTTATCAAAAGGACTTACAGAAACATGTGTCAACGGGCGACTGTTGACTATAGCTTCTACTTCACACATTAAAGTCACGAGAGTCTCATCTCGAGGTGCTCTTTCTTTCATGATAATTTTTAATGCTGTCTTAACACTACGAATAAGCCTCTCCCAGGCGCCACCCATGTGAGGGCTTAGAGGTGGATTGAAGTGCCAATTTTGTACAGTTTGCAAAGTTTGAAGCTCAGCATATGCCCCACGTAAGTTTGTACCATTGTCTGAATACAAATCTGTAGGCCAACCTCTCCTAGCAGCCATTCTACGCATAGCCATGATTAGGCTGTCCGTAGATAATGAACAAACAATCTCAAGGTGTATTGCACGCACGGTCATACATGTAAATATAACTCCGTACCTCTTTTCACGCCTTCTTCCAACTGTTACATCGATAGGTCCAAAAAGATCAAGGCCACAATGTGAAAATGGTCGGCGACTGTGTGCAATCCGGCCTGCTGGTAAATCTCCTTGTCTAGGAATCATAGGCGTAGTTTTCCTTATACGACAGAATAAACATTGAGAAGCAATACGCCTCACAGAAGGGCGCAAGCGTATAATCCAATATCGTTGCCGAAGTTCATTTATAACAGTTTCATTATTAGCATGAACAAACAATTTATGATAATGACCAATAATCAAATTAGAAACGTAATGACAGCCGTCTAAAATTACAGGCCTCTTTGTTTCAATACTGACATCCGCCGCAGCATCTATGCGTCCCTGAATACGTATTACGCCTTCATCATCAACATAAGGAGAAAGTTTCAATAGTCTACTCTTCTTTGATAAAGGTTTATTCTCTTTAAGTTGTGCTAATTCTTCAGGAAACGACTCACTTTGACACAGCCTAAGAATCAAAACTTCAGCACGTTTTAGTTTATTAAAATCTATACTCGACTCTTTCTTCTTAAACTTCTCAACTGCTACCAATACTGCTGCGGTTACACGTAACAGTCGTGTCCATGATGAAAATCTAACAGGATTAGGGATGGACATTGACTCAGCTGTAACAATTAATGTACAAACAGTTCCTTTCTTAAGTTCGAGATCCTCATCGTTCACCGATGTTCTGGTGAATCTTGCGTCAGGCCACAAAGACTCTTCTTGAGATAAAAATTGAGGACCGTGAAACCATTGGTGATCGTATTGAAGGTCATGAACATCTTCTTTTGTAGCAAAGTCTGCAACATTAATCGCTGTCGGTACATATCGCCATTCTGTAGATTTGGAATGCTCATCAATTTCTCCAAGTCGATTCGCAACAAATGGCTTATAAATACGGGCGTCACTAGTGATCCATAGAAGGACTGTTGAAGAATCCATCCAAAAGAATCGCTTATCTGGCTTTATTGCATGCTCGTGTTCTATGGCAACCGCTAGCCTGCATGCGAGCACTGCACCTTGCAACTCCATGCGAGGTACGGAAACTGGTCGTAAAGGGGCGACTCGACTTTTGCTAGCTATGAAACTAATGTATATATTCATGCCAACTAGTATTCGCCAGTACGCGACAGCAGCATAAGCTTGCGTCGAGGCGTCACAAAATACGTGCAGCTCTCGCTTCACTGTAGCTCCTTTTGGAATTTGTGGTGCAGCGTTTAAGTACCACCTAGGTATGCGAAGGGATTTTAATCTCTCCACGCTTTCTAACCATTTGCGCCACTTAGAAAACTCCTTATCTTTTATTGGTTCATCCCACGCTAATCCACTTCTCCAAACATCTTGAAGAAGGATCCGGGATTTAATTGATATAGGAGCTAAAAAACCTTGTACGTCAAATACTGACATAATGACACTGAGTATTTCCCGTTTAGTTGGTCTTTTTACACATGTAAGAATTTCTTGACTTATGCGCTTGAGAGAAATATCAAAGGCTAGAACATCATCTGCTGGAAACCAGTAAAGACCTAAGGTCCTCTCTCCTTCGCTTGTTCCGTCAATATTAAATTTCACTGCGCTTGGACCTAAATCTGCCTCTGGTAGGCTAGCTAAAACTTTTTTACTGTTACTAGTCCAGTTTCTGATTTCAAATCCTCCTTTCATGTGGATGTCTCGTACATCTTGAACTAACTGTAAGGCTGCATCCTCAGTCTCGATACTGTCCATCAGATCATCAACGTAATGATTTTGAATTATGCTTGTAACAGCACGAGGCTTCTCCTTAATATAAAGCTGGGCATTTTTATTTTTTATATACTGGGCTACAAAAGGAGAGCAGCATGCACCAAAAATTAAGGAGTTCATTACGTACGTCAAAGGAGGTTTGTTATTGGTGATGTCATCCCTCCAAAGGAACCGCGTAGCATGTTGGTCTTCCTTTCGAATCTGAACTCGAAGAAACATATCTTTGATGTCACCAGTCACTGCAACCCGGTGCTCTCTGAACCTAAATAAAATACCGATAAGTGAAACCAGTAAATCTGGACCTTGAAGTAGGTAGTCGTTCAGGGAATAGCCTTGAGATTTGGCGGCAGCATCAAAAACAAGTCGTAGTTTCTTCTTATTGGGATTGTCGACTCCAAAGTGTGGTAAATACCACAGCCTATCGGGTTCAGGTACACCACCTGGTTGTTCATAAAGGTGAGCATACTTGTTTACTAACAAATGTTGTACCCTTTCCCGGTATCGGTACTGAAAATCAGGATTCTTTTTCATCTTGGTCTCGACCCCCTGTAGACGCATATACGCAGTAGGATATGAATTCTTCATTTTTACAAAGTCATCTTTCCATGGAAGACCAACCTCCCAGTGGTCACCTACTTGTTTGGATGTAGCATCAAGGATCTTCAAAGCCCTAAGATCTTCTGAACATTGTCGAGTTTTAGTGCTAACTCCTAAAGCATCTAGAGCGTATGAACGTTTAACAAGTTCATTTAGTTCATCTAAATTGTGTTTAGATACATTTAAGCCTGACATAAACAATGCGTATGCGTCAGTAACTCCCTGTGGACGAGATTTCTGTGCTGACTTCCCATGGATAGTCCATCCTAGAACAGTTCGAGTTGCGTTAGGATCGCCTTCTATTATTTCTAATGGCGCCAGCAAGTGATAGTTATCCTGACCTATGATCATTAAAGGCTTCATCGGGTCAGAGCATAAGTAAGGTTTAATTAAAGTTAAGTGCTCATAACTATCTGAATTGAAATGTTGGATCGGTAAATTTATGTCATCGACTGTACGTGCTACAATTCTGTAATGGTTAAAATCATGATGGCCAGAAATATCTAATGCTATTAGTTCCGTTTGACAAACTAAAACACTACTATCCCAAGCTCCGCGTACTTTTAAACTTTCAGTGCGGCCCTTGAGTCCAGCTTTCTCGTCAACCCTAGCATCAATCATTGTGATGGTGGAACCGTCGTCTAAGAGAGCATCAATTGAAACGACACCATTAGGGCCATGGATCCGGACGCGCACATACTTGAGAAGCACTTGTGAGGGTGTAGGTTTAACTGGGTCAGACGTCGCTGAAATTTCAGTAGCTGTTACGTTTGATAAACATACATTAGAAGCAGTGTCGTTTGATAAACATACATTAGTACTCTTCCCCGCGATAGGTTTAGCCTCTGCACGTTCATCGGTGTTTTTTGCCTCAGTAGATTCAACAACAGAAGCATTATTACACCTATCAGTAAACCTATTGGGCCAATGAAGAATCGTGTGGTGTGGTAAACCACAGTTCTCAATATTACAAACTGGAGCCTCGCATGTTTCCTTATTATGGTCACTCACTAAGCATTTAGGGCAAAGTCGATTACTACGCACGAAATTCCATCGTTCTTTACGAAGAGCGCGTTTGAATTTCGGACAATCCGTAATAACGTGATCAGAACGCTTAAAGCAAAAACGACATTTCGCAGTTCCCTGCAGTGTAACTTTCGGCCGTGTCTCACTGGACTGTGCGAACACTAATTGCGGCTTATGAAAATTTGAATAAGTTTGACTTATATCGGGTTTTCTCTGAACAGAAGTAGCATGTAATAAAGAAACACCGATATTAGAAATCTTTTGGGCCTCTTTCTCTAAAAATTCCGATAAAAGCTCTAAGCGTGTCATATCAAAACTTTTATCATGATAAGTATGAACATAATCTGCCCATCGAGTAATTAAACTACATGGTAACTTAGATAAAATTGCTGTCGTGAGTTCGGGACTCCGTAGGTAGTCATCCTGCTTTATGGATTTCACAGCAGCGACACAATTTTTTATTTTTATTGAAAATGACACTATGTCATTATGGTATGACACTGACAGTGATGGAATTTTTCGTATTTGACTAACTATTTTTGTAATTATAATTTCGGGTCGGCCGAAACGTAATTCTAAGGTTTTTATGATACTTTCAGCGGAAACATTACCCATGAGCAATGCTAAAACACACTCTCTAGCTTCACCTTGCAAACTTTTACGTAGGCGACAAATATTTTCTGCATTTGAAAATTGGCAAGCCTGGGTGGACTCCTCGTAGAAACATTTAAAATGAACCCATTCTAACGGATCACCTCTAAACATAGGCAGCTCTTTAGGCGTTGCCAAACGACTTAATATTTTATCACTGACAGTCGCCTGCTGACTACTTTGCGCGCAACCTAAAGCTAAATTGTGTACTGCGTCGACTAATTTTAGTAAAGTATGGTTTTCTACATTACCTTGAACAGTGGGGGCATAAAGGGGAACTGATATGTTTGGAGCAGAGATGGAACATTCTCCATCCTTATGAGCAGCAGGATCCGTCTGACAACCATCATGTTCAGCTGCTGGGGTACTGAAGTCCGAGTGGCGCGCATTTTGTGTCGCAGTCATGCGACTAGTGGGAACATTCTGTAGCGCTACCCATTCCGCAGTCCTGCGTGCCGATGACGTCATACTTGATCCTGCATGAGAACGTTGCTCTTCGATTTCTGCAAGGCTTGCATCCAGCCTCTTCTCTACAACCAATGCCTGCATTCTCGCTGCCTCCACCTTCGCTTTCATCCTAGTCTCTTCCATCTTTGTATGCATCCTAAGTTCTTCCATCTTTGTATGCATCCTAAGTTCTTCCAATCTTGCCTCCGCCTCCGCAGCCGCAGCTAGTAACCGTGCTTTTTCTTCCGCTGCTTCCAACTTGAGCTGAGTTCTTAATAACTTGCCGGATACAACTGACGTTTTGGAGATGGATTTCGCTGAAGCTCCATCACTTCTAGATGCATTGCAGACACTCTTGGAAGTATCTAGATGTCCATCAAAACTCGCTGATGATGATTGCTGTATTATTTTCGACTTTTGTGCAAGTTCATTCACGCTGCGAGTTTTTGCCCTTGTTAACATTATGGCGATATTTCCTTATCCTCAACTTCTACGTAAACTCGAAGGACCACGATGTTGGTGAGCTTTGCTGGTAGTCTAAGGATAGCTTGGAAATAACGAGAAAATATCGGACATAAAAAGACAATGTTTTTTATTCAGAACAGAAAACGTAACTAAGGTAACCATCAACAAAACGTAATATACAAAAAAATCATAGACATCAAAATAGCATAAAAATCTCCTTAACACTGGTAATTCAAATATAATGTGTACAATTAATATATGTAATCTAATAAAAAGTGTCTCATTAATGTTTTTATTTACCTATACGTAAATCTGCCATCACTGAAATCTGTGTTGTCATAAAAATCTATGCAGTAGGTTGGAAAAACAGTGAAAGACTCAAGTTGATCAAAAATAACAGAATAAAAAAGTACCCAAAATAGCTGTAAACCAACATTAAATAGGAGTTATTAAGGATTTGAGGTTATGTCACATTTTTTACAATAACATTAAAACCCCTGTTTTTATTTTCAAAATTCAAATTTGTCATACTAATTTGAATATTAAACGATCATTTAACATTTGTTTGGTATTGATGCAACCATTGTACGGCGGTCCATACATCCATGAGCATTCTCCTTTAAGTCCTTATTATTTAGTCTTTGTAATTTCAGCCAAGATACTTCAATAGTTTAGTTGTAAAAAAATATTTCCTCAGGAGATTTTTTTTTGTTTAAAAAGCTGTATCTCATCTCCTAGACATACGAAATTGCTGAAATTTTCCTCAAAACTTCTTTTTAGGGTGAAGAAGCAGTGCAAGTAATTTTAGCCAAGATACTCTAATAGTTTAGTTGTAAAAAAATATTTTCTCAGGAGAAAATTTTTTTTTGTTTAAATAGCTGTATCTTATCTCCTAGACATACGAAATTGCTGAAATTTTCTTCAAAACTTCTTTATGGGGTGCAGAAACAGTGGAAGTAATTTCAGCCAAGATACTCTAATAGTTAAGTTGTAAAATCATATTTTCTCAGGAGAATATTTTTTTTTGTTTAAAAAGCTGTATCTCATCTCCTAGACATACGAACATGCTGAAATTTTTCTCAAAACTTCTTTTTTAGGTGAAGAAATAGTGGAAGTAATTTCAGCCAAGATACTCTAATAGTTTAGTTGTAAAAAAAAATTTTCTCAGGAGAATATTTTTTTTTGTTTAAAAAGCTGTATCTCGTCTCCTAGACATACGAAATTGCTGAAATTTTTCTCAAAACTTTTTTTTAAGGTGAAGAAATAGTGGAAGTAATTTCAGCCAAGATACTTTAACAGTTTAGTTGTAAAAAATATTTTCTCTCAGGAGAAAGACTATTTATTTTTTAAAAAAGCTATATCTCATCTCCTACACATACGAAATTGCTGAAATTTTCTTCAAAACTTCTTTTTGGGGTGAAGAAACAGTGGAAGTAATTTCAGCCAAGATACTCTAAAAGTTTAGTTGTAAAAAAAAACTTTCTCAGGAAAATATTTTTTTTTGTTTAAAAAGCTATATCTCATCTCCTAGATATACGAAATTACTGAAATTTTCCTCAAAACTTCTTTTTAAGGTGAAGAAATACTGGAAGTAATTTCAGCCAAGATCCTTTAATAGTTTAGTTGTAAAAAAATATTTTCTCAGGAGATTTTTTTTTTGTTTAAAAAGCTGTATCTCATCACCTAGACATACGAAATTGCTGAAATTTTCTTCAAAACTTCTTTTTAGGGTGAAGAAACAGTGGAAGAACTTCAACCAAGATACTCTAATAGTTTAGTTGTAAAAAAAAAATTTCTCAGGAGAATATTTTTTTTTGTTTAAAAAACTGTATCTCATCTCCTAGGCATACGAAATTGCTGAAATTTTCCTCAAAACTTCTTTTTAAGGTGAAGAAATACTGGAAGTAATTTCAGCCAAGATACTCTAATAGTTCAGTTGTAAAAAATATTTTCTCAGGAGAATATTTTTTTTTGTTTAAAAAGCTGTATCTCATCTCCTAGACATACGAACATGCTGAAATTTTCCTCAAAACTTCTTTTTAGGGTGAGGAAATAGTGGAAGTAATTTCAGCCAAGATACTCTAAAAGTTTAGTTTTAAAAAAATATTTTCTCAGGAGATTTTTTTTTGTTTAAAAAGCTGTATCTCTTCACCTAGACATACGAAATTGCTGAAATTTTCTTCAAAACTTCTTTTTAGGGTGAAGAAACAGTGGAAGTAATTTCAACCAAGATACTCTAATAGTTTAGTTGTAAAAAAATATTTTCTCAGTAGAATATTTTCTTTTGTTTAAATAGCTGTATCTCATCTTCTAGACATACGAAATTGCTGAAATTTTCTTCAAAACTTCTTTTTAGGGTGAAGAAACAGTGGAAGTAATTTCAGCCAAGATACTCTAATAGTTTAGTTGTAAAATAATATTTTCTCAGGAGAATATTTTTTTTTTGTTAAAAAAGCTGTATCTCATCTCCTAGACATAGGAACATGCTGATATTTTCCTCAAAACTTCTTCTTAAGGTGAAGAAATAGTGGAAGTAATTTCAGCCAAGATACTCTAATAGTTTAGTTGTAAAAAAATATTTTCTCTCAGGAGAAAGATTATTTATTTTTTAAAAAAGCTGTATCTCATCTCCTACATATACGAAATTGCTGAAATTTTCCCCAGAACTTCTTTTGAGGGTGAAGAAATAGTGTGTGTACTTTCAGCCAAGATACACTAATAGTTTAGTTGAAAAAAAATATATTTTGTCTTAAGAGAATGTCGGCTGCTAGTTTCAGTTTCATGCTCGCCAAGACCTCCGTGCTCGTAATCCAGCCTTGTGTAAGCATTCCGAATGATCTGAGTGCTAACTTTAAATCCGGAGGCGGCCCGTATTTCTGCTTTCAATTTAGTGGCGTTTATTGTTGGGTCACAGGCTACCAGCAATCTGATGTAGCGCTTCTGAGCAGCTGTCAAAACAGTTGGGCGACCGCTGCGGGTTTTCTCTCGTAGAATAGCCCTCGAAAGTTACAATTCTGGCTCGTAAAACTTCTGAAAATCCTCGTGGCATCTTTTAAATCACAACTTTCCGTGAAAAAATATTTTAAATTCGATAATATTGACTAAGTCTGATTTCTAAATAAGTGTCAGCTTGTCTCACATAAATCTCAACAGTGTTTTAGCATACTTGTGTTTGTTATGTTACAACAAGTTAAATCACACATTTTTCAAATTTTAATTTGGAATTATCTTCTTTAAAATTTAAACTTTTTATTGATACCAAAACCAGCCAGATATAAATCGTATAGCCAAAGAGATTTTATTACAAGTTCATACAAACTATAATATGAAAAAACTTTTACCCGACCTAGAAATTCCCAATCGCAAATCAGAATAGCAAATTATTGTTTCTAATAAAGAATTTGTATTTTATTGTATGTGACATATCATTATATTGAGCTCATTGAGTAGTATACAAAGTAATGGTAAAAGGTTTTTTTATTACCTTATTTCGATGACGAGACTCGCTAAAAACAAGGTAGCAATACCGTAAATTACATAAATTACTATAATGTTACTGACCATGAAAGTTAAAAACAACATATTTTTTTATTTTCAATAATAAAGATTTTTTTGGCCATTTTTGTTACAGGGTCTATTTTAAAATCTAAACTAGTTGAGAATGTAAAAGGAGACCTTCGATTTCTATCCAATTTTGTACCTTGGTAAAAATGATCTCAAAAATATCTAAAATTATATTTATAAAGTCTCACTCATCATAATCTCCATAAGATTCATTAGAAAGGGGATTGGGTAATTTTGTATGGAGGTTGGCTTGATTTTTTTTTCAGCGGCCACTGAACTAATTATGATTGTTTGATAGTACTATATATGTGAATTGTTCTTAGCAAAGTAGTAGTTCCATAACTAATATCGGAACCAAGATATTTGATCTTGAATTCTAACAAAAGTCATATGATATAAAAGCTCATTAAATTATCTCCTGAGATTATTATACATGTTTAGTATTGTGGTAACGCTTTCTAAAGCTAACATTAATGAAAAAAAAAGAAACAGATCAAAAACTTGATCTAGAGTACCTAGAGTACCTACCTGGGCCGCGGTAGCATTGGTGCTCGATGACGCTGGGAAGTTCTTTGAAAGAATTCTGGCGGGGCGTATCATCGAGCACCTGAGGGAGCCGGACCCAAATCTGGCAGAGCACCTGTTCGGGTTCCGGCGAAACCGGTCCACGGTGGAGGTGGTGGCCCTTTTGAAGGGGTGGACCGACGCGGCCACTCGTCGGGGAGAGACTGCTATTGCGGTGTAGCTAGACATCAGCAACGCCTTTAACAGTCTTCCCTCCAAAATAATACCTGCCTTCATATTTGACAAAAAGTACAGTATACATCTACTGGATGACAACTATCCCAAGGTATCATACAAGGCTCTCATGATCTACACCGACAGCTCTAAAACCTCATCGGACACGGGCGCGGGTGTTTTCTCTGAGGACCTCAATATACATATCGCTTTCCCCTTAAGCCCGTACAACACAGTTTTTCAAGCTGAATGTATTGGCATCATACTGGCGGCAAGAGCGATCCTTTTAATAAAGGTAACAGGACAGGAAATACGAATACTGTCTGAAAGCAAATCAGTCCTACAAGCTTTAGATGCTTGTTTAGTCAAATCGAGCCTCCTGCAAGAATGCCACCAAACCCTAAACACGGTAGGGTAAAGCAATTCTATTACTATCCAATGGATAAAGGGACATAGTGGATCACGCAGAAGCTGACCCGGAAGGGGTCCGATTCGACCCCAACAGGTCCCGAACCAATCGTCCCGATGCCAGTAAGCTGTCTCGTAAATAAAATCTGCGAGCACACAGCCGCATTACACCAGCAACACTGACTCGATCTGGAGACGTGCAGGCAGACCAAGCTCGCTTTGCCACGGGTGAACGCTGTCCTCTCCAAAACTCTTTTACAGCTAAGCAAACCTACATTGCGCATGGTAACAGGTGCTATTACCGGACATGCACATTTTAACAGACATCTTATTAACTTAGGTGTCACGGACAACCCTCTATGCAGAGGATGCATGGAGGCAGAAGAAACAGCTACTCACGTTCTGCTGGAATGCAACGGAGTGGCCGAATACCGGGCGAAATACCTCGGCTCACCGGAAAACCTCCAAGAGGTAGTCACAAATGTGAAGGCCCTGGGGGCGTTCCTGATGAAGCTGGGCTGGCTGGAGTGATTCCGGCTATACACCCTCCTAACGTAAAACAGGCGCCAAAAGGACGTCGAGTTGCGGAAACGCCCGTTGAAAGAAGAAGAAGAGAACAGTCTCCCCACGAGTGTATTATGGAGGCACTACATTTTCACTGCGTGCCTCTATACCTGCGAGCTATCGTGGAGGACTACCTGCAGGGGAGGTCAGTCTTCTACGAGGTGCCCGATGGAAGCGTATGCTCTCGGGCCATGGCCATAGGGGTACCCCAGGGGTCAGTGCTGTGTCCACTGCTCTGGAACCTGGGGTACGACTGGGTGTTGCGAGGCAGCCTTCTTCCCAGCACGGAGGTTGTCTGCTTCGCCGACGACACGTTGGTAGCGGCGAAGGCAAAGTCGGTAGAGGAGGCGGTTCGCCTGGCGTCGCCGTCGGTCGGCACTGCGCTAAGCCGGTGTGGCGGCCTCTTTTCCGCATAGTGCAGATACTGACCGGACACGGATGCTTCGGTTACTACCTGTACCGTATCGCCCGCCCAAGAAACGCCGCAGTGCCATCACTGCGGCGCCCCGGACGAAACGACCGAGCACACCTTGTTGGAGTGCCTGGCCTGGCTACAGCAGCGCTGCGACCTAATCGCGGCGTTGGGAGGCGGAACCCTCTCGCTGAGGAGCGTGGTAGAGGCCATGCTCAGTAGCGCGACGGCATGGTCTTCTCGTAGAATGCGGCAGCCGAGAGGGAGCGGGAGGATGATCCCCTGGCCGCTCCCTCCCGCCGAAGAAGAGTGGGCAGGAGAGGACGAGTGTGCGCCCTGGCTGCGCCCATCCCATGACCCTGCCCGTGGCGATCCCGAGCAAAAAAGCACGTAAGATTTAGTGATATGAATTTACGATTATTCTATTTTAAAAAAATCATATCTTGGCTTCGATGTACTTTACAGATATATGGCCTTAATATTTTATTTTTATTTTTTTTAGTTCTATTCATTAAAAAATAAAGCATTCGTGGCTGCAGACTTTGAAAATCAAGCCACTTTTACCCAAACCCCTTTGTGAAAATCTGAGTTAAAATACATATTTTCAATAGGGGAAGCTGTGTCTAAAGAAACTTTTAAATCATTTAAATTGTAACTAGACGCCATTTGCCATTAACTAACAGATGACAGATAATACTATTGGTTAAAATTAATTTCCTTGATTGTGATTGGTTGTGTCGAGAATTACGTAACTGTTTTCGTCACATTGTAACTATGGATAGACAGTGACTTTATCTCCTTGGTTACTTTATTTTAACTTTTACCTTTTAGCTTATCTTGATGGGCTTGCAATATTATATTTTATTATACTAGCGGCCCGCCCTCGCTTCGCTTCGGTGTAGAGCTGAAGTGTAGACTACAGTTTTTGTTCTCAGGCTTGTATTATACACAATGACATTCATCTATGATTCTTCTTATACCTGCATGCAAAGTCTCAGCCCGATCGGTTTAAAATTGATAAAGTTTCATACAAACTTTCATTCCTTATTTTATCCCCTTGGGATTTTCTTTATATTTTTTTCCGTAAGAACCTTGTACAGAGTATTAGAAAACTACAAAAAAAAAACAGCCAAATCGGTCAAGCCGTTTTCATGTTATGTCGTGACAACGGAAAACGGGTTTCATTTTTATATATATAGATTAAAGCTTTTGCCTATCAGGTATACTTTTTACCCGGCTGCGCAATGCAAGAGCGCGAAGCGCGACGCGCAGACAGGGTTATGTGTTTAACAGTCTATATATGTATGTTTGTTCCTTTGTGGCACACTAGAGACCAAACGCCTGGACCGATTTTGATGATTCATACATCAATCGATTTGTCTCAATCATGGGAGTGCTACTAAAGATATGATAGTAATCAAAATTCAATATGGGAAAAATTAGGCGCCATATTGTGACGAAGTAAAAAAAATTAGTTGACAAAATATGTCGAGTGGGGTATCACTGTCTAGATAATCAAAAATCATATTTAGGTTCCTAACACCATTTTTCATTTTATATGATTGTTTAGTATCTACAACGCTTTAAAGTTGTCTATTAACCACTTACGCTTTTAATTTCAATCTTACGTTTGTATGGATTTTTGTTGCTCTTTCACCAAAAAAA
This sequence comes from Chilo suppressalis, assembly GCA_902850365.2. NCBI lineage: Eukaryota > Metazoa > Arthropoda > Insecta > Lepidoptera > Crambidae > Chilo > Chilo suppressalis. Next base: position 19,020,109 of record OU963897.1, on the reverse strand, counting down.
TACTGAATGGATTTTAATGAAACTTAACAGTAATATAGCTCATATATGATAATTACATATATATAATAATTTATGTAGTTATTGAGTGAATTGGCCAATATATAACAATAAGTGTCACATAAGACGGAAAAAATCTCCCATTTGCGAGCCATTTTGGCCTGCACTGCAAAAACAATAAAAGTTACATGAATGTAATGTAGAGTGAAAATGTTTCTCTTAAATAGTTCTAAAAAAAAGTCCGTGACACCATATATCTATTTTTAATGTGTAAGTCATTACCGCTAAAATAGTGAATCAAAACTAAAATATTATTTGATATCTATTTCCAAAATGCACATTTTGTATTAACAAATTATGTTTTATCAAAACAAATACTTGTATCGCTTTTGATATTAAAAAACGATAAACTTTGCTTTTTACAGTATGTCATTTCGACAAATATTTAAAAAGTTACAACGATGACAAAGTGATAGCGCGGTGTACTATGTAAAAGAAAAAAAAAATTGGGTATTCGCAGTATCTGATCCTATACGAAGTTCTAACAATAAAACTGTGATACAGTTCCTTCTTATTGAATGATGAACAATATATTATCATAATAAGTATTTATGATTATTGAATTTTAATGAAAAACTCAGAATTTTACTGTTTTTCATTTTTTTTAACGATATTATTTATGTTACAAAAAAGGTTTACTTAATATAATGACAAATAACCCATTTTTCGCTAGTAAGTACATACTTATTGGAATCCCTGTATTTATAATTTTTATTATTTTTAAAGCATGTAACTGCTTGATATTTCTAGTTATTATATTTTTCTAGTTATATTTTCTTTAGATCCCTGTATTTATTAATCAGCTCGCGATAATATTGGTTTTGTAATAATTCTGCAAAATTCAAAGTAAATAATGTAGATTTTTATAGGTAAATCACCCCTTTCATCACCCTACGCCTATAAGTATTGCGATGTTGTAGCTAAGAACCAAGTTCCCATCTACTTCTATATGGGAATTCATTAAATTCGATTTAGCTATTAGGGCACGGAAGCGCAACAAACAAACTCACTTCGCATCTATAATATTATATTATACTTTATTATATTACTAGTGATCCACTCGGGCATTGTACGGGCGAAATTTATTTATCGGGATAAAATATAGCCTATGTCACTCGGACAAATTGTATTTAAATAAAGAAAAATGTTATACTAAATAATGTAGCTACCTTATGATGAATTAATATTTGAAACCGGTTCAGTAGTTTGACAGATTATTTGTTACAAACATACAATTATTGCCTCTTTATAATATTAGTATAGATAGTTAGGATAAGATAAGTATTTAATTGATGAAAAAGATTTAAAAATAAAGTAAGTAATAGGTTTATTTGATTATATTTGTAAAAGTTACTTAGCATTTGTGCTTAACAGTGATACGGTATTCGGTATTTTTATAACAAAAAAAAATTTGGAAAATAAATGCCATGATTGCACTATTGGGAGTACTCTTCATTCGAGCTTTACACTACCAATAAAAAAGGGTCGAACACAAAGTCTTTGACCTGTTAAATGTGAACGCTTTAAAAGAAAACTACAAAGAGAACTATAAATTGATAATAAATGAGATTGCTATGGTGCTCTACCTAACGTTATGAAAATTTTATTATGCGCCTTTAGTTTAATCAAATATTAGTACAGTCAATCTGTAGGTTAGGTGGTGAAAAAAAAACCTAAAGGGTAGGTCTTGTTTTTTCTGTTGCCAAATGACGTCAGCAAGCCACCTTGGCGATGGGCATGTTCAACTCGTAGGCGTTTTTTGAAAAACTCAAAAAAACCGTCAAAATTTTTTTGAAACGCATTTTTCTTGTTTTGTATGCATTTTAGAAACTTTTTTTTCGACCATGATTGTAGAGGGCGTTGAGTACTACAATTTATGTCATTGTTGCAATCTCGTACAACAAAAAATACACAATGTAGGTGGCGCTACAGTCTCAAAAAAAGTGTTTTTTCACTTTTTCACCCTGAAAATATCATTTTAATGGAAAATTTTAAATGGAAAAGTTGTTCCGTACATAATTACCAACAATTTTTTTGTATTACGTACATTGAAATGTGCACTGCAAATGTGTACTTGAACTGCCCAAAACCGCTCTATTGGATTTTTCATACCTGCGCAATTTATAACTTGAAAACGGTAAGTAATACAAAAAAATTGTTTATACAAAAGTTGTTGGTAATTATGTACGAAAAAACTTTGCCATTTAAAGTTTTCTATTAAAATGATATTTTCAGGGTGAAAAAGTGAAAAAACACTTTTTTTGAGACTTTAGCGCCACCTACAATGCGCATTTTTTGTTGTACGAGATTGCAACAATGACATAAATTGTAGTACTCAACGCCCTCTACAATTATTGATTGCATAATTATTTAATTTAGTGATCTAAGGCAGTTGCCACCATTGTCCAAAACAAAGGACGTGAGTTACTGCTTTCTTCAACCTGTGACACAAACGTCATTGATTGGTATTGTATATAGGGTGATTAAAAACATTTGAAATTAACTTCTGGCATCTACATATTGGCTTTCTGTGAATTATGTAGGTATATCAAATTATGAAACTAGGGACTGACACTGAATTTGTGTATATCACAATCTTAGACGTCCGGCATTGACATGACAATGCAGCCACTGCCAATTTTAAATAGTCGACGAATAAAAGTAAATGAATTTTATATTTACTGCTAAACTATTAAAAAGAACATAAACAAAAGATGACTTTTTGAGTAAGTGCTAGTTTACTATAAAATTTACATACATTAGAGATATTTATGTAACGACTTGATTTAACTTCACACATTTTTGCGAAAATTGAGGCCCATCTGTAGCCTTGACCCCGTGGGTAAAGTCTTTATATGTCTTAATAAATCAATCTTTTAGACCGACGCAAGGTACTTAATAATTCCCGCGATATTAATTCCCTTACTGAAGTAACAAGACTACGGTATATACCGTCTTAAAATACTAACTAACTAAAAAGTGTATTTCACACTTTTCACACAAAAAAAGGTAAATTTAAAAATCAAAAAACCCGACTGCTTAATTATACTTCAAATAAAAACTGAAAAGAAAAAAACAAGTCCAGTAGACTATAATTCTGTTAATAAGGAACAAAGCTACTTTAACAGTCGGGACCCACTGTTGAAAAATATTATGTATTCTTGAATATCTAATGGGTCCCGACTGTTGAAGTAGCTTTGTTCCTTATTAACAGAATTATAGACTACTGGACTTGTTTTTTTCTTTTCAGTTTTTATTTGAAGTATAATTAAGCAGTCGGGTTTTTTGATTTTTAAATTTACCTTTTTTTTATGATTTCCGAAGCTTATGATAATTAATTTTAAGATGCACATTTGCCATAATATACAATCTGTTTTGCCATTAATTTAAATGTGTAAATGACAGTTTTTTTTGGTACAAGTGGTTATTAAATTTCATTAATATTTTTAATAAACTTGGTGTATTTTTCGAATGCTATTATCATGCATTTAGTTATTGCTATTATATGCATTATTATTATGTTTGTGGCACAAGATTGGGCAGAGTTGTATCGAGAAATTAAAGTATATTTTTTGTATATATATGCTGTATTAAAATAACAAATATGTACTGAAATCGCCCATTTGTCCAGTTTTTTGTTAAATAATCGTAATAATATTTCAGGCATAACATGAAACAGATTCAGACACACTCAGTTCTAAAGGTCGTTTGCATTTAGGGCGTGTATGTGAATAAAGTGATTCCTTACATTACGAACGTACGACCGCTTGTTAAGAGTCCGTCGCCCCGTCTCCCGATGCTATGCTACAGAGCTATACCAATGGAGATGCCATACCGTTCACTCGCCGAACAAAATTTTTCGCCACTTTTAGTGCCCTTGGGTGGCAAAAAACTTTACCTCGAGCTCCTGTCCAGGCCTGTACTAATCCCCCGCAGTGGGGATATTAATAGGATGATGATGTATTGAGCATATTATTTGGTAAAAATTACAAGAATGACCTCCTCTGTCCCACAATATACATAAGTCATATATTAAATTTTTGAGCATTTGAGGATATTTAACGCGATGTATTTATTCCAACACTTAACAAAAGCACAATCATTTTGAAATATGAAGAAATCCTCCAGGAGAAGGTGGGATACGGGGGCGGTTCCTGTATGTTTTGGGGCGGCATGTCGTTCGAGTGCAAAACCGGCCTTGTAAGCGTCTCCCGGACTGGAGGTGCTCGCGGGCAAGGATCGCCGCTGACTGTTCACTGGTACGGCACATAGATCCTGGACGCACATGTGGTCCCCTATGCCGGTTTTGTTGGCTCGCCAACAACCCCTCGGGGTTCACATTAATGCACGATAACGCTAGCGCTCACCTTCAAGAGATCTCTGTCATGCAGTGGCTAGCGAGAAGTCCAGACCTGAACCCGATAGAGCACCTTTGGGACCATTTGAAACGCAAGGTTCGGTCTCGTGATCCCGCTCGCACGACTCTTCAGGAACTCGAAGAGGCCGTTATTGAGGAATGGGACAGAGCTCCTCAAATTGGTAAGATCAAGATGAGAGTGTATATACTTACTTACTAATCTAAATCAAATTAAGTTAAATTGAAATATAAAAGAAAAAGGCTTAGCAAGAAACACACACATACCATAACACACTCACACATGTATGGAAACCCACTGATATAAATAAAAAGAAATGATGGCTTAGCAATAAATTAAGAGTAAGCAATACTAAATTCGGTCGGGCTGTGGGGGCCTGTTGACACGTAAAACGGGTTCTAACCTGAGTTCAGGCACCAGTCTCCATAGCCAAATATTGTTAATAATATCATGTTATCGTTAAGCACAAAATGGTTATTTAGAAAATAAAGCTGATTTATTATTATTATTATATTTTGTTCATCCCACAAGTTTAATGCAAGTATTGTATACTACATGTTTTATCTATCTATATATATAATTTAAAAAAACTAAAAACACGCTTTATTTACTGCACAAAAAAGCCAAAAATAAACAAAATATACTCTTTGTTTACTTCATTAGGGCCTTAGAGTAAGCCAAGTTTATAGTTTATTTTAACATATATTTATATTACTGAAAAAGCGTGGGGCGCTATTCATTGCAACATTATTTTATAAAATCCATTAATACATTACGTGCTTCATAATGCTTAACAATTCAGTTAAAATTTAATAATGAAGCGCCCCACGCTTTTTCAGTTATTTATTTTGTCAGTTATATATATATGTTAAATCAAACTATTAACATGGCTTAATCTAAGGCCCTAATGAAGTAAACAGAGAGTATATTTTGTTTATTTTTGGCTCTTTAGTGCAGTAAATAAAGCATGTTTTTAGTTTTTAAACTATTAATTTATTTTACAGTTTTAGTCATCAGAAAAAATTAACAGAACATGTTAGGATGAGTCTCATGAGACCAAACTCGATATGTTTACTAGAAGCCAGTCCAGGGTCCATCAGCCACCTTCCAGTCCATCGGCAAGTCCTCGTCATCAGGAAAAATGAATAGAATATGTTAAGGCAAAGCTAATGAGCCCAAACTCGACATGTTTACTAGTAGACAGTCCCAAGGTTCCATCAGCCACCTTCCAGTCCCATCATCAGACCAGCTCGATGGTACCATAATATTGTATTGTCATCTAATCTACATATAATTGCCAAGATTCGTGATGATACAAGAATTACAAGGGCGTGTAATTCAGCTTCTTAGATTTCATAACATGTTACATACAAGTCGATCTAATAAAAGCGTGTTAAAAAAAATCAATTGTTGTTCGTTAGTCTCGCTAAAACTCGAGAACGGCTGAACGGATTTTATCTTATCTTGGTCTTGAAATGTTCGTGGAGGTCTAGGGAAGATTTAAAAGGTGAGAAAAATTATACAAAAACTGTAGTCTATCTATACTACAGCTCTACAACGAAGAGAAACGAGGACGGGCTACTAGTACATGTACCTAGTCAGGTCATAAATTCTGTCACATGTTTAATATAAAATAATTGAAACAAGTTTATTCATTATGTAACCATTTATATATACCAAAATAAACTTAACAAAACATAGATTCTTATGACAATAAAGTTTATTCAAAATGACCTCCGTGATTTTGAATACAGGCCTTCAATCTGCGCGGCCAGTCGTCTATCGCAGCACGAACGAGGTCCATGTCAATATCAGCGGCTACCTTAACCAAGGATGTCTTGGGTGACTCCAAATTGGGATGAGGCTTTGAGCACGCCTTTTCCTCCAAGTGTTGCCATATCTTGTAATCTAACGGACTCAAATCTGGACTGGAGGAGGGCCAGTCTTCGTGCCGGATGAAGTCGATTTCTCTCAGATTTTCTCAGTCTTGTGTGCTCCAGAATACCCAGTGCCTGTTATTGAACATGGTATGAGAAACATTTTCCACAAGGTTCATCAAGACTGTATTTTGATACACAACTGCATTAGTTTTTACCCCTTTCTTACAAAAATGTACCTCTGTCAAGCCCCAATAAGAAACTCCCAACCATACCATGAGCGAGGATGGAAAATTACCTCGTTGGACACGCGGAATACGGTTGCTCGCTTCTTCACTACTGTGTGCGTACACCTTATAATTTTGTTTGTTTTAGCTCTCTTCTATGGCAAAAATTTTTTCATCCGAAAAAAGAATTTCCCGACATTTTTTTCCTGCGTACCGTTTCAAGAAAGCGCGGCATCTCTTCAGTCTCAGGTCCATCCACAGAACATAGAACCTCTTTCTGTGTTCTGTGGGTCAATCAGACGAGCATTCAAACGATGTACTGTTTTTCTTCGATATGCCCAAAGCTCTTAAGTCTTCATTTAACACCCTTTTCACCGTGGTTCTGCTTAACCCCATCTGAAGGGCCAACAGTTCCTGCTTACGTTTGGGTTTTTTTTTAATTCGCGCCTTCATAGCTTTTACCACTGCTGGAGTCCTAACAGACCGAGGGCGAGCACTTCTTGACCTGTCATCTACACTAGAGTCTTCATTGTACCGTTTGATGGTACGATAAACGAATCTTTTGGTTATAAGTATTCAAAATTTTCAGTATGTCAAAAATTTGAATTGGCGCGTAACGGCAACGATGCAACGCAATAACTGCAACTCGGTCTTATTAAAGCGTCCACTCCATATTTAAAAATGAGTAAAATTCTAAAAAGTATACATTTTTAATTTCATGAACAATTCGAAATTCGAATTCAATAAACTTTATTGTGGCCAGCATTCTAAAAGAAAAGTTTTTACTGTGTGACAATACTTATGACCTGACTGTATATACGTAAGTGTGAACAAAAAATTAAGACATTGTTTAATTTTTTTTAAATACCTACATACATGTATTATACCTTGGTGTAAACCAGGGATTATAAGTAGTTGTCCACACCGACGTGATAAGAGGTCACTTTACTAAGGAGTCTGATTCAATTCCATACTTATGATAATATTTTATACATTTTATATTAATAGCGAGTTTCCTTAATTATTATAGAATTAAATAATTATCCATAAAAATATAATATATCTTTTATTAGCCTAATTGCAGAAATAAATAAAATATTTGTTTCTTAGGTTTTCACGCGCATCACTCATTAAATAAAACTAGTTTTGACGGGTTAATGCACGAACTTTATTTATTTATTGACGTTTCGCAGCCTTTTTAGGTCTGCATCGTCAGACCTGAAAAGGATGCGAAACGTCAATAAATAAATAAAGTTTGTGCATTAACCCGTTAAAAGTAGTTTTATTTAATAAATATTATTATAAATATTTAATTAGTTTCGCAAGGTAACCAAAGTCAATAATGTCTTGTTGATTTTTAACGATTGAAAATTTCGTACAGGTTATGTACTGTCGATATTCACAATATATGCTTCCACGCTACTATGGCCTGGCTGAGCATGAGAGTTGCTGCTTAAGATTAAAAAGACGTCGTAATTGTGATGACGTAAACAACAACGTGACATTTGATATTAGTCGGGTCTAAGATATTGTCCGGGAGCAATAGTATCTGGCTGTAGTCCATCTAAACAGCTTCCAAATCCCTCTGATATCTGATAAATATATGCCCTCTGATACGTTTTTCACCTGCACTAGAAATCTAGCAGTTGGCGCATCGATGAGTATCTTTTACTCTTACACTTAGTCCAACATAGAAGTAATATACTATAATACTTAACAAAAATAAAACAAACGTGCACTATTAAAATATTTTGTATTAATAAAAATATAACAAATAAAATAAATATTGCCTCCGTAATATACGGAAATACTAGCATAAAAATCCTACAACGTAAAGGATTATTTGATTTAAAACGAATTTCTTATAGAATAAATTATTTGGTCATACACAATAAGTACTTAAATATTCTTTTGTCATGATTTACTTATGATTTTAAATTAAATTAATGCACTAAGCTTATTACATACAAATCAATTTGATACCTGAACGTATTTACAAAGGGCCCTACCAACTTTCAATCTGTGATTTAATGTTATACAAAATTGAGATTCTTGCTAAAGACACTTCAGTATATAAGGAACTGATATTTAAGGCCGCTGTGCGGATTGCAACTGTTACATACTAAGTCTAAAGGAACTATCAATGATATTTACCTGTAATCTTATTCTACTTATATAATTTACATGTATGTTATAGTGATTTTATGGCTTCAATCCAAGTCAGTCTTACTCAACATAAGGTACAATTTTTTTATTGCACCCTCGTTCTCGTACACTCGTTTCTAATCTAACACAGCTCAAGTGCAGCCAAACGCACTCTGGAATGTACAATATGTATATCCTATATATCACTTTATAGTTCCTTATTTTCTACCCAAATGTTAGCATCCATTTTGATTTGTTTTCTCATTATTTTTAATATTCCGCACTCTTCGTGGTCCACCGGTTAATTTTTTCTCAATTTCTTCTAAGCTTATACCTCGAGTTTCAGGCACGAAGAATATAACGAATAATAATCCGATAAAACAAATTATGGTAAACAGCCACATGGCACCATACATCTTCAAAGCGATGCTGACATTTTTGAATGTTTTGGTTACAATGAATGCGCAAGTCCAGTTAGTAGTTGTTGCCATAGCTGCAGCCACGCCACGAATTTTCGATGGCAAGATTTCTCCAAGCATAAGCCATGGGACAGGTCCGAATCCAACTGAGAATCCCAATACGTATATGACCAGACATGCGAGGGGTAGCCATCCTAAATTTTTGACATCAACGCCAGAGTCGTTCAAATAACAATAAGCACCCAGTGTCACCATGGTAACAATCATGGAGACGCAGGAGATGTAAAGCAACATTTTTCTTCCTAAGCGGTCTATCAGAACCGTAGCTATGAAAGTAGAAATGAAGTTTACAATTCCAATGATAATACTTGATAAATTTTTATCGATACTGCTGCCCGCCATCAAAAATATTTCTTCTGCGTAGAAAATAATTGCGTTTATACCACTAAGTTGTTGGAAAATCATGAGGCCCAACGATATGCCAATAGCAGGCAAGTATTTCTTGCTGAATAACTGTCCAAAAATGTTTCCCCGGACGTGTTCAGATTCAACTTGATTGCGTGTAAGGTCTCTCAATTCCTTCTCGATATCGACATTCTTTCCCCTCAACCATTGCAAGGATTTTCTGGCATCTTCCATACGTCCCTTGGTCATATACCAGCATGGGGTCTCTGGTGTTAAAAGCATCAGTAAAAAGAATGGTACTGGAAGTGCAGCGCCGAGGTAAGCTAAGTTCGACCAATTAAGGTATTTCCCAACGACATACGCCAACAGGATTCCTGTATTACCAAAGGCGGTTGGTAGTAATCCAAGAGCACCCCTTACTTCTGGTTGCAGTGTTTCCCCAAGGTATACTGGGAAAGCTAATGTACCGATTCCAATGCATATACCGCACAAGGCTCGACCAGCATAAACCATGGCGACATTGCTTGCATTTGCTATAAGCATCCAGCCGATGAAAAATGGTACGGCTGTTGCAGAAATTGCTCTTCTTCGACCCAAGTAGCCGATTAGTGATCCACCGCCAATGCTCCCGACAAGTGCTGCCAATGGAAGAAGACCTCCAACCCAACTGCTCTGAAAACGATAAGTATGCGTTTATGAGTACCTAAATCAAATTATAAAGTAGGTATTTATTGAATTACTACTAATCAAAGGCTAACATTATCGCAGGGGGTTTTTCATATATTTATCATCCAAAAAAAGCATAATTTTAAAACAAACTATCAATATCTGTGTGTAATGTAAATGGAAAAATAGGTAAGAATGCAACATCAATAATAATTGGATCTGCATTATCTTTGACAGAAAAAAGGGGAATTTAAAACTATTTATTATTTTAATAGAATTTTAACTCGTCCCACTAAACAAAAATAATAATGACAGCCTCACCCAGAGACGTCAATTTAATTAGACGCTTCAAGTCGCCTGTCATTTTTATTCTGTTGTTCTATTTAGATTAGTGACAGTAAAAGGCGGTGCGGCCATTCACAAGCAATAGCAAAATTAATACTCACTCCTTCAGGCGTAAGTTGTAAATCTGCTGACATTTGTTTGCCTGTTGGAGATGTATAACCAGAGCTAAAGCCGACGATGAGGGATCCCATAGAAACAGCAAACGCAGCCAGTATCTATAACAAAATGATAAATTTTGTTGTACATATTATTATAGCATTAAAAAAAAGTTATCTATTGGGAACAGACCTGAAGTAACGCTTTGTTTTTCATCGTTTTATTATAATCTGTTTATTTCGAACTTCTTTGCGTTGTAGCGCAAGCCTTTCCTACAAAGCTATGAGCTATTGTAGGCGTCCGGCCCTTATTATGTACCTTCACAGAACCAACAACACACTTAAGTAGCAAAATATCAAGTCCACATGAAGAAACTGTTTGTTTGCGTTCAGACAAAGATAGATTTTACTTCGAATAAATGAAGTTATTGATCAGCATTCTGATAGAAATATAATAATAACTTACTGCTATATTTATATTCAGGTGATTATATAAATGGATGAAGATTTTTACTGCGATTTAGTAATTTGACTGAACTTTTCCTAAGATGCCATAAGAAACGACTAAAGGTTTTACGGATATTTCTGATTATTTCATGTCTTATTGTTTCATATTGATTTTACTGTTTATGAATTGCCATTTTAATAGAAACATACAAACCAATTTGTTATTAACGATTATAGCAGAAGAATTTAAGATAGTTCTATGTAAAAGATTCTGTATATAAAATATATAATAAGATATGTATGAATGTAAAACCCACCTGTGTCCACAAATAAATACGCTGCGTAGTAGGCGCATAAGGTTGACTATCTCCATTAATCGTGTAGTCAGTCTTGACTTTGTTGCTGTCTGTACTAAGCTGTTTCACAAACGGTACAGAATTCCGCAAATTCTCCTCCTTAGCACTCGTTATTTCCATTTCCATTTTGTATTTAAACTCGTTGCCCAAACTGATTTGTCTCAACTGTTGGAAATGGCGGCGTGTTTTCTCAAAGGAATCCTGTTCGTCCTCGCTGCTACTTTCGGTTGATACGTTCTCGTGTATAGTAGGGTAGATGGGTGCAAGGGTTCCTTGGGAACCACATGAAGTGGCGAGGGAGGTACAAGTTGTTGAAGCTGAGAGAGAGGGCTTCGAAGGTACCCTTGCGTATTTTGGGCCTCGTGCCTTATACAACCGTTCTTCGTCTCCTTGTCCGCGTCTTGTCTGCTCGTTTCCAGCCTGGAAAATTAAACACTCTCATGATTACTATGTCCTTTGTTGCACTAAGCACAAACACAAACATACATATTTCCACCGAATTCTTAGATCCAATATTTACACAGCAATTACCTTTAATGAAATAGTTACTTCATAACTTGGGGGCATTCAATACTAAAATGGACATCCGCAAATAGGGGTGCACATATTTATTATGTCGGATATCTAATGTGCGTAAGTGTTTGGCCCTAGGAGGTCATTCGGCCTCAGACAGCTTATTGACCACTGACAATCATATGACGGCGGCATGTCATGATAACCCGAAGATAATATGAATAGTCTACCCTGAACCGGTTTCGCGTTAACTATTTCTCTTTAAGTAAAAATCTATATTACACTGAAATTAATTATTTACATTCTAATATTAAAAACAGCAGTCGCTTGAGGACAATGCGAATAATGACCACCGACGACATCCCGTCAGTACTGTGCATGTCGAACGTTTGGCGTTATCGTTCGATCTACAGTAACATAACGATGTTTATAAAACATGAACTATAAACGTTTTCTTTAGTTGTCATACCTATTGTAATTGGGTGTTATCGTAAGCAATATAGCGGCGTGGGTCACCCAAACACGCAATCTTCTTCACAACACAGTTGATCCATAAAACTATCATTCTGTAGAGGTTCTCTACGTGGTTACCTCAGTTTCATTGATAAAAGTATTGTAGTTTATGTTATCCCTTGGTTTATTAGCCGTGAGCCAGTCCATAACTCGCTAATTTAATTAAAAAAAAATCCGAAAAAATAATTACTTAGCTTATTTATTTAGCTAAAAATTTATTAAGAAGTCGTCATACTATAAATTTTTTGTTGAGGTCAAAACTGTCATTCATATTTGTAAGCCCTTTTTTTCTTAATTTTACATATTTACTTTTAATGCCAGTCCCATTATATTTGTAAGCTTTGTATGAGACTTTGTAGAATGAACCCAACGATATAATGAACCTCAGAATAATAAAAGTTTGCTGCGCTTTGTAATTTTTGGGTACACAAAAATCTAAGCATAGATAAATATTTTAGAATCGAATGTAGTTACTTCCTGTAGGTACGTTTTTTTGGCTTAGTTTAATCACTTTATTACACAAACATTAGGTATCAATTTCAGTAAATGTAATAGGTATTTTATCTGTTCGAAAGATTGTGATGGTTTAATAATATGACGTTATTGAACTTTAATAACAATTTACGCCAGACTGCTGATACTGTTTGTATTTGTTTATATTTATTGATAAGTAGGTTACTTATCCTCTTTATATTATAAATGTTTGTTACTCCCTCATCTAAAATCGGATGAACGGATGAATTTGAAGTTTGGCACACATGCTAATTATTCCGGACACGTTTTAGAGTTTCTTTGAGACCTTCAAAGTAAACTAACAACAAAAAGTGTAACCGTCCAGAGATAGGTTTTCTGAAATTTTAATCCTCTTCAAAAGTTCGCCGGGGCATTTCAAATTCTTAAGTCACCGCAGACGAAGTCGCTGCCCAAGTATAGTATTTTAAATTTTTTCACTTTATTTAGAATCGAAAGTCCTGTGACTTAAAAATACGTCTAGATAAGCGTTGTTTAAAAGTAATTCTTTTTGTGGGAGTCGATCCTAATCCTAATTCAATATTGTTTCATAGTTCATATGTACCTATGTCTGTAGGCATGGTGGGAGCTGCCTTGTAGACCGCCTATCGTAAAAAGCAAACTAGGGCGAAACCTCTATCCTAACTATTCCAAGGTTTACGTATGTTTTTGCCCACATACTAAAAGTAATAGTATATTCTTCGCTCTTTTTATCTTGTTGTTGTAGCCGGATGCAAATACAAGCAATTATCTGTGTTACAAATAAATTGGGAAAGATCTTGTTTGGCTTGGCATTCTGACTCAGTCAATCGAACTCGTTAATAAAGTAAACATTTTGCATTTGATTATTGTATTGACAAATTTTAGCCAAGTAATACCTAAGCAGGGGCCCGTTGTTTAATACATAGTTAAATGTGACTATGGTTAATTAAAATAAATTAGAAAAATAATTTGTCAAAATGTTATGTATTTGACTTGTCATTGTCGAATAGTCGTATTTAACTACGTATCAAACAACGAGCCAGATGATCTTGCTCTTGATTTATACATAGTAAAGACTATGTATAAATCAAGAGTACACCATTATTATAAAGAGGAAAGATTTGATTGTTTGTTTGTTTGTATTGAAAGGGTTTCGAAACTACTGGACCGATTTGAAAAATTGTTACACATTTATAATTCTACATTATCTCTGATGAACATAGGCTGTAGAGTATTTTCAAAAAAGTTAGGGTTCCGTTTGAAATATTCGATAATGTAACCCAGGATGTGAAAAAAATACCAAAAAATAACCTTATGTCGCTTACGCTGCGGAAGTCATTGACAATAGAGCAAAGTGATGTACTAAAGTTTTATAGAGGACATAAACATCTACAAAAAAGTCCGCGATATCATATATATATGTCTAACTATTACAGTCGTCAAAACTAAAAAAGGTTACACCCGCGTTAATTTAATCAAAACGATTATAGTGAGTCAAACTTAAAAGATGGGCAAATGCTGTCGCGGTCTTTTTATAGAACTTTTAAAGGGGAACAATTCCGTTATAGGGTCATTTCGCCTGTTCGCGTCCATCGCCCAATTCGCGTCCATTTTACGGATCTCCCTTAAAAAATCCTCAAAAATAAGTAAACTAACACACCAATCGAACGAAAAGTAATTACCTCTAATACCTCAATGTATAAGAGGCACGAACACATGGACAAAAGGTAGGTGCGCCAAACAATCCCGGTTAAAAAAAATAGTTAGTCTCGGTTATTTATCAAGGGAGTGCGTACACGCGGGATATTTAGATAAAAAATAGCGTGCAGCGGCGCGTTCGATGGTAAGTTTATTATTTTTTTATGTTAATTATAGGATACATAACTGTTTCTAGACTTTTATAGTGAAGAAAGGAATAATTTTAATTATATTTTTCTTTATGTTTTTTATATTTAATGAATAAAATAAGGTGGACGCGAATTACTACATCGAAATTACAAAACTTCCAATTTGCGTCCGCAATGGACGCAAACCATACCTACAGGGGATAATAATAAGCCAAATTGCGTCCACTGTTTTCGTTAAATACAATTAATTAATTATAATTTAAAATATAGGTATTGATTATTATTATTATATATTTTTACTAAGACTACGTGTTTATAATACTATTTTTATATGAAATGAGTTATTTCAATCAATCAATCACGTACTTTGTTTGTTCATTCTTATTTTTTTCTATTTGAGATGAGTTCTTCGGAGACAAGAAAGTAGACGGAAAAGAGAATATACACAGAAGACGATTTAAAGAAAGCGTTATATGAAATTCGAGAAAATAATAAATCGGTAAGACAAAGAATATGCTATTCCCAAGACCACAATATTGTACAAAATCAGTGGGCACAGACCAAATGAAGTAGAAGAACCGGGACCAGACACCACCTGATGCTACCCGAAATTTCTAACAAAGCACGAAAAGATAATAAAAGAACTCTAGCAACCATATCTTCTGCTGCATAGAGTAAGTATTATGAAGATAAAGAGCAGATCAAGAACGAAAAGCAGGAAGCAATACAAAAAGAAAGTTAGAACGAATAGAGAAACAAGAACAGAAAAAGTGTTTAAAACACTCTCAAACGCTTCGTAAAATTGCTCCAAAACGAAAGAAGAAGATACATGCTCTTCAAGAAGTCACACAGGAAATCAGGAATTCTAAAAAGAAAATTTTCTGGATGTGACGATATACTAATTACAGATGTAGAAGACGACGATGAGAAAAACATAGGCTGTGTATCAGATGGTATCATCTGAAATGCACGCGATTTGTAGGATTTAGTTATTAAGAGGCCAAATATATGTCTTTTGAACAATTCTTCTAGTTGTATGATTAGACAATTGTTGTATTGTTTTGTTGCTTTAATATAGCTCAAAACTTATTGTTAATAATATTTGAGTTTTAGACATAATAATATACCTCGTGATTTTAGGGTAAAATTAACTGAACTCATTACTGTTTATTCTTAAAGGTGTAGTAATATTTACCTACTACTTATATAATTTTAAATTCAATCAATGTTGAGAAGGATATTTTTTATTTTTTTAAAGTGAAGTTTAATGATAATAATGTTAAGCGTAAGCGACATAAGGTTATTTTTTGGTATTTTTTTCACATCCTGGGTTACATTATCGAATATTTCAAACGGAACCCTAACTTTTTTGAAAATACTCTACAGCCTATGTTCATCAGAGATAATGTAGAATTATAAATGTGTAACAATTTTTCAAATCGGTCCAGTAGTTTCGAAACCCTTTCAATACAAACAAACAAACAATCAAATCTTTCCTCTTTATAATAATGGTGTACTCTTGATTTATACATAGTCTTTACTATGTATAAATCAAGAGCAAGATCATCTGGCTCGTTGTTTGATACGTAGTTAAATACGACTATTCGACAATGACAAGTCAAATACATAACATTTTGACAAATTATTTTTCTAATTTATTTTAATTAACCATAGTCACATTTAACTATGTATTAAACAACGGGCCCCTGCTTAGGTATTACTTGGCTAAAATTTGTCAATACAATAATCAAATGCAAAATGTTTACTTTATTAACGAGTTCGATTGACTGAGTCAGAATGCCAAGCCAAACAAGATCTTTCCCAATTTGTACTTGTAATACTACTTATATAATTTTAAATTCAATCAATGTTGAGAAGGATATTTTTAATTTTTTTAAAGTGAAGTTTAATGATAATAATGTTGGTTTTAATATTTATTTTAGAATATAAATAAATTGTTAAAATACGTACAATCTTTCTATAAAAATGCTTAAAAATATCACCCCTATATTCCTTTTCTAAGGTAGTGGACGCTAAATGGTCTACGGGTGGACGCAATTTGGCTTTTGTGGACGCAAAGTGTGTAAAACCCCTAATTCCGAAGTTTATGTATTTAAATAAAAAAACAATAGATGATTCGAACAAAACTGAAAGTTAATCTTAAAATAGACTATATAACGAACACATTACATAAAGTTTTCATAGAAATTAGTGCTGGGATATTATCGCCGTCAAACTTGCCAACTGCACTAAATGGACGCGAACAGGCGAACTGACCCTACATGATTTTTGTGTAACTTTAATCATTTACGCAACGCACGCAACGGAATCTCCCAAATCCAATATTTTTACCTGTTTTTGCAACATTTTACATCGATACTCGCTCCTTCCGGTCGCAGCGTAATATTATATAGCCTTAAGTCTTCCTCAATAAATGCACTATCTAACACAATAAGATTTTTTTCAAATCGGACCATTGGTTCCTGAGATTTGTGCGTTCAACCAAAAAATGGTGCATTCGGTCAACTGGTCCTAAACTACGAAACAAAATTTTCACAATTAGGTAAAAAACGTTTCATGGAAGCCTTATAATTATAGTATAAAAAGTCATTGTGGTTAATATAAGCCTGAGAACAGAAACTATAGTCTACAGTACAGCTCTATACTGAAGTGAAGCGAGGGCGGGCCACCAGTCAAAAATAAAATATTTGACATAAACAAAAACCGACTCCATAAAAACAAAAGGGATCGATCTATCTGCTATCTGAGTTGCCATTTACTACTTTTTTGATAACAGAAAAATAAACCGATTTGCTGGCATACAACTTGCAATGCACAATCTTGCGAGGCGCTTTCAGGACCTGCTATAGGGGTAACGGCAGACTTATCATATCACCTAGTGCCCTGTCTAACCAGCACAGATTACTTAATATTACTACTGGCGACGCGCGACGGCCGAATATTTAGCTTAAAGTTGTCTCTTAATATTGTCAGTATTACTTTAATTTACATTTGAGTAAGTAAATTAAAATTATTATTTAGAAATGTTCTGGTCTTTGTTTTGATAAACTTGTTTTTGATTTTTTTTAATGCCACCTAGTATGATTACCTAGACATTGCTTTATGCTTTAGTTCTGAATTATGCCACCACATAATGGCGGAGCCACTGTTCATTGCTTATCTTTAAAAGCATACAAGAACTTTATAATATTTTGGGTAGGTGGCGCTGATCTATTTCCAAATAAGCTCTACATGTAGCGCAATCCTTCGTCCATGCTCTACAAATACTTCATTAAATTTGTTTTTTTAACCATGTGACGATGCAAGTATTAACTTTTATTTTTGGTTAGCTAGGAAAAATATGAAAACCCACTTTCACCAAAGTTTTAAATTTAAAAGCTAAAGCTAAGGCTCGTTATATCTCTATTTGACTTTAAATAATTAACATAGATGCAATGGTGTGTAAAGCACGATTAAACCCTAATTTGTACTTTAGTGCAATTGGGCCTAAGATAGTCTAAGGGCCCGAGGTTTAATACATAGTTTAATGTGTCTTTAGTTTTAAAAATACATTAGTAAGACACCATTTGTCAATTTTTTTTTACTTTTTACTATGTATTTGACGTGAGTTCACTAATAGCCATATAATATGATAGTTAAATATGACTCATATTTAACTATTAAACAACGGGCCCAAATGGGAGTGAGCCTTACTCCAATAAAATTTGTTATTTATTTTGTTATCGTTATTCGATTGACATAATAAAATAACTCATATTACAATACGAGAAACGATCAATGCGTTGTTTAAAAATCTGTAACATAATAGTTAGAAATCCTTCAATTGCAAAAATAGAATGTTTATCTTTTTTCAAGTTTGTAACCGTTCTGTTGCAAGTATTTTCTTCCTCATATAGCAGTTGACCTCGCAAGGCCATCGGGCTCACGTCAACCATTATTTTAACACATTATTGCTAGTGGTTGTTATTTTTTTTGTGAAACTAATTATTTCAATACATGAAAGCTTATCACATAGTTGTTGATTATATATGAAGTTTGTTCAGCGGTAAATTAGTGGTTGCCGGGCAACCGATTGAATCGACCGTCTGCCTCCCGTATTGCGGGTGGCGCGAACGGATGGCTGTGTGCCGGCCGTCTAGCTTTCCGATATGGAAAATTCGAGAATCTTTATTTCCTTTCACCTTCCACGTGCATTTGTTTATTCTCATTTCTATAGATGACCAAAAATGTGATAATGCCAGAAGTGAATAACTCTACCATTCTCCAATATCGTTCGAAGGAATTATAATTGAAAAGAGAAAGGAACATTATAGACAGGTTTGTGTGTGGTAAACTTACCATTTCAGTGGAAAGCTGCTTCAAGTATCCCATGATTTTCCCCATCGCGTTGGGGTTGTTCTTATTGAAGCTCATCTTGAATATTCTTCTTTACAACCAGTCGGTTAAGGCCTCACGGAAGACGTCAAGGAACGCCGAAATGAAAATGTCTATAGAATTGCACGCAGTATACTTTACTTGTACAAAATTGTCCCTTATGATCCAGGATCGCGAGTTCACTTAGTAAAATAACACATCACTCGCGGACTTAGAACTGTCGCGGCTTACAAACTGTATATAGAACAGTCTTCGTCGAGATTTGACACAGTTTATAAGTGAAATGCGAAAGTAATCGTTGTATTGTTGCAGATAGGTTCGAAAAATTATAAATTGTTCAAGCAAACTTTGAAATTGGCGCCACAACCTGTAGGGGGGCACAACATTCAACTTTTATGCACAACAAACGAAATGTTGGCAGCGCGTACTGGGTTTCACAGAGCTCAAGTTCTCTATTGAAACTTGCAGATGGCATTGTCGTGGTTTTATACTGTAAGGTTGGCAGGCCGGAGCCGCGCGCCGGTAACACCGCCCCCCCCCCCCCCCCCCCACACACATCCACACCTTTTGCTTGCGTCGATGCATGCGCACATGTGTGCACACTCACACTAACTCAGCTCAACAGTTCGTTTGTGAATTTACCGTGATTACAGTCTGTAATAGATTTGCACTTACACTGTGAAGTAGGAATTTGGTTACTCGGGTTATTAGCAAATAGCTCGTTTTAGCATTGTCACGAATCGGATTTTCCACATAATTTTAGTTGGACTCTACATTTTGTTACATTTGGTTTAAGAGTATCTTATTGTTCAATCTTGCGATTTGCGGTAGAGCTCAGTTTGATACACGATCATATTTTTTGGTTTTATGCAGCAAAATTTCCTTTCATAACTACCTACCTTGTATTTAATGAGCATGCAAGCATAACTTTATCTTTTTTCATAAAATGTTTAATGTAAAAGCTAAAATTTTCTTTAAGGGAAAAAGTAGTCATGTAAGTACTTAACAACTACTTGAAGAAAAAATTAACTTTAAATTTATTTTTCTTATACTAGCGGCCGGCCGCGACTTCGTCCGCGTTATCTTTAGTTTTTTGAGAATCCTACAGGAACTTAACATTTTTCCAGGATAAAAAGTATCCTATGTCTCAATCCAGACTACAAACTATATGCGTAATAAATTTCATCTAAATTCGTGCAGTAGTTTTTGCGTGATTGAGTAAAAAAATTCAAATATACAAACTTTTACATTTATAATATTAGTAGGATGAACCTTTTGTGAGTATACATAAGTTTGATGCAACAAAATAATTCTTAAAATATGTTTTCTCTTAAATATTAAAGTTATGCAACATTGATGTAGAAGAGACAAGCAAAAGCACGAAAAATAACTATTATATTTTGTTAGTTTTGGTCTTTGGGACTGCGCAGATCGTTATTCTAATCTTTGCTCCTTGTTCGTAACACCCGTTTGTTTTATATATGTAGTCCAGTCAATGAAGGCTTAACTTTGCCATTTTGAGTTGATCACCTGCAACCAACGCGAAAATTTCCGCAAGGGTTCGTAGATTAATATACTCAAATTGCAGGGTGCTGCATTGACGGCAAAGGGTGAAAAAAAAAATGCGAAATGGTGCAAAAACGAGTTTTTCGTCAATATCTCGCGACTGGCTGGAAAAATAGAAAAAGTTCCTAGTACAAAGTTGTAGAAAATTTAATTTCCTACAAAAAAGGTATCAACATATTTTCGCGTATCTCCCATAGTTTTTGCACAAAATACAATTAAAGGTGCAAAATAAAAAAATAAAAAATATTGTTAATGGTTTTTTTTCCCTATTTTAAACGATCCTACGGGTCAAATTCAACAAACACCAATTACTGAAATATTTAAGGATGAGTTTTCGGCAGTCCACTGAAATGAAAATTGTCTACCGAATTGGTAGAAAATTACCACCGAAATGATACAGCCAAGAACATCGCCTTTGTAGTAGAAAGGTTCCCTATTTTGAATTTAAATAAATTTTCTTATTCTTTGTAAATATATTTGTTCATTATTTTTTATAAGAATTATTAATGAAGAATTAATTAATTGTTACTCCTATTAATTATTATTACTAATTATAATTATTAATATGTACATTTTCAAAATAAAGAACAAAGCGCGTTTAGAAAGTGAGAAGTTTATTAGTTAGTAAATCATCCCCTTAGTGCCAAAACAGATTATCTGCACTTTTCCGCTACTGAACTTTTATAATACCAATCGACCCGTCTCATTAAGCCGCATCTACAGGTAAAATCCATTATGCTCTACGACGCATACTTCCTGAAATAGCCAATGAATAAACAGAATAACTGCAAATTATTTCCAAAATTCTTGATTTAAAACCTAATAAACCCATTCAAAACACTTAAGTTTGTAAATGTATTACCGCTGAAAACAAGTTTCGGATTTAAACTCATTTTTCATGTAGATACTTAGAGTAAATATCCTGTGAGTATTCTGTAATTGGCTTTGACTGTTGTTGATTTGACTGTTTGAATTTTACCAGATATTTTAATTTTACTAGATGAAGTAAAAACTAACAAGTCTGTCGCTTTTTGCAAAAAAATATAAATCATATGTTTGCGTTATATTTGAGGCAAGTAAAAGAGGATAGACCGAATCGATCGACAGGTGACCTTTTAGCGTACGTGACATATATCTGGGGTGAGGCTATCGATAAGCGAGGTGAGTCTTTGGCTATCAGCCTTAACATCGCCAAGGCTTTGATAGGGTCTGGCACATAAGTCTTCTCTCCAAGCTTCCTGGATACGGTCTGCCTACTCAGTTCTGTGCCTGAGTGGCTGACTTCCTGCATGAGCGTCAACGGACGGCGACGGATGTAGTTCGCAGTTCATGTCAGTGAATGCCGGTGTTTCTCAGGACTCCGTCCTATCCCCTACACTCTTTTTACTGCATTCAATGATTTCATTCCGCTTGAAAATATTCATTGCTATGCAGACGATAATACGGTGCATGCGGGATATTTTGGATACGCAGCCGCTGGACAGGTAGAAACCAAAGAGAAACGGGAGAATCTTGTCATTGAACTCAATCAAGATTTGGACCGCATTTTGGAATGCAGTAACAAGAACTTAGTTGAGTTCATTGCCAAGAAAGCCCAGGTCTGCGCTTTCACGGTTAAACTTACGTTTTTTCACGCCTGAGCAACTGTGCTTGTTGTACATGACGTAAGTACGGTCTTGCGTGGAATATTGGTGGATGGCTCCGCCAAGTACTTTTTTGATGCTTTGGATAAGTTACAGCGGCGCGCGATCCGCATTATTGGCGATAAGGAGGTGACTAAACACCTCGAGCCTCTTCAATTACGCCGTGATGTGGCGTTATTAAGCGCGTTTTATCGTCTATACCTTGGCGCATGTTTTGAGGAGTTATTGTCCCTTAACCTACCTTCCCCTTACCTACAGAAGTCTACACGCGCTGGCTTACGTTGCCACCGACTTGCTGTGAACTACTATTCCCACTATTCCAACGTGAACAAAGAAATTTGGTAACTCATTTCTTTGTCAGACTATCCGCAAATGGATTACTTTGCCCTCTTACGTGTATACAGTAGCAATTCTGCAGGCCGGCAAAATGAGGATAGCTGGTGTGGCAAGTAATACTGCTGTACCAGCTATCTTCGCGTCTAGACTCCTCCGTCACCTAACCTCTGGTCATTTGTTGAGCCATATATGAAAAAAAATCTATAGCAAAGATTTTTTTTATTTTTGCTACAAAGGTGTCATATCTGAGGAGAACCATGGATTATGCAGATCTTTGGCTACAGAAACAAGCCAATCTGATCGTTTGCCTTCAGGAACCATTTTTGATGACTCATCATGTGCAAGCGAGTCAAGTACAGATGAATAATACAGTTTTTTTTTACACTTTTTTATATTTAAATACTATCGGCCGCCAACGACTTCATCCGCTTTAACTTTAATATACATTTTTAAACTAGAAATTTGAGTTATGATTTTATTTATTTTTTAAGCATTTAACTGGTAGATGTTTAAATCTAAAGAAAAGTTTACTAGAAAAAAATCCACGCGGACCAGACGGACCGTCCGCTGCCTGGTCCGCGTGGATTTTTTTCTAGTAAACTTTTCTTTAGAAATTTTAGATTGAAATACTACTGCATCCGAAATATCGAACCTACAGTTTCTAGGTAAACGTACATCACAAACCGAAATTATTTAATATACCTATATTGACTCCAGGATCTCTAAAAACTTATGGATGTATCATTTCGGCGATACTTTCATTCCCTGGACTCTTCTTGGCATTACAGTCCACCGTATCAATTGTCCCCATATCACTGAAATGGTATGCTTACTATTTGGCGGGAATCCACAATGACGTTGTTGCGCGTGCGTGTGATCCATCTAAGGCGGCCTGGCTCGAAGGGAGCACTGACAAGCGGGATACAAAAACACAATGTAAACGAACCTATTTCACAAAAACTTACTGTCCATGGAAATGATAACTTTTTCCAGGACAATAGTTGAGTGCTTGTTATATGTATAAGAAAGGAGGTAAACAAACAATAGTGGTTTTTGTTGATAGGCTATATTATATATTATTGATATAAAAGTTTATTTCAATCCAAAAAATAAAAGTAACTACAGGGGTAGTAATTTTAAGAGAGGAACTGGGTTTAGAACAGGTCACCGTGATGATAAAATGCCACTTCGTATTTCTTTATTTTATGGATTTAGAGCCCATTACTCAATAATTCTTTTTGCCAAGGTTGAGAAGTACCTACTTAACCAAGAAAAAAAAATCAAAATCATAAATCAGCACATTGCACTGCCGCTCTGAGGAATACCGTGTATTTTTTTTTGCTCGGGGAGTTTACCCTTACATGCTTCATTAGGATTTAATTAATATGTTTCGGGTATTTTTTTATTTATTATTTCCTTTTTTCATATAATAATTATGACAAAAAAAAATATTTAAATTTTATTATATGATAATGATAATACATATTGCAAATATATGTTTTAAACGTAAATTTTGCGCTGAACACGATGAAAGAAAAAGAAATGGTAAAATTAAATTATCATATAATAAAACTAAATATTTTTTTTTAACTATATTTTTCGTCATCTTTCTTAGTAGCTATAATTTTAAACTAAATACGCCGAATAGTTCACCCAGTAATGTTTATTAGTGATTAATTAAACAAAAGAATAACAGTTTTGCCCAGCGCGCGATTCAACAATGAATGAATAAAAGTGAGCAACTCACTCGCTAGCGCACGATCTGTGTACGGAAGAGACGGTTAAACATGGATAACTGGTTTTAGGTGAAACATAAATTTTAAAGTAACGATGACTAACGCTAATAAATTACAGTAGAAGAAAAGAGTAAGAGATGATAATCGATTTCAGCTGAAGTAATTTATAAAGCGTCAAATTAAAGTTATTCAGTAAAAACAAATTGAAATTCGGTATCTTCTTTTACTTGCCTCAAATATAACGCAAATAGTCTCATTTTCAAAAAGCGACAGGTTTTTTAGTTTTTACTTCATCTAGTAAAATTAAAATATTTGGTAAAATTCAAACAGTCAAAGCTAATTACCGTGGGATAACTTATTTTAGTGGAATAATCTCACAGGATATTTACTCTAAGTGTCTACATGAAAAATGAGTTTAAATCCGAAACTTGGTTTCAACAATTGATACGTTTACAAATTTAAGTGTTTTAAATGGGTTTATTAGGTTTTAAATCAAGAATTTGGGAAATAATTTGCAGTTATTCTGTTTATTCATTGGCTATTTCAGGAAGTATGCGTCGTAGAGCATAATGGATTTTACCTGTAGATGCGGCTTAATGAGACGGGTCGATTGGTATTATAAAAGTTCAGTAGCGGAAAAGTGCAGATAATCGGTTTTGGCACTAAGGGGACGATTTACTAACTAATAAACTTCTCGCTTTCTAAACACGCTTTGTTCTTTATTTTGAAAATGTACATATTAATAATTATAATTAGTAATAATAATTAATAGGAGTAACAATTAATTAATTCTTCATTAATAATTCTTATAAAAAAAATGAACAAAAATATTTACAAAGAATAAGAAAATTTATTTAAATTGAAAATAGGGAACCCTTCTACTACAAAGGCGATGTTCTTGGCTGTATCATTTCGGTGGTAATTTTTTACCATTTCGGTAGACAATTTTCATTTCAGTGGACTGCCGAAAACTCATCCTTAAATATTTCAGTAAGTGGTGATTGTTGAATTTGACCCGTATGATCGTTTAAAATAGGGAAAAAAAACCATTAACAATATTTTTTATTTTTTTATTTGGCACCTTTAATTGTATTTTGTGCAAAAACTATGGGAGATACGCGAAAATATGTTGATACCTTTTTTGTAGAAAATTAAATTTTCTACAACTTTGTACTAGGAACTTTTTCTATTTTTCCAGCCAGTCGCGAGATATTGACGAAAAACTCGTTTTTGCACCATTTCGCATTTTTTTTTCACCCTTTGCCGTCAATGCAGCACCCTGCAATTTGAGTATATTAATCTACGAACCCTTGCGGAAATTTTCGCGTTGGTTGCAGGTGATCAACTCAAAATGGCAAAGTTAAGCCTTCATTGACTGGACTAATGCAATAGTGCCCGTATCTATTTGGACTGTTTTTTTTTAAGTTTATTGTAACACGTTTACGTTGATGTACCCAAGCGCTTAGCTTACGAGTTCCAATGAAGTATAAAGTTTGACACTTTATGTATGCTTAAGACTACTAAGTACATGTTTTAATAGAAATACATAAATGTGACTCTACTTCCCTTTTTCATGTTACTTTCTTTCGATTTATTGGTATAGTTATTATAGTTTATATTTACCTTTTCCTAAACCTACGTTGTATACCTAGTTTTAATTAAATTCAGCTGCAATCGACAAATTTAATGATAAGATTAAGGAAAAAATAAAAGACATAAATTAATTATAATACCTACAGACAGGGCACTTGCATCGTTTGTGAAATAAAAATTATGAGATAATAATTCTGGAATTATAAAAATATAATTACTTACTTATATCAAAATTATCAAAAATGGTAAAAATTCCCGATTATCATTCTTTTCTGCTTTCATCATTATGTGAGCATTCACACGCACATCGTTACGGCGGACGCCTCAAACGACGCGCGCGCGCAAACGGTTCGGATCCAAATTGATTGAATCAAATGCGGCCGCCTTCCACTTATGAAGCCACCGCAGAAAATAAAACTGTATTTGTGTTGGATTTTTCCCGTTTTCGAGGGTTCCGTATCCAAAGGTTTTTATTCTTTGGATTCCAAAGATTAAAAACGAAACCCTATTGCTGTCACTCTGTCGTCTTTTATCTGTCCGTGTCGGTTGGGTCTCTCGATCGTAAACGGAATGAGTTACAGAATTGAAATTTTGTTATTTTATGTAGAATTTAGGCCCAATGCCGAATATTTAGTTAAAAAATCAAGGAATTATATTTCATGTATGAAAAAGAGACAATATGTTTTTTGTTTATTTATAGTAGATTTCGATAAAAGAGTCACGAGGTAGCCTGTCAAAACAAAAAGTCAAACTTAAACTTTGTTTATCATGTGTGAGCATGTGATGCTTTAATGGCACATCGCCAGCGAAATTTCACGTGATATTTAACTAGGTGAGTGAGTGCGTCAATAGAAACTTTCATTTAATATTCTGATGTAAATTCTTATTAAAGATTGTAATACTGAATTTTGAAGCTGAAATTTGTGATGCACTGTATGCCTAAAGCGCCTTTTAATATGAATAGATTATATCATAGTCCAATATTTTTTCTTTCATAATATTTAATAATATAAACACTTGATTTTCCTTTTTGAACATGTTTTAAAATTATCAAAAAGATGTTCAATTCATACAGTAATGTAGAGTTCCCAATAGAAAACCTTTATTGTAGTTGTTTTTGTTTTTTATTAAACAAGGATGAGGTTAAAGCAACAGTCAATGTTTATCCGACAGCGTCATTTCTGCTCAATGAATGAAAAGGAGCCATTATGACGCAGATTGTTTTCACTAATTAAGATAAGTGAGTAGAGTTTTTCCACTGTAAGTAACGTTATCTGCAACACCTAAAATATGGTGGAAAAAATGATCTATCAACTGTCTCTATCAATGAGTCAGGAGAGGAAGGTATTATGAATAAGCTATAAGTTTAGCATCAGGAAAAAACTCGTTTGTGGCTAATAATATATATAAGTACCCTGATGTTAATTTTAGGATCAATTTGATTCAAAACCTTGACTTGTTATTGTGTATATTAGTAACTTCAAATGTATACAAGCTATGAATATGAAAAATTATAATTGCCAAAATTCCTTTGCGCCGAGCATTTACAAAAATGCGCGTCCGTCTTTCGTTTTGTACAATATTCTGGGTGTCTAATTCCTCAGCGGTGCATGAAGGACTGCGTGTACTGTGTCACGTATTCGAGTTATAATAAATAACCCAGGACACACGAAAGCTATGCACCGTTTGCCACACCTACTCACACACCCGCCGAGCTTTCGTTACGTCACGCGCGCGCGCGTCACTAAAATAGTGATTCATCTTCGCCCGCCTCCAACAGACAAACCCGCCTCTGTTTTTGTGCTCAGTCAGATTTCATCATATTTTTGTAGGTCAAAATGTTGCACTCAGATACATAACCATCTTTTAGACCCAAACGCATTCTAATTAGTTTCCATCAGTCAGCGGTAATCCGCAAGCCGGCCGGCGCGGCGCCAGTGATGGCATGTGCCCCATCTACAACTACACATGCCTGCAAAAGTACTGACTGACACACATGCAAGTACATGTAAACTTGAATACGCACACATATGTCACAGATTCAAAAATGTCAGTGGAATTTTACTAGCGAGAACGAGCAGTAGGACGGGTTATCGTTCTCGAACGTTCTCTACAGGCCGTTTGATGAATTTATCACTGCTAATATTTCTATGATTAGGATTTTTAAATAACAAAAAAAATTAGGGGATTGGTAATTTATAATTGTCATATAATGTTTATATATAAAAAATATTATGTTCCTAAACTGGGACACCTTGAATTAATCTTTATGTAACTTTCTTTAGTTCCTCGATTAACATCTAGGTAGTGTTCAGCGTATTACCGAGGATCTGAGAAGTTTTAGCGTACCTTATATTTCATGTTAATAAATTTTTAAATCAATATTTTATAAACAATTCATACTGATTGACTGAAAGTGCCACTAAAAGCCATTAGCCTAAAGTTTACAAAAAGTTTTCTTTTCTTCGTATACCTACCTAGGTAAATTTGATATGATGCAGTTGTGGTAATGAAGAGATAAAAAGTTATTTTAATCATGTGCAGACAGAAAGCGTCACGCATTCCGTCTCGACGAAGAGGGAGTGTCTTATCTTATCATCAATAAAACTGATAGATGATAGAATAATCCGATTAAAAATTTCCATGGCGGGTTTATAACTTAGGTATTTTAGTTACGAAATTCGCCTATCGGCTCTGAATGTTATTCAACTCATCATAATGATCAAATTTTCCGCTGAACTCAAGGTTATATTGCAATTTGCATTCAAGTTCGAGGCATCGAAGTAAAAAAAAAATAACCTTAGTCACACTAAAATCATAACAAGCAAGTGGACCATACGATCTTCAGGATTTTTATCAGGAGTTATTTCATGATTCATGCATTTATAGCAAGTGTGGATAGGTGCTAGAACTAGTCATGTTCAAAAATAAATACGGACAACAATCAGTAATGAATAAAACCTTTTTGTCAGACATCGTTTATTTATTTATCGTTATAGTTGTATGTTCAGTGGTCTGATACTACTACCCTTCAACGTTATTTTTTGGCTCCATCTTTTAGACGTTTGTTGTTACATACTGGAAACAATTTACAGCATATTTCAATAAAATTTGACACATGACCTAGAATAAGAAATAACATGTTGTTGAGTTAGGTTTCCTACGGATAAAACTATGAAGTTCATCCAAATGACATTCAAAGGCAGTGGTAGTAAAAAAATACATGGTCTGTATTTATTAATAATGCATCTTATTATCGCTAGTGAGAACAGTTTCAAGCTATTAATTGTAACCAGGCCAATCGATAAAATCTTTGCTTACCTATACGTAATGTAGAGGTGTCTAGCTAGATGCCGTACGGTACGCTGCAATTTTTATGTGAGCTAAACAAGAAATAATTTGAGGAGGGTTTTTAATTGTAAATCTTTACGATGTGACGGTTGAGGGTCAGAGCAAGGGCGCATATTTTTATTGTGCACAAACATTGAAGGGTTTTAGTACTCGCACGAGTGACTAAAAGATTGTAGTGATAGAAATAGTTTACCACCCACTTCAATGTTATCTTGTTAAAACCGATTTTAATTTGGAAACCCTAGAAATGCAAACGTTTTTAGAAAATATATGCGCACCTCTGATATAGATAAGCATTGAGATTCTTAATGGGAAGAAAACATTGAGAAAAGTTAAATATCAATTCTTACAGCTTATTTGGTATAAAATATGCTAGCCCTTACCAAACTGACGCAATACACTTTATAACTAGGTACGTAAACATGCGTTGAGAAAATTATTAATGAATCAAAGCGAGCACATGGTTGATTTATATATTATAGTATTTTAAATAATAATTTCGGGTAGTTTTATCTTTTGACAAAATTTAAACCGCTTCCTTTACCACTATCTACAGTCTACACAATGGCTGCGTGCATTGGCCGTCCTTGGAGCTTGTTGTGCAACGAAGGTCGGCCAAGCCTCCACTACTCGGAATTAGATAAACATAACTGTTTCATAACCTACATTAATCTCGTAACTATAAACTTTTCACTCATGTTTTCTAGTATTTTTTACATCAGTGTTTCACTTTATCAATGCAGTTTCATTGATAGATATGTGTGTTTCTTTAGATATAAAAATTTAGTTGAATGCCACAATTTTTCTTTTAAAGATGATCAAAGATGTTAGGTTAGTAATGATGAGAAGAAAGTTAAAGTATTGAAAATCAAAATTGAATTGAGAGAACTAACAATATTACATTTTACTTAAATCATAAATTAGTAGAGTTTCCGCGTTTCGGCGGAAGCAGGACACTTCCATTTTTGGGTCCTTCCAAGCTACCTATAAGATCATCGGGCCGCCAGATCTTACTTATTTTCTGATGGACAAAATATGTACAATCGAGTACTATTAGTGTGTGTGTGTTTACAATGAACGTATACATACCCGCTAACTTGTGCCGTGGGTCAATTTTAGGGTGTCAGGTGGTAGTACAGGATCAAACGTACTTACCTAAGTGAAGTTCGATCTGAATTGTCCTATTTTCGCCGAAGATACTTACCTTTTAGCAAAATAAATATATATTATATTGATTCTTTATACTATTAATATAATTATTGAAGGATTGTCGCATGCAATGTGCATCTCTATGGGAAAGGTCGGTGCAGTGTATGTGTATTCTTGAAATCAGACTAAAGTATATTTATATTATAGAATAAAACAGATAGTTTAAGTTGTTTGTCGATTAAATAGTGAGTGCAACAGTGGGGAGGTATTGAAATACCTATTTGTTGTGTATCTACGAATGTATATTTTTTTATTGCCACAAAAGGTGGGAGCGCGTAAAAGGGCCGATAGCTTTATTCGCAAACGCGTCTACATAAAATCTCTAATATATTAAGGAATACAGTTGTCGCAATTTATATTAATCAAACATCACAGAACAGCAAAATTTTCCTTCATATCTTTTCTCGGATAGGGGATTGAACACTACCCATCCTGTTAACTTATGAGATGCCTTTGGTGTTATCAATAGGTATAAATAGTTTTTACATCCTTTTTATCATTTGCAAATGATCTCAACCCAAAAAACACTGCTAACTGATCTAACTGTCAAGTATTCCAAGTTTAATGTTTAATATGGTGGTCTTGTTCTTCGACTTACCAAAAGCTGCTGGTGCTGCAAGTGGTAGACTCAACGTGATTTAGGTGCGTTCATCGCAAATATTTCCGTACAATATATAGGTATTCCTCACCAAGTTGGGTTAGTACAAAGGAGTATTTCACCTTCCCATAATAGTAAATAATCATAATAGCTATTTCAAATAGGCATTGATTCATTGTAGTTATCAGCGTTGTCTATCAGAAAGTAATTACTGGATCGCTTTAATAAAAAGTATGTGTACTAACTAATACATGGGTATGGCTTGGCATTCTGTTATCAAGTTCTGTAAATCTTGTAAAATAAACAAAGGTTTAGTTCTTTTTTTTCAAAATTACGTATTAAGTTTTGCAGTATTTCACATTGATAACCTACCCGCTAAAACGTGTTACGTAACAAATTACAGTATATGTCACCCAGGAAAAATGTAGCTTGCTTCTAATAATTAAGGTATCCCCCAATCGATCAGCAGTTCCATCTTTTTATATCAATAGACTAGGTGTACCGAAAATATAAAAAAAAACATTAAGGCAAAAGTCATTAAGCACAGAGCTAAGTATCTTTACATATGATAGAGCAAACAAAAGAAATTTTTTAATTTTTATAAAACTAGATTTTACGGGTTAATGCACGAAACTTTATTTATTTATTGACGTTTCGCAGCCTTTTCAGGTCTGCATCGTCAGAATAATGATTTTTTATTTAAAATTGTCGAGCTACCTTCGAGAGACTTATATTGAGAGTTCGGTTATTTCATTGGAAGATTTTTAAAATTTTATTGTCTATGTATGAATTTATTATTTAATTTACTTAATAAAGTATTTTATTTAAAATTCTTGTTTGTAATTTTGAGTTTATTTATTTATTTGACCCTAACTACCGTAAACTACCACCGGTTCCAAAATTGGGAGACCTTCCTGAGAAGAACCGGCGAAACAAACTCAAGAGAGGCTTTCTATCTATTTTTTCTTTCTATTTATTTTCTAAAAGGCTGCGAAACGTCAATAAATAAATAAAGTTTCATGTATTAACCCGAAAAAACTAGTTTTATTTAATGAGTGATGTGCGTGAAAACCTAAGAAACAAATATTTAATTTTTATGTTTTAGCAATGTCAGTACTTATTGAATTCGTAGTCCCCTAGGTGATTCATTTTATCTCTATCTATTGGCTTACTTTTAAACGCAAAAGCATAACAATTAAATGTATTTGCATAATTGTAATATTATCTTAACAGTAACAGAGCTCAGAATATTAAGTATAAGTACTAAAGTGAGAAATAGGACGTTAAATTGAGCTTTAAATTCTTATCGTTTTAGATGCATTACAGGTGATAATAAAAAAAGGTAATACCAACTTCTTTTACGTCCTTACCTAATTAGTGAATGCAAACTTAATTTTGATAATTATGGATGGCCATTAGATACATCTCTGCAAATTCTGCAATAATTTCCTATAGAACGAAACTTATATCAGACCCGTTATCTCGTTAATTTTTATTTGGAAATGCTAGAAATACAGACGTTACTGGAAAATATATGCACGTGCTCTGAAATTGATAGATGAACTTTGAGATTCTTATTTTAAAGAAAAATTAAGAAAAGTCATATCAATCCTTACAGCTTATTTGGTATAAAATATGCTAGCCATACCAAACTGACGCAATACACTGTATAACTACGTAAACATGTGTTGAATAAATTATCAATGAATTGAATCGAGCACATGGTTGGTTTTTAACCTTTACTGGGTTATGTTAAATATTTTTCTACTGGAAGAAATTCAACTCTTTCCAACCAATTTTTAGGTTGGATAGACAGTTAGTATTGTCGAACTGTGCAAGTAATCAGCCTTATTGCCAAAACTAGTGACGTAAAGTGAAAAAAAAGAACTTTATTTTATTTTTGTAATATGTTTTTTTTACTAAATATTTTTTTGAAAAATAAATGTTTAATTAAGGTCGTTTATGTCTGATTTCACACATATTGCTTTAAAAAATTACATTCTACAAATGTGCTCTGTTAACTGCGTTCATACTTCAAACAAACATAAACCAAACGGGGAATTCGAGTATTTTTCTGTACTCGTGAATAAAAACATGCTACAGAAAACACATTTGTTTTTTCAAACTTTTTTTCACGATAGACAGAAAAAAAAACTGTTTTATGCATCACTAGCTATCATAACCAACCGCATCTCTAAGAACTGCATAGATCACGCACTAGACGTGACCTGACGGAGTTGTGGCGCCAGAATACTCGTTAAGAATTCCTACTTGTACTTGAGTACAAGAATCTAGTCTTAAACTATTCGCATAAATAAATCATCTTATATCGTGAGTATAGGACCTATCGGCGGGACACTTCAGCCATTAAAAGTGGATAAAAATAGGCATAGTGTCGGTGGAACTTGTTCGTAGTTCCTTTAATAGAAAGATAGACTAGACGCTTAATGAGGTTTTATTTCAAAAGTGCAAAGATCTCGTGACTTTACTGAAGTTAGCTTTATAATATAACTTTACACTGTCAAATAAGCAGCTGCGAAGTACCATATTTAGAACTTAATACATGAAAAGCAAATCAGCTGAGCCAGTTTATAAAGTTGTCGAGTAGCAAATGTACTTGGCAATTTCGTAATGAAAAAAAAAAATTACAGTGTTAGTGTGTGAGTGAAGTTGGGGTTTCAAATACTTAGCTTTTTATTGAACGCGTTTCTCTGTGTTAATAACCAAACAAAAGCTCAATTTGAACCAAACAAACAAACCAGTGAACCAAATGTTCACCAAAACCTGATTTAAAAAAAAATGTATTTAATTAATTGAGAACTTCGGAGATTTTGTGTGGTTTCGTTTGAAATTCGTGATTTCTCGAAAACCGGAAGTGCTACGTTACTCAAATCCGGTTTGTAGTCTTATCAGACTATTCTTAACTTATAACTTAAATATTCTCTTTATCTATCTCTTACGGTTTGGCCGCTGAAACAGCACCACAGACAGACGGACGGACTTGTCTAATAGATAAGAGATTAGTGGCGCTTATATGAAATAATAATAATATAAAGTTTTTTTCATTGATTACTACTTAATGTCTAAAATTTACAATCCGAATTACCTTAACCTACGTAACTACTTAAAAAAGTTTATTATATTAAATAAATAAATATTTCCAACACACACACCAATTAGCCTAGCCCCAAAGTAAGCACTATAAGGCTTGTATTATGGGATACTAGGGTAACGGATAGAATACATATACTGTACATATATAAGTGTATTTATATGGAAATACATATTAAACATCCATGACTGGAGTACAAATGCACGTATTCATCACACAAACATCTGCCCCCTTCGAACCCGGGACCTCTCGAGTCGGGGACACCATGAAACCCGGCGTAAAAACCACTCGGCCACGGAGGTCGTCAAATTCTATTTACATGTTAATATTTAAATTACAAAAACTTAAAACTAGTTATAGTCTAAAAACTTAAAGAGAATTAACTACTTAAATAATATAAAACCTACAAAATAAAAAATATGTCACCCCCGCGCTGACGTCAGGAATGGTGCCCAATAGGCTGGCAGCATTGCCACGTTGGATGTCAAGGCTGAACCGTTGACCAAGATAGCTGCCAACCTTTTAATCACCAGGCCTTCGGTGAGCCTCTTTGACAGTTCCTTAAAAAGGGAACGAGCGCTTGGACCTCATGGGCCCATTAGTCCCAACTAAACGGCACAAATATGTAGTTTTCATTGAGAACTGAATATTTGCACCGCTTGGAGCACTCGGCAGAGGCCGCCGCCGCGCCTGCAGCAAGGGAGGTACTACCTGTATGGCACGGAGCTAGTGTATCCAGGCAAGTTGCGTCCCATGAGGACGACCCTGCTTCCAAGGAATGAGCGTCATACCGTCAGGTCTCTTGCCATCGTCGCGAAAGAAAGATGCTGTTAGACTCAAGGACCGCTAATGTATTGACAACGAAAAGAGCTCTGCGGATGACGTCATTGATGCAGGCGTGGCGTGAGACTCGGCCAGCGCTCATTTGGCATAAGAGACTATGTCGTCCCAACTCATCGACGCGATGGGGATGATTTGTCTTTACGTCAAGTCTAAGCGATATAGCGAGAGACAGAGTGCTCTTGTCAAGCAAACTCCCGATACTGGCTGAAGGTAGAGCTTGCAGCCAGTAGCCAGACTGCTGAAAGATTGCAAGGCGAGTATGTTCAGTGGCGCTTTCAGAGGATGCTGAAAGAGCACTGAAAACGCAAACAGAGCGGCTCATCCCATTGCCTCTGGAAAGAAAAACAGGATGGTGGATCTACTGCCAGGCATGCCCTAGACCATGCGCTTTTGGCCTCTGCAAGGTGAGCGGGCTCCACTACGCGCAAAAAGGACCATATGCCGAAGACAGAAAGGTGCAATGTGGGAAATATGGCGAGTACCTAGACCTTCGAAACGAACAAGAAGAGAGTGCTGCTTCTAAGCATTTGCTGAAAATAAGCAATTAAAAATTTTGGAGTCTCTCTCTGAGAGAACTTTCAATGATTGACAGTTTCCCTAAAAATCCAAAAATGAGTACTACGTGAAAAATATATGAATTTTGGAGCAAAAGCGCAAAAATTGATAAAATACAAAGAACATCGACGAAATCGGCCCTAGCATGCCCAAAAGAATGTCCTTCACTATTATTTTTATATTATTTTTTTAACTTATTAGCAATTAATCATTGTAAACGGACAATCTGTTTAAGAAAATAAAAAATTAAAAGTTCTGTTACTAGATACTACAGTCTGTTCATCCAACTTGGCACTCCTTTTTATTGAAAATACAGCATTAAAAATCAACTGATAACTAGATTCAATAGGTTTCAGTCTGTAATAACGATTTATTTTAATAGTTTATTGGCTTCGTTAATATTTTGTTATTAAACGGTGATTCTGTTAAAAAGTTGTGTCAAAATTGTTTACCTTAATGAATGCAATATAGGCGACCATAGGTATTTATCAACATAAAAATAGATCTAGGTACCTTAGTCAATAATAGTTATTACTAGTATTTATATTATATTTATAAAAAGATTATTTCTGAAATTATGTAAATATAGTTTATACTCCCATCCCATGTAATATCTGTTTATTTTTATGAAAATCATAATGATAACCAGGTACATACCTAATTACCGATAGTAAAATATATAAACAGGTAAATGGAAAGATTGAACATTTCATTTGAAAAGAAATCTATTATTACCTACTACAGGTAGGTATAGGTATCATAGGTGCCAACTGACAACACTCATAAATCAATATGAATATAAGCATTTATTATTTTTATTATTAATTGCATTTTATGTTCATTTAATGCATATTATTTCAGTGCTTACATAGAGGTAAAAACTAAATCTATTCAGAATATACAAAGTGTACATCTTTTACGATTAAGTATAATAATTATTACCTCAAAATGTAATACATTCTGTAGTAGGCCACTGTTCCTCAAGTTGTCCGTATCTCAACAAATGCTTAGTTAGAGTTTATGAATGATTCCGAACACAACTAGCATTTTCTCATTGCTGGGCGTTATAGGGCATTCAATGTATGGGGAACGAGCAATGTCCTTTTAAATGCAAGGCCACGTGAGGTTAAAATTTTAATATTTTTTCGGAGGCCTAATGCAAATTTGAAATTTGTTCATAAATAAAAATAGTAATCGCATCATTTTTCGGTCGGAATATTTCGGTTGAAATATCGTCAGCGATAGTTCCGTCATCAAGGTACCACACATTAAATTTTGAATTTAGTGAATTAATAATAGTTTGTGTAGCCAAACTAAAAATAGCTAAAATTATTGTAACATTTCCATTATTTGGTGTAAAACAGTTAGGTAAACTGTTAATTGTTAAAATTAATATAATCAATAATATCGTAAGGACTTAGAACTCTAACAATTTAAAATGATTAATATAATTATTAAATAATTCTGTCATCAAAATCGTGCACCACTTTTAGTAAAATGGATATACAGTTTTCTGAATTCTATATGAGTGAAAACATCATTATATTAAAAAAAACTATTTAAATGATCCTCAATAATACAATTTCTAACCTAAAGGATATCTAATCAAAGCCTAAAGGTTAGGTTAGGTTGGCAGTTGTATTTTTCGGTGATCATTAAACATAATGTTTTAATTCGTCTCTATTCGTTTAAAAAAAATGTGTCTTAAAAAAATTGTAATAATTCGCAGAACCAATGCTGCGTAGGTATTATTTAAATATTGTCGTGTTTCGCTTGCATTATGTTATTTATGTCAGTTACCTGAAAGAGTCGATTATATTGGTCAGTTTCAAACTAGTATGCGCCAAGGCTCTAATGGAGAAGAACTGTACAAAAAGCACACAAACGCATTAATTATACAGGTATAACGTGTCGTATATAACATTTTATTCACAGAATTACTATTTTGTTTAATATTTATGGACTATTACCAAGCACTAGTTAGGTGTTCAAATCAGATCAATAGAATATTTATAAAATAAGCTTCTGGCCTAATGTGAAATAATAACACTCTCTTGAGTTTCTTAATTAAAAATTTTCCACACAAACTGCTTGTGGGACGGTTTCAATACGCATGTGTGAAGAACTACAAACGCAAACAAGCTTTATTGCTTTCTGTGTTATGTGTATTGCTTGACACTTTTACTTACACTAACACACAGTTCGATGCTTGTGTTTGTAATACTTTACAGTTTAGTTTCGTCTTCTTCTGATTCAAAATTAAAATATATTAGATTTGAGCACATAACAACTGTAATCTCTAAACTGGACTATAGAGATTTTTTTTTCAAGTGCACTTTCTAGTGCATTTTTGACCCATTTGTTATAAAATGTACCCAGGGTAGCCGGAACATTGACGTACAAAAAAAATTTACGTCCCTCGTATCGTGGGGTATCCGAATCACCCCCATGTATGTTCCGCGACTTTTTATAGTTTTCGAGTTAAGAATGTTTTCCTGAATTTTCGGAGAACAAGAAGAAGAACCGACCTGACCAACTTTAAAAAATTAAAAAAAAAGTAGAAAACTTTTTCGTTTTTTTTGCAACATCCTCATGAGTTGTATGTACTTTTATGCATAAAATAATTAGCTTTGTAACTTTGATTGAAGTTATGAAAATGTTGATCCAAAGTGAAAAATTTACGTTCGGTGAATTATGATAAAAATTTTGGTTCCTAACTAGCCCTTAAGAATGCACCATATATTCAGCTTACTACTCATTAAAAAAATAGTCCTTAAGGGGCTACTTTCGCTATAATCGGGCTTCAAAGACAGCTAGGTGGAAAAGTCTTATGGAAGGCTAATTTTTTGACCATTTTATCATTCTTAATGTTAATTATTGATAGAGAATACTGCAAACTAACCAACAAATAGCTTCAGAGGTTTGGTGAGAAAAGTTTTAAGTAAGAATTGGTATTGTTAATAAAACATCAAGAAATATTAATTCTTAAAATTTACAGACGATTTTTAAAGTTGCCACCTCCAGCAGCAATACACATTCTACACCCACATAAGAAATTGTCTTTCAATCGTCTTATAGTTTCTTTGTTCTCCCTCACAACACGTTCGGCTTCTGCAATCTTTTGTCTCAGCTCTTGTTCACTCGAACAGTCTCGGGTGTATGTTATTTTCTTGTAATAATAGCCCCAAACGAAGAAATCTATCGGCTTGAGGTCAGGTGAGCGTGGAGGGCACCTTATTGGTCCGCTGCGTCCGATCCATCTGTTGGGCTATGTTTAATTTAAGTAATTTCGGACTTGCGTTGCGTAGTGACTCGAGGCACCGCCATTTTGAAACACCATGGTTCGTCTACGCTCGAGGCTCACATCACCCAGCAACAATGGAAGTTTCTTTTCTAAGAAGTTTCTGTAGGTTTCTTCATTAAGTCTGGACGGCAGTTCAAACGGCCCAATTAGTTCAACATTAAGGACACCAGACCACAAGTTTACGCTGAAACGATGTTGGAAAGTTGAAGCTCACTTCGTGTGGATTTTCAATTGCCCACGTGTGGTAATTATGAATATTAAATATTCCAGATCTCTCAAATTGAAATATCTCTTTAACCCAACTTTAGAATTTAATTAAAGACTGGCAGTATACATTAACAATAAGCTTTACAATGGTATATATTTTACTCCTGTACAAAGAAGTGGCTGTTCACTTTGAATTGATGCTTTTATCAAGAAGCTAAATTTGTGGCAACTTTTTCTCTGATTTGTCGAATATACTAACCTATTATGTGTATAATTCATATTATAGCTAAGTTTCTTGAATATAGTAAGTAGGAATATAGTTTCATTTTTGTGTTTCTGCTTTTCATTCAGATTACAGAAAATATATGGCCAATGCAATTCGAGTGGCAACAATAAACCTTAATAGTCTCTCGGGAAATTGAGTAAATGGCTTTGTAATTGGCTATATTAATAGGCTACAATGACTGGACAGCTATATTGTTATACCGCCTGATGGCGCGATTACATTTGGTCCTTAGTCCGAATACGAGTGCCAATGGTATTCGGATAAACGACTAATGGCGGGAATACACTTGGCCGCTAGCCCGAATACGAGTGCCAATGGAATTCGGGTAAACGATTAAGTGTAAATGAACGGAGTCGAGTACGCCCACGCCCGTATTCGGGTAGTTTTATTTTGTTAACCCGACACTGCCTTCCAGCCCGTTTTCCAGTGTAAATATTGCATCGGGTGCCCGAATTCGAGTAATGTCTTACTTGCACTTGAATACGGGCTAACGACCAAGTGTAATTGAGCCATGAGTTATAGAAATGAAAAAAGACAATCAAAACTAATTACTGCTAGTTAAGAAACACAAGTAGATTTAAAATCAACATATTGAATCACATATTGTAACCTATCCGGTTGGTTACTAAATTCGATTCGATTATAATTTAATTTTAAATATTACGGTGTGCGTAATTGAACTAATCCTCGACCGATTTTCGTGAAATTTTATATGCATACTAGCTGACCCAGCGAACTTCGTACCGCCCTAGCGGACAAAATTGTGAATCTAAACCATTCTCAGATCCCCTTGAACACACACAAAAAATTTCATCAAAATCGGTCCAGTCGTTTAAGAGAAGTTCAGTGACATACACACTCACAGAAGAATTATATATATAAAGATTCAGTAGGTCTGAGATTCTGACAACATCTATTTTTCATCCCCCTAAATATTAAGGGTGGTTAAACCTTTTTTTTTTGACAAAATTTTTTGTTCCTATTTTTTTC
Source organism: Chilo suppressalis (assembly GCA_902850365.2). Taxonomy (NCBI): domain Eukaryota; kingdom Metazoa; phylum Arthropoda; class Insecta; order Lepidoptera; family Crambidae; genus Chilo; species Chilo suppressalis. The sequence continues at coordinate 18,979,605 of OU963897.1, read as the reverse complement.
TAAATCATACAAAAATACATACAACCCTAAATTTTCACCCTTCTACCACCAAGCCCTATTTTTTTATGGCGGTACGAAGTTCGCTGGGACAGCTAGTTTACATATAAAACTGTACCTTTTGACAAGTTTTTTATAGATTTTCGGTGATATAAAAAGATATGCATGGATTTCTCTTTTTCAGTTTTATTACTTTTGTTTCACATTAAGCCCGTATTAGAAGGATTTTTATATATTATATTATGTCGTAAAGAAGCCTTTATAAGCATTATTAAAACCACAATCTAATTCCGCATTATTCAGGAGATGTTTTCTTTAGGGTTGTCACATTTTATATCCAAATGTCAATATTATTTTTAATCCATTATTTTTTTTATTTATTTATTGTAAAGACAATCACAGCTCGATATATATCTACATGAAAAAATATTTTTAAAATTTTGGAGGCCAATTAAGATCATCCACTTTGTAACATCGAATCCATCTGAATATGTACCTATGTGCTCAAGGAAAATCAATTTAACATTAACATAAAAATACATGTGTCTACACATAAATATAATTAGGTATTTATACATAAATACATATAAATAAAAATAATATGATTATATAAATATGAGGTTAATCGTGCATTTAATATAACATAAGGAAAAAACAAGTTGCCGTTGCCTCTTCATAATCCCTACCTCTAAATTATGAACAAAGAGCAGGAGTCTCTTTGTACTATACTATCTGGGTTAATTTACTACATCTCCAGTTAAAATCATTCCAATTCAATCAATTAAACATCACTAATTAAAAAGATAATTTATGGCATGCATTAAAATGATCGTTAGCTTTCTCTGAGACATAGAATAAATCAACCGATCTTTATTTTAATATTAATAAGAATAAATAATTTTTATTTCAGGCACTGGTATGCACTCAATTAATATAATTTACGCAAACATTTACATTTCCGCGGTGTAAAAAATTCTCTAACATTTACTAGGTGGGCCCTAAAGAAGAGATTGTGTTTTTTTTATTTTATGTCTAATTTGACAGATTTGTATGGAAATGCATTAAATATGAAATGAAGGCGTAATGTTATTAAATTTTTACTGCTATATATAGATTCTAAAGAAAATTTTACTTGAAAAAAAGCCACTCGGTCCAGGCATCAGACAGGTTTCTGACTCTCGCCTGGATCGATCTAACACGGATCGTTTCATACATGAAATCTTTATTAGTATTGAAAAAAAATATTTGTATTTTAGATGACCTGGATACACTTCAGCGGGATGCAAAAAATATAGGTAATCCAAAGTGAAACCGTTTGTAAGTCTGGTATCTAGCAAGAAAATCTATTAATAGGATACGATCGACCGATACGTGTCTTATAGATGTAAAACTGTATACTATACGTACGTCAGGAACGCAATGCTGACACAGTTGTGTTTAACCAACGAATCGCATTAAAACGAGAACTTGAATTTCAATCGTGTAAGTACTTACTTACGGCACAAGTTTTAAAAACAACGATGATTGAAGAAATGTCGCATCCTCCTGAAGTGTATCCAGGGCACCTAATTTTTTTTTTCAAATCTAATAAAGTTTTCATTTATGAAACGATCCATGTTAAAACGAAGTCAAGAGTCTGAAACCTGTCTGATGCCTGGACAGAGTGGATTTTTTTCAAGTAAAATATTTTTTAGAATCTAAATCTAGCAGTAAAAATTAATTACGCCTTTATCTCATATTTAATATTTTTTCATACAAATCTGTCAAATTAGACATAAATTATATTCAGTTCTAGTTTCATGAACATCTTTTGTCATTTTAAGACTTGAAAATATAAAACATATTAGGAACAATATATTAATAAATATGCAATCTCGCTATACGCCCTTAACGTAACGCGGGGTCAATCACCTCTATTAGAATATTTTGTCAAACATCCAGGATACGCAAGAATAATCCGGAGTATTTTGGTTGGTTTCACTGCTTATCAAAAAAGTATTTCACCGTTGACCTCGTTATATACAGGGTGGCCGGGGAGTTGACGTTCAAGCGTAAAATTTAGATACTTTATGATGAGGAGTATCCAAATCACCTCCATGTATGTTCTACGATTTTGCGTAGTTTTCGAGTTATAATTTTTTAATGATTTTTTTCGTAATTACCACCTAACATCCGTTTTCGATTTTTTTCTCATTCGGTTGGACGTTTCAGGTTCAGTTTTTTTATAATAACTGACTAACATAGTCTAACCTATCACCCGAAAACTAATGGTTTACCTAGGCATTGCAGTATTCACTTAGAATTTGTTCGAAAGTTCAAAATTACGATTTGAGCTCAATACACACAAATTTTCTAAGTATCAAAAAAAAATGTAAATGGGGGGATTTTGAGTTCAATGTGCTTTTAGAAACTTTCTGAGACATTAAACTTTCAAACAAGGCCAAATAAAGAAACGGTTAATGGGGGTTTATTTTCTGTAACTGACCTTCAAAGTAAATTAAGACATTTTCAAAGGAATTATTTTATTTTACTTAAATCTTTGACTTTCTATGAGTTATGATGGATATGAGTAAAACGCAGTTAATTGTGAACAAAATAAATTAATTTAAAGCAAATTTTCAAAATTTTGCCCTCCCACAGAAATACACAATCTACATCTGCGCAAAAAATTATGTTTTAGGTGCCTAAAAGCTTCACGGTTATTTTGACAGTGGTTTCAGCTTCGCGAATTTTTGCTCTCAGTTCTTCTTCACTCGAAGCTTCTCAACGAACGCAATTTCTTTAAAGTAGCCCCAGATAAAAAAATCAATAGGGTTAAGGTCAGGCGAGCGTGGGGCCAGGCAATTGGCCCTTGTCGCCCGATCCACCTGTTGAGGTAGGTCATCAGACCTTAGACCACTAAATGGCGACGCACTTGTGTCGCGTAATGACATGGCGCCCCGTCGTTCTAGAATACCATCGTTCTTCTTAATTCAAGATTTACATCTTCCAGTAATATGGGTAGATTGTCTTCTAAAAAACTTTTGGATGTGTCGCCGTCTAATCTCGATGGCAGTTCAAATGCGCCTATTAATTCGCCATTCAAAACACCAGACCACATGTCAACGCTAAGACGATGTTATAATGATGATGGTCTGGCGGCATGTGGACTTTCGACGGCCCAAATGTGAAAATTGTGGATATTGAAAATCCCAGTTCGCTCAAATCTTGACTCGTCGGTCCACAAGATTTTATTAAAGTATCCGGGATCTTCTTCCTCTTTCTGCAACATAGTTCTACAGAACTCGACTCTCAATAATTGATAATCTGAAGGCTGCAACGCTTGTACTTTTTGTATGTGGTAGGCGTGAAGTGATTCCTCACGCAAAATATCCTGTATTGAAGATTTTGGTAAGTCAAGGTTACGAGCTAATGCTCTCGTACTTGTACTACTATTGCGTTGCACTTCTTCCAGTACGATTTTCCTGCGTTCCTGATCAACCCTCCGAACGCCTTCACCGCCACGTTGGCCAGGAATGCGGCCTGCCGTTAACGTATTGTGAGTATTCATGTACACATGATAGTCAGGGTAATGATCAGGTTGCGCTCCGCCTCGGCGTTGAAGTTGATCCCCGTAGAAATAATGCATTTCTGCATATTCACTCAGTGTGTAGGGCATCACTAACACTTCTAAGTAACTACAGTCCAAATCGTTAGGCACTACGGAATCCAGTAACAAGCAGGGGTCAAACAAGTAAGCAGCGGCGGTAACAGTAGGCAAATAGTGGTCGAGAAAAAACGGCAGAATAAGACGAATAAGTACTTACTTATTCGTCTTATTATAGTAGTAGAATTTAGGTCATTAACAACTGTGTTTTACTCAAATCCATTATAACTGAGAGATAGGCAAAGATTTAAATAAAAGAAAATAATTCCTTGAAAAATGCCTTAATTTACTTTGAAGGTCAGTTACAGAAAAAAATCCCCCTATCTTTATTTGACCTTGTTTGAAAGTTTAATGTCTCAGGAAGTTTCTAAAAGCACATTGAACTCAAAATCCCCCCATTTACATTTTTTTTGATACTTTGAAAATTTGTGTGTACTGAGCTCAAATCGTAATTTTGAACTTTCGAACAAATTCTAAGTGAATTCTGCAATGCCTAGGTAAACCATTAGTTTTCGGGTGATAAGTTAGACTATGTTAGTCAGTTATTACAAAAAAAACTGAACCAGAAACGCCCAACCGAATGAGAAAAAAATCGAAAACGGATGTTAGGTGGTAATTACGAAAAAAAACATCAAAAAAAATTATAACTCGAAAACTACGCAAAATCGTAGAACATACATGGGGGTGATTTGGATACTCCTTATCATAAAGTATCTAAATTTTATGCTTGAACGTCAACTCCCCGGCCACCCTGTATACTTTTTCATGACATTGTTAATCAATAGGCTAGTTGACCCTTTTTGGAAAAGGATTTTAAATGGTTAATAAATGTTCCATTACATCGAAAAAAAATGTATTGTATTTTTTGAGATCTAGAAAGCTACAAATCTTTAATTTTAAGTCCAGTCATTACGTCGGAAAAATCGGGAAATAAATGAAAATGAACCGAGAAAGCCAAATTTTGGATACTACGTGGGGGACGGCAAGAAAAGCTTAAGTTCAAATTGTCGACCAGAATAACCTTGTGCAATTTCCGCCATCTTGAAAAAACCCTTAAATTCAGTTTTTTCATCATAACTCGGTTCCCCGTTGAGATACGAAAATTTTTATAGAACACTTTTTTGTTGCTCTTCTCGCGATCTACAATTAAGGTCCCATGCATTTTTCACGTATCGATCGTCGTTTTCGAGATATCGATCAAAAATATCAAAAATTTGGGGAGAATCTTTTTTTTTCGCTATTTACTTTTTTCTGGTGAAAGATATCGAAAAATATTTGAAATAAAACTTGTAGAGCGTGTCCAGACCTACAAATTCGTTTTTTTATTTTTCATTTCTGACAAAAATTACGACCTCCAGCGCGCCACATAGTCGGCCCCAGCGCGCCCGACGCGTCTCCATGGCGCGTCATGGCGTCTCGCCATGGAGCACGTGACCACGGTAATATTATCTATACAGTATTGTGACTCCGCCCTGTCCTTGAAAATAAATAGTACAGTCAATCTGTAGGTTGAGTGGTGAAAAAAAAACCTAAAGGGTAAGTCTTGTTTTTTCTGTTGCCAAATGACGTCAGTAAGCCACCTTGGCGATGGGCATGTTCAACTCGTAGGCGTTTTTTGAAAAACTCAAAAAAACCGTCAAAAATTTTTTGAAACGCATTTTTCTTGTTTTGTATGCATTTTAGAAACTTTTTTTTCGACCATAATTGTAGAGGGCGTTGAGTGCTACAATTTATGTCATTGTTGCAATCTCGTACAACAAAAAATGCTCATTGTAGGTGGCGTAAATAGTAAAACGTACATTGAAATGTGCACTGCAAATGTGTACGTGAACTGCCCAAAACCGCTCTATTGGATTTTTCATACCTACGCAATTTATAACTTGAAAACAGTAAGTAATACAAAAAAATTGTTTATACAAAAGTTGTTGGTAATTATGTACGAAACAACTTTGCCATTTAAAGTTTTCCATTAAAATGATATTTTCAGGGTGAAAAAGTGAAAAAACACTTTTTTGAGACTTTAGCGCCACCTACAATGAGCATTTTTTGTTGTACTAGATTGCAACAATGACATAAATTGTAGCACTCAACGCCCTCTACAATTATGGTCGAAAAAAAAGTTTCTAAAATGCATACAAAACAAGAAAAATACGTTTCAAAAAATTTTTGACGGTTTTTTTTGAGTTTTTCAAAAAACGCCTACGAGTTGAACATGCCCATCGCAAAGGTGGCTTACTGACGTCATTTGGCAACAGAAAAAACAAGACTTACCCTTTAGGTTTTTTTTCACTCAAACGATATTTCTTTCGACAGATTGATTGTACTAAAATGCCTACACCGAGCGCTGTGTTGGCACGCGGTAGGGCCGCCAGCCTACAGTATTTTATGTAGTTTTGTTTTGTCTCTTTTTTCATCCTAACCACTTATTTATATATTATTCCAGATATTTTGCCCGATGGAAAGACCGAAATACCTAAATATTAGAAACAAATAACGTACTGGTAGATAGGTATATAAAAAATATTCTATAAAGGTAAGACACCTTTCCAATATTTCAGGTAGGTAATTTAAAAAATGATATCTCTGGGTGTGTTATTGAAGAGTTCAAGCAACCAAAAACAGCAATTGTGCTGTTGTACGATATTGATCGTCGTTTGTTCTTTTCCATACTAAATTATGTAGGTATCTACTTAATTAAATCAAATATTTACAATACAAAACGCATGTTTAAGCACGGCTAACTGCATAAAAAACAATTCAGACCGTTCGGTCGTCGTTGCGGCGCGGCGGCGCATTCGCGACTGGGTGCACGCCGAGAGCACATCGAACTCGAGTGGCGTGTAGGTATGACTCGCTTTCCGACCGTTTGTATGAAGATAGAATACTGTATGATATTATTACCGTGACGTGACTATGCGACCGTTAGAGTTTGGGCGTGGGTCAGGTATAAAAGACCCTTTTTTCGTGTTCGTGCCGGAACATCTGCTCCTTATTCGTAGCATTCCAGTCAGTTGTCTCGAGTCTTTTGAAGCGAGCATACGTGTTTGAAAAATTGTGTGAAAATGGGTGATTGTTTCATTTGCAAAAAACCTCTGTTTGACGATGTTTAAGTGGCTAAAAAGAGAGCTGTTCAGACTCTTAGCGGCGAGTGTGAAAAGAGGACATGTGGAGCATCAACAAATGTTAGAAAATATTGACTCAGTGAGTGTTCATAGTTCCTGCTACAAAAAATATGGAAACCAACGGCTAGCGTCGATTGCTTCTCGACGAAGTGAGTCTCCATCGCAAGAACCAGAACCCGAAGAAGAACTGCAGGTCATTCCCACTTTTGATTTTAAAAATCGATGTTTATTTTGTGGAGAAATATTTTGCAACGAATCGAAATTACCAACGCATAGACGGAAAAAAATTCATTCCGTGGTAGAAATATCAATGAATGAAAAAATTATGGGATACCTGTCTGGACGTGACGATGAATTTGCCACTTCAATCATCGAGCGTATCCGAGATATACCTGATCTCGTCGCAGTTGGAGCTCGATACCATCGAACATGTATTTCTCATGTATATCATGCACTACCTCATGGAGAATAAGAAAGGACGACCTACGGGGGACAAAGTAGACGAGGCAATGGAAGGAATTTACTCCTTTCTGAAAGAAAATTCCGAAGAATGTCAATTTTCTATTAGCGAGTTGATGAACCAAATAAATGGAGATTTCGTTCCTCACATCAGAACGGTTAAAAATTTCATTCTCATAATCGAGAAACAAAAACGTGATTGCGTGGTGTGCTTTCGAAATACCGGTTTCAAAATACTCTCGGATAAATGGTACGAAGAAAAAAAAAAGGATTATCACGAAGAAAGATTAAGAGTTATTCGCGAAGCTGCTGCGATAATCCGTGAGGACATTAGAGGTGTCGTTTACGATAAAAACAATTATCCCCTATCGGATGAATTCGTGAAAGATGTCGAAGCCGCTGTTCCTGAATCTTTGCAAGTTTTTCTTACTACAATGATAACAAAAGATAAACGTGGTGCATTGGAACAATGGAAAAAAAAATGTACAGCGATAGCTCACTCCATAATAACAGCCGTACGTCCGCGTTCGTTTTTCTCTCCGCTGCAGTTAGGTGTTGGGACTTTCCTTTACAAGAAATTTGGTTCAAAAAGTCTCATCAACATATTATCAGCTATGGGATTCTGTGCACCGTATCGAGAAATAACAATTTTCGAGAATTCATGCATTCATCGAGCTGAAAGTGAAATTTTGGAAAATTCCTTCAGTCAATTTGTATTTGACAATGCGGATTTTAACATAAACACCCTTGACGGTCATGGAACGTTTCATGCAATGGGAGGAATACACTGCGTGACTCCCTACACATCTATCCAGCGTGAGAAAAAAATCCCGCGTATTGTCGAAATAAAATCAGCTTCAGTAGTTGCACAATTGGGCATGGTACCTGTACTCTCTTACAACAAACATAAATCGGCAGGCTTACAGGCTATAACTGTTGCCGATGTCGAAGCTCTTCGTCAACTTCCAAGCGAAATTTTACCAACAATACCAGATTTGATCTGGCTTTACGGAAAATGGAGTTGCTCTGTTGGAATTCCAGGATGGAATGGATTTATGGAGAGTGTAACCGCCAATGTGCCATACGAACGCTCAAAAGTTATCTGTCTTCCGTTTATCAATGCGCCGCCATCGGATTATGACACGATCCTGACATCGCTTCTCGAAGCTGTCGAGAATTCGAAGCGTTGCAGTCAAAAAACCACCTTCATCACATTTGATCAACCGCTGTACTGGAAAGCTCGCGACATCGTGGGAGCTGCTGACCCAACATCCGATTTAAAAAACGTCGTAGTGAGACTTGGTGGATTTCATCTCCTGGTGTCGTTTATGGGATCAATTGGCATGATCATGTCCGGTAGTGGGGTTGAAGAGCTTTTCAAGCTCATTTATGCAGAAAATTGTGTTGAAAAAATTCTTGCCGGCCACGCATATGCGAGAGCTGTTCGCGCGGCAAAGCTATGGGTACAGTACCATCGCATGGTTTCTCTGGTGAAGAACTTCCTGGAAGCAGAAAGATCCGGTAATTGGGAACTTCATCTCGATACCATACAAAAAATGCTTCCTTTCTTTCATGCCAGCGTCCACTTCCTGTATGCGAAGTCTGCTCATTTATACCTACAAGATATGCGAGCTCTGAGTGAAAAAATACCCATAGAAGATTACGTCAAGTTCACTAGACGTGGCTGCTTCACGATTCGTCGCTCGGAAAAATTTTGGTCTGGGATAATGTCGGACATGACGATAGAGCAGACTCTTATGCGATCCATGAAGACAACAGGAGGACTGACTCAGGGACGGGGAATTACAGACAGCACAATAGCATCGTGGACTTTGGGCATGGTTCAGCTTCAAAACATTTGTGAACAAATTGAAAATTTTTCCGGAGTATCCTGCTCTACGACCGAACAGCACGTTGACATGAGACCCTCGCGGATTTCTCGAGACAATTGTGACGTTGAGAAATTGGACATGTGGCTCGCAGGTCATAATCCTTTTCCAGAGAACAAAGAATTGATGTCTATCGGCACAGGAGTTATTGCAAACGAGAACATTAATTGTCATCGTGCATACGAAATTGGTCGCGAAATGATGAATAAAATCATAGGAGTGGATTTCGGGTCTTTGTCATTCAGAAGGAAGGATAAAGTGCTCTCTTTATCGACAGTAAATACCAGCATTACAATCGACGAGTCACCAGTTCCGATCGATCCATTGTTGCTCTTCCAAAGAATGTGCATAACGAAGAATTCCGAGACTGACCTGAAAATTTTTCTGGCATACGAGCTCGCTCCGTTCCCATTGTCATTGTTCACCGAAGAAGGAATGCGAAAAGGAACAAAGTCGCTATTATACAACGCCTTCGAACCTTTGACAGAAAATTTCCAAACTGGTGACTGACATCATCACATAATCGACGGTGGTTTCCTTCTCCACAAAGTTGTCTGGGGTCGAGTTGAGACGTTTGATCTCATTTGCAAAAAATATGTCGCATACGTACAACAACACTTCGGAGAAACTGTTACAATTGTTTTCGACGGTTATCCGACTGATATGAGACTCGCAGGAACCAAAACTTCGGAAAGGGCACGACGTTCAAGGAAGAACCAATCGCCAGAGTTCACGTTCGACGAAACTACTACTCCGAAAGTTAGCCAGGAGAAGTTTCTTGCAAGGGACCAAAATAAGAACAATTTGATACAAATGCTTCGTCGTTATTTTGCAAATACCGGGATAAAAGAAGAACAGGCTTTTGAGGATGCTGACACTCTCATCGTAACCACAGCAATTAAAGAAGCATCGCTCCATGACTCTGTGGAAATCGTTGGCGAAGATATCGATCTTTTGGTCCTAATTTGCGGACTTGCAATGGAGAAAAAAAATATTTTCTTCCACAAACCAGCCAAAGGCAAAACACCGGCAAAAGTGTACTCTCCAAATTGTTTCAAGCACGATAAGTCTGTTCTTGAGAATATTCTTTTCATCCATGCTTTCAGCGGTTGTGACACCACGTCATCTTTTTATAACATTGGAAAGTCGAAGTTCATCAGCACCCTCGAGAAGAATCCGAACCTCCGGTCATCGGTAGAATTATTCAAGCAAGAAAAGGTCGATCCGGAGATGCTAGCTTGCGCGGGAAATCTGTTCCTTATCGCTCTTTATGGTGGTCGTAAAGAGGACACGACGATGGATATTTTGCGATTACATCGCTTCGCAAAATCAATGACGACAAGCAAGACGAATAATCTTTCACTGCTCCCACCAACGGAAAGTGCAGTCCGCCAACACGTTTTCTGGACATATTTACAAGTACAAACGTGGCTCGGAATTTTTAAAGATCCTCAAGAATGGGGTTGGCGACAAACAAATAACGGGCTCGAACCAATTTGCACCACAGCCGCACCCGCTCCACCTGAACTTTTGAAACTCATTTCGTGCAAATGCAAAGGAAAGTGTGGAGCTGCTTGTGGCTGCAGGAAAGCAGGAATCCATTGCTCCGTTATTTGCCTACACTGCAGTGGACAGACATGTGACAATGTCGCCAGAGTCGAAATTTTATTCAACGACGATCACGACGATGACGATGATTACGATTTTTCGACCGTCACAACATCATTTCCTGCGATTGAAGAGGTTTCATGACTCGAAGAGTCTACGGAGGAGGAACTTGAACAGGACCATCCAAACGACGAAAAACGTGTGAAAAAAATTACCACTTGTAATCATTATGTTTGCTGCATAAAAATTATTTCATCAATAAAGGACAATGGTAAAATTGGCCTAAGAACCAACACCAATTTGGAATTTATGATAATTCTTAGTATATTTTTGCGATAATTATCAGTATTTAGATTGTGACGGACACTCCAGTTAAGTAAGCTAAATTAAAAAGTTAATAAATAATCTGAGACAATAAATACCATTTTATGTGTATAATCTATGACAGCGCTGCAAACAAAACACTCTTTATTCCTAATGCCGGCACTTCACTTGGCTATTTGTATTTGCTATTTAAAAACCTGACATCAGTCTGTCCTTTTCATTCCTTATTAAGCATGACAAGGACAAACTGTTGTCAAGTGAAGGGCCGGCATAAACTCGTTACTCTGTGGTTGAGGTGCAGGCAATCTGTATTCGTAGTAATCTGTGGCATTCGTGCATTCTCGTCAAAGAGTACTTTTTATTTACGGAAAATTCTCGTTTCGAATTACCTGTTGTGTGTATTTATTTGCGATTGTTTTTCCTTTAATTTAACTATTACTATGTCGGCTCTCTAATATGCCATCGATGTTACCAAAGAGCAGAAACCTTATTACCAAGTGCTAGTGAACCTGTGCCACAACATTCTGAGAGGATCATACTGCCAAATTATTCAAGAACACCTGATACACATTCACGCTGCACAATACACATGTGTAATAAATAAATAATAAATCCAATATACAAAATGATACAATTATGTGAAAAATAGCCAATAAATAATAAGAAGCAAAACTACAGTTTTTATTTTATTCTAACCAAGTTTTTCCTAATAGTTATTCTTTAAAATCGCACCGAATAAAATGAATTAGTTGTAAAATTAATTCAATTCATACTGAGTTCATACTAAGTTCGTAGGTTGACCTATGTTTCATTGAATATTAAACATAACCTCAAAAAAATTTTAGTTTTCCTAATAATTTAAGTTCTCAGAAGTGTCCGTCAATAATTTTTGTTTTTACAGTCATTTACTTGCGATTTCGAATCTAGAAAATAATATTTCATGATTGTTGGTTCTTAGGCTAATTATGTATGGACGCAGAACAATGTCCTTTCATGTATTTGATTTCTAATTTGGCTGGTTTATGATTTTTTTTTTGTATTGCAATAATTCCCTGAACCATTTTTCATCCATTTTGACGCGTGGATACAACCGAGCGAGCGGCTAAATGACAACCGGGCACAGTTTCACTGACTTTGTGGCGCGCTAGAGGTCGTAATTTTTGTCGGAAATGAAAAATAAAAAAACGAATTTGTAGGTCTGGGCACGTTTTACAAGTTTTATTTTAAACATTTTTCGATATCTTTCACCAGAAAAAAGTAAATAGCGAAAAAAAATATTCTCCCCAAATTTTTGATATTTTTGATCGATATCTCGAAAACGACGATCGATACGTGAAAAATGCATGGGACCTTAATTGTAGATCGTGAGAAGAGCAACAAAAAAGTATTCTATAAAAATTTTCGTCTCAACGGGGAACCAAGTTATGATGAAAAAACTGAATTTAAGGGTTTTTTCAAGATGGCGGAAATTGCACAAGGTTATTTTGGTCGACAATTTGAACTTAAGCTTTTCTAGCCACCCCCCACGTGATATCCAAAATTTGGCTTTCTCGGTTCATTTTCACTTTTAAACGTATATAATGAGTCTATAGATTATCTATGCTATGACGTCAACTGTAGTAAACAAAAACTCGTAAGCACGTAGAAAATAACTTATCTGAGTTTATAATAAAAAAAAACATGCTTTCTAATAAATACCGCGAAAAATAAAGTGATTATCATTATTGTATTGTACGAGAATATAAAAACACATCCTTGAAGACTCCAGGAAAGTTGTGGATTAAAGTGCCGAAAGAAATTAACCTACGCAACTTTATTACACTTATTCATATGTTGTATCAGTTTTATGTTTATTACTACATTGGTATCGATTCTGGCGTGATTCTCTAAAACTAAATTTAACATCAGTCTCTCCTTTTCATTCTGTATAGAGAATGATAGGGATGCACTGTTGTCAAATTTAAGTTTAGCTTTAGAGAGTCATGCCAGAATCGACATCAGTGTAATACTAAATGCACTGTAACTTACATAGATGCCTTGTCGTTTCTCTGCTCCGCAGAGCAGACATCGGGGTTTAGTGCAAAAAATTCACCAAATTTTAATGCGTCAATTCTTGGCAGATTTGTGCTTTCTGCTTTTACAAAGCCGGCATCCATAATTAGTTTTGTCAAAAAAAAACAGTAAACGGAAACTTTTCTAAAGTTAAAAGTGTTTTAAGATAAAATTAGTCAGATGAAAGAATCCACCCACAGTAACACGCGAATGACATTTAGTTGTTTACTACAAGAGATGTCACAATCATGGCGGATGTGGCGAACAGCGTTTTTAGTGTTTAAAAAATATAGACTAAAAAATATTTTTTCAAGTTAAATTTCTACAGCAATCTTCTGCTTTTATGAAGTGAAATCGATATATTTAGGTTCCTTAGACCAAATACTTTAAGAAATAAACATTTATTTAATACAATTCGACATGAGTCAACTAGCCTATTCATGCTTCTATAACTGGCATTATAAAAGGCAATTATTAAATTTGTTATCTCAACTATTACTTATTACAAATAAATCAGATTCAGCGGATTTTAATTAGATTCGCAAAAATATTTTTGTTTAACGACATTATAGTGACATTAGAGCTCGTTCCCACTTGTCGGGTGTCGGATCCGTATATTAATCGGAGGTTCCAGTGGCAGAGCATTATTTATGAAGCTATTAACACTTATCGGAAACCGATTTGGTGTCGGCTCCGATAAGAAGTGTCGGGTGTTTTGCCAGCCCTCTACGCCCGGAAAAAAATCGTGTCATATCTCGCTCGCCTATGATTAAGAATGGCGCTGTTCATATTTGTCAGGTGTCGGGGCTGACTATCCTCCCCCGCTACCCCTTGTTCCGTCCGTAACGCCTTTTCAGTACAAATGCAGTCTCTTAAGTCCTGTATTTTGCTCACTAATATTTGAGTCAGTAGATCGTTGAATGTTGATATTGGCGTCCTAAAATAATGAAACACTTAATTTCATCACTTCTCAATTTTGTTATTAAGTTCTGAAATTTACCCAAAATGAAATCTTTCCCTAAGGAATATGTGCACCCAATATTTACATCCCATGGCTCTCTTTCTTTGTTGTCTTAAATAAAAATAGGAACATCAGGCGTCTCTACGCGCTCACTTAGGCACTCTTGCCTAAAATTGGTTAAAGCTTCAACCGTGACCGACAACCGATTATTAATCGTGTGTGTGAACAGAGGCACCGACATCCGATTAATATACGGATCCGACACCCGACAAGTGGGCACCAGCTCTTATAGTTTTAAAGGGCTTTGCATTGTCGTGTGCCTACATAGTTCTTTGCGAGGGCCAATTTGTGTAATATCCTGCTTAGCACTGAGAAAAGTAGAAATAAATTGATGTTCATAGAAGACCACAACGATAAGTTAATAAATACTTTGGCCTTTTTATATTATATATTATTTAATATCTACATATCCATACTTCAAAACGAAACTGAAAAGCTCATTAACAGGCGCTTGATCGATTATCTTGAATCCAAAAATCTAATCGCTAAGTCACATTTTGGTTTTAGAGATCACGAGTCGACCTGTTCATGATCTAACGGATTATAGTATAGTCTCTAAACTAGATAAGAAGAAAAATATTCTTGCAGTATTTCTGGACCTAACGAAGGCTTTTGACACAGTCTCTACACCACTATTATTGAATAAGCTTGAAAAAATGGGTATTCGAAATATGCAACTAAGATTGTTCCAAGATTACTTGACAAATTGCTACAAGGAGTGAAGATCTGAGATTATACCAGTACAGCTATACCCATAACTTATGGAGTACCCCAGGGAAGCGTAATAGGACCTACGCTCTTTCTCGCTTTTATCAATGACTTGTGTAATATGCAATTGACCAATGGCAAAGTTATAACCTTCGTCGACGACACTGCGTTAATTTTTCATGGTGATTCCTGGCTACAAGCGTATGAATTTGCACAACATGGTTTTGATAAGGTGTATTCCTGGCTTACTGACAACGCTCTAACACTTAATGTTGAAAAAACTAAATATATTCCTTTCGCTATCCAAAATACAGGTGCTTCTGTACATGAACACCACTATATAGTAGCCCACTCTTGTTTAACTGGCTAGGTGTGCTTATGTTTTGACAACCACATCAATGGCTGTCAGCCAGGACCCGTAAATTAATTTTTATTTTTAAAAACCTAAGACATATTGACGATAAAATAGTCATCAAAATGGTGTACTTAGCGTTATGCCAATCGACAATAATAAGCTATTGTATCACTGTATGGGGAGGTGCGTCAAAACTAAAATCTTAAAGGTCGAAAGAGCCCAGAGAGCTATTTTAAAGGTACACACATCAAAAAAAGTTTGCGATCACCTTGAAAATAGTTTTTTGTGTTACAGAAGACTTTTAAGTAATTTATTTTACTGATAAGATTCAAAATTTTTAAATTAGAACTAGAAAGTAAAACAATAAAATATTGTTTTTCCATATAAAAAGACATGAAATCCAAGCTGACACTCATTATTAAGGTAATTATTAACACAGCCTCTATCACCACCCTTATGAATAGGTATTACATCAGCAAGTTTGAATTTATCAGTGTTTATGTGTTATTTATCAGTTTGCTAGACGAGACGAGCTTTGTACCGAAAAACTTCGCATTCCCCCTCTTCCTTTTAAAAATCCACTTGGACTTTACAGTCTTCTTACTAAAGTGACCAGCACTTGTTGTCCAGAAAAGATTTGTATTCCTCATCCATGGCAGCTTTCCATTGTAGAGAGTCTGGTCCAGTCAGAGCTTCACTAACTGTTTCGGGTCATCATCCTCATCAAACTTCTTTGAATGACGAAAGTAAAGCATCTTCAAACTCGCTGAAATTACGCGAATGTTCAGAATCGAATGACGATCTGTTCGGAACATACCTATCAAAACTGTCGTTCCCCTCAGTACTCACATCTGAACTCACAGTTTGCTCTAAGCTGCTAACTGCCTGGTCTTGTTGTAAACTGTCTACAATCTCAGACTCTTCTGTATTGTTTAATACCGTAAACTGCTTTGGACCACATTCATGAGTGAGCGATGACTTAATGTCCTTGTTTTCAAGGAACACTACATCTCTAGATATTTTTAACGACTTCGACTTAGGGTCGATAAGGCGATACCCTTTAGATTCCTCACAATAACCTACGAATTAATTCATCTGTGTTTTTAAATCTAGCTTACGTCTAATATTTACAACGGCATATGTTAAGCATCCTAAAATTCTAAGATGGTGTAAGTTTACCTTACGACCACTCCACTTTTCATCGGGCGTAACACCACGCACAGCCTTCGTCGGACAGCGATATTTGATGTTAACTGCCGTGTTGACAGCTTCAGCTCAGTACTTGTTTCCTAGACCAGCCTCAACGAGCATTTACCTCACCGCTTCCACAATAGTCCAATTCGCACGTTCTGCTACACCGTTTTGCTGTAGACAGTATGGTACAGTAACTCATACTTCATACTATTCGATCACAAATAATCTTTAAAATTCAAAAAATTCAAAATTCAATATCATTTATTCAGTCTAGGCTGTTACAAGCACTTGTGAATGTCGAAAAGCTACGCCATCGGTTCGCAAATCTACGGCGGGAGACCTTGTACTGAGAAGAACCGGCAAGAAACTCAGCAAGGGCTGTTTTTTTCTCCCTGTATTATATACAGAGTCGTCAATTTGAAAAATGAGTTCAATATGAGATAACCCATGAAGTCACTTTCCATTACAAATGTAAATGATAAAACAATTATGACTATAAAATAAAAAATATAAAAAACAGATTTAAAAATGAAAAAAAGTTTAGGAATGCCGTGTCCCACTGTTTAGGCATAAAAACAAATGTACCATTAAAGTTAAATACAACGATTAATAGTACCCAATGTAGCAAGAGCAGACTCATCTCCGCTGGCAGCACCCGTTCACGAGCATGACGCATGAACCAGCCATCGCTTCGCTCAACCATTTTTTAGGGAACGTAACGACCCGCCTCACACGACACCGCCGAAGAGATTTTTAAGAGAGTATGACTACCCATAACCACATATGGATACTAGATAGCAATATAGGGAAAAAAAAAAATTAAGTACCAGTGTACATTACTATAAAAAACTATAAACACAACTGTAGGACACATGCATGTGGTTACCTAAACACTAGTGTCGACTCTGCCACTACCCTCCAAACCCAAAACCAAACCCAACATCAGTGCCCCCCCTTCATTCTGTATAGAGAATGATAAGGATACACCGCTGCAAAACCAAAGTTCAGGTCTAGAGAACCATGCCAGAATCCACACCACCATTAAATCTTTATCTCAGAAATAATAAATGTTCACCTAAATTTTTTGTTTCTGATTGCCGTGCCATACAGTATAAATACAATTACAAATAAAATTTAACTTAAATAATTAATTATCATTATAATAATAATAAAGTAGTATAGAGCAGACTCATCTCCGCTGGCAGCACCCGTTCACGAGCATGACGCATGAACCAGCCATCGTTTCGCTCAACCATATTGTAGGGAACGCAACGACCCGCCTCACACGACACCGCCGAAGAGATTTTTAAGAGAGCATGACTACCCATAACCACTCAAACCAAGCAAAATAGTTACTTAGAATTCAGGTAATTTATCTGTACGACACTGCAAACAAATACAAAACAAATTTACAGTTACAGCCATGCAGTTTTGTCATTTAAGTATTCTTTAATAGTATAATAGCCTTTCTTAAGTAAACAATTTTTAATGTGACACTTGAACTCATTTATGGGTAACTCAAGAATGGCATCAGGAATTTTATTATAAAAATGTATACCTTGACCCCTAAAAGATCGGTAAACCTTCTGTAACCTGTAGGGTGGCAATGCAAGCTTATTTCTATTCCTTGTGTTAAAATTATGCACGTTACTGTTTTTGGTATACAAATTGATATTATTTTTAACGAGGAGTATACAATTGTAAATGAATTGAGAAGCAACAGTCAAAATGCCGATTTCTTTAAATTTTTCTCTAAGAGATGTTCGGCTACTCAATTGATAAATAGATCTCACAGCTCTTTTTTGTAGAATGAATATACTTTCAATATCAGCTGCTGTTCCCCAGAGTATAATGCCGTATGATAAGATACTATGAAAGTAACTAAAATATACAGTCCTGGCAGTTTCTGTATCAGTAAGTTGTCTCATCTTTCTTATGGCATAAGCTGCTGAACTAAGTTTACCAGCCAAAAGCGTAGTGTGATGATTCCATTGCAGTTTTGAGTCTATAGTTATACCCAAGAATGTAGTTGAGTCTACTAAATCTAATTTATTATTATTTAATTTAATTTCAATATGTTCGACTTTTACATTAGGTAAAGAAAATTTAATACACTTGGTTTTATTAGCATTTAGCTTTAGATTATTAACATTAAACCATTGCAAAACTTGCGAGAGAGCATTATTAACATCGTCATAGTTGTTCTTGCGCCTGTCAACGTTAAATAATAAAGATGTGTCATCAGCAAATAATACTATCTCACACAAATCTTCTACAAAAAATGGCAAATCATTTATATATACTAGAAACAGAAAGGGACCCAAAATTGAACCCTGGGGAACGCCCATTTCCACATGAGATCCAGATGATCTAACACCATTTAACTCTACAGTTTGAATTCTGGAACTGAGATACGACTGTATTAATTTATATGCAGTACCTTTGACTCCATAATGACTTAATTTCAATAACAGCGTGTGATGATCAACGCAATCAAAAGCTTTGGATAAGTCACAGAACACTCCAAGAACATTCTGCGACCTCTCCCAAGCCTCCAATATACTCCTTACAAGTGCAACACCCGCGTCAGTAGTAGATCTACCTCTGGTAAAACCAAATTGTTTCCTATGCAAAAGTTTATTTAGGTTGAAATGAGGCATTAATTGTTCCAGAATAATTTTCTCAAATATTTTACTTAGAACCGGTAATATTGATATAGGCCTATAATTTCCAGGTTCACTTCTATTTCCTGATTTAAAAAGAGGTATAACTTTACTGTATTTCATCAAATCCGGAAATATATATATCAACTAGATAAGGGGCAATAACGGGTATTATACTTTTAATAACTTTAGTAGAAATACCCCATAAATCACTTGTATTTTTTTGTTTAAGAGATTTAAAACACTTAATAACATCAATAAAACTAATATGTCTAAACTGAAACACGTTATCACACTTAGGTACATATTTCTCGAGCAATGTCTTGGCAGCCACCGTTGAAGAGCTCAAATTAGATGTAGCCACCAAAGGAACATTAACGAAATAATCATCAAAAATATTAGCGATATGTTCCTTAGATTTTATTAGAATATTATTGGACTTAATTTCAATAATATCGTCACGTGGCCTTTCTTTGCCTGTTTCACGATTTATAACATTCCACGTTGTTTTGATTTTATTATTCGATTTACATATTTTATTTTTAATAAAATTAGATTTGGCTGTTGCACATACCTTTTTGAAGGTTTTAGAATAACATTTAACGTAATCAATAAAACTTTGTGAATGATTATATTTTCTCAGATGATACAATTCATAAAGTTTGTTTCTACTTTTATAGATACTAGTCGTAGCCCAATCACAGAACTGTAACTTCTGAGTAAGTTTCGAAGTTTTTAAGGGAAAAGCCTTATCGAATTCATTCCTTATTAGATTAAAAAGATCCCCAAAAAGAATATCAGGATCATCATGTGTCCATGGGATATGAGAAATCCTATCATCAATGTTTTTTTGAAAATTTTCTAACCTGTTTTCTGTTACTGGTCTCAATTCAATTACTTTGGTTTCATTTTTTACATCTATTTTATATTGTATTTTTAAGCCATAATGGTCAGATGTAATACTATTAAAAATAGACTTACTATCAGGAGTACTATCTGTAAATACATTATCCAAACAAGTTGCCGAATGTGATGTCACCCTAGTCGGCTCAAAAAATTGATGGATCAAATTAAAACATTTAAATAGTGATATTATACGTACTGACATTGAATTTTGTTCAAGAATATTAATATTAAAGTCACCGCAAACAACCAAAAACTTATTTTTTGACTTTAACTTTTTCAGTACATCCTCCATTACAGATTCAAAAATGTTAAAGTTACCTACAGGGGGTCGGTATACGCATACTATTATCATCTTATTTAGTTCCACACAAGATAGCTCAATGCTACGTTCAATTGAAAGGCTAGCTATATCCTTTCTATCCTTACATCTAATATTTTTGTTGACAAAAATCAATGAGCCGCCGTGTATGGCTGTCTTTCGAACATAAGCACTCAACAACTGAAAATTGTTTATGTGATAAGACATTTCACAAAGCTTGAGCCAGTGTTCCGTTAAACATATAATGTGTATGTCCTCACTTTTCGAATACAATTCTAATTCTAGGTCTTTGCCAGCCAAACCTTGTATATTTTGATGAATATTTTAGAATAACATTTAACGTAATCAATAAAACTTTGAAATTGAATTGATTTGAATAAAACTTTTAAACAGCTTATTCACATATTCACCGCCTCTCAATGCTTTAATTTTCTTGCTGGTTTGTTTCTCGACAAGTGCCTTTAATTCCTTAAAGCACTGTTAGACCTGATCTTTCGTTTTGATACAAAAACAAAACGTTTTCTTACTGAAATCGTCTATAAACGTCAACATATACTTAGCACTGCCTATTGAATTATTTTGCATAGGCCCACATAAGTCGGTATGCACTAACTCCTTCTTAGGAAAAGGTAAACGAGGAGTGTTACCTTCAATGCAACTAATGCACGGTTCGTAATCATCACCGTAACTGATACCGTCTGCCATCCCACGCTTCAGAAGTCCCATACTCCTAGCTAGGACACCTAAATAGGTGTCCTAGCCGACGATGCCACGTGCCCTGATTAGCACGTCTACTACTCGACACAGGTAGAGCAGAAATATCACTATTTACATCCGATTCAACACGACCTGCAGAAGAATTCAAGTGCACTGTATCATCAGGTAATTCACTCTGACCAGAAAACAATTTTAATTTGTAAAAATAATTTTCCCTATTTGCAGTACTTACAATATTATTATCAAATAAAATGTTACAAAAATCATTCCTATATATTAATTTAAAACCGTCAAGTGTCAATACGTTGAAAGACAACAAATTATAATTAATAAAAGGTAAATTAGAATGAAACGACCATCTTGGGCGAAAACAATCGAATAGAGTTGTTTTATTTTTTTTATATACAAATGTGTCTACTTTGTCTATGTTGTTACAGTCATGGAGTTTATATTCACAACACAATCTGAATTTGTTCTGTTGAGAAGAGTTTGAAGACCTGGGAAGTTCTTATTTATACTACGGATACCTTGATGAATTACTTTTAGGCTTGCCTTGGGGTTTTTTTAATATCACATATAGAGGATTGCGCTATAGCAAAATTATTTATTTATTTCATGTGTATTATCGAATTTTATTTATTATATTTATCAATGATATTTTTAAAAGTGAAATAAGGTTGATTAGTTGGTGGACCAGGTACAGTGTGTCGTAGAAGGCGAATGCTATAATGATCTTGGTTATTATCCAAGAAAGTATTATGTATTTGTAAACTATTTATATAAGACTTTCTTATGTAAATATGAGAACAACTCAGAGTTTCATATGAGGTGTGAATGCAAAGATTTTTTTTGTGTGTAAAAAGAGTGAACAGGTATTCAATTCAATTCAATTCAATTTATTGCACTCATGTGGTTACATTGATGGTTACAAAATCCTTATAATACCTAACATGAACCCTGTCAGGGTATCGCAATATACAGTACAGTTAAAGATAAAAATCACAAAAGAAATTAATAAACAATTATGTATATAAGGAACCTAATTTGTATTAAACCACTTATATCTCAAATTATGCATGAATGTCATCTGATTCACAGTAGAAATATAATAGAAATGGAAATTCATTTATAAAATTAAATTAAATTTGTCAGTAATTAAAATTAATAAATATGTCAATAAAAATAAAATAATATGTCAATTAACATGATTATTATATAGGTACTAGGTTTGTATTTAAAAAAAGGTATTGGCAATGAGTAGTGTATGTGTGAGTGAAATATGTGTGTTATACAAATAGTATTTAGAAAACAAATTATTATAACATGAGCTATAGAAAAATATTACTTTCAGATTAGCCACCACTAGTCAATTAGATGCGAGTTTGATTAAATCCATTTCATTTTCTATACGAATTACGGGTGAATCCTGAGCTATTTTCATCCATATTTTTCCTTAGGAAGTCCAGCTGCTAAAGTATTTATTCTCCTTAACGAATTATCTAGCAAGGAATGCTAACTTTCTTCCTGCTCGGGTGAGCGATTCATCCACAAAAACTGGTTTAGAAGGGCCAGGGGCCTAAATGTGAGGTATTTAACTTGTTCTCCTTATTAGCCTTATTGTATGATCTGTATTGATTGATAAAGTAACTTTTGTACGAAGATCTAGTATAGTTAACAAATATATGGTTATTAATCTCGTTTTTTGTTTTAAGTCGATAAACATCGTTAATGTCGTAATCTGATAACGGATGCTTGATTGATTCGTTTACTTTTTCAACAATTGACATTAAGTTTTCTTTGTTTTCCGACGATTGTTTAGGAATGTTCCTAATTTCAACAGTTGAAGTAAGGGCGTTACGATCCAACTGCTCAATTTTGCTCTCGAGAAGCTCAATTTTTTGTTGTTGCCTTGTTCGTCTGCTCCAAAGTTAGCATTTTTTTAAAGACTTCATCGTACCTTAATGATTAAAAAATCGATGCTTTCTGTATTTCATCATTTTAATTTTTTATTTTAAGAATAGGTTCAATAACTTTAACGAACTTTGAGTTTTGCTAA
The DNA here is from genome assembly GCA_902850365.2 of Chilo suppressalis. Lineage (NCBI taxonomy): Eukaryota > Metazoa > Arthropoda > Insecta > Lepidoptera > Crambidae > Chilo > Chilo suppressalis. The sequence continues at coordinate 18,956,569 of OU963897.1, read as the reverse complement.
ACATCTCTATAATTTGACTTAAAATTGAAGTAGCACACAACGCCTCCTCTGTACAATTCCTTTTGTATCTGTGGCTGATGAGATCTTTGTCACAACCGGTCTCTAATTTTTGCACAGATTCAAATAACTGAGGGTCAGAACCAAAGGTAGTAGCGGCAGTATTTAAAGCGTCAAAGCGATTTATTTGTTGTACAGGTGAACGTTGGTTTGTCGTAATGAAGAAGTGTCAACTTATTTCACCTGTTCAGTGTTATTCCTATAAGGTACAAGCGCCGAGCCGTTTTAGCAAAAACTCAAGTTGTTTAGGTAAACAAACTCAACAAGATACAGGCGGCTAGTTAGTACTGCGTACACGAAGACTTACAGTATGAATTAATTAATTAATGCGCGCGCAGCCGTGCAACAGCGCAATGAAGCTTCTCAGACTCATAGATAACGTGTGTCGTGTTGTAATGCACTGACCTTCACAAAAGCTCCGTAGTGTTATGCGCTCCTGGTATTTCGGATGTATTTTGGCACACTGATTTATATTTATCTTATTAATTTTTATTTTAAATTTGCAATGGATTTTACACACGTCCGTACACCACGGTGATCCAGGGGGGAGAAGGAGAGTCTCTATGCGAATCACTAATACTTTCTAAATTGAACTTTTGTGATGCATGCACCGTGCATGGTTCATGTATCCTGGCGATGACAGCTAAGCTTATACAGCGGGTGCAGAATGCTGGCGCTAGGTTCTGCTTTCATGTTCCACCAAGAGATCATGTGACTCCATTTCTCAACTATTCTAACTCACTGAAAATGGAAGCACGGAGAAAACTTCATCAGGCCAGCCTACTATTTGGGATCATTTCATCTGGTAAGCCAATTTACTTGTATAACAAATGAACATGGGCTCAAGATCATAGCGTATATCCTAAACGAGTGTGTAAGCCAATTTTCAGAACGCCTGGATATCATACAAGAGCTTTTCGCGAATCTTTTAAATTCACAGCCACAAGGTGCTGGAACGATTTCGCGATCTGAAACCATATTAAGGCGTTTCAAAAGAGCCTTATAAAGTATTTTTTAATTTCTACAGCTCAAGAGTATTATCAATAATGTAACTTACCACCTGATTAATCACGTCTTGTAAAGCTTTGGGTTTTAGGTATCGGCACAATTGTGGCTGTAACAGATTTAGCTCTGGCATCAGTGTAGTATGGGACATTGTTGGACACCTCCAAATATATTTTACACCTGATGCACGTTCTTTAGTTTCTTGTCTCTCTCTCAAACGATCTTTGCTTAAACGTGGCAAAATGGTGTTCCATCGTACGTGGCGTGGCAAATTAAAACATGTTTTTGATATACAAGTGATACGTGGCATGAAAGACAGGTTATCTTTCATTAATTGTCAGTGTTACTGTCAGGCTGGCCGATGAGGGTTGCGCTCAGTTTTTACACTCCAGGCGCGGCTGTCGTTGTGGGGGCGCGTAGGTAGCACTTGCGGCCTTAATCTTTATATATATATATATATATATTTATGTTATTTAACCAATTATATCTATATATTATACAAAGTTGTAAAAATACATATATTATATCTATATGTATTTTTACACCATTGTATAATTTATATTTTTATCTCTAGCAATCTCGTACAGGCCCTGCCAGAATACCAGAGCTGTTATGGTGGGAATATTCCCTTCCTACTATAACAGCATTAAGCTGAGGCAGGGTCCTGATTGGCCTTAATTCTCTCTCCACATTGTTGCTCTTTGTTTTATTTTTATTGCTACCTTTTTTGTTTTTTTTTACCTACGTATGTGTAAGGCCAAGAAAAGCTTTTTCTTTCTTTCAACATTGCCAACTAAAAAAAATATCAAGGCTGTCAGTTTAGTAACTCTTGAAGCCTTCTTGAAATAAAGACTACGCTTAGAAATGTGTATCTAATAAATTAATTTTAGCTGCAGAACCCGTGGGAGTTAACGAACTTGGCCGCCGGCCAAGTGCTAATTATATGTGCATTTTGTTGGATCTTTTTTTTATTAAACTTTCTTGTTACACGTAATAAATCTATTTAAATAAAATAAAGCTGTTTTATTTCGAATAGTTATAATTTTACTCAAGAAAGGCTAGACCGATTTTTAATGGGATCATATTTTTTTGGATTCGTCTCGGCCCCTAATAGCTATTAAAAAATATCAGAAAAATCATGAAAAAGAGTTTTGTGGAAAATCAATTTTCAGTAAATAAATTAGGTTTGCCGTCCATAATTGATAGTTTGCAAATCAATGACTGCATTATAGGTATTTTAAAATAGAGATCATAAGGTAAAAATGGGGTAAAATATCGTACTCAATAGATCATTCACACACCAAATAGTAATATTGTAGTTTAAAGAAAATGATCTTATGACACTACAATACTTGCCGATATTTTGGTAAGAACATGCTGGATATATATGTAACTTCAACACGACATAAATTTTACTCCATTTGGTTTTAGTTTCCAAAAATATTATAGAACCATTTCTACATTGCTAACAAATATTAAGGTACTAAGAGAATAAGTGATGCTGTGTTTGGAGAATATTGGGCGAATACCTGGCAAGCAATTAACCCCGTTTTAAAATCGCCGAAACGCCAAATGAAGTACACGTTATTGAAATTTCATTTTTTCTATCTATTATCCTGATTTTTATTGTGTTTGTTTCATTGCGGTTCTAAAATCGCAAATTTAACTAAGCCTAAAAATTAAAGGATAATCTGATTCATCGACTGTTAGGCCTTACGAAGTTCGCCGGTTCAGCTAGAACTTAATAACTCTGTTAGTTAATGGTTTAAAATTCTAAAAACACGCTTTTACTTAGAGCACTAAAAAGTCAAAAATAAACAAAATATACTCTCTGTTTACTTCATTAGGGCTTTAGAGTAAGCCATGTTTATAATCGATTTTAAGATATATATATATATATATATAGGTATATGTGTAGTTAACTAAAAAAGCGTGGGGCGCTTTACATTGTAATATTTATCAAATCAATTAATATATTATGTGATGCATAATGTTCAACAATTCAGTTAAAATTTAATAATGAAGCGCCCCACGTTATTTTGTATATAAATATATATATATATATATCAAGTACATATAAAAATGACTTACTCTTAAGCCCTAATGAAGTAAACAGAGTGAATATTTGTTTATTTTTTACTTTTTAGTGCACTAAGTAAAAACGTGTTTTTAGTTTTTTTAACTATTAAATTATTTTTCTCTTTTTAGTTTATTAAAAAACATAGAACGAGTTTATTGCGACTGAATACGTATCCTCTCCATTTCCGATAAGGCTTCACTATTGCAAGTCTTTTTTATTACCCCACTTTAACGTGAAATTAACAGAATATAAGATGAATGTAATGAGCCCAAACTCGATTTGTTTACTGCTAAGCAGTCCCGGGTCCTTCAGCCACCTTCTACTCCATCATCAGGTCCTCGGCATCAGGAGAAATGAACAGAATGTGTAAAGACGAATCTAATGAGCCCAAACTCGATATGTTTACTAGTAGGCAGTCCAAGGTTCCATCAGCCACCTTCCAGTCCCATCATCAGATCAGTTCGATGGTACAATAATATAGTATTGTCATCTAATCTACAAATAATTGCCTAGTAATATTATGTTAAGATGAATCTCATGAGCCCAAACTCGATTCTTTTACTAGTAGGCAGTCCAGGGTCCATCAGCCACCTCCCAGTCCCATCATCAGATCAGCTCGGTGGTACCGTAATATTGTATTGTCATCTAATCTACATGTATTTGCCAATTTTAAAGTAAATCTGGTCGCTTAAAGTTGGGCAAAATCGAGTCCAAACGAGTCAGTTATATACATACAAACAAACACATACAGGTGAAACCAATAAAAGCCTGTTAAAAAGATTTGTAGTGTATTTAGTACCAATATACTTAGATTAATTACTCTATCGAAATCTATTAGAACTGAAATGAATAAACAAGTATATAACTCGTGCGTGATTTCTTGAATTTAAAAAATAGGTAATTTGTTAGTTATAAAATATAAGGCTAAATCAAATCAGGAAAATATGTATGTAAAAATGTGAAGTAGCCTCGCCGGGTGCTTATTAGAAATACAACCAGTTCAATGACGCCAACTACGTACATATTTATTAAGTGTTATTGAAGATACGAGATGGGAATTGCTTTTTTTGTATTCCTTTTTATTGAATGACCATAAGCTATGGGGAAAATTAGCCCCTTAAAATAAATTCTTAAATAAAAAACCATTCAGAAGTTGAGAACAATTTTATTAATTTTACCTCTTGCATCCAGTTAATTCCAGTCTGTTATTGTATGTTACCTGTATATCTCATAAGTGGTCTTCCTCTGCCTCTGGCTCTGTCTTTCTGGCCCAGCGATCGCGTTACAAGGGGGCGTTTTAAGTTCGCGGAATGGAGGGCAAGAATTGAAAATTAAAAATACTAAATTATTTTTCTTTTTCAATATATTCACCTGCTACCCTAATACATTTTTCAGATCTTTCAATCAGCTTATGTATACTTTCATAAAAAATGTTTTTTTTGTCTTTGTCCGAAAAATAAGCTGAAACCGCTTACTTCACTTCTTCATCAGTTGATAATTTCTTTACACGAAGTTCTTTTTTCAGTTTTGGAAAGAGGTATAATCACTGGGAGCCAAGTCTGCGCTGTAGGGTGGATGGTCTAAAATATCGAAGTCCACCTTATGCAGGGTAGCCAACGCAACACGGCTCTTGTGAACAGGCGCGTTGTCGTGAAGAAGGAGGATACCTTTGGTTTATTTTTCCCTCCTTTTTTCTTTAATGCTTTCTTTCAACCTTTCGAGGATAGAAGCATAGTATTCTCCGATTATAAAAACGCTTTTATCTTTATAATCGGTCAACAGGATCCCTTCCGAATCCCAAAACACTGTTGCCATGATTTTTCCAGCCGATTGTGACACTTTAAACTTCTTGGGTGGCGATGTGCCTTTTTAGTGCCACTGCATTGAGTCCTGTTTTGACTCAAGCTCACAATGTTCATCATAATGAGCTTGAATTTCATCTCCAGTTTCATTCGACTCAATAGTCCATCCGATAAGGTTGATTCGTTACAGAGGTCCAAAAACGTGCGAGAACCCTCCACGCGGCGTCGTTTTTGAGGCGGCGGCTCGAGCATTCTTGGCACCCATCTTCCACTGACCTTTGTCATGCCGAGATGATCGCACAGAATTTTGAAAATTGTCGTATTCGATACTCCAACCATTTCTGCAAGCTGTTTCTTCTTTAGTCTGGCATCTCCCAATATTATTTTTTCGACTTTTTTAATGATTACCTGAGTAGTCACCTCGATCGCCCGTCCGAGCCGCGGGTCGTCTTCAAGTGAGGTGCTGCCTAGTTTAAAGAGACTGCCACTTGTAAGCCATGATTTTACCCAGGCAAGAGTCCCCGTAAACAGATTCCATTTATACTAATATTTAATGGCTGAAGTCGTTGCCACACCGAAAATAACCTATTTTTATCATCTGCTCTCCCATTCCGCGAACTTAAAAACGCACACTCGTACATCAGAGCAATGTGTCCTGTCCTTCTCCATAAAATTGAGAAACAGTACAATAAATTATTCATTATTCCTATATTTCTTAAACCTTTCTTTACATGGTATACCTGCAATCGCCAGATAAAAAAATACATAAAAATGTGTTGGTAAAATTAAGCCAAGTTACACAGACCTTCCGTCGGTTAATCCAAATTTGCATAATAATACTAACACTACTTCCTTCAATATTTGTTAATGGCGTCGTCATTATTAACATACACTCTGAAAACTTCGTATAGTGTAAATCGAAACCGCTTTAAGTAAGTACTTACACCTTTAAACTAATTTGCACAATATTGAAAATTGACGACATCTTCAAGAATAGTTGAATAAAGAAACTTGTCTCACGAAAAACAAATACAGAATAATCATGTTGACAATTTATTCGTAAAATTGGTGCTGACGTTATTTTTGGTATTTTTTTTTCTCATAATATTTTGATTTTTTTTAATTTACGAGATACCATGGTTGCGATGGTTTTTTGATCTTGTTTTGAACCTTTATTTTTATTTCTTGTATGTTTGCTAGTACGAAGTACCTTAATATTTAGCAGCCAATATGTTTTATTTTTGCATTTATATCTATGTTAAATTAAATGTTTTGGATGAGCTAATCAAGGACTTCCTTTTGTTACACTAGTGGAACGATCTTAATATTTTTCAATTGTGCATTAATTCCTCCAATTTGCTTACTTTTTAAATATTCATAACCATGGGTACTTATTTGTGAAGTAAATACTTCCCATGAACGAAAACAATTTCAGCATATATTCAACAAAGTTAAAATAGACACATTGTTTAATATTCTTATTCATACCTACGTTTGTTCCTTGTCAACAAGGTCAATATTGCAAATTATGTTGAGTCGCCTCGAATAAATTGATAGGAGACGGGTCGCCCTCATTGTGATTTCTTAAACATCCTATGAGATCCCCTTTATATGATAACCACACCTCCAATTTAACATTGCTTGCTTCTTCGATATTATGAACAAAAATGTGATAAATTGGTTAAAATAAGTAGGTATATAACCTTTATAGGATTAAGGTCCGTATTAATTGATCGCTCTCAACTCTGAGACTACGTTCTTGAGATTTTCATTCAAAACAGCATCTCAAGCTTGCTCTCAGAGTTGAGAGCGTAAGAACAGGAAAATTACCTAATAACTGACTGAATAGTAGGTAGGTAATTGAAACTGAAATAATTTCCGTTATGACATTTTCATGCAAAGTAGTGTTGTGTGCGTTGTATTGAAATATGTATGGGCAGTGTACCTAACATTCAGGTAATCGGTTAGTGTTCATAATATTGACGTCAACAAAACATATTCTTTGTACACCACTGACACTAGTTAATTTGCGTACTGTTTTTTTTTCTTTTAAACATGTCGCGAATTACAATGGACGTCAATGAATTACTTATCATGAATTAAAAAACCGTGTATTTGCGAACATATTTTTGCATTTTTAGGTTCATTGCGTATCATTTTTTTGCACGCCTCAACGCGTAAGCTTGTGGGAGTGCTTTACTCTCGATAGGCAACTATGTGACGATTTTACAATATAAAATCGCTATTATCTCCCAAGTTAGATACTAAATCAATAAAAAAGAAAGGTGAAAACTAGACATATTAAATTATAAAGTCAGCGTATTTCATCATTTAAATACTGGGTTTCTGTTTCGTGCTACTTGCTATCGAAATATATTATATTCTGTTTATTTTATACAGCCAGAATAAAAACAAAAATATGTGAGGCGTGCACTTTTGGATTTTCCAAATTTTTTATTGCTCTACAACTTGAGAAAATTATTAAAATCTAATAAGACAGAAATTACTCATGATTCCGTAAAGTCGTAATATCGGTCTATAAACAGCTGTACAGAATTCAGGCAACTTCCGAATTCAATAAAACCCGGATTTGTCAACACTCACGCAGATTAACATTAGTTGTGATTGTCGGCATTTCCATAAAAGAAGAATTCTACCGGTTTGAAAATAATTTGCAAGCATCGGTATTTGTAGACATTTTTAATTACACTTCACATAATTGACATCTGTTTTCACTCAAAAGATGTTTGCATTTCAGTAGCCAGTGCGTTCTAACTTTAACGAAAGAATATGTCTGACTTATTTTTCACGAATTATACTTTTTGAGTGAACATATCGATATCGTTGCAATATTTAGGCTAAACTTTGCTTATATGTAATGTCTTCGTTAAAAGAATTAAAATGTTGAAGTAAATATTTTTTAAAGAAAAATTCGTCGATTCTTCCAAAACTTGTATGAAAGTACTGTTAAGAACCCTTTCACAAAATGAGGATCATTACTACGTTAGTAAACCAACTCAAGATCAGCAGTATAATGATCAAATAAGCTTTTTTCAATTAATATACTTTTTGAATCATCGAAATTGGTTCATTCGTTGCCATTTTATAACTAATTTTATGGTAGCCAATATTCACCGGCGGCCGAAACGTCACAGATGACGTCACACGTTTCAATCGTGGTTCAACACTCCGGTCGAACTTTAGTAGCTTCTCTACGCACACTCGCGCCCGAACGCTAGAGCTCTGTGACGTCACAGTCACCTACCGGCCAGCCAAAAATTCGTTTAGTAATTTGGTCATAACTTCGTCAATATTTGTCGTTGAATAAAAATTTGAGCACTGTATTTTATGGAATCCTTAGCTCTATAAATGTGCATTCTCAACTACAATAGTTACAGATCCTCATTCCGTTGCTGCAGTTTAGGTAAATACGGCCGCGAGCCTGCTCGATTCGTATGACCGAGTCAGGCAACGACACGGCCGCGATAATATCTATACAGTATTCTATCTTCATACAAACGGTCGGAAAGCGTGTCATACCTACGCCACTCGAGTTCGCGCGGCACCCGGTGGGCATCCAGTCGCGAATGCGCCGCAGCGACGACCGAACGGTGTGAATTGATTTTTAAGCAGTTAGCCGTGCTTAAACGTTTGTATTGTGAATATTTGATTGAATTAAGTAGATACCTAATTTAATATGGCAAAGAGCAATAGTTGATATTGTGCTGTTTTTGGTTGCTTGAACTCATCAATAATTAAACTTTTTATATGATTGCGTATTTATTATACTATTAAATTTAATAATAAAGCTTTTCGTACGTCTCAGTCGGGGCGTAAATATTTTTCTGTCTCAAATCTATATATTTTTTTTATTCAATATTACACTTAAAATAACAAACATGTATTTATATGTAACACTTCCTAATTCATTCACAACATTTTTTTTACATATGAATTAAAATATTTACTATCACTAAACTAGAAAGAAACCCAATTATGTAGATGAAATTAAAATACTGAAGGCGGACAGCCCTACCGCGTTGATACGCCCCGCTCGGCCGTAAGCAGTTATTTCATGGACAGGGCCGAGTCACAGTACTGTCACGGTAATAATATATACAGTATTCTATCTTCAGTCAGTCGCGAATACGCCGCAGCGACGACCGAATGGTGTGAATTATTTTTTATGCAGTTAGCCGTGCTTAAACGTGCGTTTTGTATTGTAAATATTTGATTGAATTAAGTAGATACCTACATAATTTAATATGGCAAAGAACAAACGACGATATTGTGCTGTTTTTAGCTGCTTGAATTCTTTAATAACACACCCAGAGATATAATTTTTTAAATTACCTGAAATATTGGAAAGGTAAGACTATATAATATTTTTTTATATACCTATCTACTAGTACGTAATTTGTTTTTAATATTTAGGTATTTCGATTTTTCCATCGGGCAAAATATCTGGAATAATATATAAATAAGTGGATAGGGTGAAAAAAGAAACAAACGAGTAATCCACCTACACTCACGTTAAAAACAAAACTACATAATAGGTAGGTAGTTTCCTAGACTAGGCTATCTACTTACTTAACTTAGGGCTGCCACCTCGAAAATGTGCCAACCAGGATAAGACGCGTGATAACCCCGGATTTTGGAGCCCAGAACCCGGACAGACCAATAATAAAACAGTTAAAAATGTCACAAATCAACTTTTTTTATGTTGATGTAGGCAAAAGAGCTAGAGCGGTCTACCTCATAATAACTGGTCACTGCTGCCCATGGACACTTGCAGCACCAAGGGCCACTCATGCGTTGCCGGCTCTGAACGAAAAGGTTCATCCGCCTTTTAAGATTACCATATCATAGCTATAAGAAAAAAAAACTGAGGAAAGTTCGTTCTAGATCTTGCTGGTACGCAAAAGAAAGGAACACTTGCTGCTCGAACGCCAGGCGTCCAGATGGTGGGCGTGAAACTTCTCTGCGGTGTGTGGTGCTGTGAAGAAACTTGGCCACTGGCACCCGGTTTAATAATTCCTCGGAACACTCTCCATTGATTGTATAGACGGTACGACACGCAGAAGGAGTTGCGTACTTTTACGTGTTGTACCGTCTGCGCTTGCTAAGGGGTTGCAACGCGTGAGTGAGCTCAGGAGCATCGATATATCAAACTGCCCGCTTTTGTATCCGGTCAAGAGGAAGGAGCTGGTATTGGGGTGCTCCAGCCCAGAGGACCAGTGCTTTGTAAAGTAACACCTGATATTTAGGCTTGAGGTACTTACTAGATCTATTGAACACGCAAGCTTTTTCACACACACTTGTGTCTTTGCTGGGTTAATCCAATAAAATTTTGTTGGCTCCAGTTTGAGACTTGATCCAGTAACATCTCAATCTCGGACAAAAGTCTGTCTTTACACCCTTCTTCTTCCATCCGAGGGATGTTTGACCGGCCAGTGTTAAAAGATTCAGTGCTGTCATCCACATAGCAACGAATGCTGTTATTGCGGACAGTGTGGGCGACAAAGCAGATCTTTGTTGGAAGTCAGCATTTATGGTTACAGTGTTAGAATAGATTTATTTATTTTCAAAGACATATAAATTGACGGATTAATTGGCGACCCAAAACAGGAAATTTTTAAACCCGGACTACAAATGAAACCCCGCCCGGACGCTCCCCGGACGCCCCGTAAACTAGGACAAATCCGGGGAAAATGGCAGCCCTAACTTAACTACATACATTATTGAATTAAATGAAATGTCATTATGAAATAATTTACGAGAATAATAAATGGTAGGTTTTGTAGTGATCGGATATTTTGGTGTATACTGGCAGCTTATTAGGTAATTTGGAAAAGAGACGGATTGTTGACAGGAATTGATAGCTGGAAAATAATAAAATAGGGAGATATGTGCGGAGTTTAAAAAACAGTATTTTGTTTATTGATAATAATAATGTAATGTCTTCAAAATAAAAGTGTTTCAATGACAATAATTAGTTTGCATGAAAAGATCCCTACAGTACCTACCTAGTAAGATTTACCTACATTGTAGGTAATTTCCTTTTAACCCGACTGCGCCATGACTTACAAATGAATATAACTTGTATGTTTAAAATAATATTCTTTTATTGAATTATGTAAGAATAAAAATCAGCAGTCAGGATTTTTACAAGCTTTTAATTGACTTGCAATATAGGTAGGTATGTAACTATGTTTGTTCGGGTGGAATCTTGCAACTCAATTTTGAAGCAGATATCTTCAACCGGTTGAGTTGAAATTTTGTATATACACGGTTAGCTGTGTGACGTCATTCTAAATCCAACATTCCTACGATATGGGTATATGGGCTTGCGGGGAATCTTTACATATTAAATAAAATATTTACAATCACAAAACTAGAAAGAAACTCAATTATGTAGATGAAATTAAAATACTGTGGGCAGCGCAGCGCGGCATTTATTTCAAGGACAGGGCCGAGTCACAATACTGTATAGATAATATTACCGTGGTACTGTATAGATAATATTACCGTGACACGGCGATGTTCAGTATAGTGCGGCATACCAATTTGATACTTTAGTATACAAATAACAAGTTATTCAACAAGTGTAAAAAAGGCAATTTAGTTGGAGAGACTAAGATGGATACTGAAAGTAGCAACGAATGATTCTAGATTGTAACCTTGAACTAAGCGAAGAATACAAGGATGAAGATGTTTCTTTCTTCACAAATCGTGTTCTCTATTTATTTATTTATATCTTCTGTACACACAAAAAATAATGATTTTAATATTATAATAATAGTATTTTTATAGAGAAACTTTTATTAAATCGCTACATTTTTTTTCGTTCATCTTTAGCACGTCGCGTTACATTTTTGACTGTTATTAAAAATCTGTTCATTATCAAGCATCGGTGGTTCCCATTGCAGATGCGAGTCTAAAGTCCAGTCCAGTCCAGAAACTTTGTAGAATCCACTAACTCTACATGCTGGTCATTTATTTTTATACAAGTACTAGCTGACCCAGCGAACTTCGTACCGCCCTAAAAAAATAGGGGTTGTCCAGCGGACAAAATTGTGAATCTAAACCATTCTCAGATCTCCTTGAACACACACAAAAAATTTCATCAAAATCGGTCCAGTCGTTTAACAATTCGACGACCGCTTAGTATAGATATGATTAAACTGTCTATATCCTTATCGTGACAGTATTTACTATCAGAATCGATGGCCAAGTTTTTGCTTAAGCCACTTATGATTCTCGCCCCCCCCCCCCCTTAGAAATTGTAAATTAATTCAAATAAATATAAGTACTTCTAGAGTTTTCTTTGATGGTTGCGGGCCGGTTAAGAGAAGTTCAGTGACATACACACTCACAGAAGAATTATATATATAAAGATTAACGTGCCTCATATTAGGTAGAGTAAACTTAACACATTTTGTCTGTCTGGGGTTTAGTTTTAAATTATTTACCGTAAACCAATGAGAGCACATTTTACTTCATCATAACAATTACCCACCTAGAAATTAAAGTTTTGATGATCCCTGACTAAAAAAAATAGTTACAATAAGCAAAAGTTATAACCTACGCAGTTTTGAAGCTGATTTATAACCAATTTTTCCGTGTGTGTTTTTAAATGATTGCTCAGTCAAACTTGTATTTTTGCTACAAACCATTAAAACATATAACACTAAGTGGGCCGATAGATGTATCCGGAAGTATATAATATATGATTAGTAAATGTTAGGGGCCATTCATTTATTACGTTAGACGATTTTGGGGGGAAGTGGCGACCTTGTCTTAAGTTTTCTTACAAGGGGGTGGAAAGGAGTCTCGATAGTTCTTACGTAAGATCCCAAAAATGCGCAAAGTTAAAATTATACTTTGAAAAAACGCGGGCAACCGCGCGAGTTTCGAGGTTCGCTCGAATGCGTATCGATAAACGATTTCTATTGCCAAGGTAAAGATGATTGATTAAAACCAAAGTTTATTATAAACAAAACATTTATTAAAACTTTCCACAAAACAATCATTAACACAAACCAAACGTGTATCTTTTTTTTCCTTTAGATTCTTACGTAATAAATATTAAACAGGGGGCGGGGGGTCCGCCTATTCTTATTTTTTCTTATAATGTAATGTAATAAAAGGTGGGAGGGGGTCAAAAACTTGCGAAAATGTGTAACGTAATAAATGAATGGCTCCTACTGCTACTACTACTACTTAGTTGTATATAAAATCAACGATCAAACTTTTCGGTCATAGTATATCCAGCCGGCTTGCGATAAATGTACTCGGAGAATTGCTCAGGATGCATGTGGTAATAATGACATAGGTCCTGCCTCGAAGGGCGCTGGCGTCGTACTAATCGGCAAGTAGTTGAGTACTAGTATATATTTCATTTTACGGGTGAGGTTTTATGTCTTACAAAATAATAATTAATGAGTTATTATAAAAAAATACATTTATATTTCAGTTCTTTGATGATTGTAGATTAGGTTTATTTAAGTTTTTGACTCACGTAGGTTAGATGTTTTTTTTAAATAATGATACGTAATATCAATATTAGGATACGTATATTATGTCAAAAACATATTTCTGATAACGTAGCAATTAATTTAAGCTAGCTTATACCATCAAATTTATAGATTAATGCGTTTAAAGTTGTGTATTTTATCGTTTTTACCGTAGGTAAATAAGTTGCGGTAGAACGATCAATACTAAAAAAAGAATATAATATTTGCAAATATTCTATATTAACTTACTTACTTCACAATAAAAAAGGTAAATCTATTTTTTACTTGTATCAAAAATCACGATTTCTTGCAAAAAATGAAAACGGGCTCTTAAATACTTTGATACTTGTAAGCAGATTTGTACAAGAATCATAATAAAAAAACATAATGGAATGCTGATAAGAATATTTAGTGTTTTTTATTTTATAAGTAAGTACTAGCCCGGTTGCAATAAACTAATGTGAAATTGAGAAGTGTTCCCGTCCATTTTCTGGTAATTACAAGTGAATGTATTTTTTTTTGCATTTAAAACTTATCGTGACAATAACGAACTCAACAAAAAAAAATCGATTTCATGCAGTCTTCCGGAAGAAGTATAAGCGTGTACAGTTCATTTTTATTTGTATTGATTATATACTGTAATTTTGGTGGCGTCTTTACATTGACTCAAAGGTCCTCGCTTTTATGAAATGTCTTTGTAAATGTAATGGATCTATCAAAAATTTATTTGTAATTATAGCTACGGGCGTGTTTGCTGGGTCGTTTCGAGGACATCACACGTATCCGGCAATGTCACATTAATATTCATAATTAAGTATTAGTGTCCCCGTTATTTGATTCAATTGAAAAATAGATAGGTAGGTACTTAGAAAGCGTTAAAGGCGAAAGTTGTAGGAAATTTTTACACCAAAGCTCAAGCAAAAAAAGTACTTACCTACATAGTTAAAGAATAATAAAACAAGAGCTCGAAGTAAAAAAAATGTATGTAAATATATTTCTCAACATATTTTCTCAAAAAATGCATTTATGTAGGTTGTATTACGTATGCATTGTTCAAAAATTCAAAATTACGCGCCATACAACAGAGCGTGCGGTAAAATTCATTACGCACGCTCCCATACATGGTACCGTCCGTATTCTTTACGGTTTTTTTTATTTCGATCGAACCTTTTCGGAAGCGCGTGACGAAAGATATATGTAGTCCTAATTTTCACCACCCGCACGTGGCGAAAAATTTGCTTAATTAATTAAATTATTATTATATTGTTTTCTGGCAAATTTGTTTTGTTTTTTATCACAAATTCGTGACTGTGGTAAGCCCACGATTTTTTCTTGGGCTTACATTCATCTAGTCGTTTGTAATAACCAACTTACCGCACTTGTATCATAAATAAAAAAACAAATATCTCGATGACGCATTTATGTAATTCACACTACAAGAACGACTCAAATTACTTGGAATTGTCTTGTAAAGGTTAAAACCTTAAAATACAAGTCATGCAATCAAGTTGGATATAAAATAAGATTTACCACATGGAAACAAATAACAAGTTGACCCTTGCCATTTAGGCACCATGCAGACAATAAAGTCTCGTTGCTGTACTTGTCATGGCAGATGTCAGCAGCACCCTCTGTAGTGGCATCTTAAAAACTTAAGTCTTAAATTATTCAGTTTCCAGTAATCTTTGTATCGGACCAATACTGCCTTGTCTACCTTATAGCTTTAACACACGCTCGAATTTGGTCCGGCAGACCAAATCCGCCTACTAAGTCCGTTCTCGCTACAGACGACCGAATCGGACAGTCGCTTCACGTATGCCTTCAAGTGCACACGGTGGTCATCATGTCGTTGGACACGAAAATTATGGTGGTAGCGGCAACATTAGCAGCAACGTTTCAGCCACCACGTAAAAAGCGGAAAAAAGAAGAGAATGGGCGTAAGAGTGCTTAAGAGAACGTGACGAATTTAGTCACATAAAATTGATAACAATTTTAGATGAAGATGATTTTAAAATAAATCTGCAAATGAACCGCGAAATCTTTGAAAATTAATTATATTTCCTCCATAATGTAAAATGAGCGCCACGCGGCCGTCCTTCTTGGCGTTCCGAACACGACTAGTCGTAGTTTGTTCGGCCCAACCGTCCACACGTCCAAATTCAGTACGGAGCAAACCATATCCCATGTGCAAACTAGCGGACCGAGGCGGACTCAATTAATAATAATTAAGTTCGCAGGACTACTCTACAGACGGTCAGATTTGGTTCGGATGCGAACCAAATTCGTGGTCTGTTCGAACCAAATTCGAGCGTGTGTTACAGCTTTTAGATCCGTTCGTGTACTCAAAGCCTAAGTACCGTAAAACCTACAATGTTAATTATTTTTAATCTGTTTGTCCTATAAGTTTACTGTGAATTAAATCGGAATGAGACATTATTATAGGTAGACGAAGTAAACCAATGTTAAATATTTCAATGTCGTTACTGCCATTGGAAACTTTTGCCTTAAGTAGGTTTGCTCGGTTGACCTAGGCACAACTTCAGGACATAATACCTAGCAATATACATAATGAGCACTCAATGCAATGCCCTCAATTTTATTAGATAATTTGTATGCTCTGGGTACTATTAAATCATTTGTATCGTTTAGTCTTTATTTTCCTGATCTGAGGCATCGTATACGTTTCGCATCGTCAAACTTATTATGAAAACTAAGCAGCGCCCATACCAGACGTAGGAACAATATATAACTTTTTCCATACAAAAATTGACGATTATTATACTTTACGGACCTGTCAAAAACTTGTACCTCAGAATAAAACTTTAGAAAAAAAGTAATATCAGAAGACTAAGCTTGGATTAGTTACTGTCTGTTCATTGAATTACAAATGGCACTTGAGTGATATGAATAAAACATGGCGTAACTATACTAGTCTAAACCTTATTCCTCGTTTATTAATAAGGGGGTTATGGTTTATTTTAAACTAGTTTTGATCGCCCGGCTAACTTTTTGCGATAAGGCGATCAGGCTCACTTGCACCAAACTACTTATTTCGAATTAAAGCTTAATCGTGTTTAACACATTCACACATCACATTTTTGTCAATTGTTCAAATTCAAATAGAGATAGAATAAGGCTTAATCATGATGAGCTCGTAAATTTAAACTCAGAATTTGAGTGCAATTTGGGTTTGTTTCTGTTAGAACCAGTGATTTGTAACACATCTGGGCAGAATTTTGCTAAGTCATCGTAATGATATACTCGGTACACTTCCGCTCTATTGTGCTATGTTTTTACATAAGTAGGTATGGCTTTAGAGTTCATTCAACTTTAGGAAAACACCTGAATCACCTCAACTTTTTTCAATGAGACTTTAATACGATTAGCTTTTAAATTTTAAATTAACAACATTGGTGCAATTGGACATTAATGCACCAATTTTACTTTGTTTCTTGTTTCCATAGTTCGTGTAACTTATGTATGAGTTGTAGGAGTGGGGTTCAACAATCACATTATGATTAAATCATAACAGACCATAAAAACCAAGGCCCAGGTTTGGCTCTAAACACAACAGGTTATATCAGTGTGCATAATGAGAGCATTAACCCTCCTTAATATGAAGTCGAGTAAAAATGGGAATTGCTGACTGAGTTCCTTGTTATGTATATTTAATATTCTTGACAAAATTTGTTTTAAAATTTATGGGTTTCGTGAGGTTTATTAGAAGTTGTTAAAATAAACTGATATAAATAATTATAGAAAGGATTATTTAAACATCTGCCAATAAATTCGATGCATATATTCGATTAAAATTGATATGGAATATTTAAAAAATCCTTTCCATTTGCTTGCCTTAGACTATAAAAGGAATCTGCTGTTTAAGTTTCGTAGTTTAGTTTAGTTTTTCGTTTCGGCTCTGCATTGATGAATCAGTCACACAAAGAGGCCTCCTCTTTACGATATTGAAATGAGCCGGTTTACATTCGTAGTAATGAAAACAATACTTTTTATTTCATAAGTTTTCGTTCACTACCAATCTTTTGATAAAGCAGTTTTTGAACGGATATAAAGGGTCAGACCACGGACCCTGTAAAGCCGCTTATACATGTTGTAGTCCAGTCAATGACTTGCCATTTTGAGTTGATCACCTGCAACCAACGCGAAAATTTCCGCAAGAGTTCGTAGATTAATATACTAAAATTGCAGGGTGCTGCATTGACGGCAAAGCGTGAAAAAAAAGCGAAATGGTGCAAAAACGAGTTTTTCGTCAATATCTCGCGACTGGCTGGAAAAATAGAAAAAGTTTGTAGCACAAAGTTGTAGAAAATTTAATTTCCTACAAAAAAGGTATCAACTTATTTTCGCGTATCTCCCATAGTTTTTACACAAAATGCAATTAAAGGTGCAAAATAAAAAAATAAAAAATATTGTTTATGGTTTTTTTCCATTTTTAAACGATCCTACGGGGCAAATTCAACAATCACCAATTACTGAAATATTTAAGGATGAGTTTTCGGCAGTCCACTGAAATGAAAATTGTCTACCGAAATGGTAAAAAATTACCACCGAAATGATACAGCCAAGAACATCGCCTTTGTAGTAGAAGGGTTCCCTATTTTGAATTTAAATAAATGTCTTTATTCTTTGTAAATATTTTTGTTCATTATTTTTTAATAAGAATTATTAATGAAGAATTAATTAATTGTTACTCCTATTAAATATTATTACTAATTATAATTATTAATATGTACATTTTCAAAATAACAAAAAAAGCGCGTTTAGAAAGGGAGAAGTTTATTATTAGTAAATCGTCCCCTTAGTGCCAAAACCGATTATCTGCACTTTTCCGCTACTGAACTTTTATAATACCAATCGACCCGTCTCATTAAGCCGCATCTACAGGTAAAACCTATTATGCTCTACGACGCATACTTCCTGAAATAGCTAATGAATAAACAAAATAACTGCAAATTATTTCCAAAATTCTTGATTTAAAACCTAATAAACTCAAAACACTTAAATTTGTAAATGTATTAATTGTTGAAACCAAGTTTTGGATTTAAACTCATTTTTCATGTAGACACTTAGAGTAAATATCCTGTGAGATTATTCCACTAAAATAAGTTATCCCACGGTAATTAGCTTTGACTGTTTGAATTTTACCAGATATTTTAATTTTACTAGATGAAGTAAAAACTAAAAAACCTGTCGCTTTTTGAAAAAAAATATATATAGAATATTTGCGTTATATTTGAGGCAAGTAAAAGAAGATACCGAATTTTAATTTGTTTTTACTGAATAACTTTTAAATAAAACCAGTTTTTACGGGTTAATGCACGAAATTTTATTTATTTATTGACGTTTCGCAGCCTTTTCAGGTCTGCATCGTCAGAATAATGATTTTTTATTTAAAACTAGTTTTATTTAATGAGTGATGTGCGTGAAAACCTAAGAAACAAATATGAATATGAATATGAATAACTTTTAAATAAAACTAGTTTTTACGGGTTAATGCACGAAACTTTATTTATTTATTGACGTTTCGCAGCCTTTTCAGGTCTGCATCGTCAGAATAATGATTTTTTATTTAAAACTAGTTTTATTTAATGAGTGATGTGCGTGAAAACCTAAGAAACAAATATGAATAACTTTTATTTGACGCTTTATAAATTACTTCAGCTAAAATCGATTATCAGTGCTTACTCTTTCCTTCCACTGTAATTTATTAGCGTTAGTCATCGTTACTTTAAAATTTATGCTTCAGCTAAAACCAGTTATCCATGTTTAACCGTCTCTTCCGTACACAGATCGTGCGCTAGCGAGTGAGTTGCTCACTTTTATTCATTCATTGTTGAATCGCGCGCTGGGCAACACTGTTATTCTTTTGTTTAATTAATCACTAATAAACATTACTGGGTGAACTATTCTGCGTATTTAGTTTAAAATGATGGCTACTAAGAAAGATGACGAAAAATATAGTTAAAAAAAAATATTTAATTTTATTATATGATAATTTAATTTTACCATTTCTTTTTCTTTCATCGTGTTCAGCGCAAAATTTACGTTTAAAACATATATTTGCAATATGTATTATCATTATCATATAATAAAATTTAAATATTTTTTTTGTCAAGATTATTATATGAAAAAAGGAAATAATAAATAAATAAATACCCGAAACATATTAATTAAATCCTAATGAAGCATGTAGGGGTAAACTCCCCGAGCAAAAAAAAATACACGGTATTCCTCAGAGCGGCAGTGCAATGTGCTGATTTATGATTTTGTATTTTTTCTTGGTTAAGTAGGTACTTCTCAACCTTGGCAAAAATAATTATTGAGTAATGGGCTCTAAATCCATAAAATAAAAAAATATGAAGTGGCATTTTATCATCATGGTGAACTGTTCTAAACCCAATTCCTCTCGTAAAATTACTACCCTTGTAGTTACTTTTATTTTTTGGATTGAAATTAACTTTTATATCAATCTTATATATATAAATTCTCGTGTCGCGTTGTTTGTGGTTAAACTCCTCCGAAACGGCTTTTCCGATTCTCATGAAATTTTGTGTGCATATTGGGTAGGTCTGAGAATCGGACAACATCTATTTTTCATCCCCCTAAATATTGAGGGTAATCCTCCCCTAAATTTTTTTTTCAATTTTAGATATATTTTTTAATTTTTTTTATGATACATCATTCAAAAATACATACAACCCTAAATTTTCACCCTTCTACCACCAACCCCTATTTTTTTATGGTGGTACGAAGTTCGCTGGGTCAGCTAGTAATATATAATATAGCCTATCAACAAAAACCACTATTGTTTGTTTACCTTCTTTCTTATACATGTAACAAGCACACAACTTTTGTCCTGGAAAAAGTTATCATTTCCATGGACAGTAAGTTTTTGTGAAATAGGTTCGTTAACATTGTTTTGTTGTATCCCGCTTGTCAGTGCTCCCTTCGAGCCAGGCCGCCTTAGGTGGATCACACGCACGCGCAGCAACGTCATTGTGGATTCCCGCCAAATAGTAAGCATATCATTTCAGTGATATGGGGACAATTGAGCTAGTTTTATATATGTAAATGTATTTTTATTTTATTTTTATTTATGAATATTATGTTCTATATATATATCTCTGTGTGTGTATGTATGTGTACGTGCTGTGTATGAATATATATGCGTATCTGTGGATGTGCGTGCATGTACGAGTATGTATATACAGTTAATGTGCAATTGTCTGACGTGTGCCTAAGATGTAATTTTATAATTTTTCAAAATGTAAATGTCGAAATGTCCTTCTTTTTTTTGTTCTTATTTTATTTTTATTATTAAGTATTCTTTTATAATGATGTCGATTATGGCGTGATTCTCTAGGGCTAGTCTTGGGTTTGACAGCGGTGCATTCCTGTCATTCTCTTTACAGAATGAAGGGGAGGGACTGGTGTTGAATTTGGTTTTGGGTTCGGAGAGTCACGCCAGAATCGATACCAAGTATTTATGTTATTTTGTTTACTATAGCGCCTAACACGTCCTCAAACAGGCCCTGCCTGAATACCAGCGCTGATACAGTGAGAGAATATTTTCTCATTTATTTATTTATTTAAACTTTATTGCCACAGTTACAAAAATGGACAAAAGGCGGACTTAACGCTAAAAGCATTCTCTGCCAGTCAACCTTTAGGCGTAGAGAAATTCACGAATGCGGCTATATAAAAAAAAAGTGATTAACTATAAACATACACCAATAAAAGTAACTACATATATATTTATTAAAAAAAAAAAAACCCCCTAAATATACATGCATAGACTACAATTAAATATATGTATAATATTTATAATATATATATATATATATATTCATATTGTGTATAAATCATTATTAACATAGTTTATAAAATATATTGATGACGAGACTGTGAAGGGAACTTGTGAGTAAAGTTTAACGTTATTAGCTTTCTAGAAGAAGTTCATGAACTTTCTTCTTAAAAATGAACCTATTAGGTGACCTTCTAACAGAGTCAGGGAGGCTGTTCCAGAGTCGTGAAGATTGAAGGGCAAAGGAATCAGACATATAGCCAGAGTGAAAGAGAGGAAGAGACAGTGCAAGAGTATCAGTAGAACGAAGTTGAAGGTCATGTGATTCATAAAGATATTGAAATTTGGATCGTAAGTATTCTGGAGAGTGAGGGTTGAACAGGATAGAATATAGAGTACAGAGCATTCTCTGCTGCCTTCTCTGACGTATGGGAAGCCATCTAAGTTGAGATCTGAACGCAGATACTCATTGTATCAGCATAAGCTGAGGCAGGGTCCTGATTGGCCATTTTAAATGTAATGATTAATTTTTGTTCTTAGGTTAAGTTTCTTTTTTATATTTTTTTTTCCTGTTCCTTATAGCATGACCAATAAAGATTTTTCATTTCATTCGGTGGACTGTAATGCCGATAAGAGTCCAAGGAATGAAAGTATCGCCGATATGATACATCCATAAGTTTTTAGAGATCCTTGAGTCAATATAGGTATATTAAATAATTTCGGTTTGTGATGTACGTTTACCGAGAAACTGTAGGTTCGATATTTCGGATGCAGTAGTATTTCAATCTAAAATTTCTAGTTTAAAAATGTATATTAAAGTTAAAGCGGATGAAGTCATTAGCGGCCGATAGTATTTCTATATAAAAAACTTGACTTGACTCGCTTGCACATGATGAGTCATCAAAAATGGTTTCTGAAGGCAAACGATCAGATTGGCTTATTTCTGTAGCCAAAGTTCTGCATAATCCATGGTACTCCTCAGATATGACACCTTTGTAGCAAAAATCAAAAAAAAATCTTTGCTATACATTTTTTTTTATAAATAGTCTCAAGAAATGACTCCACCAGAGGTTAGATGACGGAGGAGTCTAGACGCGAAGATAGCTGGTACAGCAGTATTACTTGCCACACCAGCTATCCTCATTTTGCCGGCCTGCAGAATTGTTACTTCACACACGTAAGAGGGCAAAGTAATCCATTTGCGGATAGTCTGAGAAAGAAATGAGTTAACAAATTTCTTTGTTCACGTTGGAACAGTGGGAATAGTAGTTCACAGTAAGTCGGTGGCAACGTAAGCCAGCGCGTGTAGACTTCTGTAGGAAAGGGGAAGGTAGGTTAAGAGACAATAACTCCTCAAAACATGCGCCAAGGTATAGTCGATAAAACTCGCTTAATAACGCTACATCACGGCGTAATTGACGAGGCTCGAGGTGTTTAGTCACCTCCTTATCGACAATAATGCGGATCGCGCGCCGCTGTAACCTATCCAAAGCATCACCGTACTTACGTCATGTACAACAAGCACAGTTGCTCAGGCGTGAAAAAACGTTAGTTTTACGTGAAAGCGCGACCTGGGCTTTCTTGGCAATGAACTCAACCAAGTTCTTGGTACCGCATTCCGAAATGCAGTCCAAATCTTTATTGAGTTCAATGACAAGATTCTCCCGTTTCTCTTTGGTTTCTACCTGTCCAACGGCTGCGTATCCAAAATATCCCGCATGCACTGTATTATCGTCTGCATAGCAATGAATATTCTCAAGAGGAATTAAATCATTGAATGCAGCAAAAAGAGTGTAGGGGATAGGACGGAGTCCTGAGAAACACCGGCATTCACTGACATGAACTGCGAACTACATCCGTCGCCGTCCGTTGACACTCATGCAGGAAGTCAGCCACTCAGGCACAGAACTGAGTAGGCAGACCGTATCCAGGAAGCTTGGAGAGAAGACTTATGTGCCAGACCCTATCAAAGCCTTGGCGATGTTAAGGCTGATAGCCAAAGACTCACCTCACTTATCGATAGCCTCACCCCAGGTATATGTCACGTACGCTAGAAGGTCACCTGTCGATCGATTCGATCTATCCTCTTTTACTTGCCTCAAATATAACGCAAACATATTATATATTTTTTTTTGCAAAAAGCGACAGATTTGTTAGTTTTTACTTCATCTAGTAAAATTAAAATATCTGGTAAAATTCAAACAGTCAAGTCAAAGCCAATTACAGGATACTCACAGGATATTTTAAGTGTCTACATGAAAAATGAGTTTAAATCCGAAACTTGGTTTCAACAATTAATACGTTTACAAATTTAAGTGTTTTGAATGGGTTTATTAGGTTTTAAATCAAGAATTTTGGAAATAATTTGAAGTTATTTTGTTTATTCATTAGCTATTTCAGGAAGTATGCGTCGTAGAGCATAATGGGTTTTACCTGTAGATGCGGCTTAATGAGACGGGTCGATTGGTATTATAAAAGTTCAGTAGCGGAAAAGTGCAGATAATCGGTTTTGGCACTAAGGGGACGATTTACTAATAATAAACTTCTCCCTTTCTAAACGCGCTTTTTTTGTTATTTTGAAAATGTACATATTAATAATTATAATTAGTAATAATATTTAATAGGAGTAACAATTAATTAATTCTTCATTAATAATTCTTATTAAAAAATAATGAATAAAAATATTTACAATGAATAAAGACATTTATTTAAATTCAAAATAGGGAACCCTTCTACTACAAAGGCGATGTTCTTGGCTGTATCATTTCGGTGGTAATTTTTTACCATTTCGGTAGACAATTTTCATTTCAGTGGACTGCCGAAAACTCATCCTTAAATATTTCAGTAATTGGTGATTGTTGAATTTGCCCCGTAGGATCGTTTAAAAATGGAAAAAAAACCATAAACAATATTTTTTCTTTTTTTATTTTGCACCTTTAATTGCATTTTGTGTAAAAACTGTGGGAGATACGCGAAAATAAGTTGATACCTTTTTTGTAGGAAATTAAATTTTCTACAACTTTGTGCTACAAACTTTTTCTATTTTTCCAGCCAGTCGCGAGATATTGACGAAAAACTCGTTTTTGCACCATTTCGCATTTTTTTTTCACACTTTGCCGTTAATGCAGCACCCTGCAATTTTAGTATATTAATCTACGAACCCTTGCGGAAGTTTTCGCGTTGGTTGCAGGTGATCAACTCAAAATGGCAAAGTTAAGCCTTCATTGACTGGACTATTGGCCAAGCGGAGGCCAATATATCTTATAGATATCATTTTTTTCTTGCCTTGTCATCGCTCGGTGTCGCTTGCCGAGTAAAGGGAAGGCCCAACGTGTATAGACATAATTTGCGTCGTTTATCAGTAGTTGTCAGCACTCGCTGTCGCTCGCCAACATTTGTCTCACATCGTCCATAATAACAAATAGCGCACCAACGTATGGGCAGCTCCACAGAGCTCGTCGATATTGGTCACTTGCATTGGTCTTGTCAAACTTGCCTAACGTCTAGAGGGTAGCACTTGCCTTGTATCACTTGTTTGCCTATGCTCGCGTTGGCTCGGCCAACATGTATTGGCTGGCAGCTTAACGGATTTCAGATGAGATAAAAATAAATAAAATGTAATAAATTTTGCTTTATACCCGTTATAAAGTGTTTTTACGACATTGACAGCACTTTTTATTTACGGCCCACCGTAAGTCTCCTGTAAATAAATATTTTAGGTCGTCGTGCGACCGTGAGACTTTTTAAGCGGAAAACTACACCAAAGTCAAGGTGTCGTCATCTTTTGTTTCCTACAATATTTACTTATACAATATGTTACCTTATTGTTATGTACCATGAAAGTTATTTGCCCAAAGAATTCTTTGGGAAGCCGTCTTTCATAAACATGTAATATTAGTTTTAAAATCGTATTAAACTCTACTACAAAAAATACTGATTACCCAGTCAATTACAATACAAAACGATTATTGGAACATCTCCGTTGCCTACATCAGTAACGATGATAATTATGAGAATTGTGTAGAAGTTATAATAAACATGCTGTCGTTTCTTTACAGATGCCTGCTTGAGGTGCCAAGGGGAGAGCAAGAAGGATTCTTACGGCAAACAGGACTGCGTAGTGGTATGGGGTGAATGCAACCACAGCTTCCACTTCTGCTGCATGTCACTTTGGGTGAAACAGAACAACCGTTGTCCGCTCTGCCAACAGGAGTGGTCCATACAACGTATGGGGAAATAATCTCTTGTGCATCTTGCTTACTCACAAATCTGCTGAATTTATGATAAGGTTATTAAATAATATTTTTTTTATATTATGAGATTTGCTCGTTTCATTTCTAACCTACATTATCTCTTTTATTTTTATACTTTACGTATGATCATATAATTGAGGATTTAAAATAAGATAATAATAATTACTTAAAAAGGAGTTGGATCACATAATACAGCAGCTCTAGTCAAATATTATATATAAATAGTGTAATTGTATTTATCTCGGTTAATCACTTCATTCATTTTTGTTTCTTAGAAAACCGTTTTCCGATATTTTACAGGAGATAGGTTTTCTTTATCCAAATTAAAAATAGGTAACTTATATTGGTATTTCTTCTCTTAGGAAGCGATCATTAAATATTCATCTACTTTTATGTTCTTTGTTGTCATCGTTATCGTTTACAAAATATATATAATTTCTATCTTATGAATCACTAGTGGCCCCGCCCTCGCTTCGCTTCAGTTTAGAACTGAAGTGTAGACTACAGTTTTTGTTCTCAGGCTTGTATTATACACAATGACATTCATCTATGATTCTTCTTATACTTGCATGCAAAGTCTCAGTCCGATCGGTTTAAAATTGACAAAGTTTCATACAAACTTTCATTCCCTATTTTGTCCCCTTGGGGGTAGAATTGATCAAAATCCTTTCTTAGCGGATGCCTACGTCATAACATCTACCTGCATGCCAAATTTCAGCCCAATCCGTCCAGTGGTTTGGGCTGTGCATTGATATATCACTATGTCAGTCAGTCTTATATATATTTACCTTTGAGTTTTATATATATAGATAGATTTCTGTGATTGACATAGACCAGGGTCGATAATTTTAAAAATGGTGAAAAGTGAAAAAAAATTATAGTAGGATGAAACCCATTAGAAAAGGTAGAGAATATAACAAAAATGAAAGGAAAAATAAATTACGGGCGATCTGAGGTCGGGAAGGGGGAGGGGGTGAGTTTTTAAGGGTAAAAAATGGTTAATCTCGATTTCCGATAAAACTGCAAGTCCTATGAAAAAAACTCGAACCCGAAAATCCTATTTTTAATACCTACTTACAACAACTATTTTTGCATGTTTTATGGATTTGTAATTTTTCTGTTTATCAATATAACATGAAATCTAACGTTTTTCGAGTAATTAAAGTGTAAATTTTAATAAATATTTCAAAATTATACATAATGATTCTAATCAATTTTTCGGATTGGAGTTTTTTTCATTATTAATTTGCAGTTTCTGAGAACATTTACCATAGTAGTGTATATTTTTTTTATACCATCAGAAAGTAGAGATTTCAACAAACAAAAAACACCCCAACTTTTTTAAAAAAGAAGTTATTTTGACGTGAGAATTTTCGATTGAAAATAAGGGTGCTTTTTTGATATTAAGTCAAAATAAGGTGAAAAAATGAATATTTTAAATCAAAAAAAATACTGTATGTTTGGGACATACAAAGGTAAGTTTTCACCAAATTTCGTGAAAAAATATTTTTTTTATGCAAAAAATCAAAAACAAAAAACTCGGTTATTCGCATTTTTCACATAAATTTTGAGGTTATGTGAAAAAAGTGTCGATACAAAAGTTGTAGATCTTTTTATTACCTACAACTTTGCCATTTGACTTTTTTTCATAGGACTTGCAGTTTTACCGGAAATCGAGATTAACCATTTTTTACCCTTAAAAACTCACCCCCTCCCCCTTCCCGACCTCAGATCGCCCGTAATTTGTTTTTCCTTTCATTTTTGTTATATTCTCTACCTTTTCTAATGGGTTTCATCCTACTATAATTTTTTTTGGTCTCGAAAATTATCGACCCTGGTCTAACAGCTCAAAGGCAGGTCAAAGGATGTCGTAAAAAAGATGTTGAAGGCTATAAAAAAATACAAGGACTACCGCCATAAAAAATTGGGGTTGGTGGTAGAAGGGTTAAAATTTAAGGTTGTATGTATATTTGTATGATGTATCATAAAAATGAGGAGCTCGATGGCGCAGGTGGTTAGCGCGTTCGGCTGCGATCGTTGAAGTTAAGCAACTTTCGCAGTGGTCGGTCATTGGATGGGTGACCAAAAATTTACTATCTCGAGCTCCTCCGTGCTTCGGAAGGCACGTTAAGCCGTTGGTCCCGGCTGCAACTGCAGTCGTTAGCACCCACCAATCCGCACTGGGCCCGCGTGGTGGGTCATGGCCCAATCTCCCTATTCCATCCATAGGGAAGGCTTGTGCCCCAACAGTGGGGACATTAATAGGCTTATGATGATGATCATAAAAATATAAAAACAAAAAAAATGTCCAAAAAAATTTAAGGGACCACCCTTAACATTTAGAGGGCTGAAAAATAGATGTTCGATTCTCAGACCTGCATATGCATATAAAATTTCACGAAAATTGCTCGAGCCTTTTCGGAGTAGTTCAATTACGCACACCGTGACTCGAGAATTTTATATGTCGGCGGATGGCGTCTCACTCGCTCCTTCGAAACGTTAAACCGACAACAAATGTCATCAGTCAGTGTACCATTGCTTTGTGAAACGTCAAGTAATGACAGTGACAGCTGTCATCACTTGGGAGTGGTCTATGCTAAGGGTAGTATTTAAGGGGCTATGCTTCATTGGAAGGGACATTCTTGGAGCATTCAGACGTGAGCGGCGATAGTGAACGGACGTTAGCACAGAACTCTCCACGCTTCACAAAACAATCCGTTTGTCCCTTGGCAATCATAACTGATTTTGTAAAGTAATAAGAAGCTTCAAATTAAACGTAAGCTTGGTCAGTAGACTACAGTTTTATTTTCGGGAAATAACATTGAATATTGGGTATTCAATATGGGATGGGATGGCGGATCAAGACGAATCCACGTGGCCAACCGCCTATCCCCCTCGCCCCTTCCGACATATATATTAGATATATATTTATTTGACATTATTTCTTTTGTCTAAAAAGACGGTTATTACAAAAATAAAGGATCTAAAATTAAATATACCTAGTCAGGTCATAAATTCTGTCACATGTTTAATATAAAATAATTGAAACAAGTTTATTCATTATGTAACCATTTATATACCAAAATGAACTTAACAAAACATGGATTCTTATGACAATAAAGTTTATTCAAAATGCCCTCCGTGATTTTGAATATAGGCCTTCAATCTGCGCGGCCAGTCGTCTATCGCAGCACGGACGAGGTCCATGTCAATATTGGCGGCTGCCTTAATTAAGGATGTGACTCCAAATTAGGATGAGGCTTTGAGCACGCCTTTTCCTCCAAGTGTTGCCATATTTTGTAATCTAACGGACTCAAATCTGGACTGGAGGAGGGCCAGTCTTCGTGCCGCATGTAGTCGATTTCACGCGCCGCCAGCCAGTCTTGTGTGCTCTTCGTTCTATGAGCTGGCGCCGAATCTTGTTGGAATATCAGGACTGTATTTTGATACACAACTGCATTCGTTTTTACACCTTCCTCACAAAAATGTACCTCTGTTAAGCCCCAATAAGAAACTCAACCATACCATGAGTGAGGATGGAAAATGACCTCGTTGGACACGCGGAATACGGTTGCTCGCTTCTTCACTACTGTGTGCGTACACCTTATCATTTTGTTTGTTGTAGCTCTCTTCTATGGTAAAAATTTTTACATCCGAAAAAATAATTTCTCGATTTTTTTTCCCGCGTACCGCTTCAACAAAACGCGGCATCTCTTCAGTCTCAGGTCCATTAGACGAGCATTCAAACGATGTCCTGTTTTTCTTCGATATGCCCGAAGCCCTAAGTCTTCATTTAACACCCTTTTCACCGTGGTTTTGCTAAACCCCATCTGAAGGGCCAACAGTTTCTGCTTACGTTTGGGATTTCTTTGAATTCGCGCCTTCACAGCTTTTATCACTGCTGGAGTCCTAACAGACCGAGGGCGACCACTTCTTGGTCTGTCATCTACACTAGAGTCTTCATTGTATCGTTTGATGGTACGATAAACAAATCTTTTGGTTATATTCAAAATTTTCAGTATGTCAATAATTTAATTGGCGCGTAACAATAACTGGAACCCGGTCTTCTTTAAGCGTCCACTCCATATTTAAAAATGAGTAAAATTCTAAAAAGTATACATTTTTATTGTCATGAACAATTGGAAATTCGAATTCAATAAACTTTTTTGTGGCCAGCATTCTAAAAGAATAGTACATTACGATACGCGTGACCTAAGTTGCCTATTACTGCACGGAGGGATGCGATTAGTGTTTTGAAAGTAAAATTCATGTATTGCAATCACAAAGAATTGCAATACAGAGTGCAAGTCAAACTCTGAAAAGAAAGAATTCCGGTTCAGATTACCATTTTGAAAGTATATTTCAAAAGGAAAAAATCAAATATCATTACAACAAAATAGAATTTCAATGTATCCATGAACGTTTATTCCTTGATTGGCATAGTAAAGTTAAGTTACGCGTATCGTAATGTACTAATTCTACATAAGTGAAGTTGGTCAATTCATTTACACACCGTGCAGAAATAGGCAACTTAGGTCACGGAAAAGCGTGCGTAAAGTGCGGGTTTAGGTCACACTGTGCTATAAAAGTTTTTACTGTGTGACAATACTTATGACCTGACTGTGTAAACATCTCGGGCACTCAGTTCGTCAACTTCCTACCAATGGTTGAAGTTACTGCTCTGGGACTATCAGTGTATATCAATTTAATTGAAACTTTTAGTTATACCCTGCAACGTGAAATTTTTTTGTGATAGGAATTCAATGAAAATTTTGACATCAGTTTTTTTTTCATTTAATTTAACATACTAGATAATGCATTAATCTTTATATTTATATAATATTTATATGGACTTCAGCTTGTTACGCAAAACTTAACAACAAATTGATAAAAGTTGTTTATTATATTTTTTTTATAATTTTAAGTTTTAATGCTTAAAATATGGTAAAATTAAAAAAAAATACATTACGTTTTTAAAATAGGACATGAGGTGTTTTGAATGTACCACTTAAGTAACTGGTTAGAGCCTCTGTCACACCTATCAGCTAAACGTGTGTTAAGTGGTTAATGAAACTGCGAATCATGCAAGCATGCCTGATGGTACTCGCTAACAAACAACACTGTAAGTTTATCGTTTCTAGTCACGACATTTGTAAAATTATAATGTTACTTACTAGTGGCCGCCTACGACTTCGTCTAAGTTATATTTAGTTTTTCTGGGAATCCTACAGGACCTAATATTTTTCCGGGATAAAACGTACCCTATGTCCCAAATCAGGTACTAAGCTATATGTGTGCCAAATTTCACCCAAATCCGTTCAGTAGTTTGAGCCGTTAGGATATACACTTTATGATATTAAAGCTGCTCAACATTGGAACAAGCTACCGTCTGAAATCCGGAGTTCAAAGTCGCTTCCCATATTTAAAAGTAGACTACATAATCTCCTTCTGCTGCGATCTTAGTCTACTTTAACATTACATAATGTTGTTAGTATGTAGGTATACATTTATGTTCAATTACATTATTTATATGTGGTATGTATGTCTATATGTATGTAATATGTATGTATATGTAAGTATATGATATACATTAATTATTACATATTTACATTTGTCATCGACTCTGCTGCCATACTACATCTTCTTTTCCGTTTAGCTTACCTATACCGTTTACCCGCGCAGGTTGTCTGGAAGAGATCGCTTTTAGCGAAAAGACCGCCTTTGCCCACATTATTGTTAAATGTATTCATTGTACCTTTTCCTTTTGTATGTGAACAATAAAGTGTTTATTATTTTATTAGTATTATGGCCGCCATAGACGTTCAAGTATTTTGGCCAATCTTTTTAGTTCAAACAACAAATTGTTCAAATCAAAATCAATTTATCATGAATATGTGTAACCTACATGATATTGGCAGTCACAATAGAGCCTAAGAAAAAGAAGAAGAAAATTTGAATTAAATGAATTTTCGAACTTATATTGATCAAATTACTTGAACGTCTATGGCGACCATTATGGATAGTTTGCTTTACAATAGTATTGTTGATCAAAATTTACTAAGTATATTTAAATAATTATTAGCTATTGAAACCGTGCCTTGACTGCTTTCAATAGCAATTCTACCAAACGGCACCGATTAGCAATAGCTTTGTCTTTAGGTTCTACTTGCCTTTTACTTCAAAGTTGCATATGTGCCGGGGGTTGTTTTAACCTTGGGGTGGACGCCACCCCTTCTTGGGGAAAAAAATGTTATTTATTGAAAATAAGTATGGGAATGAATAGATAGACTTATTCTTAGCAACTTTTGTTTTATAAACTTTGTAACAAAAGTGCTTTTCTACTCTTTCGATAGAAAAAACTAAGTTTTCAACAAAACAAAACACTGACGGTTTTTCATGAATAACTGAAAATAAGTATTGTGCAAATGTAGCTTATAAAAAAACAAAATAAAAATCTGGGCTTAAAATATCACTATACCCAATAATATCGGAGTTAGATAGCTTGTTAAAGGCTGGATCTTCCTCGGCAACGCTTTCAATGTGATCTAAAAATACAATATTTTATTCGGGAAAAACTCATAAAACTTTTTTTGAAATGCTTATAAAACTAGTCTAAAAATATTTTGGGGATTTCTACACAAAAATATATAATGATGTATGAGTTTTTTTTTACAGTACATATATCATTGAGATATCTTCAAGATTTAACTTTTGACATAAGATTATTATCATGATGGTATCATGGTTTCGATTGTATTACAACTTAAAACATGATGTTGTACCTATTTTCTCCATTTTACGGTATTTTATGAAATGATTTTACAGATTTTCTGCGAATTTTTATGAGATGAATACGTATATTACTAAAAATGAGTAATAAATGACAAAGATAAATTAAAAAAAACTATGTTGCATCCAATGTCGCCATTTATACCACTACTCAAAGTCCAAACGCGAGATTAGTAAATCGTTTTACCAAAATTCATCAATTCCATTCCATGAAACCTTGCTTCAGCATCATTCTTCCTTGGATATTTTTTGTAGTCGGCTTCTAGAATTCAGGAAAGAAGGAAGCCCAAAGATTAATCCTTTCTATAAAAAAAAACAGTTTCTTTGTACTTAAAAAAAGTCTTTGTTTAAATATATTTGAATTACTTTTACTGAATACCTCAGTCCACAATTTTTAATCACATATGCCCACATATTTATTGTTACAATTTGGTTTAATAATATTGTAGGTAATTGCTTTGTTTTTATTATTTGATTGTAACTTGTTTTGTGAAGTAATAAAAAAAATAAGTAACAAAGAAACCGACTTCACATTCGCATAATTTATTATTTATAGGAAGTACGATCATAATAATCGACAGAATCACAGTATTGTGATAGTCAATAGAAAATCATTCATACGTAACAGACGTGCAGTCACGAGGACCCATTTGACCTTTATTTGTGCTTACACTACTAACTTAATACCTTGTTAAATAAACCGCTTCAACAGTAATCTCATTTTAATAGAATTTTCCATGTTATTGTTATTGAACAGAGCATAATATTAATAATATAGTACAAATAGTCACAGGTCCGGTTACCCAAATTTGAAATTTCTCTACTTTTAATTCACAAGGTATAAGATACACAAAAGAATACATTCAGTGGTAACTAGATAAAACATTTAGTTACCACAAAATGTTTTTCTTCCAACCTGTTTGTCTTAGCCGTCTGTCTGGACCTACCATGAACTCAAAACTCGTATTTTTTTTTCTTGCACCTACTAATACTTATCACACCTACTCGAGCGGTCCCGGATTCGAATCCCGGTGGGGGCAAATGTTTCTGTGATGAATACGAAGGTTTGTACTCCAGTCATGGATTTTTAATATATTTTTTTTAAATAAATATACTTATATATGTATCAGTTTAAGTATTCTATCCGTTACGCTAGTATCTCACAATACAAGCATACAGTGCTTACTTTGGGGCTAGGCTAATTGGTATGAGTGTTGGAAATATTTATTTACCTCAATACCCACAATATTTTTAACTTTGTTATTAGGTGAAAGGACAGTGTATCGCTGAGGAGTTAAATTCACGAGCACGAGCGTTTTCCAAGGTGTTTTTAAATAAAGTAGGTGCTAACATAAACAGCGTAAAAAACTTACGCTTTTTGATCAATGTGATATTGACTTACATTAGTTAAAAAACGGAGTCACAAATCCACCTTTTTTTACTTAAAAACAACTATATCATAATAAGGCAACTTCTTAGCCTCCAAAATTACAAATCGGAAACTGCCCTGTTATTTGAATAGAGTTCATATTTTAATCAGGTGAAGTCACGTGTTTAAATAAGTACTAAAACTAATAATCGAATTGTAATACGAGCTTTTAACTTTCCGAAGTATACCTACAAACTTCTTTACATGTCACTGTACTTGCCTACTTACTTCGAGACAAGAAAAGGTATAGCTAAACGATGGTTATCAATACGGAACATAAAATATTTACCTTTACATCCGTTCTTCCGTCATTATTACTAACACTAAACTATTACTTTGTGTAAAAATAAAATTATTATTTTTATTGTTCATTGATATTGTTAAACCCATTTCATAAAATTTAATTGTTTGTTGTGTAAAAATGAAATGTGAAAAAAGTAGAATAATATAATTTAACGAGCCCTATGGCTTGATATTTGCTATACCCTAAGAGGGCGTCACTTAATTACCCAGCATAATATTTAATGTACCATCTTGAATGTAATGTGACATGCTATAAATAAATAAACTCGTTACACTTCCCCATAGATTAACCAAAGATGATGTTAATTTAAAATATGGTGTATTTTTATAAAACCACGATGCAAGTGAAACTTTTAAAGTGTTTCAGATCGCCTTTTTTTTCGAATATATACGCATCATACGCATTTAACTGAATTTTCGGAAAATTAAATAGGCCTTGACTCGTCCAAATGTTATTGTGAGCTCTTCATGTTATTTTGTTCTAGTAATGTAAAATGAGACAACAAAATTAAATAATAGAACAAAGTTTGTGCCTACTTACAGTTGAATTAAAAGCTTTTATTACCAACTTTTCCAATCCATATTTTAATAATATGCAGATTTCACTTTTCATTTTTATATTAAATTAAACAAAGAAGTTGGCAACCACTTCGTGTACATACTGCATAATAATGCATAATACAAGCCGCAGATCACCTTATTACTAAATCTCTTTGTTTCCATTACATACAGGTAGTATTTTGCATTATTAACAGGTTTGGTTTGCATGTCTATTAATAATAAATTTTAATAGTCACATTCAAACAGGCCATCATTAAATGGGTTACAAATCACGCAAAGAAGTATCTAATTTTATTATATTATGCGGTTTCCGAAGACTTGTGAAAGCATGCACTTTTTTGGCAACTGTGTAATAAACAAAAGAACGCTTGCACGAACCATTCTACATTTCATAATGAACTTCGGCATAACATGAGAATTAATATTACGAGCTTTTCAGTAATACTGTATTGAGTAACATACTTATGTAGTTACAAGAATTCATCAAACTCATCGACAGCTCCAATGTCAAATCAATAGAATCGATTAGAAGTTGAATTATTGGTTGAGCGACGCATATTCATCTAGCTAGGCTGACCTGGGGCCATCTGGCGCCAGGGTTATCGGCTTAATGAAGTTTTAAGGGATTTACAGCTCCAATTCAAATGCTCACCTGTGTAAGTATCGTCCAACTTGTACAAAACAGATTGTGCAATATGCATATTTAAAAAACACTTTTGAACGCAGTAAGAGGCGAATGAAGCGCGTTTAATTGAATTTCTCATATTTCTAGACATAGGTCACACTCGGGGAAGTAATTAATAATAGGTGTCGATTCTGGCATGATGCTCTAAATCTAAACTTAAATTTAACAGCAGTGTATCATTGTCATTCTATATACAGAGTGAAAAGGAGACTGATGTTAAAGGAGATTGCTCAGCTTCCATACATTTTTTGGCTTTTTTTGGCCTAAAGACCAATAATCATGAAAAATTGTTTCCTAGATTCGAAATTATATATGAATTACTGTAGAAACGAATATTATTGACGAACACCCCTGAGAACTTCTCTAAACCATATACACTGAACATATTAAAATAATAAAAAAACAAATAAGTTATATAGTAAACTAGATAATCAAGCAAAGTACCGAAATTATGGATTAGATTCAGGTATATAGATTAACAGATAGTTGCCTGTTTTTAAAGTTAATGCATAAGAGTAACTTATAAAATCAGGTGTCATCTATGCATTTTCGGTTATAATAAGGTACTCTGTGACAGAAACTGTGTGATGATTGTGAATGAGCTAATGATTAGCTAAAAAGAAGAAGAAGATTAGAGAGAATTTTTAAACTCTCGTTAACCAAAGAAAGCTAAGAGATTTAGGTTATATAGCCATATATTCAGTAGCTTCATTATTTTTGTTGTTTTTAATATAACCATATTTTAGATTTTTAGTGTATCAAACCTCATAATTTTATTTATATATTTATTTATAGGGTACGGCCAGAGTGCACTCAGATTCAGACTCAGAAAACAAGCGCGAGAAATATACAGTGTAGTTTAAGCAGGTTGCCTGCTGCCACTATGGCCACCCTGCATAAACTACACTGTTTATTTCTCGCGCTTATTTTCTGAGTCTGAATCTGATTCTGAATCTGAGTGCACTGTGGCCGTACCGTCAGGCAACGTAGGCCCATAGATAGATACCTTAAAGTCTAACATATATACAGATTATAATGTGTTTATGGAGTTGTTTGGCGAAAAATGTATGGCAATAGACTTTATGATGTCGCCTACCGTCTATAATAATTGTCTGAGCACATTTGCATGTAGTGAAAATATTAATATAGTTGTGGATATTAATACCATAGTGTAATAAAAAAAATGATTTATTTTATCGATCTTTACAAAATAGATTTGTTTTATATTATATAAACAACTTCAATCAGTCTTTGGCTGAATGTTACTACACCCATAGCCATTAAAAATTATTCGCATGTTTTCCAAACCGGTAAAATTAAAAGTCCTTTAAAGTTTAATACCTGATCTAAACCGGTAAAATTAAAAGTCCTTTAAAGTTTGATAACCTTTAAAGTAAATATATTATACAAAGGTGTCCGTTAAAATCTAATGACTGTAAATTAAATTATAAATTACGCCAAGAATTACCGTGTATGTCAATATTTTTTGTGCGTTTGGGCCATTTTGAGCAATCTCCTTTAGCTTTAAGTTTAAAGAATCTTGTTTTATCTCTTTCTTTGTTCGAAAATCACACAGCACTATGTAGGCATTAGAAAAGAGGTACTCTACACTGATCGGAGAAGGCAACTAACTGGTAATGAATTGTTGCAATTGTCACCTCCCGGGTGTGACGAGTGATACTGAGCAAAAAGATATTACCAGTTGCCCCCCTGGTATGGTAAGATTACGAACAGTTAGCAAAAAATAATTACCCGGGTGACAGCGTCAGAGAGGACTACTGGGAATAAAGGACAATGTTAAAATTGGCCTAAGAACCAACACCAATTTGGCATTTATGATAATTCTTAATATATTTTTTGGGATAATTATCAGTATTTAGATTGTGACGGACACTTCCAGTTAAGTAAGCTAAATTAAAGAGTTAAAAAATAATCTGAGACAATAAATACCATTTTAAGTGTATAATCTATGACAGCGCTGCAAACAAAACACTCTTTCTTTCTTATGCCGGCACTTCACTTACTATTCGTATTTGTTATTTTAAAACATGACATCAGTCTGTCCTTTTCATTCCTTATTAAGCATGACAAGGACAAACTGTTGTCAAGCAAAGGGCCGGCATAAAACTCGATACTCTGTGGTTGTGGTGCAAGCAGGCAGTTTGCATTCGTAGTAATCTGTGGCATTTGTGTATTCCAAAGAGTAATATAATATACAGGAAAGTGCATTCTCGTTTCGGATTACCTGTTGTTTGTGTGTGTTTATTTACGATTGTTTTTCCTTTAATTTAAACTATTTCGGTCATCGATGTTACCAAAGAGCACAGACCTTATTACCAAGTGCTAGTGAACTTGTGTCACAACATCCTGAGAGGATCATACTGCCAAATTATTCAAGAACACCTGATACACATTCACGCTGCATATTTACACAATATACATGTGATATACAAATAAATACCATATACAATATGATACAATTATGTGAAAAATAGTCAATAAATAAGAAGCAAAACTACAGTTTTTATTTTATTCATGATTCCTACCTATATTAAATAGTTATTCTTTAAAATCGCACCAAATAAAATGATGAGTGATTGATGAAATGAAATGATTAGTTCTAATATTAATTCACTTCATACTAAGTTCATAGGTTAACCTATGTTTCATTGAATATTAAACATAACCTCAAAAAACATTTAGTTTTCCTAATAATTTAAGTTCTCAGAAGTGTCCGTCAATAATCTTTGTTTTTACAGTCATTTACTTACGATTTCGAACCTAGAAAACAATATTTCATGATTGTTGGTTCTTAGGCTAACTATGTATGGACGCTGAACAATGTCCTTTGTGTGCATAAGCCACTTCTAGATTGCAGGGATTTTTCTATATATTCGCTCTTATCGATTCAATGATACGTTGGAAACTAACTGGTTTGTATAACGAAAGTATAACACGTTTACTACGCAACCGTTTGCCTATTAGTAGATTATTAACCACATCATGTACTTATTGCATAGAATCAACTTAAGATAAAGTTAAAATTACGATGAAACTCAAAACTTGTTTGAATGCTATTTAAAATAGTTTTTGAAATGCATCGACCTTGGTAGTTATCGATTGAAATGTTCTTAATCCTACTAATATTATAAATGTGAAAGTTTGTATGTTAATGTATTTGCATGTTCGTTATTCAATCACGTAAAAACTACTGAACGGATTTTGATGAAATTCTGTATGCATATAGTTTATGACCTGGAAACATATTAGGTTCCTGTGCGATTCTCCAAAAGCGGAGGAAAATTATGAATGTGAATGTTTATATGTTTGTTTGTTACTCAATCATGCAAACACGGGTAATCGGATTTGGATAAAGGTACACATATAGTTTATGAACTAGAGTGAGTAAGTGAGGTGTATGACCTAGAGTGAGTGAGTGAGGTTTATGACCTAGAGTGAGTGAGGTTTATGACCTAAAGACATAGGATACTTTTTATCCCACTGGAAAGGTTCCTGAGGGATTCTCCAAAAACTAAAGTTACCGCCGCTAGTTTCTCATAATTAATTCGCTCGAATGTCAATAAGAATTTTAAGAAGCAGGTATGACAAACAACTTTTAATGGTATCACGAAAAGAAATATATCGTACCTATTCTTACCAACCGACCAATAATGTGATACCGAAAAATACATATTAAATTAGTGGTAATTGTCTAGAAGTTAACTTATCATTCTTTAAACATGTATTGATGTCGATTCTGGTATGATTCTCTAAAGCTAAACTTAAATTTGACAACAGTGTATCTTTGTCATTCTCTATACAAAATGAAAAGGACAGACTGATGTCAAATTTAGTTTTAAGTTTAGAGAATCCTGCCAGAATTGACACCATTGTATTCTTATAACACATTTGAGGTTGACTTAGTTTTATAGCATTCAGATTAGCAGTTTCATGTTATTATATCTGGTTAATATCGTCTGACTATGACGCTATAAAATGTAAAATTTATAACTATGAAGTTACCATCGGCTTGGACCTATTCTCCGTGTTAGAATATTGTATTATTTTCTATGATTCCTGAGCTAAAATGCTAACAAACAAAACTTTATTTCAAAACACAAAAAGGAAATTGACAATCAAGTATTTTGCGCTAAGAACTGTATTTTTTCTTTACATGCTGTTTATTTATTATTATTATTTCCATTATTATAGCAAACAACATAACGTGAGTAGACACCGTTATTTATTTTTATCAGGAAATCTTTTAAATGATTCTCTATTCGATCTAATTTTATAAACAATGGATTTATAAATTATATTAATATTATACTCAATTTGAATAACGCAAGAGCCTTAACCTGGTTTAGAACTTCAATTAGTTTATCAGGTACAGCGAAATGAATTCAACGACTGTGTCTCAGTCTCAGCCACGTGCTTAAACAAAGAACACAGTGTAGTTTTGTGGGCATCATGGGTGTAGGATAATCACCCTAGAAATTTCTAGATCCCATCCTAGAATTCGAGTCGATTTTAGAGTTTCATACTATTTGAAAATTAATGTCACCTCCCTCCCCTAGGCAATATCCCTGCGCCCCAGGGAAAAATCCTTTTTTTTATAACGCAGGTAAAACCTCTATTTACAGACGTTGGCGCCCTTAAGGGACACACCAACGAACGGACCTCACATCTTGCCTCTCGCAAGTCTCACGGGTGCGAAACGGATAAGCCGTTAAGCAGTCCGCGCAGCAAGCCGTACGACATACTATCCGCTAAAAACACACCCTCTACGCTGTTTAAATGCGGAACCGCGAGATCCCCGTTGAGGGACTAAATCCTTACGATACGCCAATAATATGAGCATAAAGTTATCTAATGGTGCACTTTATCCAAATCCGCAGTTGGCAAATGAGTTTGCAGATTTGCAACATTGCACTATTCGGGGAAAAAAGTCAACTACCACTAGTGTCACTGCTATTAAGCTGAAGGTGTAACTATGTAGTAACACATTATCCATGCATACTTTCAACTGGGCGATGTTGTGTTTTTATATACTTACATACCAAGGAGCTTTTTGAATGTTAAATAACAAATACTTATGTTAAACATAAGTTTTTTATGTGATAATTATATGCAGCATTCAAAACTTCCTAGACACGTGTAAAAATATACGCCGACCTCGATTAAAAGTCAAAAGACTTGACTGTTTGATTCTGCCAATTTAAAAGTGCGCTCGCAGAAAAAAATCGCAGACGTCACTCTCAATTGTTTTGTTATAATAACATTAGCCTGGTACCTAGTTCCTAATGGATGTTTTTGTGATGTCAGCACAGCTTCGAACAAGTGGCATTTTAAGCAAAGCCTGTTATTGCCACACCCAGCCGCGCCTCCGCCGCCGGCCAATCGCGAGCCGCCACCGCAAAACCGTAATCAGCACTTTCAATGCAACGGACTATAAACAGCCTTGGCTGGAAATAAACATTGCGTCAGAAAATTTAATGAATGACTCATTAAAAACTAATAATATTTTTTATAGGAAAAGCAAAGTCCAATTTATTTATCTAAGTGTACATATCTGTCTAAATTGATACCCAGTTTTAGTATGTGTAATCAAACGAAGTCTAAGATAGCAAAATTATTAGTGCCCTTTGATACTTTGCTTTATTACCTATTATCAAACATACAAAAGATTTTGTTTTCTTGGATGTCGTGATATATAGGCAAACACTATATTTTATGAAAAAACTAACATGTGCTGTTCACATGCGATATAAGTGAAACCTACAAAAATGTGAACACGTAAAAGTGTCACTTGTTAATCATCATCATGTATATATTATACTGTTTTCCCAATAACAAAATATAATAACTAAAATACATTATTAAAAGGAGTCCCTGTATATTATATATATATCTATACACTATTTATATATTTAAATATTAGTGTGTTATGTTTGTATGTATTATATCATTTTTATGGTATGTATTTATATATGTATCTATCTTTTTTTGTTCATATATTCGTATTTAGCTTTATACCGCCATTCGTGTTTTTCATTTTTCCCAAAGGTTGACTGGGAGAGAATGCTTTTAGCATTAAGTCCGCCTTTTGTACCATTGTTATATATTTAGGTCAATAAAGTTTAAAATAAATAAATAAAAGTCCTTCAGCCGCCCCCGGCTTTATTTGTTACCAGCTATTTTTATTAACTATATTTCTTTTGTTATGTTTTTCTTATCTTAGGTATTTTTAAGAAATATTTATTTATAAAAAAAACTATAAAAAATGCAAATATTGGAAAGGTAAGGATTGTTGATAAAAACCAAGACTAATAATAAACACCTTAGGCACCTACCAAACGTATAATACTTAACTATTCAGGTATTGTAAAATACTGCGCAAAATTAAATATTCTATACTTAAATAGTTTCGAAAAATAAATAATAGCTTAATAAAAGAAAAAAAAACAATTACAAAATAACCGAGCTCAGGATCAAACCACCGATCGTTTGGTGTCGACCCCAAGCCCAAGACAAGACCGTTACCGTTCGGCTATCTGTCTCTTGCAGAGAATTACCAAATTACGGATACCTTATGTCAAATACTGTTAACTTTTCGTTTCATCGAGTTTCAAATCAGGTGCTAAAGAAGTTTTCACTGCAAAAAACAGGATTCAGGAGGTATTCAGAATAGTTTTTCGAATACATGATACACAATTTTAAACTATTGATAGAAATGATTGCAAACAAAACATTGATCTGACTCATGCACTTAAAGGAAAATATAATAACAAAACTACACACGATTTTACTACACATTTTTGGATTGTGCGTGAATTCAACTTTGAAAATAGCACGTATGAATCAATTAACAATGAACGCTGAATCTGCTGACAGCGTGTAAAATTCGTTCCGCAAGGCTACTTACACTGCACTGGTACAAAGACTCGTGTAGCCGACGTCATATCGTTCGATATGGTCAGCGTTTACACAGGCATTTCATTTTAATTACTCGGATTAAAAATACACGCTATGTTTCCTAATGTATTCATTATTGGCTTGTTAGTAATTGCTGGTATATATTCCTTTTCATATAAATAGTGGCATAATCTCTGAACTTAAAACTAAATTTAACATCACTCTGTTTAAAGAAAGACAAAGATACACTCATGGACTTATAAAAAAGGCGGACAGAGTCCCGGTAAACAATAAACTGTGTCGCTCAGAGTCGGCCAGGTCGCTGTACGTACAAGCCGGCACCCACACATTCACACAATAGTCAGCCACTACGCGTGCAAACGTCAAAGCAGCCGACACGTTACGTGGAGATAAAAAATAAGCTAAACAAGATATCTTGCTTGTTAAAAAGTGTAAAAACCGTAGTGACCGAAAGAAAAAAAATCCAGGAATCACGTTTCATGGGTAAATGAATAATTGAATCACTTTTTTCTAGTTTTTAGAAATCGAAATCAATTTTAATTCTAAGGACAAAATGATTAGTCTAAAGCCCAGTGTTGCCAATGTTCATGTAACCATATTACCTAAAATATGGGAAATTGGGTTGACATTAACTTCAATCTATTATGTATTATTCTTTTTTATCAGATTTCCTAAAGAAAATGTAGTATGGAGAAATTACTGGAAAATGAATGATTTCCAAACAAATATGTAGTAGTGTCATTTTTAGTCTTCATTTTGAAGCTCAAGACTTATATACAACTAAAGGAGGACTCCGGCGTGTTATTACGTATGCATTACCTCAAAAGGTTGATTAAAATTCGAAAAGAAAGAGCTTCGCAATGCGTCATATTTGTTTTTTTTTATTGTTGTTCGCGCAGATCTCCGAGATTCGTGGACCGTTTATGATGATTCTTTTTTTGTTTTAATCAGTTT
Source organism: Chilo suppressalis (assembly GCA_902850365.2). Lineage (NCBI taxonomy): Eukaryota > Metazoa > Arthropoda > Insecta > Lepidoptera > Crambidae > Chilo > Chilo suppressalis. The sequence continues at coordinate 18,913,377 of OU963897.1, read as the reverse complement.
ACTAGCGAGATGGCTGCATATTAATTTACTGGAGATCTGATGAGTACTTTCGGAGGAAAACAATGGAACTCCTCAATTACAAACAGTACTCAATGGGTGTTAGTTTATTTTAAGAAATATGAAAGAGAATGCAGGCCAGGCCATCTATGTTTAGTTGATTTACCCAATATTGAGAAAATTCGATACATTCTAGAATTTCTAATGAGTCCCGACTGTTAAAGTAACTTTGTTCCTTATTAAACAGAATTCTAGACTACTGGACTTGTTTTTTTCTTTTTAGTACATTTTTTTTTATTTTTGACATTTTAATTTCATTATTTTTTAATTACACGAGTTGTATATTTTCTAAATATTCTTTTAAAACCCTTCACTTTGATACCTTGCTTGACGGGTTATAAAAATACTTATACTTTTTTTTCAAAATGTTTCATTTTGGCGCATCAAAATCTGTTATTTTGATTTTTTGAAATTTTAATATACCGAGTGCCACTCACACAATCACGACAAATCAAATTTAATGACACCTCGCATGTCAAAATCCGTCAAGACGTTCAGGCTGTAGGGCGTGCCAAATTATTGGACATACATACATATATACGCTCGAAAAACATTATCCTCCGCAGTCGGGCAAAAAGTAAAATTTTGAACAATCAAAATATTTTCATGTTTTTACTGGGTTTTATTGGTAAAAAATTGGCTAACCTAGCAACCCTACAATTCACTCACTCATCAATAGCCGCCGCCATTACGGTGCCTCAGTATTGTCTTAGCCGAAACTCTGTCCGCCTTTTTTTATACGTCCATGGATACACTGTTGTCAAATTTTATTTTAGGTTTAGAGTATCATGCCAGTATCGACACCATTATAAGTATCTAAAAATAGTCAAATTGTGGTTTGTTATGAAATATGTAACATCATAATTATACAATGCAAACCACAAGGAGGTGTGGCGTTCTAACAAATGGAATGAAAATGTTACTATTTTTTTATCCACCATGTTGTTAAACTAATACCGATCGAGCTAACCTTATCAATATTATATGTAATTTGCATGAGTCGATCTAAACTACTCATTGTTACTCATAAATTACTAGAAAAAGTAAAAAAACATATTGTTTTTAATAAAGTATAAGGTAAATATACATATGAACTAGCAGTTACGTAAATAGGAAAACATCTGAATTCATTCCAACAAGATAATATTCCCAATATTGATAGATGCACCTCTTTCTTTGCTTATAATCCCATAACAATCGCTTAAGTATTATTGATGAGATTGTCACTTTGTTACGCAGCGGTAGTTTTCCACTCGGCCAATGAATAATGACTTCATGTTTATGAAACAAAACTCCATTGGAGTGTGCATACATGGTTTGGTAACACGAAGCCAGGCGATCAGAAATTTCGACGACATCGTTACCGTGACACTGTCCATGAGAATTGGCTTTGTTTAGCATTGACTCAGCTTGATCAGAGTTAAAGCAAATGCATTGTTCCAGATTCGATTACCTACTTTACTTTTTATTATTTACCTATTTACTATTTTTAGGGTTCCATACCTGTAAAGGAAACAATCGATATCTAATCAGTAATTGTTTGTCCGTCTGTCATTCAAGTCCCTTTTATCTCAGGAACACGTGGAGGTATAGAGTCGAAATTTAAAACATTAAGTACTAAGTCTACGGTCCTTTGAAGCTGTGAAAAAATTACACTTCTATGTTAAGCTAAAAAAGATACGGCCGTTTATGTTGCGTTTGCGTACCTACAAATTTGTACGGAACCCTTGGTGGGTGAACCCATCTTGCACTTGTCCGGTTTTTTATATGAACCAAATTTATATTAATTATAATTGCGATAAAGTTCTAAAATTTAAGCTTGGAAATAAAAATTATATTTCTACCTCATTCTAAGTTGATAAGATTTTGCTTTGAAAAAAAAATCGCAGTACGACTTTACGAAAAAAAAAACGAATGTTTAACTTGATAAAATATATAACTTTAATTTATATGCGATCCCTGAAGAAACCAATGTTCATTTAATATTTTTTTTAACAATATTATAATATACATTCAGAGTTAAGACGGTTAAATGTTAATTTCAGAGGCGTAAAGTGCGTAAAAACTGATTTGTTTTTTATTCAATTCTTAATATAAATGTATGCTGTGGTTTTTCTAACAAATATTATTTCCTAGTACTTAACGACTGGTTTGGAGGACCTTGCTTTCACGTCGTACGTGGCATGTTTGTCTAGAGAATGAATGCTTAGGCTGTTATTGGTTTTTTATTCAAGAGGAACGCATACACACTTAAATATCATTATATTGCGAAAGAAACGCTATGTGAAAAACTGATTTCTTTAATAACATACCAAACGTAATAGATTGGCGATTTTTTCTGAATTGAATAACACCTTTTCATACACCACCTGCATCTGGAGAACATATTATTTATGTCAAATATTCTCAATTTAAAGTAAGCTATTAAAGCCAAGGCGAAGCAAGGGAGATCAGGTTATATGGAAGTTTTCTTGGGTTATGATGACATTTAAATTTGAAACATCAAAATGTTAACACAATCTCCTATAAAATGGTTTGCATATAAAACAAGACCAACGAAGTTTGTTTAATCAGTTGCCAATGCTGCTCATATGCTCCGACTACGCAATCACTTTTTTGCAAGACCTGGAGGCTGAGTTTTACATTTTGGAGGTCGCTGGTATTTGCATCCCGAACCGCCGCTGCGTTTGCCCAGGCCTGATAGCACGGCTGATTTTGGCGAGGAGCCAGATTACAGTGGCAACCTAACCAAGGTCGGGATTTGCCACCAATGGGAACCACAGAGGAAGGCACAAAAAGTTACAAACTCTGTAGGACGTCATCGGCGACAGAATCAGAAACGACGTTGGAATCATTCTGCGAGAAGAAAACCCTGCCCCAAGGGCAGGACGCAAAATAACACCCATCCCTAACTGGTTACTTATAGTGCCACACACGGTGACAGCCAGCAAATTGCGACCGCGTTGAGTAGGTGAGTGGCACTTTACTCCGGATTAGACAATAGTCCGAGGATCCAAGTAATTATTAGAATATGAATTCAGCAGAAGGTCCAACAGTGAAGGTGTGAGGTCTTCGGCATCTGGGATTCGCGTTGGCGAGGTTACCAAACCATATGCTAAGGCGAAATCGTCAGCATTTTTTGTGTTACCTGCGTGATCAGTAATGCACAATCCAAGTCATTCGAGGTGGTGGGCATTGAAATCACCAAGGATCACGATTTCCGAGGATGGGATCTGCTGAAGCACGGAGTCAGTAGCCATTTGGACGTGTTCAAATTGTCAGTCGCCACGTCTACACAGCAGCAGTTGGTGTCCCGCAAGGCTGTGTGCTATCGCCTACGCTGTTTCTTCTTCATATCAATGATATGCTTCAAATTGATGGCATTCATTGTTATGCAGACGACAGCACGGGTGATGCCCTATATACCGGCCGCGCCAACATTTCACGGGAAAACGTCATCGAGAGCCGGAACAAACTTGTGTCTGAAGTCGAAACTTTGTTAAACCAAGTAACGAATTGGGGCCGACTTAATCTAGTCCAATTTAACCCTACGAAGACACAAGTATGCGCGTTCACCGCAAAAAAAATACCATTTGTCGTATCTCCTCTTTTTGAGAACACTCCTCTAACTGCCTCAGATAGTATTGGAGTTCTTGGCGTTGACATATCGAGCGACGTGCAGTTTCGGGATCATTTAGAGGGCCAAATTGGCCTCTAAGAAGCTTGGTGTGCTCAATAGATCGAGAATGTACTTCACACCGGCCCACCGACTGCAACTTTATAAGGCACAGGTTCGGCCTCACATGGAGTACTGCTCTCATCTTTGGGCGGAGGCACCCCAGTACCAGCTTCTCCCTTTAGATCGCATCCAGCGCCGAGCGGCTCGAATCGTCGACGACCAGGACCTTTCCGATCAGCTTGATCCTTTGGCTTTGCGTAGGGATGTAGCATCGCTCTGCATTTTCTATCGCATTTATCACGGAGAGTGTTCTGAGGAATTGTTCGGATTCGCCATCGTACATCGCGACAAAAATTTGATCCCCATCATCTTGATGCGTGGCTATCCACAACCGTGCGTTTTTGTCGAAATTTTTTACCACGTACGACAAAACTGTGGAATATATTGTCGCCAGCAGTGTTTCCGGACCAATACGACCCAAAAACCTTCAAAAAAAGAGCGTACTCCTTCCTTAAAGGCCGGCATCGCATTTGTGATACTCCTGGTGTTGCAAGTGTCCATGGGCGACGGTGATCACTTGCCCCTGACGTTGCAGAAACCTACGATAAACGTGGCAGGGGGTGCCATAATATGACGCTTGCTCTGGCCACAATATTTTTTTGTGTTGAGCGCGGTTTCGCCCTACCCAGAACCCAGAACGTCCAGAAGCAGACAGTTCTGAGCGTGGACGGTCAAGAGAGGGATTCTCCAGCGCGACAGCAGCTGGAACCTCCCTGTGGTATTATTCTGTTAAACTGCGTCATCACGAAGAGAAGGGAGGATGGAGCCCCCCCCCCCCGCGGTCGTGAACAGAAAAGCTAAGGTAGTTGAAAATATTTAAAAGTTTACAGGCAGAAGCTGATTTCTTAAGAAGACCAGTATTAAAGTTGCCCATGCGTATGTGATATGTGTAGTTCCTGCTAAGAGGTGTCAGAGCAGTTTCCAATGGTTCATGATAATCTAACGCATGTGATCAATAGATAACGACCAAGAGAACCTTTTCTCGACGAACAGAGATTGCTAAGAAAAAGTACTAATATTTTCAACCGATTTCAAAAAAAGAAGAGCTTCTCAATTTACGGGAAGCTTTTTTTACATACGAGTATATTCCCCGATTACGCGTGTATCTTCATCCAGTAAATATATTCGAATGTTTTTTTTTTATTTGGAACGGTATAATACCTCCTAAGAGGTTCAAAGTGCATGGGGTCAATATCAGATGATGGGATCCTGTAGGAATCGAGGAAACTCTTCAAAAATTACAGACACCTCTATATAGGTATATATAGTTACTTACTTGTCCAATTACTCGATATCTGGTGAAGTGGAACTGATGACGAAAACCACAGATGGCCACCAAAACTTTAATCAATCAATTAATTTAAGTAACATAATTATAATTTCCATTCATATTTTACCCTATATGGGTGTGAAACAAATTAGGTGCCGTATATCTAAATCTATAAATAGATTAAAATTGTCATAAAATCAAACATTTAAAAAATTATCAAATCAAATAGACATTGTTCATATGTCACTTAAAAAAATATAATTATTAAAAACATTGACTACATAACATTAAATTAAAATGAAATTAAACAGAGCTTAAAAATATATTAAATAATATTAGTAACTATAATAAAAAAATTAAATCGCATTTCATTTTATTGTATTGTCGTTTAAAAATTCATTTATGGAATAATAACATTTGTCAATCAAAATTTTACACAATCTTCTTTTAAAAATAGTCAAGTTTAAGGGTTACAAAGAATCTGGAATCTTAATGTATATGTCGTGGCCATATCGTAGATTTGATCACTTCATGAAATGCTCGAGAATTTCATGAAATGTTTCGCTATCTATTGGCCACATCATGATGTGGTTTGAGCACATCAATGATGAGAAATCTTTTCACGATATGGCCAACTAAACGCGTGGCTTCTTCATGAAATGGCAAAAATTATTTGATCATATTGTAAAGTAGTTACATTAATTACCGGTAGAGGCGCTGCAAGCGCTTTGTTTATATATTTATATGGCGGCCGCTGCCGACAATGTTGTTTCTCGCAGTGAAAAAGTGCATATTTCGTTATTTAATGAGGAAGAAAGTTAACAAAAGGGTTTTCGACGAAACAAATTAAGGAGAGTAGGGTGACTACGCAAAAGAAATCTATGGACTATTACTGGCTGTCAAAATATAACATTTTGGAAAATGAGGTTGAGGTACAAAGTGCGGATGAGAATCAATGCCGTACAAAGATATACTGTAAAACTGTACTTCCAGGGCCCAAGAGGTGATACTTGAATTTCTTTTGTAGAAAAGGTCTGTTTTAATAGAGTTTTTTTTCTGGCGCTTCGCCGGCCGCTGCCGCGGCACACTCGCTTTGCTCGCTCGGCTCGCGCGTCATGGTCACAATACTAACATAACCTAACCTAGTGTGAAATATTACCGTTTGGGCCCTGGAAGAACAGTTAAGTCTACTATTGTAATATGTACCAAAGTACCTTATTATTTCTAAATATTTCATAGTTTTCTAAATATAAATGTGTAAGTTCTTGACATGTTTGATGTTCAATTTAGGAAAAAAATCTTTAATTTCTTTATTTTTAATCTAATAATTTAAGACTTAAATAACAATAAATAAGTTCTTACATATTCTGGATTTTTAATAAATATTTTATGGACACCCTAATTATACGATCCGGCCAAATGTGGATGACCAAATCGTTAAATGTTGACGATTTAATGATCTGGTCAAATTAAGTTGACCACATCATGAAATGTGACCATTCATGAAATTCTCGAGCATTTCATGAAGTGATCAAATGTACGATATGGCCACGACATATACACGAGGCACGAGATGCAGTACGCTTTTTCGGAAGAGGGCTGTTTTAAATTGTGGTATTCTTAGCTTATTAATGTATTGACCCCGTGGGGGGTTTCTTTGAAAGTCTAGCTTTAGAAATAAGTTTTTGTTTGCTTTCACGAATGCTGGTATCTCCAAGATGTAAATACAAGGTACTGTTTATATTTCGAGTGATTTAAAGTAAAAAGGCGTACAGCTATCCCTGATATTAAGTCCACACATTGTTCTAATGCATCTTTTCTGAGCTCTATAAATGTCATTTTTTTTTTTTATTATTTTTAAAGCATGTAACTTTATTTACTTTATTTTCTTTAGATCTAAAAATGTCCTCACGATCAGTGCAAATGCCCCAGAAGATTACTCCGTATCTTAGCACTGATCCAAATCCATGATAAGCAAATAGAACTGCATGCCTGTTTACTATTTTTGCTAAATGAAATAAAGCAAATGCTGATTTATGCAAATTATTGCACAATTCCCTTGATTTATTCTTCCACGTTAATTTGCTATCAATGAAAATGCCCAAAAATTTCGTTACTTTAGTCTCTTCTATGATTTGGTTTTTATATGTAATATTAATATTATATAGGTCATTATTGTTTTTTCTATTAGGCCGTGGGGTGCCGGCATAGAATATTGCACCTCCCCATCTCTTCCCGTGGGTGTCGTAAAAGGCGACTAAGGGATCGCCAGGAGAACGGGCAGCAGCGTTCTCCTGAGTAACATTACATCTACTGCGATCGCCAACCCGCCTGCCAAGCGTGGTGATTATGGCAATAACCCCCCAAATGAAAAAAGGCATAAACACAACGGCCCCGAGTCACGGCGACCCCGCTATTCCGGCTCACGGTGGCGGGCCTGGTAACGGCGGGGTACGGGGTGCGAAGAATCTCCGGTCGAGATCCGGCCACCAAATAAAACAGACTCTGGCCCTGGTAACACACAACATTCGCACGCTCAGGACTGACGAGAGGATTGCCGAGCTGGAAGAGGAATTGAGCAAGATTCGGTGGGACATTGTAGGGTTGTCAGAAGTCCGAAGACAGGGGGAGGACACGATAACCCTCCGGTCTGGAAACTTGCTCTATCACCGGGAAGGCGACGACTTGTCGCAGGGCGGTGTCGGGTTTATCGTTCGTAAGTCTCTCGCAGCCAACGTGGAGAGGATTGAGAGTGTGTCGAGTCGGGTAGCGTGCCTGATACTCAGAATAACCAAACGGTATTCGCTGAAGGTCATCCAGGTCTACGCGCCGACCTCGACGCACCCCGACGATGAGGTGGAGACTCTCTACGAGGATATCTCGAAAGCCATCCGCTTATTCAAAACTCACTTCACTGTGGTTATGGGAGACTTTAACGCGAAACTAGGCAAAAGGAAAAGCGGTGAGTTGAGAGTAGGGCAATTCGGATTCGGCCAGAGAAACCAGAGAGGGCAGAAGTTGGCTGATTTTTTGGAGAGAGAAAATCTCTATATGATGAATTCCTTCTTCAAAAAGTCGCAACAAAGGAAATGGACCTGGATAAGCCCTAATGGTTCGACACGGAACGAGATAGACTTTATCTTGTCGGACAAACGGCAAATATTCAATGATGTCTCAGTGATCAACAGGGTGAAAACCAGGAGCGATCACCGAATGTTACGAGGCACATTGAATATTCGTGTCAAAGCCGAGTGGTCCCGACTGATGAAGTCTACTCTACGTCCCACACCTGCCGAGTACGAAAATCCCGAGAGCTTTCGACTCGAACTCGAAAATCGCTTCCAATGCCTAGACGAGTGCGAAACGGCGAACGATATGGGCAACAAGTTTGTGGAAACTGTACACACGGTTGGGTCAAAATTTTTCAGGACCCGCCGTGCTCCTAGAACCGGAAAACTCTCTGACCACACTCTTGAGCTCATGGAGTGGAGGAGGGAAATGACGGTGCAGTCTCCAGCCTCCTGGTCTAAGATGAGGCAGCTAAATAGACAGATCTCGAAGTCTGTGCGACGCGATATTCGACTCTACAATACCAAGCGTATTAAAGAGGCGATAGAGCGGAACCAAGGCTCCAAAGTGTTCGCAAAAGATCTGTCTGCTGGGCAGACTCAGTTGACCAGACTGAAGACCGACAACGGCACTGTCATTTCTTCCAAAGATGAGATCTTGAGCGAGGTCGACTTGTTCTATGGACAGTTGTATAAAACATCCCAAACTCCTGTTGTCGGCTTGGTCCAAGATCCACGATCCAAGCTAACCCGACACTATACCGAGGACATCCCGGATGTCAGCCTGTACGAGATCAGAATGGCTCTCAAGCAGCTTAAAAACAGTAAAGCACCGGGCGATGACGGAATCACTACGGAGCTTCTGAAGGCGGGCGGTAAGCCGGTCCTCGTGGCCCTTCAGAAGCTATTCGACTCTGTCATCCTCGGGGGCATTGTTCCAGAGGCGTGGACCAGGAGCGTGGTGGTATTGTTCTTCAAGAAAGGCGATAAAACCCGCTTGAAGAACTATCGACCTATCTCGCTCTTGAGCCACGTCTATAAGTTGTTTTCGAGAGTCATTACAAATCGACTTTCGCGCAGGTTCGACGATTTCCAGCCTCCCGAACAAGCCGGTTTCCGAAAGGGCTTTAGTACCATGGACCACATACATACGCTGCGTCAGATCATACAGAAGACCGAGGAGTATAATCGGCCTCTGTGTCTAGCGTATGTGGACTATGAGAAGGCCTTCGATTCGGTCGAGACTTGGGCGGTGCTGCAGTCCCTCCAGCGGTGCCAAATTGACTATCGATATATCGAAGTGTTGAAGTGTTTGTATAGAAACGCCACTATGTCAGTCCGAATCCAGGAGAGAAGTACGAGGCCGATTCCATTGCAGAAGGGTGTCAGACAGGGTGACGTAATTTCCCCGAAACTGTTCACCGCTGCATTGGAAGACGTCTTCAAGCTTCTGGATTGGACCGAACTCGGCATCAACATCAACGGCGAATACATCACTCACCTTCGATTTGCAGACGATATCGTGGTTATGGCAGAATCCCTGGAGGACCTTGGCACAATGCTCAATGACCTTAGCAGAGTTTCCCAACGGGTTGGTTTAAGGATGAACATGGATAAAACCAAGGTCATGTTCAATGTCCATGTCACTCCAGCACCAGTATCTGTTGGGAATGCGATTCTCGAAGTTGTCGATCATTACGTCTACCTAGGACAAACAGTCCAGTTGGGCAAATCCAACTTCGAGAAAGAGGTCAACCGACGAATCCAACTCGGATGGGCAGCGTTCGGGAAGCTTAGGCATATCCTCTCGGCCAAAATTCCCCAGTGCCTGAAAAGAAAGGTCTATGACCAGTGTGTGTTACCAGTGATAACTTATGGGACTGAGACGTGGTCTCTGAATGTCGGCCTCATGACAAAACTCAAAGTCGCGCAGCGTGCTATGGAGAGGGCTATGCTCGGTGTTTCCCTACGTGATAAGATCCGGAATACGGAGATCCGTAGAAGGACCGGTGTGTACGACATAGCCCGAAGAGTTAGCACGCTGAAGTGGCAATGGGCAGGCCACATCGCTCGAGGACCTGACAACCGTTGGGTAAGAAAGGTCCTCGAGTGGCGACCACGTACCGGACGACGCAGCGTGGGGCGGCCCCCAACACGGTGGACTGACGACATCGTCAAATGTGCTGGGAGCCGCTGGATGCGGATAGCGCAGGACCGCGCATTGTGGCGTTCTATGGGGGAGGCCTATGTCCTGCAGTGGACGGAAAAAGGCTGATGGATGGATGGATGATGTTTTTTCTTTGTACAAAATGGATAAGTTTAGTTTTGCTTCAATTTATTTTTAAACTGTTTTCATTTAAACAGTCAACAATGTCATTTAAGGTATTATTAATGTCTTTGTTATAATCTTTTGTATTCTTGTATTTTGCTATGGCTGTGCTATCGTCAGCAAAGAGTAACATTGGATTATGTACACTTTTTGACATGTCATTGATATATGTTTAATAAAAAAGTAAGGGACCACTGCCTTATTAATTATTCTTGGCATAAGATATTATTTTTTTCTAAGAAACCGTATAATTAACTTTATATAATAGCTAAAATGATGTAAATTATTTATAGTAATAATAAAGTTACATAAAATGGGCGTTTTATTAAGAAATTTTGCAATAACTGTAAACTGAAAAATTCAAATAATAGGGACTAGGGCAATTGGCCGATAGTTTTTCATATCTTCTTTGTATTTTTTTTTGTGCAATGGTTTTATTATAGCCTAATTTTAATGCATCGGGAAGTATTACTTCTGTTATGTTTATTATGTAGGCTAAATGACGAGATATAATCACCGCTACATCTTTTATAACCCTAGTAGAAATATCATCATATTTTACACTAGACGTATTTTTTAATGATTTTATTATTTTTTGTATTATATCTGAGGAAATTGGGGTCATAAACATCGAATTACTATTACTACTTATATAATTTTGATTTTGGCAAGGTGATTCATCTATTTCATCAATGAAAAAGTCATTGAAACTTTTTGCTATCAGTGATAGATCAGTTATAATTACGTATATCATCTTTTTTATTTGTAAAATATGTTTTTTTTGGTATTGGTTTTTGTTTCTATTCATAATGTTGCATGTATGTTGCCTTTGTTTTATTTGTTGCGATATTTATTAAATAATTATGTTCTGCCTTTTGTGTTAACCTATTTTTTTTTAAGTTTACTTGAGCAGTTTTCGTTTCGTTTTTCCATAGCAGTATCGTTTTATAACTTATCAATAATAAGTATATATACTTATCACAAGTTGCGATACGATTACTTTAATTTGGTTGCCAAGCAATTTACGTTTATCACAATGCATACAGTGGAGTGGAGCTGTTAGTGAGAACCATGAAAACTCCTCAATATTTAATGTCCCTGAATCGGGAAAAAGATATTTTCGAACATATGAATAGCAGATTACGTTAGGCTACTATTACTTAGATTATTAACAGAAATATGTCTTAATTTTCGGTGCTTTTACTTAAATGGGTATTTAAGTGAAACCACCGAAAGGAGAATGCTCAGCTTCCATACATGTTTGGCCTAAAGACCAATAATCATGAAAAATTGTTTCCTAGATTCGAAATTATATATAAATTACTGTAAAAACGAATATTATTGACGGACACCCCTGAGAACTTCTATAAACCATATACACTGAACATATTATAATAATAAAAAACAAATAAGTTATATAGTAAACTAGGGAAATCAAGCCAAGTACCGAAATTATGGATTAGATTCAGGTATATATAGCATGTAGATTAACAGATAGTTGCCTGTTTTTAAAGTTAATGCATAAGAGTAACTTTTAAAATCAGGTGACATTTCCGGTTAAAATAAGGTACTCTGTGACAGAAACTGTGTGATGTTTGTGAATGAGCCACAGATTAGAGAGAATTTTTAAACTCTCGTTAACCAAAGAAAGCTAAGAGATTTAGGTTCTATAGCCAATTCAGTAGCTTCATTATTTTTGTTATGTTTTTAAGATAACCATATTTTAGATTTTTAGTGTATCACACCTTATAATTTTATTTATTTAATTTATAGTCATGGAACGTAGGCCCATAGATAGATACCTTAAAGTCTAACATATATACAGATTATAATGTGTTTATGGAGGTGTTTGGCGAAAAATGTATGGCAATAGAATTTATGATGTCGCCTACCATCTAAAATAATTGTCTGAGCACATTTGCATCTAGTGAAAATGATAATATAGTTGTGGATATTAATACCACAGTGTAATAAAAAAATGATTTATTTTGTCGATCTTTACAAAATAGATTTGTTTTTATGTTATACAACTTCGATCAGTCTTTGGCTGAATGTTACTATACCCATAGCCATTTAAAATGATTCGCATGTTTTCCAAACCGGTAAAATTAAAAGTCCTTTTTAAAGTAAATATATTAAACAAGGGTGTCCGTTGAAATCTAATGACTGTAAATTAAATTATAAATTACGCCAAGAATTACCGTGTATGTCAATATTTTTTGTGCATTTGGGCCAATTTGAGCAATCTCCTTTTAAATATTTCTTATCCTTTACTTAAAGTAAAATTAACGATATTTGTAGACAGTGCCAGCTAACCCAAGTACCTAGTAGGTTATTATAAGTAAAGAATAAGAATTATTTCTAAAATTTTTGGTGATTTCATTTTATGAAATCAGCTTTAATTTTTTTTCTGCAATACAGCGAGTAACAACGTATTGTGCATGGAGGGCGACCCACTTGTTTTATTTCCTCTGTAAATATTTCAACTCTTAGCAGCCACCGTTATATGAGATGAAATATGTGTACTTAGTCGGACGATATTTTCTCGTGTAAGATAAACATTATATTGCATCATTATACAACTTTCAACGGACAGGTTTACATAAACCATATGATGGGCTGGTAACCTATCGCTAGTTAATTGTTTCTGGGCATCTTCGTAAACCCAGCCAAATTATTCCCCACGGATGCTTACTACGATCGACCAAAATACCAAATCAGTTCTCAATCAGAACTGATTAGGTTCTGCTTTGATTTCATATTACGGCCACCCAAAACCAAAACGAACGAAAGGGAATGAACGGAATGAATGATAGTCACAGATAAAGTTGATAAAAGTCTGCTATTAAATCATAGATATACATGTATGTGTATTGAATAGTTTTTTTTATTTATTCTAACCATGGATACTAGTTCTTCAGTAGCACATATTTATTACAAAACTCCAAAAAATGTCATGAAACCATAAACCTAAAATGTTTTTTTCACAATTGTTCGGAAAACTCATAATTATATGACTTACTTATTATATCTACTATGATATTTTTAAATTTTACGAATTCAAAAATTGTACACCTTCAACATTTTTTCAACAGTATTTTTGGAGTTTACTCCTTAAGAATCGATTTGCATATATAAGGGGCCCGGTATGAGAAAATTGTGAGCAGTAAAATCTACTGAACAAATGACCTCGTTACGTTTTTGTGCGCAACCTCATCTGCGCACCTTTCACTTTTAGCCATGGCAACGGATAAAAAACATTAAGTTTCACAAATGTCAATAAAATAAATAAACTAAAAATAGATAAAATCAGAGCAAAATTAATGAAAACAAATAAATAACAGAATATAGAGAAATGCCATAGGTCCTGCCTCGATCTACAACTTTTGTATCGACACATTTTTCACATAACCTCAAAATTTATGTGAAAAATACGAATAACCGAGATTTTGGTTTTTGACTTTTTGCAAAAAAAAATATTTTTTCACGAAATTTGGTGAAAACTTACCTTTGTATGTCCCAAACATACAGTAATTTTTTGATTTAAAATATTCATTTTTTCACCTTATTTTGACTTAATATCGAAAAAGCACCCTTATTTTCAATCGAAAATTCTCACGTCAAAATATCTGTTTTTTTAAAAAAGTTGGGGTGGTTTTTGTTTGTTGAAATCTCTACTTTCTGATGGTATAAAAAAATATACACTACTATGGTAAATGTTCTCAGAAACTGCAAATTAATAATGAAAAAAACTCCAATCCGAAAAATTGATTTGAATCATTACGTATAATTTTGAACTATTTATTAAAATTTACACTTTAATTACTCGAAAAACGTAAGATTTCATGTTATATTGATAAACAGAAAAATTACAAATCCATAAAACATGCAAAAATAGTTGTTGTAAGTAGGTATTAAAAATAGGATTTTCGGGTTCGAGTTTTTTTCATTATTAATTTGCATTTTCTGAGAACATTTATCATAGTAGTGTATATTTTTTTTTATACCATCAGAAAGTAGAGATTTCAACAAACAAAAAACACCCCAACTTTTTTAAAAAAGAAGATATTTTGACGTGAGAATTTTCGATTGAAAATTAGGGTACTTTTTGGATATTAAGTCAAAATAAGGTGAAAAAATGAATATTTTAAATCAAAAAAATTACTGTATGTTTGGGACATACGAAGGTAAGTTTTCACCAAGTTTCGTGAAAAAATATTTTTTTTTGCAAAAAAATAAAAATCAAAAACCAAAAACTCGGTTATTCGCATTTTTCACATAAATTTTGAGGTTATGTGAAAAAAGTGTCGATACAAAAGTTGTAGATCTTTTTATTACCTACAACTTTGCCATTTAACTTTTTTTCATAGGACTTGCAGTTTCCGGAAATCGAGATTAACCATTTTTTACCCTTAAAAACTCACCCCTCCCCCTTCCCGACCTCAGATCGCCCGTAATTTATTTTTCCTTTCATTTTTGTTATATTCTCTACCTTTTCTAATGGGTTTCATCCTACTATATTTTTTTTTCACTTTTCACCATTTTTAAAATTGTCGACCCTGGTCTATAGTTCTGTCAACACAAGTCATATACTAATATAAAGTTGAGCTCTTCTAGTATGGTAACTCTTTTGACCGACTTCCAAGAAAGGAGGAGGTTGTCTAAATTATTAAAATCTGAACTGAATTTAGATATTGTTTCTGATAGAGCAATGGGGACAACGAGGTATGGTACAACCATTGATGCGGTATTTTCAAGATTCGTGAACCACGTATCTACGAACGTCCATGTGTCTTATTATTGTACGTAAAAGATTTAGTGACATAATTATCTTTTTATAAACATTTTTGTTAATTATTAAGATAATATTATATTTTAAATAAAAAAATAATTATATGTAAACTCCAGTCGTCCGTCGGAGCTGACACACACATTTTTTTCTACATTATATTTAAATAACCCGAACTTGATGGCGATATATTAAATTACGAGCATACAAGTTTATCTTGCTTATGCATAGCATAGTCAAGGTGTTTTGTATGTGCCAGCGGTCATCTGCTGTTCCTGAAAATCTTTGAATTATACCCATTTTTTAAGATATATTTTATCAACTCTTCAAGAATACCATTAAAAAAAGACATATTCATAGCCTTCTTCACCTTCATCAACGAAGAAAAAACGACAAATGACTTATCTGTATGGCTTTACCTTTGCCTTTCCAAAAGGGTGAACAAAATAAAAAAGCGGTAATCTAATCTGCTAACGAAGTGTGAGCGAGTAAAATTTAAAACTAAACAGCCACAGAACAAAAAAAAATGGGTGTGTGTACTTATGTAGGCGCGTGAGAAGTTATCCTTCTTTGGCATCGTTTAAAATTAGTTTTTAATTGCATGCAAATAATTAATTACAATAAATTTATAAAAAGTCTGGAAAAGGACACGGTCAATAAAGTTCAGTTTTAATTTGAAAAAATAAATAAATAATCAAAATATTCAATTAAAATCGCTACGGAATATAATTTATTAGAACATATGTGATTTGCACTTGTATGAAACTCAAACACGTAATCCGAATATACAAACTAGAAACATGTGGATAAATATTATAAATATGAATACCTATAACTGTTACTTTATTACAAAAAATAAAGATGTGGTTTTTGGTTCTACTACACCAATGGTCAAGAGATGGCGCTGTAGTCTCCTGAATCGCGCTTTGGTTCCGTTGTTCCAGATTAATAAATACTTTTGATATTATAATTATGAATACCTATAACTGTTACTTTATTACAAAAAATAAAGATGTGGTTTTTGGTTCTACTACACCTATGGTCAAGAGATGGCGCTGTAGTCTCCTGAATCGCGCTTTGGTTCCGTTGTTCCAGATTAATAAATACTTTTGATAGGCCTTCACAATGCAGTCGTTAGCACCCACTAAATAGAGATTCTATTTCTATTTTGTTGGTAGATTTTCTTAATGTGCGGTAAACACAAAAGTAACAGTTAAAATTTTGTGTTACAGTGATGCGCGCGCATCTTAAAATTTCACTCTCATCATTTTTTCATAACGCGCCTAAAGAAGTATAACTTCAAAAAAGTAATTATTATTTTGATTTGTTCATCCTACTACATATTATATCGTAAGTATTCTAAGATTTATTTGTAAAAAAAAGTATATTATGTTTTATTCTTTTTCATGTAAGAAGATCGCAGATTTATGGTCAATTTGGGTGAGGATGCTTTTTTTATGCATGACAATGCCCGACCTCATACAGGTTGGATAGTGAATACTTACTACCTTCAAGAGATGAACATTACTCTTATGGAGTGGCCAGCACGCAGTCCGGATATCAACCTGATCGAACATGCTTAGGACGAGCTAGGGAGATGCGTAAAACAACGAAACAATTACGCTTCATGAGCTCAAAATAAATTGCTCTCACTGCGGAATGTGAGAATATTCCCCAAAATCGTATAAGGAACTTGGTGAACAGCATGCCAAACCGGGTAAACGCAGTAAAACAGAAATTTGTTTTATTTCCTTATATCAAGCATATTTAAAAGAACTATTAGGTATGTATGTATCCCTCGAAAGAAAGTGCTAAGTATTCCTAATCTGGGTGTATTGAGACTCTACTCAAACTACACCCTCGATGGTATATCGGCCACTTTCTATCAAACAAAGTACTATATCATACATAATCTAAGTGTATTATGATATATTACTTTGTTTGATTAACTTCATTGAGAAACAGGTATAAAAATTGTTTAAATAAGCTGTACATTATAATCAGAAAACTAATAACGTTCAATTTGCAAAACGTTACGTTACAGCCAGCACGGAGCGGCGTTGGATATCAAAGACTTCAAAGGTTAAGTTTGTTCCAATATTTTCAATTTAGAGCTCACAGGAAAATTCCGCTCCTGATCGGTAACAATTACATCAATCTAGCCAGCCCGTGAATGGCGCCAAGTGCCAGCATATCATGGAAGTAGGGTTAGCAAATCCCCAAAACTATGAATAAAAAGTCCGTGATTTATTTTACTATTTACGTATGACTTCCACTGTTATCTGTTTTGATAGGCATTATAAAAAGACTCATAAAATATACATAAAAACTTCACGTGGTAGTCAATACTGACTGATTGTAAACATAGTACTGCCATGGGACTATGCCACCTGAGTTTTAAAGCTAATCTAATATTTATAGATAAAAGATGACCAACAACTCTATCTAGTAAGAGCACGAAAATATCAAGAATAATGTAACAAATTCTATTAAAGTGATTAAAAAATTCTTTAAAAAGATGACAGTATGACTTATAACAGTATGGTGTGCACGGACATAAAAGATACAGTCAAGTATCTATTTATATTTTAAGGTACGCGTTTTATAATAATTGTGATTTATTCGTAAGGCATTCCGTGGATCTAAGTTGTTATATACTTATCCAGAAATTCCAAGTTTTTGATTACAACAGTTTCGTTACAATATCGATAATATTTTCATCCATTTCAGTATGAATGGGAAAGTTTACTTTTTTGTATTTAATTTGCTCTTAGATCAGGGTTTAAGATTTTATTAATTGTTTTTTTTTATATTACATTTCTTTTCTTTTTCTTTCTTGAAATGTTTATCGTATCAAATTGTTAAATTAAGTTATTTCAAGATGTCGTTTGTAAAACTATGACTATGTTGAGAATTATATTATCTAAATATATAAAAGAAAAAACTGTCTGAGTGAGTGACTGACTGACTGCCATATCAATACACAGCCCAAACCGCTGGGTCTAGAGACTCCAGGCACGTATGATCCTTCTTAGGTCTAGGTGGTAGGTGCACTAAGAAAGGATTTTTCAAAATTCACCCCCAAAGGGTATAACATAGGGGGTGAAATTTGGTACACTTATAGTTTATGGCTTGGAATGAGACATAGGATACTTTTATACTGGAAAAGTATTAGGTTTTTGTGGGATTCTCGTAACTAAAGTTAACGCGGACGAAGTCACGGGCGTTTATATGAGCAAAAAAGGTTTTTGTAATTTTTTCATGCAATACTAGAAAGATCACCAAACGTGACAACCCTGAACAATAACAATACATAAAAACATATTCGCATTCAACTATCATTAATATAAAGACAATTATTTTGATGTTTAAGAAAAAAGAATGAAATATGAGTGATTTTGCTTTTGCAAAACTAAGAAAGGAATAAAAATAAATTATTAATTTCTGTGAATATTTAAATCTTGTATGTTGTCTCGTGTCAAAATTACTGACAAAATAAAATATGAACCCGCCGCCTGTTTCCTACCTCACTTATGCATTTATGTGGGCGTTCTAAAGACGCTCTAATTCTAAAAAACAAAGGGTATTTCGCCCAAAGAGTAACATTTGCACAATACATATAACTCGCCAAGAAAGTGCACAGAAACAATTGTAACTAACTTTTGCATAACATAGAGAAGCTACATTCACTGACCTTATCAAATATGAACTTTGGTCGATTACATTATTGATTACCGGTCCGCGCCGTTATTAATGATTTAACATTATCGAAGCTCAATCATTTCAATTTCAATCAGGGCTGTGAGCCAGAAGCCCCCACAACAGAGATAAAAAAACAATCTTCGGTGGGTCACCAACCCAGGGGGATGCAAATCGTAGGTGGTCCGGTGGAGATTTCGGTGACTCCTTCGTTGCCCCAGGGTCCCTACACCTCTAATTCCAGCCCTGATCTCAATAATGGAGGAATAAATTAATGGGTTTTCATGATTAATAATGTAAGGGTCTAAAATTTTATACATTTTTGTTTATTTTCTTAAGTCTGCAATGCGATGCAAGTTTTAAAAAGTTATGAATAATTTAACCTATTAAAGTAATATGTTGTATTACACAATTGCTATCACTAATGGATAAAAGCGCTGATTTTTTTAGATATTTAAATAAAGTCACACCCATATTCAGGACTTAGGACTACGAACAACAATTATTATGACGTTATTGCATGTGTTTCTAAATGCCGAAGTAGGTATACAATTATTTTTGTGTCTAGACTCTTTATTAACTGAATAGATTTTGATTCAAGTACGTATTTGTTGAAATATAATATGCTTGCTGGAGGTCAGTGACGTCAATGCTTAATAGAAAGTCGACGGACGCGCCGCGCCGACCGCCAGCGCTGCGTGCGCGCCGTCATGTAGCGCGAACGAAGGTGTGGCGCGCGCGCCCACGAACCGATAACGCAAATAGAATTTCAGTCGCCAACGCAATTTGTACAGCCGAGCCCACATTAGCGTCTGCAATATGGCAATAACACATAGATGCCTTTGATACAAATAAATAAGAGTAGATTGGACGTAGACAAAGCTAGAAAGCTGTGGCTGTCGTAGACTAGCCAGTCTATTCACTGATGTCGTATCTTTGTCTATACTTCAGAAAAGAATGTAATCTTTAAACTGTTTGTAAAGGATAAATAAATCTGTCCTTTTGTTTGACTTCAAAGACGAAAATCGACTCGATATGAAAGAACATTGTAAAAAAATCTTTACCTCTGCCAAAACTATATCTGACTCTATCATTATATGATAATATCCTATCACATGACATTCATTACCTTTACAGTATTTTATATCATGCATTATTATATCTCAAAATAAAATAATGACGATATCCACCCGAACAGAAATTCTGTTCTGTGCTACATCGACATCAACCCTGAGCAATTCCCTTTCTATAATTAAAGAACCTATCCCAATGATTAGGTAACCATTATATAATTGTATTTATTTTTAGTACGCAGTGGCATATAAAATTATTTGCCACTGCCAAGAATTTCTTGTTTGTTGGCATGAGTCCGCGGGTGTGTCTTGTGTGCGTGAGGGCAGCCATGCCCCCAGCTCTCCGCAAACAGCTAATGAAATAACGCCATGTTGCGTCATCCTTTATTTTCACCAGAAACGATTAGTAACACACACTTACAGAAATTCAGGATGGTAACCGTGACTCGCTATTCGACTGATGTAACATGTTTTATCATTATTCAATTTTGGCATAATTAGCGGTGGAACTAATTGCCGTTCTGTTATTTCGATGGTTTGTTATTTCCATGATAATTCATGCAAGACGATATTTGTTTAGAAATGTATCATCGCCATATGTATGTATATATTTAACAAGTTTTTTTTTGAAATATAAAATTTATGAAATGGTGATTAATTTATTATTTTCATTTAATATTTAGTACTTATCGTTATGTATTTATTAATAAATCCGTGTTTTGTTCCGGTCGACTTGACTTAGTGTAGAGAACCATAATAATATAATATTGTCTGCAATCCTAGGGAAATAGGGATTTTTATTTTTTTTATTTTTTATTTGTATACCTATATTTGTATAGCTATATACAAATTAATCCCAATTTCCCTTGGTCATTTATTTACTTTAGAAAAACTTTACCGGTCCTCCATCTTTTCTTTAAGTTTTCTAATAGTCTGTATTTGTAGAAGGTTCTCACGGAAAAAGATAAAAATTAGAGCAGAAATTTAAAAAATGTAAGAAAACTTAAACATCAACTCTAGTAGCTCGCCAATGGGGATCTTATGCCGGGTTTAAGAATTTATTAAACATTTTTATTGGTCAAGAGGTCTATCGGGTGCACTAGTAGATATTTTAACAAATTATAAATAAATTGGTGTTCAGAGGTTTTTCGAAAATCAAAATATTACTTTGTAATGTGTGTTTAACCTACTTATATGTTTTTTTACAAATTTGCAAGTAAGTGCTTGTGTACTCACGAATATGTATTGTTTTTGTTACAATTAAAAGGATAAAAAAACAGTTATTATATGTGTAATGCCAGTGGCCGAAAGATATGGTCATAGTTATAAATAATGAACTTATACTGTAACCTGCAATAAATATATTTGTTTCGAGGAAAAAGTATTTCCAAATAGGTATGAAAATAATAATAAAATTCTATGAATACCCTGGCAATCTGACGCACACGCACTCGGTGTTGGCGAGCTCTGATTGGCTGAATCAACCAAGCCCCCTCGCGTCACGGACGCCGGTTCACGGAACACAACTCGTGACTTGACCATAACGAACTTGACGATAAGGCACACTTCTTTTATTTTATGCCTGTTGTTATGATAAATTCAGTAGAGGACGCATACGTTTTAGTTTAGCAGTAGTATGACGTAGGTAACCACAATTTATACCTGTTTCTCCTCGATACTATTATTGTTATAGTACAAAACATACCTGTCTTTAAATGGCTTAAATACATACTTAGTTAAATTAGGTTTGCGCACTCAAGTAGGTATTATGAATGAATACAAAACCGAAATTAATTGTGATTATTACAAGTCATATTTATTAGCTTAGCTTTTGTTTTCTTTTAATGAAAAGATACGCTCAAAGGAGATTTTGATCATTTTTCCTGTATTTCCCTAATGTTCGATCATTGAGGTTCTACATAGTTACGTATTAAAAAATACCCCCAATGTCAACATTAGTTAACTTACCTAAATACATTTTTAATTTGACATTAACGTTTCAAAAATTAAATGCTTACACAACTTAATGTAAATTTACCAAACGGCACGTGATTAAAACGACCACATGAGTAACTTGTTATTAGCAAACATTAATTTATCCTTGATGTAATGTTTTGTTCTCATACACGTTGAACTTTAATTTCGCCTTATCGGTAAGTCTTATTAGCTTCGATTAGTTACAGAATAACATGTAAACGACCTCAGTAAATGCAAAAGAACAAAAATGAGCAAATAAGATTGTCTTGTGACTTGGTATCTTTAATTACCTACGTCATTTTGAACTCTTGCCAATGATAAGTATAAATCCAAAAATATATGTCCTAAAATTAAATTTATTCATACCAAGCATTTATACGTCATACTTACTATGTCTGTCTTTAGCATTTCATTGCAAGAATTTATAACTAAAGAAAATTTACTTCACTTAAGGTAAAATATTGTGCGATTTAGCCAGATTTTTGTTTTTTTCAAGATGAAAAGGTTCAAGTATTACTGTGCAAAAAAACTACTTGAAAAATATATACTTTACGTTTGGAATTAAAGAAATAAAAACCAGAACAATAACTTTAACGACTGTATGTAAATTAACGTACCTACATATTTAAGTACAGTACAGTGAACAAGTTGTTTAAACTTGAGGATAAACTAAAATATAAAACAACTAACTTCACTGCCAAAGTGCATTATTTCTAACTTTTTTGTGATTTTTTTAATAAAGTCGGCTTCTATTTTTGTTAAAAAGTTTTTTTTATCAGCATGACGAAATTATGGAGTCATTTTCAAAAGCGAAAACAACAGTTTGCATGTTTACTAACAAAAATGTATATTTTGATCTTTTAGATTAATCTAGCACTTAAGTGCTCCGCAAAATGACTTATTGAACTTATTTAAAAAAATTGTACAAGATGGCGATGTCTGTGATCGATCAGTAACAAAGAAGTTTTATTTCCTTATTGTATGTTTTTCAATTATTTTTTTCATTAGGGTTTCGAAAAAGTGGAGCCTTTATAGTATCACTTTATTGTCCGTCTGTCAGTCATGACCCTGTATCTCGGGAACGTGTGGAAGTATCGAGTTGTAATTTAAACCATATATTTCAGTCTACAGTCCCTTGAAGCTGTAAAAAAAATGAAACTCCTATGTTAACATAAATTAGAGACAGGTACGGCCGTTTATGCTGCGTACCTATAATTATGTACGGAACCCTCCGTGGGCAAGACCGACTCGCACTTGTCTCGCTTATTATTTGCCTATAGGTAAACACAAATCAATAATTAATATTAATTAACCGAGTTATAAAATGCGACAGCGCTTGTGCGCCAATGTTCAGCAATAGAGGTTAATTGTGCTCGAGAGTTCAGCAAACTTAATAGGCAGTGATGAATTTACATTGAGAGATGTTTTGCGTCAACGGTTCAGTGGTGACGGTACCAATTTTTTGCCTTTCATTGTGCATTGACAAAAGCCAAGGTCAAAACAACATGATCGTTTTTGTCACGAGATCAGAATATAAGATGGGTACGTAAAAACCGATGTCTATTAGTCTCAAGGCCCATATCAAGTTTTAGTAATGGCACATATACATATAGATGAGATGATACGTTGACCACAGAAGTAGATATATCATCACACTTTAGTCCTGTATCACATGAAATAAAAGATGAAATATTACTTTAACTTAGTCGCCGCGACAATAACAATATTCAGATGTCAGACAAGGGGCTAAAGTGCAAAGTTATCTAAGATGCCATATTACGGCGAATAAAAGCTTCCTGGAAAAAATCTAGTAAGCTTTTTATTTTGACTGAAATGAATATAATTGTATATATATATATACATATATATACCTAGTCAGGTCATAAATGTAACCATTTATATACCAAAATGAACTTAACAAAACATAGATTCTTATGACGATAAAGTTTATTCAAAATGACCTCCGTGATTTTGAATACAGGCTTTCAATCTGCGCGCCCAGTCGTCTATCGCAGCACGAACGAGGTCCATGTCAATATCGGCGGCTGCCTTAATCAAGGATGTCTTGAGTGACTCCAAATTGGGATCAGGCTTTGAGCAGGCCTTTTCCTCCAAGTGTTGCCATATCTTGTAATCTAACGGACTCAAATCTGGACTGGAGGAGGGCCAGTCTTCGTGCCGGATGAAGTCGATTTCACGCGCCGAAAGCCAGTCTTGTGTGCTCTTCGCTCTATGAGCTGGCGCCGAATCTTGTTGGAATACCCAGTGCCTGTTATTGAACATGATATAAGAAACAGGTTCCACAAGGTCCGTCAGGACTGTATTTTGATATATAACTGCATTCGTTTTAACACCTTTCTCACAAAAATGTACCTCTGTTAAGCCCCAATAAGAAACTCCTAACCATACCATGAGTGAGGATGGAAAAAGACCTCGTTGGACACGCGGAATATGGTTGCTCGCTTCTTCACTACTGTGTGCGTACACCTTATCATTTTGTTTGTTGTAACTCTCTTCTACGGTAAAAAATTTTTCATCCGAAAAAAGAATTTCCCGTTATTTTCTTCCCGCGTACCGCTTCAACAAAGCGCGGCATCTCTTCAGTCTCAGGTCCATTAGACGAGCTTTCAAACGATGTCCTGTTTTTCTTCGATATGCCCGAAGCCCTAAGTCTTCATTTAACACCCTTTTCTGCTTAACCCCATGTGAAGGGCCAACAGTTTCTGCTTACGTTTGGGATTTCTTTGCCTTCACAGCTTTTATCACTGCTGGAGTCCGAACAGACCGAGGGCGACCACTTCTTGATCTGTCATCTACATTAGAGTCTTCATTGTATCGTTTGATGGCACGATAAACGAATCTTTTGGTTATATTCAAAATTTTCAGTATGTCAAAAATTTGAATTGGCGCGTAACCGCAACGATGCAACGCAATAACTGCAACACGGTCTTCTTTAAGCGTCCACGCCATATTTAAAAATTAGTAAAATTCTAAAATGTATACATTTTTATTTTCATGAACATTTCGAATGCAATAAAGTTTTTTGTGGCCAGCATTCTAAAAGAAAAGTTTTTACTGTGTGACAATACTTATGACCTGACTGTGTATATAATTATATTATATATACTTGTTTGTTTTAAATACAGCTTTCGACCTTGGTTTCGGCGTCGTGCAATACAACTTTGATTCCCCGTTTTAACCCGTCAATGGATAAAGTTACAGAAAAAATAGGTACAATTTCTTGTATTTCTTTATAATTACTAATTCGTATTTAAAAAAAAACGAAACGTGAGTGTCGTGGAACACTCGGTTGGCCGTTGGAACGAGGTTATAAATAGCCATGGATGAGCAAAAAACTACCATATATGGGAGAAAACTACTAAAGATAGGAGAAGCTACCAAAGTTACCAGAGGAAAATACCATGAAAAACGGGAAATATTGAAACGATCCAAAAAAATAACAATTTTATTTTTTTGTGGAACTAAGGTTCCAAAGGGGAAAGGGTAAGAGTTGTAGTACTTTTTAGTTATGTAATTTTGTTTTGCTATGCCCAGTTCATATTTTTTCTCCATGTACTATTATTAAGATATTTTATGTACCGAATGATGCAATATAGATATCTATTTATCGATCAATTACTATTTTTTGATGATAATTTAAATATGTGCCTAAAAACTTACCATGAATGAGTAAAAACTGCCATGGAAGAGAGAAAAGCACCATAAGAAACTGCCAACCAAAAGACTTATTGAACTTATTTAAAAAAATTGTACAAGATGGCGATGTCTGTGATCGATCAGTAACAAAGAAGTTTTATTTCCTTATTGTATGTTTTTCAATTATTTTTTTCATTAGGGTTTCGAAAAAGTGGAGCCTTTATAGTATCACTTTATTGTCCGTCTGTCAGTCATGACCCTGTATCTCGGGAACGTGTGGAAGTATCGAGTTGTAATTTAAACCATATATTTCAGTCTACAGTCCCTTGAAGCTGTAAAAAAAGTTGTAAAAAAAATGAATGAGTAAAAACTGCCATGGAAGAGAGAAAAGCACCATAAGAAACTGCCAACCAAAAGTACCATAGGTAGTAGAAAACTATCATAGAAAACTACCACGGACAAAAAGAAACCCCCATAGGAAATGACCGTAAGAAACTACAACAGTGGAAGAAAACTACCATAGGTGGAGTGGTAATTTTCCGCGGAGTAGGTAAATCCTACTTCCTAGAAATTTTATGAATGTGTGAAACACAAAAACTACTGAACGGATTTGGATGTTTGGTAACATATTGAACCTATCGAATTTTCGTAGAACACGTCTCAACTATTATTACGCTAAGGGAAAAATACCCAAGAAACCCAATGATATTGAAATGTACTTACTAAACTTTTTTCATACTTCTAAGTTCCGTATTAATGAAGTTTCATGTTTTATACTTACCTATACTTTTATTTTCTATTAAAACAAATCTATAGAAAGAATTTTCAATAAAATATATCAGTAAACTTTTAACCATAAGCTCATCTACCAATTTTACATTTCTGCCTTCAAAATTTACAGTTTCCTATAAATTTTCATCCCTTTACAGGAAGAATGTCCAAAAAAATGAATATGAATCTTTTTTTAATAATAATCATAAGCTTATCAAGTTTCATACCGACTTCCATAGTTTACAAACATATGTCAGAAACTTTGTTCAAAATTTCAAGCTTCTAGACCCAGCGGTTTCGGCGTTACGTTAATCGATCAACCAGCTTTTTTGAGTTACTAAATGAAAAAGTTAGTTTTTTTCGTGCCTTATTTTATTACTAAATCTATAGTCAACTTATTGTCTCAATTCTGTCTAAACCATAGCTTTAATAATTGCGGAAACAAACACAACATAACGCAGTGTAGGCAGAGATCCGAGATACTTCCTTTCTCGGGTGCTTAAATTCGATTGATTTAATCTAAGATTCGAACAGATATTTCCCTGTCCTAACTACTTTCACAATTATGGACATACTAGCAGTGCCCGAGACACCGTTTGCGTAGAAAAAATGGTTTCCCATACCAACTTACAACCTTATTTTCAACACTTCGAAAGGGCGAGTTCTGAGATAAGAACTATCTTCTGTGCTTTCCCGGGACTCTTAACTAGTTATCTCTACAGGAAAATCTTTATCGGTTCCGGGCTTAAGCGTTTAAAGAACAGACAGACCAACAGACACACTTTCGCATAATCATATTAGAATAAAAAACACTCACAATGTCACGAACAAAACCGAACGTGTTATTGACATCTAAGTAGGTAGTTGTAGTATTCGCTCACATAATAAAAATTCGTGAATGTATAGATTTTTTCTTTTGCGCGTGGTTTACGTGTCCAAACTCGCAAAGAAGACGAATATGTAATTTGTACCTATGGATGGTGTGCTGGCATGTTTCTACAACTCTCATTTCAAGCTGTCACATTTCATATTCAAAAATAAATAGCATTTAACAATTTCTATATTAGCGGTCTGCGCAGTCGGTGAGCAGTTCCGATGTAGTCACATTTCAATGATTATTACGTATCAGTCTGACTGAATATAGCTGAAATCAACAGTCATTGTAGGCAGCGGAATGTTTGAACATGCCAACTTTATTGCTTTGTTCTACATTTCATAAAAACTCTGTTAATTATTCCAGTCACTACACGACCTCGAAGGTGAACACTAACGAATCTTCGTTCGCACACGTGCGTAACTTGAATATGTACTGTGTAGGTGTGGTCCTAACCCATACACTTGCAATCCAGTTGCATGCACGCACACTATATTTGTTCAAGGTGTGCGTGTAGCCAAGCTATTTGAGAAGGCGCCGGGGCGCAGACATTCAAGCCGGTCACCTGACTGTCTCGACTACTGCACCTACGTAACATCGAAACGTCAGTACTTACAATCCTTGTGTTTTCCCAAAATGAACTATATTACGTACACGTACGTTCCATAATTTAAATCCCAGTAACGCACGCATCCTTGCCGCAGTTAAGGCAGCGCAGGAATGAAGATTTTCCAGTTTCAGATTGAAACGCCGTATCAAATGTAAGAGTAGTCAGGATATTTTAAACTTTATGTTTATCCATTAAGAGCCGACTATTGTGATTGCGACACATTGGATGATTGATAAGAAACATGTTGTCATCGTGACGTAAGCGCCACTCCTCCAGAATAGTAGGTACCAATCATAATTTGTGTCAAGCTATCTTGGTAAGTAATAATAGTTATCACGACGGGCTATCAGTTATCAGTGATTAATAGAGAGAAAATAATTTTTTACTTACATTCTAAATCCTTTGTAGAACAGAAAATAAAAATAAAGAATGTATATTATTTAACGTAATAAAATTCGTATAAAGCAATAAAGTGAGTGGACCTGAGACATTATTAGACCAGGGCCGATATTTTTTAAGAGCGAAAAAATTCGAAATATGATTGGACCGATACCAAAAGGAAATGAGAGAACACTTAAAAAAAGGAAAAATAAATTACAGGTGACTCATAAGAGGGTGAAAACGGTTTAACGCAATTTTCGGGAAAAGTACAATTTCTACCAAAAAAAAATTCAATAGCAAAATTATAGGTGATCAACAAATCTACACCTTTTGTTTATTTTTACATAAAGTCAATATAAACGACCTTGTGATTTTTTATTATTATCTTGAAAAAATATTTTTTTTTACGGAATTTGGTGAAAACTTACTTTCTTATGTCCCAAGTATGCTCTAATTTTTTTCTATTCACAATATTTTTTTTTTACTTATATTCATTGGAAAAATCTCCCATCAAAAAAGTAGATATTTAAATAATATATTTTTTTGTTGTTTGTAACCTTTTTTATGGTATACAAAAACAAACATTACTATGGAAATTTTTCTCAGAAAATGCAAAATGCGTCATCACGATTCTCGACCTTTTGGAAAACGGTTCATCTTGATTTTCGGTAAAACTACAACGCAAAAATGAAGTTAATAAAAAGGTCTTCACTTAACCTAAAAAAATCTGCGTAAAATCAAAATAAACGACTTTAGGTTTTTTAATATAAACTTACTAAAAAGCGTATATACAAAAGTGTGTCATTTTGAACACATATAATATGGTTTTTTAATTTTAAATAATTATATATATTATATGTTAAAATATTTTTATTAAAAAAATACAGACAAATGCTAGTTGACCTCGCTTACCTAGAAGCTTCCGGTGCGGGGTAGCGGGACACAAGGCAGCGGATTTCGTTGGTGCCTCGCTGCGCCGTACGTGCGGGGACGGGCCGACCATCTTGTCACATCGCGTCGTAAGTAACGCAAGGTGCGACCCTCTTGTCGCTAGGGGTCGCTGAATCTTCGGTACTGGAACAGGTGCCGTTACCCGCGGCTCTCCTTCACTCTCCTCGGAGAGAGGAACGGAAGTCAGGGGGGATCGGGGTGCCAACTCCCGTGCCGTTAGCGAGGAGAGAGGGAAAGGGAGAACTATGCTCCCCCGAAACACAGCGGGCTGGTATGGGAGCGCCAGTCGGCATTGCACCGGTTCCTGTGTTGGGTGGTGCCACTGACACTCCGGGGAGCCGCATATTGGGGTGGGTCCAGGGGGTCTACTCTTTTTCTCCGAAACGAACTTTCGATAACAAAGTTCTAACGAAATTTAATTTCGTCAATTTAATATTATACTTAATTTGAACGATACACTATCAAATTGAAGCTTTCTTTGAGTATATCAATCTACATATATTCCGACCCGACGACGAATATTATTTTAATTAGAAATGAACTCGAAACAGTAAGAAAAGTGCGAAGTTTCGATCGAAATTTCGTTTTTCGTTGAATTAGAGTAGGCCTCCTGTAGCGGACAAACATTGGCGGGCCTGTGGCGAAGTACCATGACTTCGCATGGCATTGCCCGCACTCTCGATGCATGAAACATGAAAAAAGCAAGGTAATTTGAATGTTATGACGAAGGAAGGGATGGAGTGAAGAGGCTACAAAGAAATAAATAGACCACTAATAAAATGATAAGCAAAAGAAAAAAATTGTAGACTGTAGTAGTTCAAATCTGATGGGATTGAAGAAAAATATATACAGAAAATTAAACTGGAATTTGCCAAAAATGCAAAAAGTTCAACTTTTGACCCCGACGTGATTTGAACACGCAACCTTCTGATCTGGAGTCAGACGCGCTACCGTTGCGCCACGGAGTCGATGAAGTTATGGTCGAAATAATTGTACATATGTGATTAACAAAGATATTTTTTTCTTACAGTATAATAAAAATAAGCAATAAATTAATTATTACCATCATAACACAACTTACTATTCTTGTCGTAAGTTAAAAGAACGTATTGGCTACTATGTAGGCGTTACGTACCTTTTAGTGACATCTAGTGAGCGCAGTTAGAACTACCGTACTAACTACAGCTATTCTACACAGAGAATGACAATGCAGAAAGTGGTTTAAATTTATTGTGCTAGGTTGCGCTTTAATATAATTTAATGAAATTTTAACACTGATTCAATATATATCTACATATTATAACTGCATTTAATTCATACTAGGGTTCTAATTAATAGATCATTTTAACTTCTTTCTACATTGCTCTTCAGTACAACAATGACTATTTACGTAAAACTATAAAAGTTTTTTATTAACTGTAAGAACAAATGTACAAAATAATTTATAATTTTGAAAAACAATATGTATTTAGATGACTTGTTCTTCAGAATGGTATAACCTTTTTGCTACATTACTATAAGCCCCTGTGGCCTAATGGATAAGGCATCGGCCTCCTAAGCCGGGGATTGTGGGTTCGAGTCCCACCAGGGGTACAATTAAAGATCTTTTTTACATCTGCTAACATATGAATTGGGCGTTTAATACTTAATTGTTAAACTCGTTATACTAAATTTTAAAAGTAAGAAAAACAAATTTTTATAGCTTAATTGTTTTAATAGTTTATAAAATAAGCCAAGAACAAAAATAAAATAAGATAAACATCATTATTTAGAGTTTCTGAGGAACTTCGCAGAGGCAAGCACCGAAGACCAGTGTGCGTTATATAGTAGCCAACTTGATGTGGTAAACGGCATTCATTATCTGTAAAGAAATAAAAACTTGAGAAGACAAAGATAATAATTCATCAAGCAGGAGAACGTATCATACAAGAAATCGCAATTTCCTACTTCGATAGTCTTGTAATGTGACTATTATTTTCGTCAGTAATGCCAGAGGCGCCGTGGCTTAGTTGGTTAAAGCGCCTGTCTAGTAAACAGGAGATCGGGGGTTCGAATCCCCCCGGGGCCTTCAAGTTGATTATTCTTTTAGCATACATTTTTTTTATATTCATGTATTTATTTAAAAAAATATGGAATAAACTAGTAGTTTTGCGAAATATTTATTAAATATGATTAAAATGATAAAATCTTTATCAGTGTGTATTTTTTTTAATATAATTTTATTCTTAACTATATTTTTCTAAAAAGTATTGAAATCAATATTAAAATAGATTTTTTTTATTTAAATTATTTAGCAATGGTAGTTTATACGACTGTCATATAAGAAGGGGTATTAAAACATAAGAGTCTGTTTATCGCATGGGGCGAAGCCAAATATTAAATAACATTTTATTATTAACATGAAATTGTTAAAAATAGAAAGGAAACACTCCTACTATTTTATATATAAAATAGAAGGAGATAACCACCAGGGGAGACCCCTGGTGTGTGCACGGGTATTTTTGTTGGTGAGCCGGAGAGTGAGGTTATAGATCGTAAAAATAAGTGTTAGAATTATTCCTTGGTTCCTTTCGGTGATGTGAACGTGCTGCACATAGCTGATCTCAGCACTTACATCCCTGATGGGGAGCGGACAGGCAGGGGGGCGCATATTCATAGTCAGCCTAGGGCGGTCAGAATTCTAAGGCCCGTACTATAGAAAGATTCTCAGTGATTGATCTACTTTTGAGCATGTTAGAAAGGGATGTCGCTATACATAGCACATATCGATATCCCTTTCTAACTGTACTCAAGTAAAGATCAACACTTAGTTGTCAATCTGTAATACGGGACTTAGTCAGGCACTGGTCTACTGTCGTTGCTCAAGAAGTTTGCCGGGCTGTAGTTTCTTCTTACGTGCACACAAGTTCGCGGTGGAGGTTGTAGCTACAGTGAAGTAGGCGGGCACGCAGAAGTCCGCAGTAGGACAGGGCTCAGTCAAGTTGAACACACGCGTTTCGCGATCGGCAAGAGGTTGACAGCTATGGGACGAATCAGCGCCTCGCCACGCGCACACGAGGAGGTCGCCTTGGCCCGCATTCCGGAACTGAAATATGACATGTTGTAATTGATTATTAAAAGGTTTCAAACTTTCGAGAATTCAAAAGATTCAAAAGTCAAAAACTTAAAAATCAATAAAAAGTAATATTCCCTGAATCGTCTAGAAGAGAAAACCCACTCATTATTTTGGCTGTCTTATTTCAGCTCCTATTAATAAAGGTAACTTTCAAAGGAGCTTAAAGTTTGCGAAGACCTTAAAAATTTTTACTTTGAAGATTTTTAAAACTTCAAATGTGTTTGAAAGATGTGTGTTTGTGCACTATATATTTTGTTCCCTCGAACAACGATATTTAGTATCTATCATTTCTTTCAAATGACAAATTGAAAGGTGTCGTAAGTAAAATGGTACGGTAAAGGTAGGTAAAAAGGTAAGCTAGGTAACTAATTTGAAACGGAACAGGGGTAAAATTTCATATCAATCAATAAATGCCCTCTTAAATTCACATGCAAGATATTTACAACAATTAAGAATAAAAACTCGTTTCATGAGCTTTTAAAATCTATCTTTTACCTGCACTCTAATCAATGATTGCTGTTGCATATGGAAAGGATGTATCCTATAAGTGACTTTCCGCTCCGGCAGTACGAAGTCTTCGTACTCTCTTTGTTCGAATGTGGTGCCGTTGAATGGACAATGGGCACCAAATATTCGGGTCGGGATTTCGTTCTTCACGACAAACGTATCGACCGCTTCCACTACGTCATTCACATTGGTTGAAGTTACCTGCACCATTACAAAACAACATGTTGTATTGAATAAAAGAGTTCTTAGTAAGAAGTTAGTTTAATCTGCAAGAATTGAGATAGGTAGTTGGTGCAATTCCAGGAAAAACTATTTTTGATGTGAAACCTTTTGCAGCGGTGACCAAAGCGGCTGTGTGGCGTGGTAACCTATGGCGACGCTCGCAATGGCAAATTCGCACAACCTTGAGCAGTTGCTGGTCTAAACACCGTAATTAATTTGGGACAGCTTCATTGACGACAGTAAAATCTCACAGCAATACCTAAATTAAAGTAAATTAAGTTTTATTTCCCTCCGATATTTTTTTAATAGTCACAATTCTGGATGGTTATTTATTAACGACGGCCTTAGATTAAAATAAAATTAAAGCGACGGCTCACTCTGTTGTTATATTAATTGAGTATCAGTAAGGTTATCAACACATCCGACTGCCAACATATTTCGTTATGTAGCTATTCTTGCATCGTCTTACCGATAAAAACAGCTCCGAGTAATCCAGATACTGGTTGTTTAAGTTCTGGAAATCTGTCAGATCGCGGGCGACGTAAGCGAAGTAGACGTCGAAGAAGCTGGTCCTCAAAGATTGCATGAGTTCTGTTGCCCTCAGAAGCTCATTCGCGTTGGGTCTCCCGCCCGGACTTATGATCAGCACCGTCGTACTAGGGCCAGCACTAGCGTTTCTAGCTGCTTCTTCTAAAGACTTGTTCCTTGAATACTGTATGACTCTTGACAATACGTTGGGTAGATTCATCCGATTCGGCCCTTAAAAATATATGAGCGATCGTTTCAACTTGAAAATTTTCACTGATCACTACAAATTTCTAAGGAACAATAATGATTAGTCAGGGATCCATACTAATGTCCATCTAATCTATCAACTAATTTCCATGATCCATACTAATGTTATACTAACTAATCTATACTCATATTATAAATGCATAAGTGTGTCTGTCTGTCGGCTTCATCTTCACGCTTAAATCGGTCAACCAATTTAGATAAAATTTGATATAAAGTTTTAGTCTCGGGACTTTTCACGGGAACATCCCATTCCTGTCCCAAAAAAAATCTACGCAGGCAAAGTCGCGGGCACCCCTAGTATTTTAAACAAAAGCTGATTAACAATATCCATTTTGTAATAAAATATTTCTGATCTTCATGGCACAAGTGGACAAATGCTTCACTAGTATTTTAATGAAACATTTTTTTTTCAGAATCTGTTTTGTAATAAAGCATATCAGATTTCTCTGGCACATGTAAGTACTTCGTTCCGCTTATATTGGTATCTGTTAGAATAACCTACCTACCCATCTGGATTGTGTGAGCTTTGGATATAATTGGCAACTGTGATTGTTATTCGTAATTCTGTTATAGGTAATATACTTTATAGTAACACCCCTAACGAAAAAAAAGGTTCCCTATAAATAGATACGTAAATTTAAAGGTCAATAAGGCTGCACCCTTAGCGTGAGTTAGTACTTCCGCATCTCAAGTTTAGGACCCTGACCTCTGCAGACTTTAACTTTATCACAATATTCAAACAAAGTATTCAACGATAAAATAATGGTCATTTTAATTAAAGAAATTGAATATTACAAAGTTCATCGCGATAACTCCGTTACTGCGAAAAAAATCTGTAAAATAATGTGTTAAAAAGAAGAAAATGTTAAAAAAACCAGATAAAATTTTGTACTGCTTACTTTATATTGGTCCTTTAATCCACGTCTATCTCAAAGGAAGTAGCTGAAGTACTTGTATTATAGAATTCCAACACAATGAAGATACTTACTCCAAAGAAACAGACTGGAGATACATTATATTAAACTAATTTTTCTATCTACCTTGCTGGGAATCAAGCCCACACCATAAAAATCGTCGTGTACCTTCAAACGACTACAAACTTCACGAAACTTCTTCTTCTTCATAATACGTAACCATCTTTTACATAATCAAATACGGTGGGGTTGGATTATCTTCAACCTAGGAAAAGGGTAACTATGCTCCAAACAGGTAAATATTTAACAGCAGTATTTAAAATTCTACTTGTACTCTATATTCCATCTTAATTAAAGTATAAATTATGTATGATGTTTTTTCTGGTATCGTATCGCCAACTGTAATAATATCATTGGGTATCGCCCGAATTTTCGTCTTAGATTTAAAGGAACCTGCTAGGAACGTATTAATTTATTTATCCTAAATGCTTACACGTGTCGTTGAAGTTGTGAATTTGTTGGAAAACCTCTGTGAGATTGTCACTAGGTGGTACTATCCAATTCCCCGTGTTACCATGAATCAAAGCCAGTGTGTTCCGTTGTAAGTTAATCTCTAGGGCACCGCCCACCCATCTGAAACCAATAAAAATAATTAAAAAATACACTGTCATCCTCTTTTGCTTAACTGAAAAAGAAATACTATTTTACAAAGTAGATAGTAAAACTGTCCACCGACAGAGGTAGTTACGGTAAGCATGATAATAATGTATAGAAGTGATTAGGGATGAAATGATACCATCTAGGTATCGATACTTTTATTCGATACTGTATCGATCATAAAGTATCGATGCCTACTCGGTATCGAATGATAAATATTACAATTTCAAATTCACGTACAAGTTTAATTAAACATTAACAAAATATCGGCTCAATGAACGAATACTGACGGACAGACTGAATAAGTTGGAATGAATATCATACGCAACAAAAATTCCAACTAGACACTTTACCATAGGGTAAATAATCTGCCTATGAGTTTTTTTGATACTTCTCAGTGAGTGACCGACCGAGTATCAATATAAGTACTTACTTCACGATACTACTTGTTACTCAGTTCTAAAGTATCGATGCCAAAAGTACTTGGTATCAAAAGAAAAGTATCGAGTAGTTACTTGTATTTACTCGTATCGTTTCATCCCTAGAAGTGATTCGCTAAACTTAAAACTGCATTAGACTTTAGTGTCTCCTTTTCATTCTCTATAGAGATGATAAGAACATACCTATATACTGTTGTCAAAGGAGATTGCTCAGCTTCCATACATGTTAGGCCTAAAGACCAATAATCATGAAAAATTGTTTCCTAGCTTCTTGAGCTTATTGACGGACACCCCTGAGAACTTCTATAAACCATATACACTGAACATATTAAAATAATAAAAAACAAATAAGTTATATAGTAAACTAGGGAAATCAAGCCAAATACCGAAATTATGGATTAGATTCAGGTTTAAAGAGCATGCAGATTAACAGATAGTTGCCTGTTTTTAAAGTTAATGCATATGAGTAACTTTTAAAATCAGGTGTCATCTATGCATTTCCGGATTTAATAGGGTATTCTGTGACAGAAACTGTGTGATGATTGTGAATAAGCCACAGATTAGAGAGAATTTTTAAACTCTCGTTAACCAAAGAAAGCTAAGAGATTTAGGTTATATAGCCATATATTCAGTAGCTTCATTATTTTTGTTATGTTTTTAATATAACCATATTTAAGATTTTAAGTGTATCACACCTTATAATTTTATTTATTTATTAATTTATAGTCAGGCAACGTAGACCCTTAGATAGATACCTTAAAGTCTAACATATATACAGATTATAATTTGTTTATGGAGGTGCCTACCATCGCCTACCATCTATAATAATTGTCTGAGCACATTTGCATCTAGTGAAAATGATAATATAGTGGTGGATATTAAAACCACAGTGTAATAAAAAAATGATTTATTTTATCGATCTTTACAAAATAGATTTGTTTTTATGTTAAATAAACAACTTCGATCATTCTTTGGCTGAATGTTACTACACCCATAGCCATTAAAAATGATTCGTATGTTTTTCAAACCGGTAATATTAAAAGTCCTTTTTAAAGTAAATATATTATACAAAGGTGTCCGTTGAAATATAATGACTGTAAATTAAATTATAAATTACGCCAAGAATTACCGTGTATGTCAATATTTGTTGTGCATTTAGGCCAATTTGAGCTATCTCCTTTACTTTTAGATTTAAAGAATCATGCCAGCCAAAATAAGGCCCAATTTTTTATACAGTAGTATATACGCATACTGTATTAGAAGTATCTAATACAGTCATTTGGTAGTTTTACCTGGAAAGTTTTCCGGGATTTTGAAAATTGGTAATTATATAAATTTTGAGGTGCTCTTTCCGAATTTTGACTTTGCCACCTCGTATTTTTGCCGCTCGCGCCGCGCCCTATTGGAAAATAGCGCCTAAAGTTTTTTGACAATATCTCCTTTCCGACTCATTTTACGCTATAAACAGTTGTATACAAAATGAAACTAGAGACAATTGCCTATAATTTATGTAGTTACTTACCTTTTTTTCATAAAGTCAATAGTTTTGGCGTACGAGCGCCGCGCTTTGGTCATTACTCATTATTCATGCAACCTGTAGTAATTAATTTCAACTCATTATATTTGCGAGTTATAAAATTAATGTAAATCTAAACAATACAGACTATAGATATTATATTTTACAATAATATACCCGTATAATATATATATATATATATATATATATCTGCCGGTAGAGCTCAAGAGAAATATTATTTAGTCTGAGTCATCAGTATACTAGTCTATCGTTTCACAGTGTCGTTTACATTTATACAGCTATGGCTTCTAATGCAGTAAACTGTTTTATTTGTACAAATCCATTGGAAGAAAGTGAAGTGAGTGAAATGAGTATTTTTGGCCAAAGTGCGCGTTGGAGTACACTTGCGGCGCTCGTCCTCCAAAACTATTGACTTCATGAAAAAAAAGGTGGATACATATATTGTAGGCAATTGTCTCTAGTTTCATTTTGTATACAGGGTGTTTGGAAGATGAGTGCAAAGCTTTAAAGGAAAGCTAACAGAGATCATTTAGAAACATTTGAGCCATACTTGTCATAGACGAAGTCTGACCATTTTATTTTTAATTTTTTTTAACGATTTTAAAGAAAAAAACCTAAAAGTACACAGTTAGTTCAAATAATGGCTAACTGACATAATAAATGAATTCTTTTTGAATTTATTTCATAAAACAAATGTGAAAGCAAACTAAGAAAAAGAGTTTAAAACATCTGTATCAGCAAACAATTTTTTTACAGATA
Organism: Chilo suppressalis; assembly: GCA_902850365.2. Taxonomy (NCBI): domain Eukaryota; kingdom Metazoa; phylum Arthropoda; class Insecta; order Lepidoptera; family Crambidae; genus Chilo; species Chilo suppressalis. Next base: position 18,875,186 of record OU963897.1, on the reverse strand, counting down.
TTTAAAATTATCGTAAATTTTTAAAATGGTAAAAAGCTGTTTATCTTAGGCTTACAAAAAAAACACGGAGGGTGTTTTGTTTGTTCAAAGCTTTTTAAAAACATATTCAGTTATTGTACTTTCTTTTGAGGTATTGTTTATGCAAATTGGTTAGAAATTGTTGAAACTAAGACCAGAAATCCTAATTGAGGAAGATTTTTTTAAATTTAAGATGAATAAATTAAAACAAAATTTAAACTGAAATCACTTATTTTTCGTGTTAAAAATGTTCGCTGCGATTTCTAACACACACAAGAGCCCGTTTTCTTACTTCCTTTGTCGTTATTTTCAACATCATCTCCTGTTTCATAGTTTGAAATGCTGCATTTATTCTTTCTATTAATTGTTCTTTTGTGTTTATCTCTACATGAGTGTAAACTAGTTCCTTGGCCTGACCCCACACGAAGAAGTCCATTGGAGTAAGGTCAGGTGACCAAGCAGGCAAAGAGATTGGGCCATATCTGCTGATCCAGCTATCAGGGAAGCAATTATTTAAATGCTCTCTTACATTTAAAGTCCAATGGGCTGGACACCCGTCCTGCTGAAAGATGACCTCTCGATCAGTTTCGAATATTGGAGCACCGGAATCTTCATTAATGTATCTTGAATAATTTATGTGGATAGCTTATAAATCATTGAAAATAGGACCTACATACCAAATTGAGAATAAAAAAGCTATTATAAATATAAAGTGTTATGAGAATACATTTCACATTGGAAGGTGTGGAATACAATGCACCAAAATACCAAGTATCCGTTCCAGGACACAGGCGTGCAAGGTCTGGAAGAAGGAGATCCTCAGCTAAGGATTCAATTTTGGCCAAGGATAGTTCCTTGGCCCGACTTAAAACTAGTCCTTTAAACTAGTGTTCAAACTCATGTGGAGATAAACACAAAAGAACAATTAATAGAAAGAATAAATGCAGCTTTTCAAACGATGAAACAGGAGATGATGTTGAAAATAACGACAACAAGTAAGAACACGGCCCGTGCGTGTGTTAGAAATCGCGGCGAACATTTTGAACCAATATGGCGGCGCGAGCGGCAAAAATACGAGTTGGCAAAGTCGAAATTCGGAAAGAGCACCTCAAAATTTATAATATTACCAATTTTAGGTAACCACTATATTTCTCACCAAATGACTGTACTATCCATCAAATAGAATTTCCACAGAAAATCACCTCGGGGAGCAACTACACTATGTGCCAATTCTGCGTGAGGTAAGACATCAGTTCTGCCATGCCAGTTTCTCCAAGAAATACAGAAGTCTACGGAAGTTGCTGCATGCTTCTAGTATAGTGCCCTTGGTTTTTCCATGTGAGAAGTTTTATGTCTTGCAACGCCTCTATACCTACCCCAGCAGCAGTTGGGCGCAGAATCAAGCTCAGTAATTATGTGGTTTACTTCAAGTGAAAAGTGTAAATAAGCACTCACGATATAAATTGCTCCACTTCATATCGCGCCCAGGCGCCATCTGTAGCTACCAGTACATCCATATCGGGCACGCTGGTACTAACATGACAATCCACGTGATATCGCCTAAGTAACGAAGCTGGAATACAAATGGAAGAAAAGAATCTTTAGTGGCATACTGCTAAAGGCAGAAACATATTAACATGTCGTGGCGTGTCGTGACGCATTTCGATTTCATACATTTACTATGGTTAGAGAAGACAGATTTACGTGTCGACACGCCACGACATGTAAATCTATCCCACTCTTATAAGGCTGGAGCATTTTGTTGGGTCTTGGCTGCGTCATATAAAACGAAAGTAGGACTTACGTGCATATGTCATAAATGCCGACACCGCAGCCTCAGTAATTCTGTCCATTTCTTCATTTGGCACATACAAAGTTACTTGGCGTAGCGATAGCACCTGTGCAAATTTAGACACCTCAGAAAGTAACGTCTCTCTTCTGAATATCTCGTTGAATAAACTCTGTCGGTTGCAAGCCCTTACAGTCGAATTGAAAGATATACCTTCGTGTGAATAGTACATGTCTATTATTTGAGAGAGCCTTAATGTACGCCTCTTCTCAATCCAATTCGGTAGGTAGTTGGCAATTATTAGACCTGCAATTTATCACCTTTTACTTAATATTCTTATGTACCTACTGCTTGGGCACATTTCTACCCTGTGGATGGATAAAACGGGCTATGACCCACAAAGATGGCCCAATGGTCGGTCTACGCAAGAACGACTAGATGTAATGACACCAACGTGAAACGCAGAGGAGCTCAAGATATAAAATGTATTGGTTATGGTTACCAAAGTCGCTGCAATCGTAGACCAAACGCACCAACTACTGCGACATCGAGCTCCTCCTAAATGTATATTTCTTTACAACATGTATCTATATCAACATGTATAGCATCAGGTGCAAGCTTGGAATAGTAGAGGTGTAATATACGATTGATTATACAGTTATCTGACTTGCTATCGTGGTTATATTCCTTACTTAATAGTTGAATATCAGTAAAAACTATTAAAATTTATATATAACTACCTGACCCAGCGAACTTCGTACCGCCATAAAAAAATAGGGGTTGGTGGTAGAAGAGTGAAAATTTAGGGTTGTATGTATTTTTGTATGATGTATCATAAAAAAATAAAAAAAAATATATCTAAAATCGCAAAAAAGAAATTTAGGTGTGGATTACCCTTATCATTTAGGGGGATGAAAAATAGATGTTGTCCAATTCTCAGACCTACCCAATATGCACACAAAATTTCATGAGTATCGGGAAAGCCGTTTCGGAGGAGTTTACCCACAAACACCGCGACACGAGAATTTTATATACTAGATTGTTTCCTTTTTTAATACTTACTTATCTCCAGTTTCTTAATAGTTTAGGTTTAAACATTCAAACTCATTTATTCAGTTTAGGCTGTTACAAGCCCTCATGAATGTGTAGAAGCTACGCCATCGCTTCGTAAATCTATGGCGTGAGGTCATCTTTGTACTGAGAAGAACCGGCAAGAAACTCAGCAAGAACAAACTTATTCTCCCTAGGTATATTATTGTTTACAGTGTCGTTATTTAGAGGTACCTACCATCAATGCCAGCAAGGATTTCTGCATCAGTAAAATGCCAATCGGTAACAGATGCATTTTGCGGTAGTAAATAGTAATCGCGAGGTAGAAAAGTATCGTTCCACCTATTGTTGCTGCCCACTACCAGTTTACTCGGCACTGAACCCACTACAGGGCCCTGATTCACAACTACCTCTGCTAAATCACCTGCGACAGAGAAAACTTGTGTAAGAAGATATTTCTTTTTTGCAGTAGGCAGGTTTGACCGTTATTAAAGGACCTAGTCTATTATATTGTGTAGGCTAGAATGTTTTAGATCCTGGACTTCTCATTACATTTATATCTGTAGCCGAGTGCACACTTCGCTTGCTTCCCAAGCTCAGTAACGAATGCCTTTATTTATTTCCTCTTTGCATTTCAGCCGCCACTCTAGGATTTTTCCTAGGTTTCGCCACCCGTATTAATAGTCAGTGGGTAATAGGCCCATGGTGGGTAAAACTGTGTTCATATTCATACGATTTCCGAAAACTTATTAATTTCTATTCTCTCAAAATAGGTATGTATATGGTATAGTGGAGAGCGGCAACGTGGCATCTAATTTTCAAGTGTGTTATAAGACCGTGGTACCTATCTACATCCCATGCTTACTTTAAGGCTCAATTTATGTTCATGCTTACCAGCAAGTGTAGCGACCCAAACGTTACTTATATCTTGGACATTCGGTTGTTCTCCAGCATTGAAAGCCTCTATATCCTCAAACCATTCCTGTATGGCTTCAGCCATGAGAGGCTCCGATATTCCAGCTTTGAATATGTCCGCATTCAAGATATCAGTCACCGAAACCCGCTGCGGCTCTAGAGAGGCCGCTATCGCCGCTACTAAGGTACCAGGAGCGATGGGGCCCCAGTCTGTATGAATGACACCATCTTCTATTGGGCATCGGCTATGAACTCTGCATGAGTAATAAATGAAACAGATAAGAAAATAGTAAACGCACCTAAGTACTAATTTTACGATTTTCGGTTTTGTACCTATAATATTTAACTGACCTACCACTACTTTGAGTAGCCATAGTTTGCCTCTGCTGTATAGATAATGGACATACGAGGTTCTCATCTCCTCGTTCCCATTGTCGCACAGTAGAACTCATAATTCTGTGCAAAAGGCAAGTATCCGTTAAAGATAGACTCTCGTTGGCTTGTAGCAGATTTTGTGTTGGCAGAAAAAGATCCATGAGTAGTTTATACTTGTGGAATTGGAAGTTGGATGCCCTAAATGGCAGCAGAAATTCTGTCTCTATAGCATTAGACGATTCCTCAATACCGTCCAGTCGGAAACTGAAACAAAAACTTCATATTTACGCACAACTACCCAGGTAAGGTGGTAGATAGGTGATAGGTAGGTTGGTACATTTAAATTTGTTCAAACGGTGGAATTCCAAAGCCACTTAATTATTGCAAATTTTCCTTATTCTACTATAGTAAAATTTCGACTTCCAATATCATATAAACTGGTCCTTTTGTAAACGAAAACAATTTTTCACGTAAGTTCACGTACGCGTTTTTCCTCCTATTTCTTTACAAAACAATGTTCTGTGTGCAATGATGCTACGTTACATTATTCTAACTGTGGACTTAAGAGTTGCACTATGATTCCAATTTTAATTAAGAAAGTCAGCGAATACCTTCTGAGCAGAGCACCACTAAACATCCTCATGTCAAGTCTCAAGTCTTGTTCTAGCTTCTTCAACAGGGAGAGGAAAGTGTCGAGACGTTTGGGAGCGTTTAGGTCGGGACCCCCACCACGATAGCAGTCCAACAAGTGAGCTGGTATACTGGGTAACACCATACCGTCGTTCACTACGGGCACAATATTTCATAGCTGAGTCTAACAAAACTAATATACTTCGGGACACATCTATCGGCCCAAGAAGTGTTATAAGTTACAACGGTCTGTAGAAAAAAAAATATGTTTATGGTTGAGGAATAATCTTAAAAACACACGAAAAGATTGTTAAAAAATCAGCTTCAAAACTGCGTAGGTAATGACTATTTACTCAATCTAACATTTACTTTTAGCTAGGGGCCGTTAAAACTTATAATGATGTGTGTGTCCGGAAGTGTGCTTTGAATTAAAGATATAAACTCTATTAAATAGCTTATATTATCACACTAATATTATAAAAGCGAAAGTTTGTGAGTGTGTATGTTAGTTACTCCTTCACATCTAAACGGCTGGAGCGATTTTAATAAAATTTGGTATGAAGTTAGCTGACAAACTGGATTAACATAGGCTACCTTTTACTGCAGGAAAATATCCCTAATAAACCGCGGGGCACAGCTAGTTATTTTATAAGCATTCAACTGCTAGATGTTTAAATCTAAAGAAAATTGTACGTTGTAGTTGTGCCTGGTCACTGTGGATTTTTTCTAGTACAATTTTCTTTAGATATAAACTCTTTTGTAAAGTTACACATGGCGATGACTTATATCCATACCAGCAGTAAACTGCTGGTCAAAGCTAAATCGGCATCTTAACTAATTTCGATATGTTCACTTCACACACACATAATTTAGTAGCTACATGATCAATTTCTTAATCTTTTGTTATTATTACTATTAATCCGCTACTTACTGCAAATAAACAAGAATAGTATTATAACTTTCATTTTACTATTTTCCCAAACTGTTATTATTGAAATTTTACTCAAACCTAAAACACAGGACGCATTGTTTCGCTGTGAGTGTGCTAGATAAAACTGAATACTCATGGGCTCGTGATAAGATAGTGAACAGATTGCGATAGTAATTGCTATTTTTAAAGGTAAAGTAGGTAATTAAAAAAAGTTTTAACAAAAATACTTTTTTTTTTATTTATATAGGTACGACGTGCAAATGCATCAGTTTCACAGTTCTCCATAATTACATATTAAACACAAATAAAATACTACTACCACCTTACTTACAAAACTTAGACTTGGTTTAATCTCAATGCTGTCTCTTTCTTCCGTAAAGCAAACAAAGGCGACAGTAGGTATCAATTTAGTTTAGCTTTAATCAATGTTTTGTCATAAGAGGCATACAGTTTGTACATACAACAAATCAGGATATTCAAAACTGTCCAGTCTTCAGTTTTTGAGGCCCTTTTCCGATTCTTGTTAACAAAAAAAAGGGTTCTTATCTAGCATTACCCAGAATTTATAACCTCCACAAACAATTAAGAAAATTCAAGATCATTCATAATCATTCTGTGTACCTAAACTGTACACAGAATGATTCTACAGTTAAAAAAGTTTTCAGTATAAAATAAAAATCTACCTACTAAGCTACATTGAATGTACAAACTCATCCATGACAAGTGTTCCAGAAAGTTTACAAAGGAGATTGCTCAAATTGGCCTAAATGCACAACAAATATTGACATACACGGTAATTCTTGGCGTAATTTATAATTTAATTTACAGTCATTATATTTCAACGGACACCTTTGTATAATATATTTACTTTAAAAAGGACTTTTAATATTACCCGTTTGAAAAACATACGAATCATTTTTAATGGCTATGGGTGTAGTAACATTCAGCCAAAGAATGATCGAAGTTGTTTATTTAACATAAAAACAAATCTATTTTGTAAAGATCGATAAAATAAATCATTTTTTTTATTACACTGTGGTATTAATATCCACCACTATATTATCATTTTCACTAGATGCAAATGTGCTCAGATAATTATTATAGATGATAGGTGACATCATAAAGTCTATTGCCATACATTTTTTGCCAAACACCTCCATAAACACATTATAATCTGTATATATGTTAGACTTTAAGGTATCTATCTATGGGCCTACGTTGCCTGACTATAAATTAATAAATAAATAAAATTATAAGGTGTGATACACTTAAAATCTTAAATATGGTTATATTAAAAACATAACAAAAATAATGAAGCTACTGAATATATGGCTATATAACCTAAATCTCTTAGCTTTCTTTGGTTAACAAGAGTTTAAAAATTCTCTCTAATCTGTGGCTCCTTCACAATCATCACACAATTTCTGTCACAGAGTGCCTTATTATAACCGGAAATGACACCTGATTTTAAAAGTTACTCTTATGCATTAACTTTAAAAACAGGCAACTATCTGTTACTCTTCATGCTCTATATACCTGAATCTAATCCATAATTTCGGTACTTGGCTTGATTTCCCTAGTTTACTATATAACTTGTTTTTTATTATTTTAATATGTTCAGTGTATATGGTTTATAGAAGTTCTCAGGAGAGTCCGTCAATAATATTCGTTTCTACAGTAATTTATATATAATTTCGAATCTAGGAAACAATTTTTCGTGATTATTGGTCTTTAGGCCAAACATGTATGGAAGCTGAGCAATCTCCTTTTATACTTGCATTCAATCATGATACTTAGCATTATTGATTTATACTAGAGCGATTATGGCCTTTAAATGGTAAACCAATATTTTTTCCTTACATAAAGATTTTCAACGGAATTAATTTAATAATAAGTACATTATAACCTACTAATATTATAAATGTGAAAGTTTGTATGTTTGAGTAATGAGGGCTATGGTTTTTTGTCTCACCACGCGCCACTGTTGAGTGAGGTCCTGAAGTGTAACTTTTAAAGTTAGTAAACACGCTCGTGATATCAAAGTTTACATTTTAATACAAAAGAATCGTATCTTAAACATAATCACCCATGCCACAGTGTTGCGCAGTCCCGTTTTGTTCGGAAAAAAGGACAATATTTTTTCTTAGCTCCGCTTTTAAATAACTGACAATCATTGACACGTAACTCATATTTGGCATAATAAGTCTCATTTATTACCAAATATTCACAACTATTATTTTAATTAGAAAATACCGAGTAGTCAACCCGTAAGCTATAACATTTGACATTTCGGAGACCTGACGCAACACAAGCGCCTCTAGCCCTCATTGTATGTTTGTTACTCAATCGTAAAAACTACTGTTCGGATTTTAATGAAATTTTACACACAGCCAATTTTTAACCTGGAAAGAGACATAACACTGTTTCGGAATAAAAGTACCCACTTTTCGTCCCAGATAGTTCCCGAGGGAATCCCAAAATACCTTAAGTTGACGCGGACGAAGCTGCGCCCGGTCGTTGTAGTATAAAATAAATATTACACAATTTTTGGTATGGAATAATAGTGATATAATTATACAAGTATTATAATTGCAATGGTAGTAGCAAAAGTAAAAAATGCAATAGGCATTAGTAACGTAAAGTGCAACAAAAACTAATCCAATATACATTCAATGGCTCAATTACACTTGGTCGTTAGCCCAAATGCGATTGCCAATGGATTTGGGTAACCGACTGAAACTGAACTGAATGGAGTTGAGTATGCTATTCGGGTAGTTTTCGTTTTGCACTTTCTACTCGACACCGTCTTTCAGTTCATATTCTAGTGTTCAGGTGCCCGAAATCGAGTAATGTCTTTCGTGCACCAGAATACGCGCTAGCGACCAAGTGTAATTGACCCATTATATATAGGGTATAGTGGCTTTTTGACTACATCATCACCTTTGAACAAATAAAAACTTTTATGGCGTTTCTATACGCCATCTAGCGTATAATTTATTTGCATTTGTTCCAGTAAATAAATCGGAAACACTTAAGCTTGTGACTATATAATCCTAGAAGAGTGTGAGAAGGTGAATCCTAGAATTATTTGTGAAATTGACGACAAATTAACAAAACCATATAAATATTAACTTAACACAACCTTTTTGAAAAATTGATCCTTCCAATGAAGAACTTTTACTAGCCTATTCAGACGGATTTTTAAAGTAATTTAGTAATATTTCATATTATTATAATCTTAGTATTATTTGGGTTCCGTAATACAAAGAAAAAACAAGTCTTATAGGATTACTCTGTTGTCCGTACAAGGACATCGCATCGCCGTTTGAGGATGGCAAAGCTAAAACTAATATAATTTTTTCCGTATAGCAATTGCTTGGAACAGTGAAAACACCAAAGTTCTCAGGCATCACAACCAAAAGATACCATTTCAGCTCCCCTTTTTGATGCTTTCATTGCTGTTGATCTAGATATGCCATTTGGCCTAAGTGAAGGAATATCTGATTCCAACAACTGGAATTTTTAACATAAAGTGATAAGATTTTTGGCAAACTATAAATTTACTTGCAGTTAGTAAAAAAACCATGTCTTAAATTAATAACTCGTATTCCATATGCACAAGTTAAATTATTCCTACAAATAGTATTTTCTATACCTTCCTTTTTTAATATTTATTGTTATGAGGAGGAAAAGAATTTATTTCAAAAAGTTCAATAAATTAGTTTGAAGCTGTCCTTTAAATTTTACTTTAACATTACCATTATAAAGAAAAGTATACTAGAAAAATTCTTTCCTCACTATCCAGGCGAACACAAACCTCGAATTGAACCAAAGTATCCTTTGGTACTCTTAATAATTAAAGTTTGGTAACTGGGAGTTGAACTTTTTTCTAGTAAAATTTTCTTTTCATATAGAATACATAAAGCAATTAAATCCTTTGATAAAATATAATTAAAATAGCATGTAAATCTTAAACACAGCTGCTCTTCTGTACTGTCAATCACATACATACAATTTTTCTCCCTTTTGAGAAATCAATACACAAAATTAAAGCAGTCAACATTTACTGACATAATACATTTTAACACCGTCATGACAGTATAAAGTAATTGCAAATATTTAAATTGAATTGTTCATTACAATAAAATTCATTAAATGCTGCGCAATACATGCAAGTTATCACCTGAATAAAAATTACAAACTATCATTATCGTAACACTAATTTGGCTGGCTTTCCTTCAACTTGCCGTGATGATCCATGTTTGAGAGTAAATTCCCTTTTGATATATGCAAATAAGAGGTCTGTAATGAGGAATATTTGAGCAGTGGCGAAAGACAATGTCACTCCGAAAAAGAAGTTTGCATTAGCTGATCCAGAATAAATCCAGAGATGCCAAACTGTGGGCCCAAGTGCTGAGGTAATGATGAATGCACATCCCACTATGAATTTTTGTTGCATAACTGAAAATAATAAAGTTTTTTTTACATATCAATCATCAGTGTATTGTCTCATTGGTGGAGCACAGGTCTTCCCCATGCGTGGAATAGTGGGAATAGGTTAGGACCAAAACCACATTATATAGATTAAAATTCTGCCATACACATAGGTAATGCAATCCTCAAAGATGATTTCAATCCAAGTATTTGAGGGATTGAATTAACTTAATCCCACTGGATCCAGGATCTTTACACTTAAGTAACACATATGAATCATTTACTTTGTATTCCCACCAGTCCAGCAGAAACTGGAACCTTTTAGACTGAGATTAGTCCAACAAAATGTATGTAATGTATTTCAGGATCACAGTATTGCATTCCCTACAAACATAGTATTGAAAAAATTGTAGATACTTTATTATGAAGCTTACATGTAAATAGGTGTTTCCACATGGGTAAAAGTGCTAAATAAAACCCAACATCTCCAATGCAGGGGTATGACCGGAAAATTGTAGACAGTGCTATGAGTACTGTGGCCAGAAGCACTGGTTCCTTTTTGAACCTTAATGTCAGTGGGACTACATAGAGTGCAAGAGCATTTATTTGAAATGCACATACAAATAGCAGTCTGAAATGTTCAAACATTTCAGTAAAGAAATACCAGAACAGGCCTATGTTTGGCTTCAAATCAGGAACTGTCAATCTGTAAATGGAAAGAATACTTTAATTAATGTTAAGTATTATTATATAATCAGACAGCCTTAAAAGATTTCTTTAAATATTTACAAAACACAAGGAAAAACCCCTATACCTTAATACTCACATAAATCCATAAGTATTGTGTACATAGTTGTAAGACCCATCCATAATGTATGCAGAGATGTATATAAAAAATCCCCAGCATAGAACAAATGCAAGAAGTGTCCTGATGTAGGAACATTTATTGCAACCTTTGTTGACATCTGCTAATAAAATGGCAATTGGAACTATCAGAAGTACAGGGTACAAAGCTTGATGTGTAGCGAGGGCTATAAATATACAAGCCAATATTCCACGTCCATTTGATGCATTCCACAGTGAAGCTGCCACTAGCAAATTCTGTACAACTGTTGTAGTCATTCCAGCACAGTTCAGAACAGAATACGGATTAAACAAGTACACAGATAACACATATTCGGTTGCTTCATTCAATTGTGTTTCATTTAATAGCATTGGTTTAGATTCATCAGCTATATCATTTTTCTGTTTCTTTTGTGATTCTATAAAAATCTTCATAAATGACTTAGATGTCTGGTATAAAAGATAAGCTGTAAGGAGGTCCAAAACAGTGAAAAGAAGAGGAAGTAAATATGGCACCCTCTTTAGTAAACAGTGGAAGATAACCAGCATAATCGGCGACTCATGAAAGGAATCTCCTTCATATGGATTTATATTGTGATCGTACAAATATACACCCTCGACTAACCTCTTCCATGAATTTAAAGGTGTAGCAATTTCAACTCTATTGGCTATAGTTTGCCAATAATCTAAATGTATAAGCCAATATCTCACTAAACCAGCTATCAAATATTTCACTATTACAGCCATTATTCATCACTTTCAGTCACAGTTTATCAAATAATAAATTAAAAACGCATCTGAAAAAATACTTGTTGTTGTTGAAGTTCTCCCGTTTTAGGGAAGGCAAAGGGAACAATGCCCATACAGCCTGGTCTTTAATTAAATTAATCTTCTTTTTTGTTTTTACATTACAATGTCGGTGTGACGCATTCTAATGTTTCTTGGAGTGTTTGGCACAAAATGTATCGAGTTGGCTTTTTCGATAAGCTTCTGTGAGGTAGTCAACACTACAATAAAATTCTCACGTCCACTTGACCGGAATAGCGTATATTTTAACGATTCCACTAATTCTTCAGTTACGCAGACGGTTGTTACACAAAACCACACCAATTTTATTTCACAATATCCAGTATGAACGAATTTAAGAATAATTAAAATAAGACGCCAACTGCACTCGATGAAATCCTGCCAAAAACTCTAGCATAGAGTATACTAATATAACTCTCGAAAAAATACTTGATTCTTTTATCTCGAACGATTATGAACAAAGAGTAAAGTAAATATACCAATGGAAGTGACGACCGGCAAAGTCAATATTGCCATCGGCAAATAAAAATTGTGCTGACAATTCGCATGGATACTCGTATTTGCTGCACAAAATATAGTACAGCTACAGAAGCAGCGAATTAGAAATAATGTAGAATATCAACTGCGCTAGATAGCGGTTCAACGCAAATTGCGATATAAAAAATGCGACCAACACGTCGATAATGGGATTGGTTGGGATTTCCATTTAACATTATCTATGATCTTACCCAATGAATGGTAACCGGATTTTTGAATTTAACTAGCAGATATTTGATTTTTCAAAGTATTTTGTTTAATTCTTGTACAAAAGCCGCTAAAACATGCTTACAAAGTTCTAAAACTCATACAAGTAAACTTAAATACTAATGCATCAATAGTATTTAAGTTTACTTGTTTATTGATTATACAGTAATGCTTCCATATATTTGTAAATCGTTATACAGAAGGTAATCTCATATATGTACCTTACCTACTACTACTTTTTATACCTACCGCTAGGATTGTCAACATCGACTTCTGCACAAAAATCGTAGTAATAGCACTGGCACGTATCTATAGGTATACTTTGACAAGAATGTGCTTGCCGCCCTCACCTCTCACGAACCCTGCTTTCGTCCTGCCTCACACCTTTTACCCCGTAGGCGAGGACTCAGTTAAGCGGTCAAACTATGGTTGTTTGATTTGTTGCGAATGAAACAGGAAGAATGGAAATTAAAACCAATAATAACTAAAAGTATTTAAATTTTAAAGGTATTATTATTATATTAGGTACAAAGAAGGAGGTATATTAATTAAAAAGCTTATGAGATCATTATACTGTTGATTTTGAGTAGATTTGCTTACCTAGTAATGCTCCTCATTCAAATAACCGTCCACTAGATATTTTTTTTTGTTGCTCCATTTTTGCACGTAAGAGTTCACGGACACGTGTCTCAATCTAATAGAAATCGCTCTTGCAGTGGTCCGAAGTGGTCCGAGCAATCGGGTCTATGAGTGGTGTCTATTGTATGTGTGCTTTGCTCGAGCGCACTTTGTATGTATATTACCTTCTGTACTATCTATTTCGTGTTTGCTGTTTGTCGTTTTGGTAGAGTAGATAAGATAGCGGCACAGAGCGGGCCCGCTATGATCCTAATCATATTTTATAGGGAGTGACAAGAAGAGACTATAACAGTCGTAACATTCGTCTGGCACGTCATTGACGCATCAGTTACTTTCGTAACTGGACTCCACTCTACTCACAGTTTACATAAAGACCTTTAGAAAAAAATCCACGCGGACCAGGCAGCGGACGGGATTCGAACCCGCATCCTTCGCAATCCGGGCGAATGCACTGACCATTATGCTACCACGGCCCTATTAGCCGCGTCGAAATTTTCCTAGCCTTAAGCTGCAAGGCAGCGCCATCTCTTCACATTGTAGATAACCCACAATGTCAAATGAATACTTTTTCAAGTATTAAACATTTGAAAGAAGAAATAGCAATTATAGTATGCTTTCCAATTACAGAGCATAATGCGACTCAGTGTCGCACAATGCCCAATTATGCTGATGCTTAATTGGAACGTGAATTAGTTTTCAAATGCACCAGCAGAGTGCGCTAAGTTCAGTGTTGAAAAATTAAAAGTCAATGTTTGTACCTTCATCCATACTTATATTTATTTTTTAACAGTTTGAATGAACTTTGATTATTTAAAAAAACTATTTAATGAAACGAAAGCTTTAAATTTTTCAAAAATAAATAATATTACTAACGATAACATATAAATAAAACATTTCGATCAATGCCAACTTAAAGAAAAAACATTTGTTAATTTTCTTTCTCTAAGTTGGTACCATTGCACGCATCACACGAAAGCATCACTTTTGTGAGTGCTCAATTGTGCGAAGCGTTGCTGTAGTTGGAACACTCAACGTTAAGCATTATGCCGCATAATACGCAATAATGCTGTAATTGGAAAGCAACCAGAGTTATGATTTTATTTTATTTTTAAGCATTTAACTGCTAGATGTTTAAATCTAAAGAAAAGTTTATTAGAAAATAATCCACGCGGACCAGGCAGCGGACGGGACTCGAACCCGCATCCTTCACAATCCGGGCGAATGCACTGACCATTATGCTACCACGGCCCTATTAGCCGCGTCGAAATTTTCCTAGTCTTAAGCTGCAAGGCAGCGCCATCTCTTCGCATTGTAGATAACCCACAATGTCAAATGAATAATTTTTCAAGTATTAAACATTTGAAAGAAGAAATAGCAATTATAGTTATGATTTTATTTTATTTTTAAGCATTTAACTGCTAGATGTTTAAATCTAAAGAAAAGTTTACTAGAAAAAAATCCACGCGGACCAGGGGGCCAATCGCCTAACTGGATTGCTTTGGAAAACGCTATCGCTTACGATTTCATTTTGTTATTTCTAGCCGCCTGAGGTTTTCAAATGCCTCGCGCTCTTTTTTTTCTTTTGCATTGGTAATAAAAATGTTAAAGAAAATGAGCGTGAGGTATTTGAAAACCTTCGGCGGTTAGAAATAACAAAATGAAATCGTAAGCGATAGCGTTTTCCAAAGCAATCTGGTTAGGCGATTGGCTCACAGGGGGCCATTCGCCTAACGGAAATGCTTTGGAAAACGCTAACGCTTACGATTTCATTTTGTTATTTCTAGCCGCCTGAGGTTTTCAAAAGCCTCGCGCTCTTTTTTTTTCTTTTGCATTGGTAATAACAATATTAAAGAAAATGAGCGTGAGGTATTTGAAAACCTTTGGCGTTCAGAAATAACAAAATGAAATCGAAAGCGTTAGCGTTTTCCAAGCATTTCCGATAGGCGAATGGCCCCCAGGCAGCGGACGGGACTCGAACCCGCATCCTTCGCAATCCGGGCGAATGCACTGACCATTATGCTACCACGGCCCTATTCGCTGCCTGGTCCGCGTGTTTTTTTTTTCTAGTAAACTTTTCTTTAGAATTAAGATTTTTATTTGGCAATCAAACCCAGCAATCTGTAAAGCGTCAAAGTTTTGTATTGATACGGATTTGTTTGTTGTTGTGATTTCTTGCGGTTTTTTGTATTTAATTATGTCTAAAAGGGGTAAAACCTTACAAATACGGTAGAAAAGCACTACAGCGCCCTCCAATCTAAATCCCTTCGGCACGGACTCTATCGCATGTGAACAGCACATGTCCCTTTTTTTTCTTGAACAAACATTTATTTTATTATAATATGACATTAAAAATACATATAACCCAACATTTTCACCCTTCTACCACCCGTATTTTTATGGCGATACGAAGTTCGCCGGGTGAGCTAGTATTTATATATTATTATTTTTTGATTATGTCATGCTCATAGGATCTCTGCATTCAGAATAAAACCTGGATTCCGTGATGAAAAATTGAACAAAATTCCTTTATAAAAAATTTGAATTAACTGATATGGGACCAAATTTTATATTTTTTTATTCTATTTAAGTACCCACTTTATAAACGATGACACATTATAAAATACAGTGGATCCCCGGTAGTCCGACAAACATTTTGCAGGGCAGTGTCGAACTTTCGATATATTTGTCGGATTATAGAGAGTATACAAAAGAGTACCTTGTAATCCGACAAATTACAGATCCAATGATAAGAATACAAATCATACTTTGTTATGTATGTCAAATTTGGTAAATTAAACAACACAATAGAAAGGTTACGTTTTATTATAAATGTAACGTCATTAATGCTATAGAATTTACAAAAAAATATAAAAAAACAATACCCTACGCGTTGAGCACAATAGTGATGGTGCGTACAAGTTGTAACTTATTCAATCGTGTATTAGCGAATACTTGTATGTAATAGACGATGTCGGATTATAGGGGGTGCCGCATAGACAGGGGCCGGATTACCGGGGCTCCACTGTATTGTGATACAGAAAAACGAAACATCTAGGTATTTTAAAAATGGCAGATCTTTGGATTTGTATTTTATTAAATAAAGTTGATTTAGTACAATAAAATATTATTTTCTGTCCTTGATCTACCATTATTTTATGTACTCAGGTGAGGATCGGGTCCTGATGTACTCGTGTGAATCCATAAAGAAAAACCAGAAGAAAACCTCCCCACATTGTATTTATATTTTTCTCATACTCAGAACTGCATACAAACCCAATAAATATGGTTGTTTTTTTATGTATTGGAAAAAAACTCAGGAGTCTAAAGGATAGTTAGGTACGAGAGGGTTACGAGAAAAAACAACTTGCCAAAGTTCAAGTATCACAGACAATTTTATTGTAAGCAGGTAGATGTTTACGGCATCTTAAACTAACATTCATTCAATAGTGGTACCTAGTACATACTTTATATTTACATAGGTAGTACTTATTTTAACATAGGTATTTTATTAAGACTTGGTCGGAAACAGCTGGTCGTAAGGAACTTTCAGGAAAACTTTGTTGGCAACGCGTATACCGATTTTATTCCAGTTTTCTTGAGCGAATGGCAGAAATTCTCGGTAGAGCAGTCTCCAGTTGTTGTTCGTGAACCTGTTTCCCAACTCCGCTGTAAAGGTGAAAAACAATTTAGTTATCAATATTATTGTTCAAAGATTTCCATTGAAATCGTGTACTTATTAACTTTTTGAGTATAACGATGGGTACCGGTATATGACCAATATTTTGCGGGACTGCTTTATAGCGGAAGATAACAATAAATGAGTAAAATTATATCTAAGCAATCATCATTGTAGTAAAATCTTTTCAAATGACAATCGGAGGTCACATTCACTGCAGGTATAATTACGAAAGTATTATTACAAAGTACCTACTTAGACATGCACAAAATACTTCACCGAAGTGTACAGAGTGATATAGTCCAATTGGACAAGATGAAGTATATCACTCATCTAGTTCATTTAGTTCATCTAATTCACTTGGCTCAGTACTTCAGTAGTCCATTTGAGTCATGATAGAATTTTAACACTGTTTATTTGTATTGAAACAAAAACAATAAAATCAGTATCCTCAGTACGAGTGCTAGCTTACGTAAACTATCATAGTTTTCGTAATTGTAAAACTCGTACTAAGGGTACTGTTCCGTAGTTAATATATAATGATTAGGTACATATGAGTTCTCACGTTAATTTATCTTTATAACTACCTTACCTTACATCTCTAGATATGTATGTAACGTAATGAGTTCATTATTATACAATAATTGAAATGTCATTTACAGTTATTGTCATATTTTACATTCAAATTTATTCAGTTTTACTTACTATGAAAAGGCCTTATATATTGTTGACAGAATAACAAATCGATTTTTCGTTATTTTTTAAGTTAAAGTACACTCGATTGGCGTATTTAAGAGCCCTTTCACATTTTTTGCAAAATATCATAATTTTTTGAGCGCCTCGTTTACCCCCTTGGGAAAGATTTTGACTATTTCCAATAGAAGTAAACAGTAGATTTTTTTTTCTTATTGTAAGTTAATGTAGAATATTTGCAAATACTATTTTCTTTTATTTGTACTGATCGTTCTACTGCAGCTAGTTTACGGAATATGCACAACTTCAAATGCCTCAATCTCTCAATAATGTTCAATAAATTAGATCAAATTAACTACGACATCAGAAATATGTTTTTGTGGTAACATAATGTATTATAATTTTGATTTTCATCTCATTAATTATCAAAAAAACATCTAACCTCTGTGAGTTTTCCCAAACAAATAATGCAGGTTTACCTGATATTTTTATATTGAATTAAATAGAATTACTATCAAAAACTTTCATAAAACTAATCTACCATCATTGAACTACTGAAATATTTATATATTTTTATAATTATTTCATTAATAATTATTTTATAAGACTCGAAACATCACCCGTAAAATGCAATATACAGGGCGTCCCACGGCTACCTCACACGGAGGGCAAGTATATTAAATATTGAAGATAGGATATTTTACTGAAAAAAGACATAATTTTATTTTTAATAATAACTAGAACTGTATTCACAGCTTTTTTTTAAATCGTCTGCAAACAACATATTTTATGATAACCATCGGAAGAGTTAATCATGAGGATTATTTTTTGCTAAATAACATAGCATTTTAAATGAAAGAAAAGTAATTATATTTAACATTTTATTTCAAATTATGTAACACAAACTAATATAAAATTGGATACGCCTAAAAGTAAGTTAAAATGTTGAGTTCATCATCGTAGACGTTTATCATCCACTGCTGTGGTTTCTGTAAGCGCATACCAAAACGTCCTTACTTTCTTAAAGTATCTACTAACCTTTTAAAAACATATCGAGAAGGTACGTATCTATCAGGTACCACCGCAAAGCTAATATGTCTTTGTGGTTCATAAAGTAAGCTTCCATTAAATCCATTTTACTTTGATACGCAGTGGTAAGTATATTAACAAAAAAAATGCAAATAAATGAAAATAAAACTCACAAAAAAACAGACGCTTGAAAATTTATGTGTTCCATTTTGGAATTATTAATTTTATAAATTTCAGCCAATCGCATTGTAACTGTGAGTTCAAAAAGAAAGCATACGTACTACAGTTTGTATATCACTTTATTATTTTTATCACGTAATAAGACATTCCTCTAATTTAAAAGGCTATGTTATTTAGCAAAACATAAGCCTTATGATTAACCCTTTCAATGGATATCATAAAATATGTTGTATTTTTTTTCGAAATCTCACGAGTTTGATTCCCAGTTATAGCAGGAGATTTTAAAAAAATCTGTGAATGCAGTTCTAGTTATTATTAAAAATAAAATGATGTCTTCTTTCAGAAAAATATCCTATCTTCAATATTTATTTATACTTTCCTTCCGTGTGAGGTAGCCGTGGGACGCCCTGTATACTAGTGCAAATCTACCTACGCTCCGATCAGTACGGCAGCAGTGCAATTTTGTAAAAGGGCTCTTAAAAATCAGAGTAATAAATAGCAAAATTTAATTTCAAAACGTAAACAAATTACGCCTTCGATTATTATTGAAGTAAAATTAGCTCAATGTTTGCGCAATAAGACGTTAAATTGAGTGCGGGCGGACTCCGACTCCGGAGCTGTGTAACTGACTCGCTTCCGCACGCGGTGTTCGTGATCTAGCTCTAGATAAAGTACTGAAACGGCTATTACACTACCTAATTTTTAGGGCCCCATCGAAAGGGTGAGCGTGTCCCCTAACTAGGGAAAGTAAAAGTCGTCTCACCGGATGCATTCTAATCAAATTTTTATAAACTTCTCTGAATCCTTCGGCAACTTTCTCTTTATTTAAAGGGAAATATGTAAATAATCATAAAAAAAATCAATAAATAAAACTGGTCCAATAAAGGTTAGTATTGGTAACCTAATCTAAATTAGGTTACCAATTGTATATTTTGAGGATTAATTACTATTATCGCTGATTATATTAATATTATTAAAATAGATTTTGATTTCTTTTTGCCACAAAAAATATTCATACAATTAAAATTAAGTAACACTCCTTTCTCTTCATTAAATGCCTTCGCGCCTTCGACTGTACTCAAAGGAATACGTCAATGAACCAATTCAACTACAAAAGTTTCCGTACTATACGCTCTCAGAGCATCGATTGAGCTCTCTTACTGCCTAACAGCTATTTCACTACCCAATCGTTAGGGCGTAAGGGAGATCGGGTTGCACTGATCTCCCTAGATCGGGTCCCTTATTCCCTATCTCATATTACCACACCCTTAGTTAGGGTAAGTGTAAAATTGGGTAGTCTAATAAGCGCATGAACTAATTGGGACCCGAATGAAGGACTGAAGGAGATATACTGGCTAAGTGGAGTAGTCCAATTCTCCAATCGAAGGATTCATTCACGAACGACTCAACTCTGTTACAAAGGCCTATTGTTGTTGTACCTACAGCAAATAATTATTTGTTAAACACCTAACTATTGAATTCGAATTGGAACTCGTCTAATGGCTACTTCACTCCAGCAGGCACATCAAATAAATGTAATGCTTTGTGTTCACCTATTCTGTTACTGTCGCAAAATAAATGACTAGATTAACTTTAAAGAAACATTAAATTAGTTAAGTTAATCTGAGTGGTGTGACTTACTTAATTCTCGACTCTCTCGGTTGTCATTGGACAGGTACGACTTCATATCCCCTACATCAGGTCGCATGTAGAAATCAGTGATACGAATAAATGTTCCATTTTCATTTGTCTCGGGAACTCCGTCGAGCTTCCATGTGTATACTAAGTCCGCTGTACAACAAAGTAAGTACATATTTATTATTTGTACAATTAATAATGAGTATCTGTACCCAGCTTGTACCCAGGTATCAGCTTTGAAACGAACCAACATCCTACGCAATGTACTGATCATACGACCAACTCAATTTCTTCTATAAATAATAAGCTTAGGCTACAGGATTTTCAAACTTATTGTGTCTACCGCCCACCTTGATAATTAATTATTTTCTAACACTCAACAAATTAAAATCTATTTATTGCAGAAAACTCTAAAAGAAACAGCTATAAAACAAAACAAACAGTATTAGTTCTATTACACAATGGGCGTGATTATAGCTCTTAAACTATTTTTTGAATATTTCTAAGCTTAAAAATTCACATTTGTAAAAACATATTTAAAATATCAATATATATATACAGGGCGTCCCACGGCTACCTCACACGGAGGGAAAGTATATTAAATATTGAAGATAGGATATTTTACTGTAAGAAGACGTCGTTTTATTTTTAATATTAATTAGAACTGCATTCACAGATTTTTTAAAAATCACCTGCTGCAACTGGGATTCAAACTCGATAATTTAGAAAAAAAACACGACATATTTTAAGATAACCATTGAAAGGGTAAATAATAAGTATTATTATTTGCTAAATAACATAGCATCTTAAATAAAAGAAAAGTAATTTAATTTAACATTTTATTTAAAATTATTAAACAAACTAATATAAAATCGGATACGCCTCAATAAGTTAAAATGTTTAGTTCATCATCGTTGACGTTTATCATCCGCTGCTGTGGTTTCTGTAAGCACATATCAAAACATGCTAAATTTCGTAAAGTATCCACTAACCTTTTAAACACATATCGAGAAGGTACGGTTCTATCAGGGTATCTTTCGCGGTACCACAGCAAAGCTAATATTGTGTCTTTTGTGATTCATAAAGTAACCTTCCATTAAAATATTTTATTTTGATACGCCATGGTAAGTAAATTAACAAAAAAAAATCAAATAAAATTGCAGACGCTTGAAAATTTATGTGTTCCATTTTCGAATTATTATTTTTATAAATTTCAGCCAATCGCATTGTAACTGTGAGTTCAAAAAGAAATGCATACGTACTACAGTTTGTATATCACTTTATTATTTTTATCATGTAATAAGATATTCCTTTCATTAAAAATGCTATGTTATATAGCAAAAAATAATCCTTGTGATTAACCCTTTCGATGGTTATTAAAAAATATGCTGTGTTTATTTTTTCAAAATTTCACGAGTTTGATTCCCAGTTGTAGCAGGCGATTTTAAAAAATCTGTGAATGCAGTTCTTCTTATTATTAAAAATAAAATGATGTATTCTTTCAGTAAAATATCCTATCTTCAATATTTAACATACTTTCCCTCCGTGTGAGGTAACCGTGGGACGCCCTGTATATATAACTACACTACACACAGCAAATAAACTGGGTTATTTGCTACCTCTGAACTCTAATTAGATTTAATCAAAATTTAAAAAACACAGCTATCAAAGTTATACATAGTTATAGAAAGTGCGTTTCATGATGGTTAAAATGTGGTTAAATTGAACGAGAAATGATGGCGGTTTTCATACTCATGTTTGTGTCGAATCGTCCGTAAGCGAGAATCTGTAGCGAGTTGTAACGACCTTCTCCGCGGTAGGAGCCGTGCACATGAACAAGTGGCGTTGTTAAATCCACCTCCATATGAAACCGGTCTTCATCAGCGCGAAGCCTGAAATTATTATATTTTGTTAAAACTTAACTGTCTATGTATCGTGCAGTAAAACAATTTTTAATTAATTACGTATTTTTTAATAAAATACGTATTGGACACACTTGACCAATGTCGTAATTGGTAAATTACATATTTGATGAAAAGAGGATTAGACGAATTACCAGTTTTTCTATTTTCTAATTAGTCGAATTGCTCTGCACAATATAAGACTTAAATCTAAAGAAAATTTTACTAGAAAAAAAAAGGCCGGATTCGAGCCTTAACTGCAATTGCTATTTCTTCTTTCAACTATTTAATACTTGCAAAGGTATTCGTTTGACATCATGGGTTACCCACAATACGAAAAAAGGGCGACGCCTTGCAGCCTAAGAAATACTAGAATTATTCGACACGACCACTAAGGCCGCGGTAATATAATTGGTCAGTGCATCCGCCCGGATAGCGGAGGGTGCGGGTTCGAGTTCCGTCTACTGCTTGACGCGGTGAATTTTACTAGCAAAATTTTCATTAGATTTAAACATCTAGCAGTTAAAAATTTAAAAAGTAAAAATTAACTACAATAATATACTTGTCCAAAGATATCGCTCGTATACGCGTAAAGTAACGCCCCAGGTTACTAATATAAAAAAGTTTTTGCCAAACACTTCGCCACTGCACTTCATCTTCGTTAATTCAATAAAATACATAAAAACTGTAATTCAGATTAATACGTTATAGTTTATATAATGAACAAATAATTATAAAATACTGAATATAAATTAATGATAATGAGAGTGCCTTAAGTCATAAGTATACATTGTGTTTTTATTTGTGTAACTTTAGTTGGAATACAAAAAACTCAATTCTACCTTAATCTATTATTTTTATAGATATGCTGTTTTTTATGAATCTACTAATTTAATCAAGTAGGTAGTCAAAATTAGGTTTTTTGTAGTGGTACAACATACACTGGTAATTATTTTTAAAAAAGGAAGTACAGAGTATTATTTCAAATAAATACTTAAAATGTTTTTAATATTTTTAGTTGTAACTAAGTATTCTATAAGACCCACGATATGTATAGACTGAAATTTTTTAAGTAAAACAAACACTTTGTACAGTTACCTATGGGTCTCATATGAAGGCTCTATGTCGCACAGCCGGCAATGGAGAGAGTGATACTTGGTATTTCCCTGAGTGATAGAATCAAAAATGAGGAAATCCGCAGGAGTAATAAAGTAAGAAATCGATCGAAGTATTGCTCAGCTGAAGTGGCAGTGGGCGGGACACATAGCGAGGAGAACCGATGGCCGTTGGGACGGAAAGGTTCCCGAATAGAGTCCACGCACCGGACGACGCTCGGTGGGAAGACCTGGCACGGGATGGGACCGATCGATGTGGAGATCCTTGGGGGAGGCCTATGCTCAGCAGTGGGCGTCGTACGGTTTAAATGATGATGATGATGACAGTTTACATATCTTTATCTATTTTTTTATGGCGTGTTAACAATTCAGTACCGTCTATAATGAGGTTTTAAATAATTTTTAAAAAGACAGGAAATACATCATTTTATTTTATTTTTGTGGACCCGTCAATAATTTAAATGAACTATTAAATATATTGGATTTATATATAAGATCTTAACCAGGATACGTTTTAAAAGTCCAAAGTGAGATAGTGAGTGAGATGTCTGCGATAAAGTTCATAATACTAAACTAATGCGACTAGATGCGAAGATTGCTATGAAGTACAAGTTGCAAGTACCTAATCATGAATTATAAAACCACTATTTTTGTAAGTAAGTACATAATATAAACAATAGGCATTAGGTTGGAGCGTTGATAGTTTAAAAAGTTGTATTGCAGATACCGTCGCCCGATTTAGTAATAATACAAACTCGTGTGAATATATTACGAGAACGGTAATAAAACATATTAATATAGTAACTAACTCGCTCCCTACGCTAATTATACCATAGAGCATAGAGGTTGTGTGTTAACGGAAAACTTAGATTATGAACAACATGGATTTAATTAAAGTCATTGAAGTGCATTTAAATTTGGAGCGAGTAATATTCAGGGAAACATGTGCTTAGGTATTTAAGCATTTAGTTCTCAAAATTTTATATTCTCGTGTTTTACCTACGCTTGCAAAAAAAAAAGAAAGAGGAAGGAGATAGGAATGAGAGGAAAGTTTATTTATTAAAGGTGGGAACAGAATAAAATACACTAATGCTATTAAATAATTACATTAATGAACTCACTAACAGGGTATACGACAAACGCTTGATATATTTACGTACAACATACATACTTAAGGGCAAATGCGACTTATTAAGTTAATAATAGTTATGTCAATAGACCTGTTTTAAGCTGTTTTATGATATAATTTAAATGAACTCAGTATTTTTTATTTCAATAATATATCATTATCATCTCATTAATAATGCCCGAAAATACTTATGTACCAACCACCTTGGGAGTGAATTGACAATTAAAAACAATGATACCAGCTGGAACAGTATTTATTATAATTGTAGGAAACGTAACCGAGGACATTACGTAACTGTTTCCATAGTACTTATTGTAATCATCTAATAGGTACCTTTAAGTATCGCGTTGAGTTCTCGACGAGTTTACTCAGAAATCGAGGTTGCACTAGCTCAGTTTATTGCTTTTTACCTCGTCATCAAGCGTATCAAATAAATTTCATGTACTCATAATATTATAATCAACTTCGAAGCTCTGGCACTTTTAAAATTGTTGAGCTAAACCTTTAGTTTGACTTGAACTCATAGTGAAAGTCAAAACCGATAGTTATACTGATAAGTACAGTTCTCAAAGTGGGCACTGGAAGCCTAGTTAATATCCAAAGAAAATTAGGGGATGTAGAATCGATTTTTTTGAACATTTGTTTTTAACAAATTAGTTACCTGCTGCATGAATGAATATGCTTTATTGTACTATTACACAAATACATAAAACATAAAAATCAGGAACACAAACACAAAAGGCGGCCTTATTGCTAAGGTAGCAATCTCTACCAGGCAACCTTTGGCTTAATGAAACCAGACCAGCAGCGGACTAGTGCAATTTAAAAATAAATAAATAAACGCAAATATAAGAATATAAAAATAGTAAGTACATAAGGAAGCTATAAAATATAATACAAAGTAATTAACAGATAAAAAGATCAGGCAGAGTCCAGCTTGAGGAAATATTCCTTTATTTTAATAGTAAAAGAATCCCTCGTCTGTGTACGTTTAATATTCAGAGGTAAAGAGTTCCACAATTTAACAGCTCTTACATAGAATGACTTGGCAATGAAATCAGTGGAGTGGGGTGGGATAACTAAGGATAGCTTATGAAAAGACCGAAGATCACGCACATGATTAAAGGAATGAAAAGTGAAACGCTCCTTAAGGTAGAGGGGAGTGTGTGGATGAAAAAGGATAGAATAAAGGAGTGAGAGGATGTGGCAGTCTCTTCTACGAGAAATGGGTAGCCATTGAAGTTGGTAACGATAATGAGAGATAATGTCGTACTTACGCAGACCGAAAATGAATCGGATACATAAATTCTGCAGACGCTCGAGATTACTAAGAAGAACAACAGTAAGATCAGAGTAACATGCATCGGCATAGTCAAGCAACGGGAGAGGAAGAGACTGTGCAAGAAAAATTTTGGTCTTGGTCAGCAACAGGTTTTTTAGGCGTTTCAGCGAGCCATACGTGCCAAATACCCTCCTACTTACTTCACCAACATGGTGGCTCCAGGACAAGTTATTGTCAAACAACACACCAAGAGTTTTAACAGTGTCCTGAAGTGGTATGCGGATGCCGTTTAACAAGATTGGTGGCAGAGCGCTATTCTTGATTCTGGAATTATACTAATGGCTTCCAATAATTATAGCCTGAGTTTTGCGCGGGTTAACCAACAGACCGTGTCGCCGACTCCAGTCAGATGGCTGTAGGTAGTTCATCTATAGAAGTTTGAGTATAAATTTGGAGATCGTCTGCATATATATGATAGGAAGAAGAAAGGGGAAGAGTTATAAAATTTATAAATATAGAGAAGAGAAGAGGAGACAAAATGCCACCCTGCGGAACGCCGGCTGTTGTATCGCCACCATGATGAAAAATATAAATCCACGCCTATGCGCTGCCGCCGCCCATGCAGGTAACTATGAAACCAATCTATCACTGGTGGAGATAAATTGAGAGAAACCAACATTGCCAATGAGATATCAAAATCAACCATATTAAATGCCTTACTAAAATCTAACAGTGTTAATACAGAGAGCTGCGATTTTCCATACCCAAACGTATATCATCAGCGATCTTGAAAAGTGCAGTAGTCTTACTATGACCGGGACGTAAATCGGATTGAAATCAGGTTTGGATTTCTTAGGAAAAGGAATAATATTAGCTTCTTTCCATGCCGAAGGATAAACAGATGACGATATGGATTTATTAAGGATTTTCGTAATTACCAGAGTGAGGATATCTAGAAGAGGAATGATCATATTACGACTAATGCAGTCGTTACCCACAGCATTGGACGATACAGCAATGATATTCTTCTCAATGTCACACTCAGTAAATTGTTTTATGAAAAAAGGAGTAAAAGATGGTGTTGACGACGAAGAAAGTGTATCAAAGTATAACTTTTGATTATTCCATCCATGGACGCAGATAAGGAAAAGTGAGCATTTAAAGCATTGATATCAATATTTGAAGGAGAGGTAGAGTTGCGTTTAGATTTGCCAATACCAAGCTTATTGAGAAAGCCAAAGTTTGGCGGTGTCACCATTTCGACAGACGTATGAATGTGGCGTCTTTGTTTATTCCTGATCAATGTATTGTGATGTGCAGCGATTCCTTAATTCCCTATATCTGGCACGATTGGCATCCGTTGATGATAAGAAAACTGACAAGCAGGTAATTGACCATGTTTCACAACATGGTCTGGAGATGATACTATTATAAGGTCTAGCAGAGAAGGGGTGCAGTTTGGAAATTTATGCGTCGCAGAGAGAGGAAGAATATGCATATTAGAAGAATTAAATAAAAAAAGCCGTTTATTTACCATAATTGAACTAACATACTGATTTTTTTAATCCTATATACTAATAATTATGGTCCCCTGAAAGGGTGAAGACCTCCTCCATTTTCTTCCACGCGTCCCTGTTGCTGGCTTTTTTGGTCCAGTTCTCACCGGCTATGCTTACAATGTCATCTGCCCATCGTTTGTATGGACTGCCAACCCTCCTTTTTCCTGTGGGTTTTGTCCACTTTGTCGCTCTTATAGACCATCTGTCGTCTGTAAGGCGGCAGACATGTGCAGCCCAGCGCTACTTTAGTTTTAGAGCATGTGCGAGAGCATCAGTCAGTTTTGTTTTTGCTCTTACGGCGGTACTCTTTATTTCATGGACCTTTCTGATTTTTAAGATACTCCGCTCCATTGCTCTCTGTATGGTACTGATTTTACTTTTTACCTTCTTTGTGAAAACCCAGGACTGGCATCCATATAGTAGGCATGGTACCAGGCATGTGTCCAACACTACATTTTTGTTACCCAAACTGTGGTTTCCCTTCAAAATCTCTTTTAGGGACCAGAACTTTCTCCAAGCTAAGTTTATTCTTCGCTCTACTTCTTCTTCTCTAGCTTTATTGGTGAAATATACTTGTTTTCCTAGGTAGATATATTTATCAATATATTCAATGTCACTACTCGCTACTGTGATAGGTTTCTTGTAACTGTTGGTCATGATTTTTATTTTTTCTTTTATTCATCTTCAGGCCCACCTTAGAACTTTCCTCATTCAGACCTTCTAATTCTGATTCTGTTTCTGAAAATACAGCAATGTCATCAGCGAATCTTAGCTGACTCAAGTAGTTATTTCCAATTTTGATTCCTTTATTTTCCCATTTTACTTTTTAAATATATATTGAAGGACCACAATAAAACGTTTAGGGGATATCGGGTCTCCTTGTGCCTCTTTCAATTTTAAACTCTTTACCTCTTCTTTCTAGCTTTATTTTGCTAGTGCATAGATGTTTTTTAAGATATGAATGTATTTCCTGTTGATTTTTAGTATTTGTAGTGCATTCCAAATTGAGTTGTGGCTTATGCTGTCGAATGCCTTGCTGTAATCAATAAATGATATGTATAATGGCCTGTTAGTTAGTTAGGTCTATTTGTCATTATAAAGTCAATTTCGTTTTTCACTTTTTGATTTGGTGATATCCAGGTCCATTTCTTATTTTCTTTTTTGTGGAAAAAAGTATTCATTATAGATAGTTTGTTTTGGAGGGCGTACCTTATCACAATACAAGAATTAATTACTGAACGTAACTGTTTGCATCGGAAATCATTTTTTATCAGACAGGTGTTAAAGTTGCCCATTATAATTCAATGAGTAGGTATAATTATGAGAAAAAACTTCAAGAAGAAGCTCGAATGAACGGAAGTAGTCAATATTGATGCAAATGCATCATATTATGTATTTTTTTATTCTGTGTAGCATATATTTTATGTTGAATGCAGATTCTAATTTTTATTCTTAATTTACTAGCCGTTTTATAATCGACAGTGGAAAACCAAAATCGCTTAAACACCACTTTAATAACTTTACAGAAACGAGGATCTTTTTTTTCACAAAAATTCATAACTCATACAAGAATAAGATATGGTTTAAGCGAAAATCAGGGCCGCCATACATTTTTTGTAAAGCAAACATCAATTCATACGCCAAATAGTAGGGGCGTTAGCGCCATAGATTCAAGAAACACCAAAAGTTTTGTCTTCAGCGTTAAATTATAATAAGATGACTTTTTTTTAACTTTGTAAAGTTAATAATTTACGTGGGCGCTGGAAAATAATAGATTTTCAAAATGGGCGGTAGAAACGTTTGAGAATCGCTGAAAAAGCGTGTTTCGTCCTTTGACTTTATGTCTAATCCTAGGAGATACACCAACTCATGCTCGTTGGGAATAGTTATTGAAAAATATTCTAGTATATTATAAATCCGCTTGATGCCGGTGTGGCATATGGATTTACACATATTTAACATTTATAATTTTACACCATATTAAAACCCAGTTTCACATTCAAAAAGTGCAGTAAATTACCGCAGTATATAAAATGTAAAAATTAATAAAAAGATTGATTTTGAAGAACGTAAACACTTTGTAAGAAGTGTACCAGATGGAACTTGCATGCACAAGCAGATCAAGCAACGGTTGCTTCACGATCAAGGTCGAACGTACGTATGGAACGGAACATAATTATCTACTATCGTTTTTAAAAAACCGAAGATATAATAATTTTAGATACTGAAGATGGTGAAAGTCTATAAATTAAACTTGTCGTTACTATTGACTAAAAACATTTTAAATGGTTGTTTTATATTGAGTTCCTTACCGACACTTATTTTTAGAGTGCAGAACGCAAACTTCACAAAATAAAGAAATAATTTACAAAACCGCTTTTAAACTGGTTCTGATTGTGATACAAATAAAATGAAACGATTTCGTTTCAGATCAGACAGATATACATTAATAGCGATTGTAGTTTGTAGGGATCTCGAACACAAACTTAATTATTTCTCACCTTGTATCGAGAACTTTTGATGATTTAAGTCCCTCGACGTATATGTTCTTTGCGACGAACTTCGCCAATATCTGGAAATTAAAGATAATTATTTTTCATTTGAAGGTCATTCATAATACCTATTAGGCATATCGATACTTTCTAATACCTAGTCAGGTCATAAATTCTGTCACATGTTTAATATAAAATTATTGAAACAAGTTTATTCATTATGTAACGATTTATATACCAAAATGAACTTAACAAAACATAGATTCTTATGACAATAAAGTTAATTCAAAATGACCTCCGTGATTTTGAATACAGCCTTCAATCTGCGCGGCCAGTCGTCTATCGCAGCACGAACGAGGTCCATGTCAATATCGGCGGCTGCCTTAATCAAGGATGTCTTGAGTGACTTCAAATTAGGATGAGGCTTTGAGCACACCTTTTCTTCCAAGTGTTGCCATATCTTGTAATCTAACGGACTCAAATCTGGACTGGAGGAGGGCCAGTCTTCGTGCCGGATGAAGTCGATTTCACGCGCCTCTAGCCAGTCTTGTGCGTTCTTCGCTCTATGAGCTGGCGCCGAATCTTGTTGGAATACCCAGTGCCTGTTATTGAACATGGTATGAGAAACAGGTTTCACAAGGTTCGTCAGGACTGTATTTTGATACACAAATGCATTCGTTTTTACACCTTTCTCACGAAAATGACCTTGTTGGACACGCGGAATACGGTTGCTCGCTTCTTCACGACTGTGTGCGTACACCTTATCATTTTGTTAGTTGTAGCTCTCTAATAAGGTAAAAATTTTTTCATCCGAAAAAAGATTTTCCCGATATTTATTCCCGCGTACCCCTTCAACAAAGCGCGGCATCTCTTCAGTCTCAGGTCCATTAGACGAGCATTCAAACGATGCCCTGTTTTTCTTTGATATGCCCGAAGCCTAAGTCTTCATTTAACACACTTTTCACCGTGGTTCTGCTTAACCCCATCTGAAGGGCTAACAGTTTCTGCTTACGTTTGGGATTTCTTTGAATTCGCGCCTTCACAGCTTTTATCACTGCTGGAGTCCTAACAGACCGACAGCGACCACTTCTTGACCTGTCATCTACACTAGAGTCTTCATTATATCGTTTGATGGTACAATAAACGAATATTTTGGTTATATTCAAATTTTTCAGTATGTCAAAAATTTTAATTGGCGCGTAACCGCAACGATGCAGCGCAATAACTGCAACACGGTCATCTTTAAGCGTCCACTCCATATTTAAAAATGAGTATAATTCTAAAAAGTATACATTTTTATTTTCATGAACAATTCGAAATTCGAATTCAAAAATTTATTTTTTATGGCGGTACGAAGTTTGCTGGGACAGCTAGTAGTATCTATATAAATAAAACTCAAAAGTGACTGAATGACATAGTGATCTATCAACGCACAGCCCAAACCACTGGACGGATCGGGCTGAAATTTACAGCGGTTAAATCTGAAACTATGTTGATGAATAGTCCTTTTTTAAATATTGTGTTCTGGCATGAGTTGTCAATGGTTTATTTTCCATTTTGTATTTTTTCCTATGTCTTTACCTATACCTTTTAATAATTAAATCTGATATATTATGCCGAACAAAAACGGCCTTTGATATTATAAACATAAAAGTTAACAAAAAGTTCAATGCAAAAGTCCGGAACAGCAAACGTCCATCTTTTAAGTTTGACTCACTTTAACCCTAAAAATATTACAACAAATAACAAAAATTTAACAAAAAGTCACGTTTCCAATAAAACTAATACTATTTCAAAACATAAAACAAGTTTTTATGATTACTGACTAGGTACGACATATTTTTCTATTAAATAAGGAAAAACAATTAAGGTCACAGCTCATTAAAGCCACCCGGCACCGCCTCGTCGTCATGCGATGGTCGACAAGCA
This sequence comes from Chilo suppressalis, assembly GCA_902850365.2. Taxonomy (NCBI): domain Eukaryota; kingdom Metazoa; phylum Arthropoda; class Insecta; order Lepidoptera; family Crambidae; genus Chilo; species Chilo suppressalis. Next base: position 18,843,388 of record OU963897.1, on the reverse strand, counting down.
AACTCAGGTGGACGCTGCCGGCGAGTGATATTTCCACGCAGACGATGTCGCGGGCACCCACTAGTAAAAAATATTATTAAAAGTTCTATGAAAGGAAACTCTTTCGTCCATAAGCGCCGAGCGTCAAGTACCACGTATGAAACACGCTTATCTGTAATCCTGCCAGGTCAGTGGGATCCTGCAATTTTTTTAGACCGAGATTAGTCCCACAAAATGTTATTTGCATTCCTGTGACCTTTAAACTGCACAAACGGACTGCACAGTCAAATCGTCACGATAAATCGTTTTCGTGTGTACCGACCATTAACAATCTTTTATTTTTAAGTAAATATGTTAATTTAAATAGAGGCAATCCGCAAAGTAGATAGGTGTGTGTGCACTTGCTTGGAAATACAAACTCATCTGAATAAATTTTCCATCATTATTTTACGAACACATGATTACAAATCTTATACTATTCATATACGTATAATAATGATACATACTAATTACGAATCAAAAAGTTAGTAGGTATAAGTACCTTACTCTTGAATTTTTTCTTATAAATACAAACCCATAAGGCAGTTTATATCAGTAACGGTTGTAGGCGATTGACCCAAGGCAACCGATCACTATTGATTCGGACTACATGTTTTCCTAACCGATGCTTAAGGCCGTATACAGAAAGAAAGCCGATCGGCGCCGATCAGCGCCGATAAGATCCGATAAGCGCCGACACGCGCTGGTCCAAATAATAAATAATATGTACAAAACAACTTACACGTATTATACGAATTTTCACGAACTTTCACCATCAGTTAGAAAATTATCCTAATAGGATTTTTAAATTTTGTTACACGGTGTAATACATGACAACAATATAACATGACAGTATAAGCATACTTACTTAATCTACAACGAAACGCAAAGCAAGGTTAGATCGCCAATTTATATTAATATTATTAATGTTCTTCTCTAATATTTTCATGAATACCTACCTTAAGTAAATATATATAATTTTGTACACATTAATAAGGCCACCCATCGTACATTAAAAACTTGGCTGTTTTGCATGAATACAAAGGCGGCGAAAAATAAGTGCCAATTCAAACGGACTTATTTAATTTAATATATTTTTTTTAAATCTTTTAATAACTTAAAAAGCAGCGTCAATATGAAATGGTATTTTCATTTAGTTTTCTGTGTTCTTTATTTAAGCATTTTATTTTAACTATTAGATGTTTAAATCTAAAGAAAAGTTTACTAGAAAAAATCCACGCGGACCAGGCAGCAAACGGGACTCAAACCCGTACCCTTCGCTATCCGCGCGAATGCACTGAACTTTATGCCACCGCGGCCCTGACGGCCGTGTCGAATTTTCTCTAGCCTTAGGCTGCAAGGCAGCTCCATCTCTTCTCTTCTGTTATTTTCTATAGATTTAAACATCTAGCAGTTAAATGCTTAATTAAATAGGTAAATATCACAGTGACACAAGAGAAACGAGATTGATACAGCTTCTTTTTACTTAAAAAAATAATAATCGCCTAAATACAATTCTTTCGAGTTACTAAAATAGTTTTTTTTAATTCATGAACATTACTAAAGGTGCTCTACGGTTTCAGCCGCATTAATTTAAGGAAAATATTTATAGTGGGTCATATATGCTGCCGCGCACTTTTTTATAGAACTTTCTTTTAAACGGGAACAATAAAATTTTGACCAATGGAATATTTTAAATTATTTTTAATTAGTCTAAGCGTTATTTTAAATAACACAAAAAAAAATATTCAAATCGGACCCGTAGTTCCCGAGTTTAGCGCGTTCAACCTAACAAACAAAAATCAATCTCTTCACCTGTATAATATTAGTAAGTTAAATATAAAGAAACTAAAAATAGGTCTGAAAAATAATCATTTATTTTTCGGCACAATTACGAAGTTCCTCGGGATTGTTTTTGAGATAAAATTTAAAATTGGCTTTCAGGGTCAAACGGAATATGCATTGAACATTTGAAATCAAAAGGTTAAGTTTAAACATCACATTTTTTCGCTACTCTAAAAGTTGGCTTTCGAAATGAGCGTCAGTGAAGCTGCGACAGAGCCTCCGATAGAATTTCTATGCCAATGACATTGTCAGTGCCGCTTTGACCGACGCTGACATTGACATTAACATAGAAATTCTATCTGACGCTCTGTCGCGGCTTCGCTGACGCTCGCTAAGAAAGCCCACCTTAAGGCGATCACAGACGGTGAAGATGATATAATATTTTATCTTAAGATTTCATAAGATAAATAGCATATTAAACTATCACACACGGTTAAGATCCAGTATATTTTGAAATCTTTTCACTTTTTCTTGAAATCCGAACTAGGTGCCAGACGTTTTCTCTGTAAAATATCTTTATACAGGGTGATCAAAAATGAGCAATACAGATTTGCTATTAGACTTATTGGACAGCTCATCAGACGATGATTCTGACCTGGAATTTGATTTGAGCTCATTTGAAATCTAGATCAATTTGGATAGCAGATCACATTAAAAAGAAGATCAGAAAAGAACGCGGGAAATTTAATCTTCACGAAGATTTTTCAATGAAAAAGTTTCAAATGTATTTTAGGAAGTCGAAGCAAACATTTCTCGCAATTCACAATCTGATTAAGGAAGATATTATGAAAAAAATCCCCGCCCCGCAGTCCGCACCGAGAACAGGAACAATCCTGTATACACATCTTTTCGTATTCAAAATATGTATTTCATAAGTTAAGATAGTATCTTAAGATGCAAAATATATATTTCCGTATCGTTTACATCTTAAGATACTTAATATAAAAATATATGTTGTCTTCGAAGTGTGTGATGGCCCATTGGATTGTAAGGCGAACGATATTCTATCTTAAGCTTAAACAATATAGTATCTTCACTGTCTGTGATCACCTTTAAGCGTTCATTACAAGATAGTGTGAAATTTAATAGTAATTTCATATAGCTCGATTCATTACAATAACTTGAAATTTCAGCCACCTTGACCTTGCCTGAATCGAATTCTCCTACCTCTTCAAACTTTTGAAACATACATTCACTCTGTAAGAATCTACACATAAGTATTAAAATTTATCTTCAGTTTTCTGTAAGGTCAAGTGTAGGTTCGTTTAATCGGGTTATAGCTTTTTTTCGATGTTACATCGTTATGTTTAAGCTCTCATGCAGGACTGTGTGAAAGGTAAACATGAGTAGATTTCAGTGCAGATAGTAAAAGCCAATCAACGGACACATTAGACTACTAAAGTCATAGCTTAAGTTTCCAGAAGACAAGGTAGACCTCACTAATTCCAAATGTGGCGTCGGTCGTGTCGTTAAATTGTGGGATATGCGATATTAGGGTGAAGTTCAGACGGAGGAAGTCAAACATTTATTGCATATCATGATTGTACAAAATATAGAAGATGTATAAAATTACGGTCCAGTTTTCAATAACATCTATTACCTTCTTAATTATGACACGATCTAAAAATATATGTTACGGCGCTCATCCATCTTAAAGAAAACACGCCAATCATGAAACATTCTCTTGAATGATTCTCATGTGTAGACTAACTATAGCGATTATTTATAGGTGAGTAGTATAAGTTTAAAAACAGACATAAAGATAATTATTATTTATGTTATTTATGGGTTTGCTACCATATACCTTGTTTTATTCACTTTCCGATATTTCGGCACTGTCGGTAGCGCCATGATTACGGATACGGAGTAACTCAATGATATGACATATACAACTGAACCGAACGGAGTAGGTACTATCAGTTAATCCGTGGAAACCTCTGAAACTCGCTAAAACAAGGTACATGGTAACAATCCCGTAAATAACATAAATTACTATAATGTCAGTGACCATGAAAGTATAAAACAATATACAAATACAGATGAATCTAATGTGGTTAAAATACCTGATTGTTTTTGTACTCGACACGGAGCTCTTTCTGATGATAAGGGTCGACCGGCGGCACGTCCAGCTCTTCTATGCCATCCGCCATAACTGTGAGACCCTCCTGCACGGCATCAACCAAGCAGTCGTTCACATCCACTGAGTTACGATCACATACCTTCAGGAATTTTTCTGAAAAAATAAAATAACTTTACGTTAGCCTTTCGTAAGTTAAAAGGGTGGCAAACAAGCATATGACTCGCCTGCTAGTAAGCGGCCACCACAGCCTATAGATATGCTTGCGATTAGGGTTACCACCCGTCCGGATTTGTCCGGACATGTCCGGACTTTTTGCCATTTGCCCGGACTTTGTCCGACTTTTTTTCCGGATTTTTTTAATTAAATAGAATATAATAAAACTACTCATTAATTTATATTAAATAAGTGAACTAATATTTATTAAGTTCTCATTGATTTAATAAACAAAATATAAATCATCTTTAAAAATCAACACAACGAGATCAATCAATAAAACCTTCTATTGCAAACAATCAAATGTTTTCTTCAAAACCGACAATCAGTTTTAGGAAAAATTAAGTTAACGCTAGCGCTAATTCCTAGTTTTAAGTCGCGAGAGGGATGCCCCCTCGCGATGCGAGCGTCTGCTACCACGCGTATCATACCACTGTAACTAAGTTTACATATTGTGACTAAAATGTCCGGACTTTTATCGAAATGTCTGGCTTTTTGTCAGGACTTTTCAAATTTATAAATAATAGCCCTACTTGTGATACAACAATTATCACTCGCACCGTAGCCTACCCTGAACCAATCCCGTACCTCGTGTAGCCCTGGTACCCCACTCACCGCCAGAAACACGACACCACCAAAAGGTAGTGTTATTTTACTGTGAGCCTCTGTTGAGTTGACCTCCCCAGACAGGCGCTCCAATTTGAGCGGAAAATCCACTTTACCCTACCTCTCTTAAAGTAGTACCCACCTGACTTAACAGCAGAAAAAACATAAACAATTATAATAGGTAAACAATATACTTAAATGTCCCTAAACTTTACATTTTATGTATGTTAAGGTCAATTTGCGAACTCAAAACACGTTACGTATTAGTAACAAATTAAATCTCGTACTCACCTACATCGACAACTCCGTAACAGCTTGCAAATAAGGAAACGAAAACGAGTATCACTCTCAACTTCATATTGTATAATGTTATTTTAATGTTACTGTTAATTACAAAGGTAACACAAGCAGCGTGGTTGGATGCTAAACAGCATTTGGTTGGTCAGTGCGCACGCGCAGCTCCGCTCGGAAAATATTGCATAAACGGCCGTCAAGTTTTGTGGTCCCACTTGAATACTTAATCGTTGTTTTACACCATACATACTAATGAATAATAAACATTTATGATATAAAACGTGCATTCTTATTTTCCTTTTCATATTTATTAAAACCTAAATTAATTAGGTCTTGTATATAAACATGTGACTTCATACCATATTTATAACTACTAGGATACTCTAATCAAGCAATGGCGACAGGTTACGGCGGGATGTTAAAGAGAGCGTTGGGTGGATCGTCAAAAATTATTCAAACTATTTTGTTTATAAAGGAAATAAATAACAGGCGGGTTGTTATTTTTCTTCGGTTTAAATAAGTCCAACTTGAGACAATCTGAAGATCATTTACTATTCTTTTTAGGGTTCCGTACCCAAAGGATAAAAAAGGGACCCTATTACTAAGACTCCGCTGTCCCTCTGTTTGTCTGTCTGTCATCAGGCTGTATCTCATGAACCGTGATAGCTAGACAGTTGTCTAGTACCCGTTGGACACTCAAGATTCGACCTGAAAGCAAAAAGTGCCCATTGGACCTCAATTATATGGCTCAATAGACTTTCTTAAAAAAAATATATTCAACGTGCCCATTGGACCTTCAAGATTAGACCCTACTGCAACTGTACCCACTGGACTTTATTTGTGTACCCCATTTGACCTCTCTAAAAGATTATATAGGATGTGCCCATTGGACCTCTTTTATGGGACCCATTGGACCTTATTGACAGTTTTGTTAAGAAAAGTAGTCATGTAGAAAATTGCAGACAAAAATACAATTAATAGTAGGTATTATAAAGCCCCTAAATAAATACTGTATATGTACTGACTCCAAACAGTAAGCAGCCCTCAAAAAAATTATAAAGAAATCAGGTTGCCTTTTTACTTCGAATTAACGACATTTCTCCGTCCCCGGAGAATAAAAAGATAACTGCTAAAATTGCTCCTTAAATACTGGACGCAGACAGATGATAGTGACCATTAGGCCCAGGCAAAGGTTGGTTTTATATTATGGAAGATTGGTCGGAAGATAATGAAAATTTAGTCACATTAATGACTTTGTACAAAACACTTGTTTTCAAAACGAAGAAATGCGAAGAACCTGGTGTTTTCATATAGAGAGACATCGTACAACAAATAGTGTTGAAGGGTGGCACTCAAAGATCAAAAACAATTGAGTGGCATTTCATGACCAAGTATGTTAAATTGTCTAAGTATAATTAAAAAGAATGCTACTATGACTAGTGTCAGTATTACCAAACTGAGTAGACGTGAATTAATGAACAGGCATTGAAAAATATACAAAAGTTACATATATACTGCAGCAATTTAAAATTCAACTTAATATCCTAGGCTTAGAAAAATTGCTCACAAATGTGTCATAAATATTAAAATTGGTAATTTATAATGTTTTACAAAAGAAGACGGTTAAATTTTTTATGGAGGTTTGTAGTGGGCCTTTCGGCAGATTCCAAGTTGCTATGATATGTGGTGCACTTAATTGTAAATCGTTTAAATAAAAACAAGAGTTTAATTTTATCCCGTTTTTTTATAATACAATAACATAAATTTATATAATTATTGATTGGCAAATGGCAAGATTATTTATCTATTTTTGTTAACCAAGCATCAAATATATTATGTTCAATGTGTAACTAAAGCAGTGATAATAATTCTGTTCATCTCTCATTACATTATTAAGTATTTTATGGGAATTTTATTTCAAGAGGAATCAATCATAAATTGGTATAATAAGTTTACCAGGATTCACGAATATCATACACGACTGGACTAATTGGCATTTGCCGTAGTGATTGAGTTGATGTTTTAAGCTGCCATTCAATAAAATATGACGTTATTTAGATAGGGTGCCCAGCATCCTTACAAAATTCTTCAATTATTAAACACGATTAAATTATTCGGTGATGAATAAAAAAAATCAAAATATCTATTTATGTTATAATATAAAATAAACTCATAAATGATATATATTCCCTGCCAGAAACCGAATATCGCTTTTAAACGATATCCTTTAGTTAAAGTATGTTTTAGTAATAATAAGCAATCTCTCGTTAATTGTAAAAATATGATTAGTAAACTTTTTTTTATAAAATATATTATGTACATTGGTATTTACATAATATTTAACATTACAAAATCTTAAAGCTACTTAATATTTAAAAACTTAAAAACCAGAAATAACTAAGAACGTAAATAATATACTGTAATTGTAATTTACAAAATAAAAAATATATCACTCCCTGCGCCGCTGCCAGGAATGGCATTGGTATTTTATTTTATGAATATTTACAATACATAATAATTGTGCTTCAATAATTGATCTGTGTGATATAAAAACCATATGTATAATTTAGTTAAGCTATTTGATAAAAAATCATTTCTATTGGTTTTATTTTATGAATATGCTGATTAAATTATACATATAATTTTTGTGTTTTTATTTCTTTTACAATGTTACTTTACTATACGACTGTACATTACCGTTCCAAAAGAATTAGCTAAAAAGTTTAGAGCTCCAATAGGTCCTATTGTATAGATAAGTTCGTCTTTGAGGGTTTAATGGGCAGCATGTACTTAATAGGAGGTCGAATAGGTACTATCATGTTATTAAGTACCTATTAGCGGGGTCCAATGGGCACCATGTTCTTGATAGGAGGTCGAATGGGTACTTTTTTTTAGATAAGGTTCAATTAGGAGGGTCCATCGGGTACTAGACCGAAATTTAATTTCTGTCGCGGCTATGACAACTAAAACTAAGTCTTAGTTATATATAGCAAAAAAATTAAACCGCCGAAAACACTGAAATTATAAAGCCTTTTTATTTTAGTCGGTGCCATTCATGTCTGATGGATCTCAATTTCCATTAATAACTTTGACAGCGACTCCCAATGTTAATATGACTAATGATGAAAAGGGTTGATTATTTTCTGCTTTTCAGTGTCTTTGGCGGTTTAATATTTTTGCTGAAGTTTTTATTTTATTATTTTCTGTGGCTTTATTGTAATATTCAACTCGGCATCAAAATCTGTAAGTAAACAACCACACCTATATCCGATTACCACCCTTGGGGTAAGATTTTTGTTTCAAAATTTATCTGGGACCAACTTTGAGCCCTGTACGAGACGACCGCCTTACGACCGAAGCGAGTAGAAATAAAGTTTACATCGAAACAAGATTGATTTATAAAATATGTCTATAGATGCAATTTCACATGTAACTGTTTTGTACGATCATTAAAAAAGTTACTTCCTTGCTGTTTTATTAGAATGAGTCGGATATCGCAATAATAGAGAGCTTTGCCCATAGAAACTGATTGTAAAATTGATAGTTCAAAGCGATATTTTGTCTCTTTCTAACCCATAATCTTATAAGAATTTGCCTAATCGATCGCCACGACGCCAAGCGGTGGCGCTGAGAAACTGTGTTAGAATCTGATAGTTCGGACCGATAGGAGGGACAGGGACGATAGGCTGTCTCTTTCTAGCAGTCTTATAAGATTTTACCTAAGTTATTAGCTCTCGGAAATAGTATGTTTTTGTGTTTGAATTTGTATGTTTTATATTTTATTAGGAAATAGGTAGCTATAGGATTAAGATAGTAAAGTTTTGTATAGATCACTTTAATAGTTTAGGCGTAATTAAGGGAAACGTTAAATATAGTTTTTTATGAATATTTGATAGGTTATAGGTATAATTTTAATAATAAAGCTTTTATTTTGTGTATTTTCACTTGCCCTATAGAATGATGTATGATAGTTAGGCATTAAATAAATGTAAGTAGGTTTTTTAAGACCTTTAAAATTGTAAACTTTATAGGCTTGTAGAGCCGTTGTTTGTTATTATTCTTGTTAGAAACTTATTGTATTAGATAGATAAGGCATAGGACTACATAAATAAATAGGCATCAAATCGATAAAGATAGAAATGTACCAAATATAAGGCAAAATTAGTTTGTATAGAACGATCTCCTAAAACGTTTCGCGCTCCCCACCCGGCGCACGCAGAGCGCGTGGGTGGGGCAGCAGAGCCCTGTGGCAGGGCGAAGCCCTATGGAGGGGGAAAATATAATTATCACGGAGACCTATTTTTTGCGCGTCACACCTAAAATATCATGCTTACGGACGCGCAACTGCGCTAAAAATATGCCTATTTGTATGCCTAATGAATGTACGTATAGTTTTAAGCTCGCACCTATGTAATTTTTGAATAAATGAAAAATAAAGTATAGCGGGGGTGAGGTAATGGATCGCTGGCCAGCTCAGTCCTAGCATATAAAATTCGAGTCGGAACAGGCTCCGACCCCGATTCTATCTTAGCCGTCTTAACGCAATGATAGGTAAACAGAGTAGGATGTCCCTACGAAACAAGCGCACAATCTATAAAGTCTGCATACGACCGGTGTTAACCTACGCATCCCCTACCTTTGCCCACGCGAAACCGGCGATCTTGAAGAATTTACAAATTGTTCAAAATCGCTTCTGTCGCAAAGCCACTGGAGCCCCGTGGTACGTCCGAAACGCGGACCTACACCGGGACCTCCAACTCCCCACCATCCAAACCCACCTAAAAGAGTGCTCGGAACGATTTTTTAAATCTGCAGAAGAGCACTCGAACCCCCTCATCCTATCGGCGTCCGCGTACGACCCTCCCCCACCCCTCCCGTACAGGCCCCGCAGGCCAAGAAACGTCCTAACGGACCCCCCCAACAAACTCACGCGCGACCTCGAGGTCCTTCTGGCCTCAGAGGAGCCAAATGGGCATTGCAACGCGCCTGAGACCCCCCGCCCCCCCCGATCCTGAGAGACCTTCAGTCGCTCAGTCCCAAACCGATACGGATGCACATCAGAGTGCATCCGTCCTCTAAGCGCACTATGCAGTAGTATATACTAAGGCAGCGCTGCATCATCCCCTTCTCAGGGGTTGATCGCATCAGATGAAGCCTGAAAGGCCCCTAAGGCCATAGGCATCCCCCACGGGTGTGTTTTAGTCAGTAAGAGTCTGACATAACCCTACAGCCGGCTGTAGGGTATCCATGAGGATTTCACACCCGCTCCCCCGCCTGGGAGGAAACAAAAAAAAAAAAAAAAAAAAAAAAAAGGCTCCGACGTGCATTCAGCGACAGGCGCTCCTACCCTAAGGAACTGGAAGAAACAAGCGGTTCACTCTGGACCTGAAGCCTCCTCTCACCGGCCATCCATTATCAGCGCCCACCGATTTCTTCAATACCGAACACCAGGGGTTTTATTCACCGAACCTACAGTCCACTATCGCCGTCAAGACTCCTGCGTGTAATTTCCTCCACCCCGAAGTACGAGTCGGTAACTGTCCGCTACTGCGACAGCCCGGTGTCCCGTACAAGCCCTATTCAATAAAAGCCAGCCAAGGAAAACTACACATGCAGTGTACTGTTCCTAGGATATTTTAATGACTTTGTTTTTAAAAAAAAATGTGTTTCTATCCAAGGTTTAACGCGATTTATGCAAGCAATGACTTCATCTAAGTCACTTTAAATGTATTTATACTTTCGTTGAACGTCTATTACCCATAAAGTAACTGATCTATCTTAACCGTCATCATTTGTTTGATATTTCTTGTAAACCACTATTTTCATGTTGTTTTTCAGGTTTACCTAGCCAATAGTTTAGCTTTTAGAGGGGCGGGGACCTACTCGATAAAAAAATGCACTTTTTTTTAAAACACACCAATTAGCCTAGCCCCAAAGTAAGTCATCATCATCATCATCAGCCTATTAACGTCCCCAATGCTGGGGGCACAGGCCTTCCCTATGGATGGAATAGGGAGATTGGGCCATGACCCACCACGCGGGCCCAGTTCGGATTGGTGGGTGCTAACGACTGCAGATGCAGCCGGGACCAACGGCTTAACGTGCCTTCCGAAGCACGGAGGAGCTCGAGATAGTAAATTTTTGGTCACCCATCCAATGACCGACCATTGCGAATGTTGCTTAACTGCAACGATCGCAGCCGAACGTGCTAACCACTTGCGCCATCGAGCACCTGCCAAAGTAAGTGCTATTTTGTAAAATTTTAATTTTTTTTATTGTTTCATCTGGAAACCGCGCGGTTCCGATGCTGACACTGCTGTAAGGCTTGCGTTATGGAATACTAGGGTAACGGTCATCAAAATTATTTGAAAAATTAATGCATAAGCGACTCTATAGTTTTGTTGTAAAAAAAATGATATGTCCCCAACAAAACGGCTTTCAAAAAGGAAAGTCGACGACTTTATCAGCATTCAATATGATTACCAAAGTAATTGATGAAGTCAACAAAAAGAATGCGACCACAGCTGAATTCTTTGACATGTCCAAGGCCTTTGATAGGTTGTCACATGAATTACTTTTGAAAAAATGTGAACTATATGGAATTCGCGGTAAACCATTACAATGACTGAGATCATATTTGATAGGAAAGAAATCAATACCTATGTGGAGATTAATGGTCTTAATTCAAATAAAGAGGAAGTAACTTATAAGTCGCGGCTAAACATAAAAAAACTTGGGGTTCCACGGGGAATTATTCTGGGTCCCTTACTATTTCTACTGTATATAAATGACTTACCTGAGGTCACGAGACATCAGTGTTCACTCTTCGCTGATGACATTGCTTTAGTCGTACCATGTACGGACAGACACAGGTTGATATATAATGATGATATCAATTCTGCAATTGCTGATATAATAAAATGGCTTCATTGTAATCATTTGAAAGTTAACATGACAAAACCTAAATACTTACAATTCATAATCAAGGTGGTAAAACGCAGATGCTTAATTTGACATTCAATAATATTGATGAAACAACTTTCTTAGGCATTACATTAGACAACTATTGCACATGGAAACCACATAAAGAAAAAATATGTACAAAACTAAACCGTTTCGTATATGTTCTATGGCGTTTGAGTAAAATCAGATCAGCAACATACAGACAACACTAAAAGCATATCATGGATATATTGCATCAAATTTCAGGTATGGCATCTTGCTAAGGGGTAACTCAACAATTATTTATTTTTAGCGCAGAAGCAGTGTATAAGAGGAATCTGTAATGTACCAATCCTTACCAGCTGTAAACTTCTTTTTATTTTATTTTTTGTAAAAACTCATAGTTTTTGAGTTATTTATGAAAAACCGCTTTAAAACACGTATGTTATCAGTATAACTCAGAAAGTATTAATTTATTCCAAAAACTTTATATAACTCTTTGTGGCATCTATTTATATGAAGTTTGCATTTTTGTGAAAAGCAATATACATTTATTTAAACAGCGACAAGAGAATTGCATATTTAATGAGAGATATCCTAATCGACTGTTGTTGCCTAATAGTTAAACGGCTATTTGCTCTAAAACGGCTACTTCATGTGCGTAAAAATCTATAATCATTTGCCTCATATCATAAAAAAATTAGCATTAAACTTGTTTAAACGTAATTTACAAGCCTGGCTTGTCGACAAATGTTTTTTATAGTATTGGCGAATATTTTGTGAGTTGTAAAATTATATTATTATTTGTTTATAACTTTTAATACAATATTAAGTGAATGAATGTGAATCAATTTAAATAATGAAAATGAAATAGTTGACTTACAAGAAATTAATATGTGTTGTATAGTGCCTACTTAATATTTGTTGACATATTATTGTATAATTGTAATTTAATAAGCTTCTTTTTCTTTTTTTTTGAATTGTATGAAGTTGCTGACTTAAATGTAATTAACGTATATTGACCTACTGTGGTGGGATATTCTTTTGAAATTTTATGTTATCAATGTATTAGATTTTTTATTTTGCAAATAAGTATTTTACATAGACTTAGAGATATGCTCTAAATGACTAGATAATGTAAAAAAAGACATAACGTAAATATTAATCTATATTTAAATTAGTTTTACATGCTGGAAACGGCTAATTGTGCGCTCTGACCTACTTTCATTTCATTTCAACGGGTAGAATAAATATACTGATACATTTATTATTAAGATAACTATATTTGTATAGGAATACATATTAAACATCCATGACTAGAGTAAAAATGCTCGTATTCATCACATAAACAACCCCCCCGGACTCGAACCCGGAAGCTCTCGAGTAGGCGACACCTTGAAACCCGGCTTTCATACACGGCCACAGAGGTCGTCTAGGAGGGCTACCCTAAAAAAGGGGGTTTTTTCCAAATTTCTATGGGACCAACCCAACCCTTACCCTAACCAATAAAAAAAAGGACATGTGCTGTTCACATGCGATAGAAGTGAAACCTACAAATATGTGAACACGTAAAGGCACGTCTTTAAAACAACACTAGAGGTAAAAATTTAATATTTTATACTACTTAAATTGTTTCGAAAAATGAATAATAGCTCCAAAAAAAATGTGCGTTATGTTTAAAGACATTATTTAAATAATCACTCTAAATGAAACATTAATATACTATTTAATTTAAGTTATATTTTTCGCAAACAAAAATAAGCTTTATTACTTACACACCAAGTTTCATAAATGTTCTTACGATCGCTCGCTCCATCTAAGGAGCTCTGCCAACACTATAAATAAATATGAATATAAGCATTTATTATTTATATTATTATTTGCATTTCATGTTTATTTAATTCATATTATTTAAGTGTAAACAATTAATCTATTCAGAAGATAGAAAGTGTACATCGTTTACGGTTATATATAATAATTATAACCTCAAAATTTAATACGTTCTGTAGTAGGCCACGGTTCCACAAGTTGTCCGTATTTGAACAAATGCCTAATGAGGGTTTATGAATGATTCCGAACACAACTAGCATTTTCTCATTGCTGGGGATTTCTCAATGTATGGGGAACGAGCAATGTCCTTTTGATGTCCAAGATGCACGTCGCTGTGGTCGCCTTTATACGGATAAAATGGATGCCATTTTTTTTAAAGTGAAGCAAGATCGGCATTTCAGTAGTTACCACGTAGCTGAAGAATGGACCACAAAACAGTTTGAGCTTGTTTCAACGGGTACACGAAAAAACTCGATATTTAGGTGCCTCACGAGCTCACTGAAAGAAACCTAATGAACCGAGCCGTGTACTCCATTGTGATCAGAAGACACAAAATTTATATAGCAATGGGATATTGTCCCTACCTACAAGGTGGCAAAAAGTTATCGAACAAAATTGCACCTACATACTTCAGTTAAATATGAATAAACTTTTTGAACAAAATAGTTTTGAATTTTCATATGAAAGGCGAAGAAACGTTTTCCTCAACCTAATAGGTATATTTAAAAATAAGCGGGTAAATACCTTAACGAAGTATCCGTAACCAAAGGGTTTCTCAAGGTTTTTTTTAGCCATAATAATTTCACAATGTGTTTCGTCAAAGCCTTCATCACGACAAATAAATAATAGATAGAATACATAGACTGTACATGTATAAGTATATTTTATTTATAGAAATACATATTAAACAGGACTGGAGTACAAATGCTCGTATTCATCACACAAACATTTGGCCACACCGGGATTTAAACCCGGGACCTCTCGAGTCGGCGACACCATAAAACCCGGCGTACAAACCACGCGGCCACGGAGGTCGTCAATAAAAAGATCAATATATTTATTCCCAAGAAGTGCTCCCATAAAACAATCACATATTTTCGGAAATAAAATTAATTACGAATAATTGTTTATAATATCTTTTTAATACATTAATAATTTGTTTATTCCAACTTCTCGGCAAATAAAAAGTTCGATGTGCACGGAATTACACGATTCGGACGAGCTCGCGTGCTTTACGCGAGCTTAACACTGAGTCAAGTTTCGTTTTTTGTATTTACGTCAAAGGCAGGACCTATGTTAAACTTTTCTAGTGCATACATCCTATGTTTCAATTATTCCGATGTTTTTGTTATCTTGTCAATAACTCCACTACACAAGCCACAATCAAATAACATATAAAAAAACGTGTTTTGTTCGTTGTTGTTTTGAACATTATACGGAACCTTTTTTTGATAGTCCGACTCGCACTTATCCGGTTTTCCGTGTATTGTTATAGGCACTATAAGTATTATTTGATGTGTGACTACATATAGCTATGCTATTCAAGTTATTTTACGCAGCAGATCGTTAAGTTTCATAAAACCGGTCTAAGGTAGGTTACGTTCAGCTCAGTGCCAGCCCGAGGTCACTTTTATTGTGCATCTCGACCTTAACATTACCTAGTAATAAACTAAGCTAGCAAAAAAGGCAAGGATTATGTTTACCGTGACAAACAAAATAAATAATGTTTAATTGCTTAATTGAATAAAATAAAAGGAAAATCTATAAACTAACGAGCTTGGTGCAAACTAGTATTATATAAAAGGACACTGACAAATTATTCCACTGTCATTCTAGTTAGTAATAGTGTATTTGATACAACAACGGATCTGTTTTTTCAGGTCCGTGGAATCAGTCAATTTTCTGCCACTTGGCAATAACTGAGGAGAGCAAGAACATAGGTACATAATTGTGAAACACTCACAGTTTGTTTAAAAGCACGTACTTATGTGCTTTGATGTTTTATATCATATTCTGATTTTAAGCAGACTCGTGAATAGAAAAAGCTACAATTTGGTTTTATAGGCGTTTAAGGTAAGAAAATGAGATGTTAACCAATGACAAACACTATCAAATCTTTTCGGCAGCAGGCTAAAACCTCATTCCAACTGTCAACATAAGAGGTAAGGGTAATGTTAACTGCGTAAAACGCAGTGACACTTCCCTTAATTATTTATATATTTAATTAAACATACCAGCCCACAGACTACATCCAACACGCAGGCAATTCATGCAAATATTAAATTAAATAAAGATAAGGCATATTGTCATGTCAAAATGCATCGACTGTCATTAAAAAATATATTAGAATACAAATTAATAATTACCGTTTCGAATTCTTAAAAAATATCAATAGCAAACAAATTTGATAAAAGACAATACATAATTTAAGAAACATTTATTATAATAAACTTCAAATGTCAAAAATATTAAGATATTTCCAGCTCAGATTATTGTTCTGTAATAAGAGATTACCAGTTTCAAAATTCATAAAAAATGCATTTTTTAATATTACAATAACAAATTCTAAAACTATTAATGTCAAACAAATTTAGTCAACGTCAATAGTAAAAATAATAATAATTACATAATTTCAAACGTCAAAAATATTATTACCAATGTCTAAAATACATCATATACATTATATTTAGCTAAACAAATGGTCTAGGTTAACGGGTTATTGATGTGTAACATCTTTCCTCTCGTTTCCCTACAATTTGTGTGAGTGATTTCGTGAAATGGGACGGAAGTGTGAAACAGGAAGTAGCGAAAGCGCGCGCTATTTGATTTGATTTTAGAACATAACTAGCTGACCCAGCGAACTTCGTACCGCCCTAAAAAAATAGGGGTTGTCCAGCGGACAAAATTGTGAATCTAAACCATTCTCAGATCCCCTTGAACACACACAAAAAAATTCATCAAAATCGGTCCAGTCGTTTAAGAGAAGTTCAGTGACATACACACTCACAGAAGAATTATATATATAAAGAAGATGTTCAAATGGCTTATTCCATTTGTAGTAGGTTTTATTTCTTTTTTTATTAATATAAGGTGAGGTTTCAAATGTTACACATCATACGCGACTACTGTAAGGCTAGCTCGTTTTTTTGTATCAGTCGTTCCAACCCATCAGCAAACAGAGGGCTAATCGCCTATCGGGATTGCTACGGCTCGCTATCGGTTTCGATTTCATTTTATTATTTCTGACCTCCGAAGGTTATTAAATGCCTTGCGCTCTTTTTTTCTTTTGCACTGGTAATAACAATATTATAAAATCATTAAAATCAGCAAAAACATCGTCATTCCTTCGCCTTCCCTCTCTTAGGACACAACACTGGCGCTGCAGAGCAACATCACCATACTCGGTATGGACGTTCGCTCAGCTGAATCGTGATCAAAATAGCTTCATGCAAACTCGGAGTCCTGAACAAGGTGCGGCGTTTTTTCACGCCTAATGAACTGTGCTTGTTGCACAAAACGCAAGTGCGGTCCTATGTGGAATATTGCTTGCACCTCTGGGATGGCTTCGCTAAGTACTTACTCGATGCCTTGGATAGGTTGCAGCGGCGCGTTGCCCGCATCATTGGCGATGGAGAGGTAGTAACAAACTCGAGTCTCTTTAATTACGCCGCGATGTGGCATCATTAAGCGCATTCTACCGACTATAACACGGCGAGTGTTCTGAGGAGTTATTCTTTCTTATCCCTTATCCCCTTTTCTTCAGGGGAAAACCTGCGCTTGTCACCGACTTTCTGTGGCCACTAGTCCTACACAAACAAAGAAATTTGGTGACTCATTTCTTAGTTTTACTATTCGCAAGTGGAATTCTTCGTCTGCGTACGTGTTTCCTCCTTCCTACAATCTGGGGTCCTTTAAGAGATGCTTGAAGAAGCATTTTTGCAGGCCAGCAAGATGAGAAGGAGGTTGGTGTGACACTTCATAACTGCTGTACCAGCTATCTTCGCGTTTGGACTTTATCACCACTCAATCAGGTGGGATAGAGTCATTTGCTTACCAGGCTATAAAAAAAATAGAAACAGAGGAGGGGCAAGGATACTTCCCTATGGGACGCCAAAGAAAATTTAACATTCGTCACTTAATTCAATGTTAATCCTGACCCTTTGCGTATATATGTATGTATGCTTTTCAAATAATATTTGAACAGCTGCAGTTGTTGCCCCCTAATTCCGATCCTTTCCAGCTTGTCAAATAATAAGGAAAAAGAAACCGCATCGAATAAATATGGTCTGATTCAAAAACAAAAACTACTAGACCAAGCTGAATAATTTTTTTATGGGATAAAATCGCAACTATTCCGCACCGTACAAATAAAGATCACGTAGCCACATATTTGGCTAAGGTGTATGTGAATTTGCCTAGTAAAGTTAGCGGTGTAGATAACTTTTCAACAGTTCGAGTCATATGGTCTCTTCTTAGCAACACTTTACATAAAAATGTTTTTCGTGGGATGCCTTATAGGTACATACATTGAACCCGATTAACAAACTAAATGTGAGATAGTTACTATATTTTTAGTCTCTGTTCATTGAATTATAAACCGCACTTGAACGAACAAAACACGGCGTAATTAGTCTAAGCTCATTTCTCATTTATTAATAAGGAGGATAAAGATTTAAGTAGATGTAGTTTTTTTTAAAAGACTACTATACTTCATAGGTATTGTTCGATGGAATCGGGCAGAACTACACAGGTCAGATTGGTAAAATGGTTAGAACCATTTTTAACCGACGAATAAAACGGAGGAGACTCTCAAGTCGACGCGTATATTTGTTATTTTTTTATGTATGACCACGCATAACTTTTTCAGAGTAGTCCGATTTTGAAAATTGATTTTTTTATTGAATAGGGTATAAAACAGGGGATGATTGATTGTGCACTCACAGATTCTGATGCCGAGTTGTATATTACAAGAATTATAGCCACAAAAATTGTAAAATAAAAACTTTTTAACAAAAAAGTTAAACCGCCGAAAAGTAAAAATAATAAACTTTTTCTTTCTTTAGTCAAATTAATATTTGGAGTCGGAGCCATGCAGGTCAGATAGATCTCAGATCTCATTTACTACTTGGGTTTGCCTGGCACTGGCACCGACTCCAAATATTAATTTGACTAAAGATAAAAAGGTTTGTTATTTTTTTACTTTTCGGCGGTTTTTTTTAATTACATAAAATAAAATTAAACTAAAGAACGTTCATAATTTCATTCTATTGTTATATTATTTTACACCTCACTGTTATGATAATGGCGTTATTATTTTAAGACCTCACCTTACCTATGTTACAAGTCCGTCCGTGCGGTGACGGAGAAAGAATACAACCCACCCTTCTCGTCCCGTGGGTGTCGTAAGAGGCGACTAAGGGATATCGGAGCTTCCATCCGCTCTGCTGGTGGTAGGGTGTAGGGTTGTAACGGAGGCCTTCTTAGCGGAGGCGGAGGCGGATGCGGAGGTTAACGGAGGCGGAGACGGAGGTGAAAGTGGATTTAGAAAAAATAGTAATTTATGGTTCATCAAAACTATTAGAAGTACAAAGTATTTATTTCAAATACGTACATTTAAGTAAACATATAAACAAACATTACCTTCTAGTAATCAAAATTAAGGAGAGGTAATGTGTTGGGTTGGGATGTGATTGTATCCCAGATTTTTTTTTGAAGATTCTTCTAAGGACAGCTGCCTTTTTGCTTGTTGTAATGGTATAACGGACGTAGACTGTTTTGATTTCTCCTATTCTTTTTCTTTTTCTGCTCCACACAGTTCTTCGTATTTTTCTTTATGCATAGACTTCAAATGCCCTCTTAGTGATGTCGTCCGACCGTTCCTTGAATAATTTTTCCCACAGGTTTTACATTTCGCAAAATTATTATCTATTTCTACAAAAAACTGCCAAATCTCACTTGTTTTCGGCTTCATCATGTAACTTAATTAAGCAGAATAATTATTTTGCACTAAATCACTTAAAACAGTCGCGATTCAATTAGAATTAGGTATTTTACATCGGTAAAACTTCGTAACGTCCAACTCGTACAAACAATTCGACAGGTTGATTCCTGTCGTGTATCATTTGACAAATGACAAACGCCCGCCCCCACCCCAACCGTGTTCCTGCCGCGCACTTGTTGAATCTTGACCATTTCGCGCGAAACACTCGGGTGGACGGCAGTCAGCGTCAAACGTCGCTCGCGCGTTATTGCTTTATGATTACGTAAATAAACCTCCGTTACAACTCCGCAAAAATTGTACGGATGCGGAGGCGGAAGCGAAGGTACGATTACATGCGGAACTTCCGCAGTAACGGAAGCGGAGGCGAAGTTCCGTTACATCCCTAGTAGGGTGCCTAACACCCGCCTGGTTTGTTACCACCGTGAGCATGGTGAAAAACCCGTGAAGTGCTTCTCGCGCGTTTCGGGGTCAGCCAGCGTACAACCAGGGCTCGAGTGGAGGTTGTCGCGACGGATTCGGTCCAGGGCAAGGCATCCGTCGAACCGATGCCGGGAGGACTGCATCGATCCGCCGGCCAGGGAGACCCGTAGAAACGGCTGTCCCGCTGGCCGCCCGTGGCACAGTACAGGGGCCCGAGCGTTCCTAACCAGTTCGCGAGGCTGCCCCATCATGTCACGCATAATCTCGGGTTGGACCGTCGTGCCGGTTGGTGACCGGGCCGTGGGGTCCCGGCGGCCACTTCCGGGGGGGTGCGGGGGCCCTTCCGTCCGGCGGGTCGGCGTATATCCTCTGCAGGCAATCATTCTGGGAAACATGCCTCCCTAATTTGCCCGGTCTTGTCGCGACAACGTCTACTCGTTACACGTCTCTTTTTCACTTCCATAATGGCAGCTCTTAAAACAAAGTTTGGACGTACAGCGGTGCACACCCCCACGCCTTCAACGCTGTTTGAGGTCGAGTTCTGCAACATACGCTGATTCCACTCTAACCTCAATGCTGTCCACCACTATCTTGAGACAGCACGGCCAGCATTGTTGTTCCTGACGGAGACACAAATACTTCCGCCTGCTGACACAGGCTACCTTAACTATCCCGGCTACGTGCTTGAAGAGTCCTTCAAAGCGAAAGCCGGTGTATGCCAGTATGTTCGGGCGGATGTTTGTTGTCGCCGTCTTCGCTGCTTGGAAGATCCCTCCTTCTCCATATTGTAGTGTGTGAACTAGACACATGCATCTCTCCCAATATATAAAGCATTATAATATTAATAAATGCTCTCTTCAATCGCAGTCAGTTGCTTTATTTCAACGCCCCGAACTGCCAACACTGCATGTCGACCCTGCCAGTGTTGCCCATCGGCGGCGCTGGGCAGATGGTTTTCATAAAGAAGTAAAAAAAAGAAGTACAGAAATTTAGACAATCTAAAGTGAAATATTTTATAAGAAGTGACAAAAAAAAAGACAATACAAACATAATTAACACGAGAAAACAAACTTTAAAATATGAGTATTTTAATAATTAAGAAATACCTATTGACATAAAATCATAAACTTAAATAACTCTATAATTATAATAATTATAAATAGTTGTCGGTTATTGTTTGCTGTTGGATGGAGAGATCAATCTGGTAATGAAGAATAGCAGGCTGCCGGGAGTTGATGGTGTCGGAAGTGGACGCAGCCGGGAGTAAATAGGGCCAAAAGGAGAAAAGGAAAGGCAAGGACTAAATTATGTGGAACTTTAATTCGGATATCAATTCGGTTGGACATTTTTTCCTTATGTTTATTAAATACCATAAGTTTATTTTTATTGTTTCGGAGGTATGGCGCTTAAGTAAAATGTTTTTTCTTATTTTTTTAATAATCAAATGTAACAGGTAATTATTGTTTTCTCTGGTAAAAACTAAAAATATACAGTTTGAAGAATTTATTTTCTATGATGAATTTTATACCTCTTTTAATAAATTTTCATTAAATGTGATCAGTTTATCATGTAGTGAAAGAAAAATCTTGTTGACTATATTTTATTAACATTCGATTATGATTAAAATGTAAGTTCTGTTTGATATTACATATTTGTAAAAGTGTCAATTAAAAAGAATTAAACATATTATGTACAATTGTACGTAGTAAAGAGTACCTAAAATGACGTTCTGATTCATACTATAGTTTGATTGCACTGAAAAGTAAAACTAAAAATGACTTTTTTAATGAAAATTGATTTTATATGATAGTTTACTAAAATCGTAGGAAATATTGTTCATTATGTATACGTTATTAATGTTATTTTCTTAATTTTACAGCTCTTAGTGTGCGAAATCATTATCAAAAGGTATGTGATTTATTTTTACATCAATAATATTTTATTCGATTGTATTTAGAATTCTTTTAGCGTGTCAGAACATAGAGAAAATCCTATCGAAATTATTATGATCTGTTAGATTTGTTTTATTTTGGTTTTGTTAATACATGAAAACTCCTCCTTTTGAAGTCGGTTAACAATTAGAATATAAAATTTTGTTTAAGTGTATCTTATTATTAAAGTTGTTGTTTAAATTCAGAAACTTAAATTCTCGATGCATTTAAATTAAAAGTTGTGATTTCGTAATTAGGTTCATAAGCGAACGCCATCGTGAATGCTGACCTAGCAACACGTGTGGTATGCATGTGACGTGACCACGAAGGTAGTATCTATTGGCATTGTAGTTATTTTACGAAAGTTTAAAGTCAGAGAATTCGAAATTTATAATTTTATGTTACGTATAATTTGTCTTTACTTGTTGAAATTGTTACGATTAAAATACCCGTAGGTATGTATGTATAGTATACCTAATCAAAATTGAAAAATTTGGTATTTTGCCACTAGAATCATTGAAATTTATATGAATTACATCGAAAAGGTACGATAAGTATATAGAAAATATTTCACTTTGGTAAAGTTTGTCACGTAAATATTCTTCAGGAATCAAAAGTATCAAAAACATTTAAATTGTTACGTATATTTTTTTAAGGATTTGGATTAGGTATTTAGATACTGATAGAGATTATGGAATAGGATTTCCTGTAGATATAAAATGGTTGAATTTGAATTCATAACTTTATCCAATATAGAATATTTTATTTCAAACCTTAAGGTCAGGTGATAATGGAAAATTTGTATTGGTATAATTATTTTCAAGTATTATTGTGAATTAGAGTCAAAAGTTTTGCAGTTTAATTTATTTAAAAAGTTTTATTGATATTTTATAATCAGGGATAGATTGACAAAGATAGTTTTGATATATTTTTTATAGAAAGATGAGTTTAAAGTCGAAATTAAAATTTGAAATTTTGACGTTATGTTTTAACGTAAATTTAAATTCAAAGTTTCATCAAATTTGGTCAAGCCTTTTATTAATACATGATTGTTTAAGTGTTTTATTTAACATGAGAAAAGTCATCACGAGTCTAAATTCTTAATTGTTAGTTTCAGTTATTAGACACCTAATGACAGATTCTCGTAATTGTTTTGAATAACTTTACGAATAAGGCAAAGGTAGATAGGATTACGTATTGCATTTCTGTATCAGTATAAGGAATGCTGCATATGCATTTATGCGAGTTGTGTTTTAGCGAAGGTGTAACTTAAGTTTACTTATTATGCTAAACTTAAATAGGTAGGTGTTATATTACTTGGGAACGATAGATAAAAACAAAGGGATTTCAAATAGGTAGGCATGTATATATATATATATATATATATATATGTGTATATTTATATATTGAAAAGATATTTAGAGACATAGGTACAAAGATTAGCGATTATGTGGATTGAAAAATATTTTGAGGGAGTGAAATGGAAAAGATAAGTTATGTAGGTTGTATTAAAATCTTTTTGTAACTTTAAAGTTTGCAATTAGGTACAGCATGGTATAGAGATAAGGTGAGGGTTATGTGTTTGTTTTTTGTAGGTTTTGGAAAGTCGGCGTTAGTTTATAAAAGGTAGTTAGGGAATATTATGGTTCATAATCTTTCACGAGCGATTGGACTGATCACCCAAGAGCTATGGCACTCTTATTTACCCTAATATTCAAATTAAGGAATGTTGTTTATTTTTTTGTAGGATTAGAATGAATATGGTTATTAAATGCTCGTTATTTGATACACAAGGGTACTATAGGGATCAGGTCCTTCAGGTGTTTAAGGTGCGAACGAGATTCCTCTTTGAATACTGTTGGAGATCAAAAATATCTTAATTCATGGCCCTATCTATAAATGATAATGGTGGTACATGGAGGGTCAGATCCTTCCATTCGATCATGGTGTAAACTGCGTTTCTCTGTGAGATATGTTGGAGTCCAAAAGAGGCTTAAACCTTGACCCCGAATCATAATAATTAGGTTGTGCGCACAACCCAAATGGCACAGAGTTGTCCATTTATTATATGATAATTAAGAGTCGACTATAAATAAAATAAATATATGTACCAAATAAATAAGTAAAATGAAAATGAAAGAACGCCGGCGCCGAGCGTATAGAGCATATGTATAATGTGTATGAAAAGTACCTATATGTGTGTTATGAAAATCAGTGCACCGATAATGTTTTATGAAGTAAATTAATTATTGCGAGCGAGAGTAAGGAATAAAGTATGGTCAAATAAGACAATTAAGGAAACATGTGGTGAAAATAAAGAGAATATTATACGATTCTATGAACGTAAATAAGTTGAATTGGAAAATAGTTGCAAGGGTGTTCGTTTTAAAGAAAAATATGAGATAGGGATGATTCTTAATCGTATAATTATGATAGGCAGGAAAACAAAGATTTTCGGTAGAGTACATAAAAATAACGTGCGTGATAGGCATAGTAGGTAAAATTTTAAGCGTTCCCAAGAAGAAGAATTTGAATAGGAAATTAGGTTAAATTTTTCTAATTTTAATCTTAGCTAAAATATCTATAAATCAAATTTTAAAATTTATAATTTTATGTTACGTATAATTTGTCTTTACTTGTTGAAATTGTTACGATTAAAATACCCGTAGGTATGTATGTATAGTATATCTAATCAAAATTGAAAAATTTGGTATTTTGCCACTAGAATCATTGAAATTTATATGAATTACATCGAAAAGGTACGATAAGTATATAGAAAATATTTCACTTTGGTAAAGTTTGTCACGTAAATATTCTTCAGGAATCAAAAGTATCAAAAACATTTAAATTGTTACGTATATTTTTTTAAGGATTTGGATTAGGTATTTAGATACTGATAGAGATTATGGAATAGGATTTCCTGTAGATATAAAATGGTTGAATTTGAATTCATAACTTTATCCAATATAGAATATTTTATTTCAAACCTTAAGGTCAGGTGATAATGGAAAATTTGTATTGGTATAATTATTTTCAAGTATTATTGTGAATTAGAGTCAAAAGTTTTGCAGTTTAATTTATTTAAAAAGTTTTATTGATATTTTATAATCAGGGATAGATTGACAAAGATAGTTTTGATATATTTTTTATAGAAAGATGAGTTTAAAGTCGAAATTAAAATTTGAAATTTTGACGTTATGTTTTAACGTAAATTTAAATTCAAAGTTTCATCAAATTTGGTCAAACCTTTTATTAATACATGATTGTTTAAGTGTTTTATTTAACATGAGAAAAGTCATCACGAGTCTAAATTCTTAATTGTTAGTTTCAGTTATTAGACACCTAATGACAGATTCTCGTAATTGTTTTGAATAACTTTACGAATAAGGCAAAGGTAGATAGGATTACGTATTGCATTTCTGTATCAGTATAAGGAATGCTGCATATGCATTTATGCGAGTTGTGTTTTAGCGAAGGTGTAACTTAAGTTTACTTATTATGCTAAACTTAAATAGGTAGGTGTTATATTACTTGGGAACGATAGATAAAAACAAAGGGATTTCAAATAGGTAGGCATGTATATATATATATATATATATATATATGTGTATATTTATATATTGAAAAGATATTTAGAGACATAGGTACAAAGATTAGCGATTATGTGGATTGAAAAATATTTTGAGGGAGTGAAATGGAAAAGATAAGTTATGTAGGTTGTATTAAAATCTTTTTGTAACTTTAAAGTTTGCAATTAGGTACAGCATGGTATAGAGATAAGGTGAGGGTTATGTGTTTGTTTTTTGTAGGTTTTGGAAAGTCGGCGTTAGTTTATAAAAGGTAGTTAGGGAATATTATGGTTCATAATCTTTCACGAGCGATTGGACTGATCACCCAAGAGCTATGGCACTCTTATTTACCCTAATATTCAAATTAAGGAATGTTGTTTATTTTTTTGTAGGATTAGAATGAATATGGTTATTAAATGCTCGTTATTTGATACACAAGGGTACTATAGGGATCAGGTCCTTCAGGTGTTTAAGGTGCGAACGAGATTCCTCTTTGAATACTGTTGGAGATCAAAAATATCTTAATTCATGGCCCTATCTATAAATGATAATGGTGGTACATGGAGGGTCAGATCCTTCCATTCGATCATGGTGTAAACTGCGTTTCTCTGTGAGATATGTTGGAGTCCAAAAGAGGCTTAAACCTTGACCCCGAATCATAATAATTAGGTTGTGCGCACAACCCAAATGGCACAGAGTTGTCCATTTATTATATGATAATTAAGAGTCGACTATAAATAAAATAAATATATGTACCAAATAAATAAGTAAAATGAAAATGAAAGAACGCCGGCGCCGAGCGTATAGAGCATATGTATAATGTGTATGAAAAGTACCTATATGTGTGTTATGAAAATCAGTGCACCGATAATGTTTTATGAAGTAAATTAATTATTGCGAGCGAGAGTAAGGAATAAAGTATGGTCAAATAAGACAATTAAGGAAACATGTGGTGAAAATAAAGAGAATATTATACGATTCTATGAACGTAAATAAGTTGAATTGGAAAATAGTTGCAAGGGTGTTCGTTTTAAAGAAAAATATGAGATAGGGATGATTCTTAATCGTATAATTATGATAGGCAGGAAAACAAAGATTTTCGGTAGAGTACATAAAAATAACGTGCGTGATAGGCATAGTAGGTAAAATTTTAAGCGTTCCCAAGAAGAAGAATTTGAATAGGAAATTAGGTTAAATTTTTCTAATTTTAATCTTAGCTAAAATATCTATAAATCAAATTTTAGCTAATGAAATTATAAGATTGCAATGAGGTTTAGAAATCTATGAATGTTTGTTGTATTTTTCATTTTGGAGTCAGGCAATTTGTTTAAATGTAGTATAGATAATATTTTTGGATAGGTGAATTTCGTAAAAATTTAATTGTAATTGAATAAAATATCAGCGTTAATCAGTGCAATCTCCCATAATGAATCAGAAGTCAATAAAAATATAAGAGTATAATATATAAATGTGTACTTACTTGTTTATATATTTTATTATGAAAGTGTTATCTTTATCAATAATGTTTTGAACTTTTAAAATGGTATTTTACCCCACATTGTAACGTATAGAAAATAAAGAAATTGAATAGATTGTTGCGCAGAAACAAGTTAATACTAATTATTTTATAATTATGATAGATTATTTCAATTGTTTAATTTTACAAAAATATATTGTTTATTTAATTTTTTAGAACTATATCCATTATTGATGTATTGTGTTACGATATGAATATGTATATTGAAAAAACATGTTTTAATATTGAATCAAATATAGCGAGTTCTAAACTTTAGTAGATTTTCTGTAAGATAGGGTTGTTACCATCTATCCTGCGGCAAAATAAAACTACTTTGTTATTTTTTAGAAGATTTTTTTTTACTTTTTACGTTTATATTTAAATTGTGTTTATATAAAATATACTGTTACTATTTTTTATATGATTATGAGAACAATTTGTGTAATGAATCATTTTAATCAGATAATAAGTATGTGAGTTCTACTTTACTGAGTAAGTTAAAAAGAAAACAAAATGACTTGACTTAATAAACATTGCTATAATTTCTGTATAAGTAATTGAATTTTTAAATAGATGTGATGTGTTTGTTAGGTACATCAATATTTTTGTAATTTTTGCTGAATGTATTCAATATGATTTTACTGTTTGTATAGTAGTATTTGTCATTGTTTAATATATTTTATATACAAATTGTTTATTATAATATTAAACTATAGTTTTTTTGTAACTGTTTATTATTTTCTTTCTTGTAATGTTAGGTTTAATAACCGGATATACTTATTATTATATATTACTTGCATATTATTTTTAAAAGTGATTTAGAAACAACAACAATATAAAAAAAAATGTTTCTGTTTTGTTTTAACTGATATCTGGATATATTACTTAACTGGATAGTTAATAATCTATGTTAAATTTTATAGAAGTGAAATCCGTCAACAACATAATTATAAAAAAATGTTATTTTTTTTCCTTTTTAGGGGGGAGGTGTAGTGTGTGTACTAGACATATGCACACACGCATCTCTCCCAATATATAAAGCATTGTAATATTAATAAATGCTCTCTTTAATCGCAGTCAGTTGCTTTATTTCAAAGCCCCGAACCGCCAACACTGCATTCTCCATATTGGGGGTACACGTCGACTCAGGTCCCCAGGCCAGAGTCTACGTGTGCCTCTACAGATCACACACTGGCGATGTTGAGACAACTCGACTTTTCGAACATCTTAGTCGGGCAGCAGATGACGCGCAGGAGCAATTTCCAAATGCAGAATTGGTGTTTTTGGGGACTTTAATGCTCACTACAATTTGTGGTTAAGTTCCTCAAAAACTGACCATGCAGGGATCTCAGCTCACGCGTTCGCTCTCACGCATGAGTTGAAGCAACTGGTCGATCAGCCCACCAGGATTCCAGATATTTCAAGTCAAGCGCATGACGGCGCTGGACCTGCTCACGACCCGGCACAATACTGGAGCTAGAGAGCAGTATCACCATGCTCGGTATGGAGATTCGCTGTGACTTAAATCCAAAAAATTACATCGAAAGTGTGATGAAAACAGCCTCACGCAAACTCGGAGTCCTGAACAAGGTGCGGCGTTTTTTCACGCCCGAGCAACTATGCTTGTGATATAAGACGCAAGTGCGGTCTTGCGCGGAATATCGCTCGCACCTCTGGGATGGCTCCGCCAAGTTCTTGCTCGATGGGATCCTTTAAAAGAGGCGTGAAGAAGCAACATGCATGCCGGCAGGGTGAGGATGACTGGTGTGGCAGGTAGAACTGCTGTATCAGCTATCTTCGCGTCTGGACTTCACCTCCACTTAACATCAGGTGGGGTGAAGTCCTTTGTCGGAACTATCTTTAAAAAAAAAACTAATTTGCCTTACAATCATGTTCTTTCGTCATTCGAAAAATACATGCAGGTTCATAACCTGCTGTACTGTCAATCAGTGCGAATTATATTATAACTAGTGGCCCGCCCTCTCTTCGCTTCGGTGTAGAGCTGTAGTGTAGACTATATATATTATCGTTCTCAGGCTTGGCTTATACACAAATAATTTCTTTATATAAATTACAAATCTGCCATGAAGAAATATTTTTACTGATAGTAAAAATTTTGTTGCGTAGTTTTGGACCAGTTTTACCGAATGCACCAACGCGCAAATCTCAGGAGCTGATGGTCCAATTTGAAAAAATCTTTCTGTGGTTAATAGTGCATTATTGCGAAAGGCTTAATACTACTGCTTCGGACTATATAATATAACGCTGAGACCAGTAGGAGTGGAGTATCGATGTAAAATTTTGCAAAAACGGGTAAACATATTCCATTTGGGAGATTACGTTGCGTGCGCTGTGTAAATGATTATAGTTACACAAAAATCTCGTATGACGGAATTGTTCCCCTTTAAAAGTTCTATAAAAATGTCTGTGACCGCATATGCCCATCTTTTAAGTTTGACTCACTATAACCTTTTTCCTTAAATGAATGCGGGTGAAACCGCAGGGAACCTTTAGTTGTGATATAACTGTAATAGTTAGACATAATATGATATCGCGGACCTTTTTTTAGATATTTATGTCCATAAAACTTAAATACATCACTTCGCTCAATGACTTCCGGAGCGTAAGCTATATAAGGTTATTTTTTTGGTATTTTTTTCACACCCTGGGTTACATTATCGATTTTTTTTCGACTAAGTACCTTTTTTGAAAATACTCTACAGCCTATGTTCATCAGGGATAATGAAGATTCTAAACATGTAAGAATTCAACTCAGTCCAGTAGTTTCGGAGCCTATTCAATACAAACAAACAAACAATCAAATCTTTCCTCATTATAATATTAGTACCTATAGAAATATATTTTGTTTCGTATTCATTCGATGCTTGTTAGTTCATCTACACCTAATAAAAATCATAGCATAGGAAATTGCTGATGCCTTCCATACCACGCCTTAAAGAAGTTTAGCAATAATACCTAGCTGCGTTAAACATGCTGTTGGTGCTTTAGTAGGCGTTACCAGCTAAAGGTAAAATGCAATCTCACTTCGGATTTCATTACTTCGATTTTTTATAGATGTCAAATATCTATTACTGGCTACTTCAACAAACATGGCGGCATTTTGCCGTGTAATGGTGTCATGCATATTATAATAATTAAATAATAAATATTTCTAACACTCAAACCAATTAGCCTAGCTCCAAAGTAAGCGCTATAAGGCTTGTGTTATGGGATCGTAGGGTAACGGATAGAATACATATAATGTACATATATAAGTATATTTTTATAGAAATACATATTAGACTGGAGTACAAATGTTCGTATTCATCACACAAACATCTGCCCCCACCGGGATTTGAACCCGGAACCTTACAAGCCGGCAACACCATGAAACCCGGCGTACAAATCAATCGGCCACGGAGGCCGTCAAACTAATGTCTAAAATTGGAGCTATCGAATTCGAAGTGAGCTTCTATTTTACAAAATCGCAAAAATACAAATTATGATATTTATTTGTATATTACTTTCGATTTATTTATACATATATTAGATTTTGGAGGTCAAACGCCAACAGAACTGCGAAGGATTTCCAAAAAATATCTAAGCATGCGTGTAGAACATGTAGTGAAACATTCAAAGCTTGAAGCAACACAACGTTGAAACAGTCTATTCAAAGAATCGATTTTAATATCAACTAAGTAAAATACAATATACGTACCTACCTATGTTTAACTAACAGTGGGGAGTACTTGACATACGTACAGACAGACATAGATAATAGCAATAGGGTCCCGTTCTAACCCTGTGGGTACGGTTACAGTTTTTGGATTTTACGGAACGTCTCTTGTTATTTAGCTTTGTTGAGTTAAATAAGCTTTTAAAAAGTTTAACTAGATGGCAGCACTGTCTATGGTCTAAGACACTATGTTTTTATTGTACATCGTGTTCTTGCTGTGCAGTTGAAGAATAAAAGTTTTCTTAACTAATTAATTACCATCTTTTACTTGTTAAAACACCCATATACCAATAAGCTTTTTATAAGGGAAAGTGTTATTTCGTACACTTTTAGGGTTCCAAAGGGTCAAATGGAACGCTATTGCTATCTCTCTATCGTGTGTCTGTCTGTCCGCATGTCAGGGATCTCTAGATCGTAAACGGAATGAGGCACAGAACTGACATTTTGGTATGTAGAATGCTTGCGTAAAGCCGAATATTAAGGTAATGATTCAATTTAATCCTTTTTTCATGGGGGGTCCATGAAAAGAACACGATGTTCCCCCTTTTATCCCAACACTTGACACATCATTGTCTAGAGCTCGTTGTGTAGGATATAATTTCAATTTTTATTATTTTCAAAAACAAAGAAATGGAGGGGCCCCTCAATCTTATTATTTTTTGCCAATTTTTGTTACGGAGTCTATCTCAAAATCAAAACTAGTTAAGAATGTGAAAATTTGGTATATGATTGCTTATATACTGTATTTAAACCAAAAATATTGAAAATACCGAATTATAATGTACTTAAAAGTTGTGGCGAAAACAAACTAATGATTTTTCCTTTTTGATGAACGAACTATTTCATAAGACAGTGATATTAGGTAGCTTCAATAACAGTATAATGTAGTAAGAAGCATAACAAATATTTCAGAAAAATCATAACTTAAATACTTAGTTCATCTACGGAGCCCTAATAGAGCGAAGTCAGACCCGCGCTTGGCCAGTTTTTTTTCATAAATGCAATTGTAGTACGTTCGTAGAAACAGTATTAATTTTCTCTTGTCTCATTCTTTTAATTTTAGATGAGTGACAATCAATAATTATCTTCAAATACTTTTCACGCGTCCAACGAACAGAAATACTTAATAGTTCAGTGTAGGTATGTCCCCATTTCTATCCTTTCCATCTTCTTATTGTGCTTAAACTTTTTGCAGTACTAAATGAGCCAATTATTATCATAACGGGATATTTAAAGATTAACGACGTTAATAATGTATGTACATACCACATATAGGTTTTATATTATAAAGCTCCAATATGCTTCAGTCGGATATTATACCTATAGATCGCGATGATCATTACAGAGAGCGATAGAGATTTGGCGATTATAAACTTAAAAGCCCAGTACTTAAAATCGTAAATTAAAGTGACGATCTAATAAATAATGATTTGAACACGATAATCGCTCTGTTTGTTCTGTTAAAGTCGCGCTGTTCAACACTAATCAGCATTCCGATCTTTTTTGTAGGATCTAGACCAACTAAAAGAATAAACTAACAACTTGTACTCGTGATTTTGAATTTTAACAAAGTGTACCTATGCTATTATTTGTACCCGTTTATTTCTTAACATTTTATTTACGCTATTAAAAAAATACACATAAGTTTATAGGTAAATAAGACCAAACATATAATACACACTAAACTCCAATTGATGCGTATGGAGCTTAATGAGTAAACAAATACTTACATTTATGTAAATAGCATTATGTAAGTACATACTTACTTAAATCGTTACCAGAGCTTATAAAATATTTTTATAGAAAAGAAAAACTCCGATTTTATCCTGCATACTGATTTTTCTCTGTTTTTGTCTTTTTAACCTTGTGGTAATTATTTTGTTACCATTATTATTTAAATCAGTTCGTTTAGGTCACCGGGTAATGCGCATATCTACATTGTTATAGCCTACGCAGACGAGGGACTTTTTTGTCCGCCAAAATAGATCGCTTACAACTGCATCGAGACAACCGAGGACACTGAGGGACCGGACAGGATAAAATTACTTGGGTGTCCCCGAAAAAAGCAGAACTCATGGTGACAAGGAGCAGTAACGCACACAGCGAACTTAAGGGCTTCCACACAAAACTCAGATGCGATGCGATGTGACGACGCATCGCAAGAACTTGTGATGCGAATTGCTGCCATGCGATTTCGTGCGGCAAAGATTTGGTTAAGGTGATCATACCTTCAACGGTAGACAGCCGTATTGGAAGTGTTTTAGTAATAGTGACATGGATCGCAAAAATATTGTTGCACTGCTATTATTGTGAAATAGATAAAGAAGACGCATCGCATGATCTTGTGATGCGAATTGCTGCCATGCGATTATGTTCGGCAAAGATTTGGTTAAGGTGACCATACCTTCAACGGTAGACAGCCCTATTGGAAGTGTTTTAGTAATAGTGGCATGTATCGCAAAAATATTGTTGCACTGCTGTTATTGTTAAATAGATAAAGAAGACGCATCGCAAGAACTTGTAATGCGAATTGCTGCCATGCGATTTCGTGCGGCAAAGATTTGATTAAGGTGACCATACCTTCAACGGTAGACAGCTGTATTGGTGACATGGATCGCAAAAATATTGTCGCACTGCTGTTATTGTTAAACAGATAAAGAAGAAATATAAGATTTTGGGTTCATCCATTAAATTAGATTATGAACGCTGATGCAAAATATTTTACTCGAAAGTTTACTCTTGTTAGATTTGTTAGAGAACAGAAGAAGGTTTTTTTTAAGAATGAGCATATCTTCATTTCAGTGGCTTATGAGTTTATTATCACAATGTCTATAAAAACGAGAAATCTCAGAGCGGCCTAAAATGGTGTCAAGTGTGACGTAATATCTCAGAAATGTGCGATGCGAATCAGCAGCAGCTGTAAAATTTTACAGAATAGCACTGCACGTCGGAAAAAGTCGTGCGACTTTGCAGATATCCGGATGCGATGCGAATTCGCAGTTATGTGCACTTAGTCTACGTTGCGTACTCAATCCGATTTAAGAAGATGGACCCA
The DNA here is from genome assembly GCA_902850365.2 of Chilo suppressalis. Lineage (NCBI taxonomy): Eukaryota > Metazoa > Arthropoda > Insecta > Lepidoptera > Crambidae > Chilo > Chilo suppressalis. The sequence goes on along the minus strand of OU963897.1, from coordinate 18,809,332 downwards.
CTATTCATTTTTAAAACGACTTCTCTTTTTCTTAAAATTCAACAACACACGTAATCTGATAATATTTACTTCAATAGCATACGCTTTTTCTAAATTTTCGGGAGAAAAATGTTCAGTTTGCGTTGAGTCCGTGACAAGTCCTCGGCAGACATTTTCTTCTCGCTTGAGGGACTTTTGTCAAAAGTCCTTCGTCTGCGCAGGCCATTTTGCCATTAGCAATGTTTTTATACAAATTATAGACAGCAACTTCTTACATATCATGATGTACATCTATAACAACGATTAATAAACAGATTCTTTCTAGTTATTATCATTTATGTCCTCAAGGAAACTAAGTAAGTATTTGAGCTTTTAACCGTTTATATAAGTACTCTTATTTTTACTGCGCTCGTGATAAGCTTTCGTGTGACTGATTCATTCTTTGCTAATCTGAATTATTAATGAGAATATTTCAAAAGGTCATCGACATTGATTTATTTGCGAAGTTGTTTTGCGGTTCTCTTTAACGTGTAAGAGATTAGGCGTGTGCTTTTGCGATATCAATCATTATAACAAGGAAATCAAAAACATATTTTAGGATCATGAAAAGTACTACATTTAGTTTTAAGTTCACAATAAAACAACATTTTAGTTGATAACAAGTTTAAATAGCCGTGTGTATCTAAAAAATATATTTATAATTCTCTAAATGTGTGGTTAAAATATTTGTCCATTATCACCTTTTGAACCATAGTCTTACTAAAAAATTAGGTCACAAGTTGTAACGTAGTAAATGTGGTTGTGGAGCATCACCAGAACTAACTACATCGTGTGTATTTTAAAGTCGATTGCCTCTACATTTATCTAAATTATAGTTCGTACCGCTACATTTTCTACGAGTTGTTACTCATCAAGTGGTATAAAACTATAAGCGTGCGTGGCCATAAATAAGTAATAAATTCACAGTTTTGAGTTTAGTCATTCACTCCAGCAAAACATTATTAAAAAAATGTCAGCTAAGTACCTACTTGCAGAAGTTTTACTACCTTCCTTTTTTATTTTTTATATTGGTTCCCTCTAAATTTAATTCTCGTTCTTGATATGCAGTGGTAAGTACAAGACAAGATAATCTAATTTTAGAAATTTATCGTATAATCGGCCCTTCAAATTAGGTACTCTGGGCACTAATTTGTGTTCTTCGTTATTACTGCGTCTTTAATAAAGAAATTCCAAAGAGGTGCGTTGACCTCCGAAATCATTCTTTGTTGTGATGCGTGTGAACCCTGCTAAAATAAACTCCATCAATCGATGATACCTCCAGCCAGCGCATTCAACCGTATGTTTGTCATATTTTATGAAGCTTTTGTAACGAAATGTCAGCCGAGCACAAAAGGAGAAAAAGCTCTGTTATCTTTTAAGCCTAATGTAGAGCGCCAGTGTAAAAATATTATAAAGGCGGCCCGTGAAGAGTCCAAAGCATTTTGCGAGGCGACTCCTTGGGGGCCGCACATCCTCGCGGTGCGAACTGCCTTTTCTTTACGATTGGGATTAGTGAATGTACTTAGTTGTAATAAAATAAATAAAGCTAAACAATGGGAACCAAATTAGTAATACTTTGGATGAGTCTCTTTGCGACGATATGCAGTAGTGCCTCCGATGTTAGTAACGGATTTTCCACGAAAGATGGCGGTTATTACACCGATGATGCAGTCATATTAAACGGTGAGCTGATAAATTTAAGATAATATTTATACATAAGATATTGATATAACTACCGTTTTTATCATAATTAAATATTTCATTTTTTTTATTATTTCGAATAAATTACACAAATTCTAGAAACTTTATAGGTACTTGTAAAGTTATTTGAAACTTATAAAATAATAATAAATTTCTTTCTAACAAGAACTGATTTGATAATAAATTGTAATTATATCACGTTAAGCTTAGTACGATCCTTAAATTTTAATATTGACGGATGATAGCCTTATTTTCATTCTTATTTTCGTAATGCCCTTTTGTTTATAAGTAGGAACGTTTAAAAATTCCATTATGTAGGTATGTACACAAACATAAACACCGTCCAAAAGTCACTTTTCTATATTAGAAAACTATATAACTATTGATAAGTCTTGTAAAGTCTAATAAAACAAAAAAAATGTATGGCTGCCTGTTATTTTAAAAATATAATTACATACCTATGTACTGAACAGATAAAAATATTGGAAAACTCATTTCAGCTAACTTTTGTGAAACCTACATCTTTGCAAAGTATATTTATTATTTTCTAGTGAATCACCACTATGTATTCGTATGGTGTGGACACAAAACAATGCACGTTAGATAGTATGAGGTTTTGAGGCTAGAGAAAGTCATTCGCAATCGCAACGGAGATGTCCGGCCGCGGCAAAAATTTTCGGATATAAATATTATTAAATGCCTACTTATACTTGAACTGGTTGTGTTGATCAATAAAACATTATATATGTGGAAAACATTATTGGGCGATTGACATCCTTTTAAAATAAGCCGACAGTTACTGTTATTGTACTGTGACTTCTGCCTACTTCGTGCATAGGTATACATTGAAAAGTAGGTACAAGCATGAGTAATTGCTTCTCTTACTTAATTTTCCTGAACACTTTTGAGATGACTATAGCAATGGTCATCAACCCAGTACCCGCTAACTCTAAGAAACGTGGGCTAGCTAGTACACGAAAAATAACTGCGATATCAATTCAATGCAAATTGTTTGCCTCCCACATGTTAGCAACCACCACATCAATCATTTCTTTGTCGATAGTATTTAAGGCCTGTGCAGATGAGCGACTCGATGTACATAACCTTTTTTTTATACGCTGGCAAAAAATCGATGTACATAACCTAGGATCAATATTGAAACTCTTAATCTGAAGAATGACACGAACAAAGTAATGAGCATAGTATTTTACGCCATTGAAATAAATGTGTTTGTGTATAAATATATGAGACAAAAATATACAAAACACAAAAATATTTTGGTTTTAATATATTAAAGTTTCAACTGTTTACACGTATTTATAGAAAAATATTACGATTTATAAACATTGTACTGTACACTGCCAACCTATAAGGCTTATAATACTATATAGAAAATAAACTTAACAGTGAAAACTTGTTTTATTGTTACATTTTTAGATAAGAGTTTATCGCTGCAGAATAATTTACATGTGAAAACATTTAAAGTATAATTTTTATTATTTTAAATCATGTAACTGCTTGATGTTTAAATCTAAAGAACCGTCTGCTGCCTGGTCCGCGTGGAATTTTTTCTAGTTATATTTTCTTTACATTTAAAGTATGTTTTCTCTGTTTTTAAGAAATATTTATAAATTCTCTGATCATTTAAAAACATTACGCTGGGTTAGTCTTTAAAACTTCTAATCAGCTCTACTTATTACAGTACACATGCTCACGTCAATCATTTGTCTGGTTGACATCACGTCCTTCGAATAAATCGAAATCGACACAGCCGCGGTCGTTGGCTCGTCTGCATGGACCATTAGTCCTTAGCCATTTGCTTGTGTACCTCTTCGTTTTTTGTAGTTGCCACTTTGAGGACATTAATTAGATCGAAGACTAGAGATTGAAACAAGGTGACGCTGTTGACATTTGGCTGAGAACGATCGCTGAACCCGGAAAGTTAAGAACCATCCATTGTCTGGTTGTCAGATCAAAAATTGTTCATGGCCGCGATACAAATACTTAACCATTATGTATGTCAGAGAGATGGCTTGCTTTTTAAAATCTCGAAACACATTAAGGACTTTAATATAAATCGTACTATTTTAAATATTTTGGATTGCAATGCCTACTCGCTGAACGACTTTTATTCAACTGTCAAGTTCAAGGATTGCTCAAGGGCAATAATCGGTCTGCTTTTCAATAAAGTTAATTAAAAGCTATTTTGTGTGCCTTGTAATGTAATCTTTGTTCTGAATGTTGTATGGTTTATATCAGTCTTTTACTTTATTGGCAAAGATTATAATTTTCTCGTGTTTAGTACTGAATCTTTAAACAACATTGCAGTAGGTGGTCGCAAAAGATTGGATAGGTCGGTTATTAACATCTTAGTTGCTAAATATATTTACGTTAAACTTTATTAATTTTTCTTTGTGCCCATTCTGATTTTACTGTTTTTTTTTTAATTAATAATAAGTAACGATTAACGAATTCAGTATTTTATACAAAACAGCCCATATACGCAGGATATTGTTTTATTTTTCTAAATACAGATTCAATATACATAACACCAAATACATACATTTATTAGTCACTATTATTAGCATCTTCGTCCGTACAAACTCTTCATATATCAAGTCTACAAACAAAATATTTAAAAAAACTAAATATCTGCAGGAAATACATAACATTCCAGATTAACACACCGCAGGATTTCTATTCGAATTCTAAAAGCGCAACCAAAAAAATCTGGGTACAATGCGAATCGCATCGGAATCCAATAAAATCGTTACAGTATAACGGAAACCGTTACTTTGTAGTACCAAATAAATAGCATGTTTCTTACGCATTTACATAATACAAAAAGATTGTAACTAATTGTGTGAGAACTGTAGAATATTGATTAATGTTTTCTTTTTTTAAATCTTTTAGTTAGTGAACTAACACACATTTGAAAAAAATATATAAGAAAGATTAGATTAATATTTCAATAAACAAAATTACCGTTTTAACTAAAAAAAATCAAAGATCGATGGTACTTCAGATGTAAGTACTTTGTGTGTGACTCGTTGATGTCTTTTATACTTATACTATGAAAATAAACTTTTTGTAATTTTCAAATAACTGAACTTTATTTTTTAGTGCAGAGAGCTGTGTGGTTTAGTGAATATCTAATACTGGGATCCCAAAATACAAGTATCCTTCAGAATTATAAATACTAATTTTACTTTATAAAAATTTTATACTTTATAAAAAAATAATCCAAAAGCCAAATCCAAACTTTTTCATATTGTTTTGGGCCTGCTTGTTTCCGATGATAGCTACAAGCGTCTTAGTTTGATGTCGGCCAATAGTATAAATAAATTAATATCTTCATTTCCGCATCATAAGATAAACAACCTATAAATCTTTAAAAACATATTTTTATTTATTCAACCTCATTTACGTACTGCTCATTCGATTCTGATTTTAAATTGTGTTATAAATCCTTTTCTGTCAATCAAACATGTAACAAATACTTTAACTGTAGACTCTGATAATTGAGTTATTAACAACCCATCTCATACAAAAGTAAGAAATATTTTATTACTAAACCTTTATTTACATTTAAAGTGCATTTCATGGTAAATAAAACAAATTTAGAGTCGATGCCAACCAAAAACACGGCTGATTTTGCCAGTTATGGCGCCGAAATTTTCGAAATGTCGCTAATTTAATTTAATGTGCACTTTAGGTATAAGTAAAAATACTATAATATAATAATCTTAATTTTATGTCATTTTATTTATTTGAATTCGATTTTTGTAAAAGAAAATATTTTTTCGTTTTATAAATCAGAGCAACATTAGCTATTTATATGTATCGTTTTGAAATCTAATTCAAAATTTAGTACTTGTATTTCATAAAATAACCAAATAATAGATACTTCTATGTTTTTTGAAGTCTGTTAAAAAGCCCTAATATTCACTGAATTTCACATTGAAAAAGGAACATAACATTTCGTGAAAAAGTACTGAACATTTCGTATTACTGACTCGCATCTGGATGATTTTTATTTTTGGAATTCCATAAAAACCGATATCTGTATTAAAACTTTAATAAACAAGATTGAAATAACATCAAAAGATTGCATCACATAATAAAAGCCCAATCTTATGTTACATTTTGTTTTTATCTTGCGTTACTTTTTAATAACATACATTTATCTTCTGTTACTTCATTTATTTTATAAAAAGGAGTGCTCTTTTGATCATTATATTTTGAATATGAAACTGCTTAGATTTCAATGTCGAGTTTTTTTTTTATTAGAAAAAAATCAGTTAGGCCCATTAACCAGCCTGGATCCAGCCTAAGTGCCGTACTTTTAGTTATATATAATAAAAAACAAATTGTATATTTCATGATGACTCTTGGATAGTTATTAAATTATGAAAGAAATGTTTTTAAATACAAGTCGTATAATGTGGCCGTCGGACATTCCGCTGCTTACCTTTTATTAAGTGATTGGACCCAATCCCAAAATCCTAAAGTCTTTGTATAGCCGGTTTTGTCAGCTCACATACAACATACTTTGTCGATTACGGTACTTACCGTGTAAATGACTTCACCGTTACTTAAAATTCGATGATGAAGTATAAATAAATAAATTAGATAGCTGACTGCCAATAAAGGTAACTACATTCCAATGAAGCTTATTAGTTTTATGGTTCACTCAATTAATTTAATGGGTTTTGGATTTGTAGTAGGAAGTAAAGTTTTTTGCAGGTCTAGGTTCTCTGCCTAAATTATAGTCTCTACGGTTTGCTTTAAACGAGAACATTACTAAGCAACGACAAAATGTGTTTTAAATTACTATAAAATCATCTATACTTCTTTTTTATTGTTTTGCTACAGTTTCGCTGCTAGCTCCAGTTAACCTTGATAGTATCACAGAGAGAACATGGAAGTCGAAAACCTTGGGAGTCCACGGCTTAATCAAGAATCACGCTCATCGAGTGGGCACTGCACCCGCACGTCTATTTTTATACGCAACTATGCATTTATAGAGCGGACTTGACTTTGTTTTACCAGTTCCTACTTAAAGTTTTGTCCGCAAAAAGAATCACGGTCTATTATATCGTCAACAAAGTAGGTACTTTATTTGAAGCACCGTATTCAGGGTAATTCTTAAGCAACATTGTTGATGAACAGCGAGAGTGCTGCAAAATTGTGCTAAAATCCTGCACTAATGTTATCATTCACTTATGAGCAACCATCCGTTGTTATTAGACAAATATTTATGAACTATGAACTCAGGGCTTCGACTTTAAATATTGTGGAAATAATATTCGACCCTCTCGCAAGACGAACGAACACAGACACATGTTAAGTAAAATTCTAAGTTTAAATCTCAAATCCATTTTTTATTTTGATAATTTATTCATAACTGAGCGCTATGGGCAGAGGCTTTTAAAAATTGATCAATTTTAACGAATTCAAGAAATAAATACGAATGTAGTTTAAAACCGGTAACTGAATATAGCTTGACCAACCCTTCTCCTTGTTTTATTACTTGATAGATAACTTTATATTCTATAATACTAAAAAACCTTCGCAAACAACGAAAAAGTTTACACTCGTGATAGTAATCCTTTCAGTGACGATTTATTTTCATATACTTAGTTTCATTTATTTATATATTGTTACAGCGGCAGTTTCTCGATCAAGAAGAGATGCACAGAATAACACCCGTGATGGGAAACAATTTATCCTATTCCAGACTAGAACGGTTAGTTTAATTATCTTTATTAGTGAGAGAATCTGATGGCAGAGGTTTGCGATCGGTCATTGATCGTGGAAGCTAATATACGTAAGCATATTTCGCAATGGCGGGTCATCGTATTAAAGTGACCAAAATTTTATTATCTCGAACTCCATGCTCCTGAAAGAAGTTAAGTCGTATGACCTGGATTCTTTTGCATTCGCCCAACAATCCGCACTGGGTCATCCATAGTAATCTTACAAACCATCGTTGCCAAACCAATATTTGCTATGTGCACTTTTTGGAGATTTCGATATTTCCATCATTATGGCTAGTAAACTCTATTATTGTACTAGTCGATTTCGAATTCAAAGACTGCTATGCGAATCTTTAGCATTATCACGGGGAGCAGAGGGTGCTATCTGTATCAGCCAAAATATTGCCAAATATGAATTGCTATGTCAAAGTATTTTCTTGCACATAGCAGATATTGGTTTGCCAACGACGAAATGCGAAACTGTGTCTGTCTGTTACCTCTTCATACTTCAACTGCTGAACGGACTACGGACTGTGTGCGGAGCAGATAGACACTCTCTCAATATTAATATGGACGGATTGTAGCCGTTTCACTGGTTCGAGATTTTCTGACATTGTGTTAAGTGTAGCAGAGTGTTTAACCCCTTCCGGCCTGGACCTATAATCCCCTACCACATGGTGTTCAGGAACTTTACCAACAGAAGCACCATACCGTCAATAGGCAAAGCAGTAAAAATTTGCAAAATTTGTCCGTAGATAGTGTTATTATAGACTGCCGACTACTATTCAATATTTTTTTCTACCTAACAATAATGATAGTCTGCAATATACCGACATTTTTATGTTCTAGGCTGACGAGGGTGCTTTCGGGCAGGATTGCGAGACCACACTGGGCAAAAAGGGGACATGTAAAGAATTCCGGGAATGTTACCCCTTAATCAAGGTCGTTGCCCTCAATGGCGGCGATGGGTGGGTAATGGGCCACTATGACACTTGCAGTTATATTAGCGGTGATAACATGGAAGTGAGTAAACCAAGCACATAATACACAAAATATTTTTCTAGGTTTGGTCATATCAAAACTGGATAATTAAAAAATGATTTATCTAACACTTACTTTATAGTCGGAAGTGTTCTTTTATAAATCTTATCTTTTGTTTATTTCCAGTCTTGTGCATTTCTTAATTCTGTATCTAGAAATATAAATTACCTACACTAAGATTTTAAATCTTATCTGATTTAGTATTCCAAAAGTACAAATAAGCAAGAGAAATTTTCAATTAAAATCTAATTTTAATTTTAGGTGTTCGGTGTTTGTTGTACGGAACCTGTAGGCACGCCACCGCAGCAGGAGCCGGATGTCCAGCGGTTAGGCGTCCTACCACCGGCCGTACCAATGCAGTTACCACCACAGTTATCAAGGCAAGATCTGAATAAAGAATAGAAGATAAAGCTCTGTTCAAAAATATGCGACTGCTTAGTTGAGGCGTATTTACCCTAAAACCAACAGTGCAAATCTTAAGCGGCCCGGGATCCAGATTTAAAATACGCCCCTGCTTCGCGACGAGCAATGAGAACAAATTAATGTACTCGTACTAAACTGTTAGAAAGATGCTACGAGGCGAAGCCCCATCGCTATGGGGTTCTTCCAACGACTACACAGACCCTAGACTGTGCCCTAAACACCTAAATGATAGGCAAATATACCCGACAACACATCTGACTAATAAATCTGATAAATAGTCCCGCAGGATAATATTTAATCAATGCCAACCATTTTCGTACGCGTTCGGAGTGCAAAAAAGGGAAAAATGTCTAAATGTACCATCATCATATCATTACATGACCTTATGACCTTGTATTAGCCGATCAAGGCGTAGTCCCATCTGCTGTATCTTGCCCCTGGCAGTTGTCAGAATGAGTTTAGTACTGAAAATATAAAGTTAGGCGTCTAGATACTGTGATAGTCGGCGGGTTATCCGCTGTGTTAGCCGATCAAGGCACAGTCCCATTTGCTGTAACTTGCCTCGGGCAGTTGTCAGAATGAGTTTAGTACTGAAAATATAAAGTTAGGCGTCTAGATACTGTGATAGTCGGCGGGTTATCCGCTGTGTTAGCCGATCAAGGCGCAGTCCCATCTACTGTAACTTGCCTCGGGCAGTTGTCAGAATGAGTTTAGTACTGAAAATATAAAGTTAGGCGTCTAGATACTGTGATAGTCGGTGGGTTATCCGCTGATATAGATTTCTTTTGTACAGTTTCCACAGAGGTGTCTTATCAGCACTGTCTCCGGAGTGGGCGCTCGGCGGCGGGCTCAACTTCCGCCAGATACCTGTAGGGTGGCCACCAGCAATTCCGCCGCTGCCCACGCATCCTCCAGACCACACTGCCCCTACGCACCCGCCTTCGCTAGGTTCGACATTTTAAAAAAATCAATATGTATACCTCCTTTTTTTTGTATTTTCAAACTTAATACGAAGTTCGGTTTCGTTGAAGTTGTCAATATTAATTGCAATACCTACAAAAATATGTAAGTTAGTATTTATTTCTCAAACAGGGTGGCCACCAGCCAATCCGCCTCTAATCACACATCCCCCAGACCACACTGCACCTTTGACATTTTCAATATTTTTATTACCAAATTCAGTAAAGTCCAAGTAAGATTAACACGAATAGCTAATACCTACTAATAGATCTAGCTAGACACTTGTCAACATAATTGCATAAAAAAATATTACGTATAGGATGGCCGCCAGCCTTCCCGTCGCTACCAACTCACCCTCCGGACCACTCTGCTCCTACGCACCTTCGTAGGTTCAACATTTTCAATAAACTTGAAATGAGTGTTTTACCAAGATAAATACTAAGTTCACTTAAGTCGAAGTAGGATTAACTTTGAACGCTCGACGAACGCTCGACTAAGGCTGCGTTTCCACAAAAGTAGAGCAGTCTTAAAGATTTTTTTCAATGGTCATTGCCCAAAATACTTTGCGCAAAATAATTTCTTTAAGACTGCTCAGCACCGCTTCTATCTGCTTACTAATACAGCAATATACAGTTATTTTCTCTATAAGTTAGGCCTCACATCAACGCAAAATAAAAAATCTAGTAGTTACGTCATATCATAAAACTATTATTTTTCCTTTAGTTGCAGGAGTTACTACCAAACCACCCACTAGCACAATGGCTACTACCTGGCCTACTAGGCCGCAAATGACCACCAAACCGACAACCAAGCAAGTATGTAGACCAAAATCAGGAGGTATCAATTTTATTCCGTTGCCTATGTACCTAGTGAATTTTAATGCCGCAACTTCTACTTACAGACGTGGCCTCCGATGTATCCAACGCAGCCAACCAGACCACCTGCGCATCCCGTCGTCGACGGTTCTTGTGGCAACAAAAATATCAGGGTAAGGAAGAACTCTAACCGATTATTATAATAGAGTCACCTGCTTCACAACAATCATCATATGAAAACATTATAACAGAAAAATTATGAAAGCTGCAAAATCATCATCACCCCCAGCCTATTAATTTCCCCCACTGCTGAGGCATAGAATTTTCCTATGGCATGGACAGGGAGAATAGGTCAGGACCAGCCTCGCGGACCCAGTACGGATTAGTGGGAGCGAACGACTGCAAATGCAGCTGGGATCAACGACTTAGCAATTACCACGATCGCAGACCAAACATGCTAAACCACCTGGCGCATAAATCTCGGGCTGCAAAAAGTACCACATTGTTATACACTATTAGTTTGACCGCTGATTTCGCGGTCCATCCACTACAAACGAGTTGTTAATCACTATATGTAGTACCTACCAAGTTTATAAATTATTTTGTTCTCTTAGAGTATAGAGACAGACGACGAGCGCATTGTGGGTGGCCAGAACGCGGAGTTGAACGAGTGGCCCTGGATAGTAGCGCTGTTCAACGGCGGCCGGCAGTTCTGCGGCGGCTCGCTGATAGACGACAGGCATGTGCTGTCTGCGGCTCACTGCGTTGCCCAGTAAGTATACAAAGACAGATGACGAACGCCTTGTGGGCGGCCAGAACGCGGAGTTGAACGAGTGGCCCTGGATAGTGGCGCTGTTCGGCCGGCAGTTCTGCGGCAGCTCGCTGATAGACGACAGGCATGTACTGTCAGCAGGTTCACTGCGTTACCTACAGTAAGTGTTCAGTAAACAGATGGCGACCGCATCTTGGGCGATTTTGATATCGAGTGGCCCTGTTTAACGGCGGCCGGCAGTTCTGCGGTGGCTTACTAATAGACGACAGGCATGTGCTGTCTGCGGCTCACTGATTTGCCTAGTTAGTGTACAGCGACAGATGACGAGCGCATCGTGGGCGGTCAGATCACAGAGTTGAACGAGTGGCCCTGGATAGTGGTTCAACTATAAATCTATAAATAAGAACTTTCAATGATCACTCACTCACTGAATTTGACTATCATGTGCACATTGACACGTTCATCGAATCATACAGAACATTTTTGAAGTGGAAACTTCTTTAGCGGCGTTGTACACTTTTTTTGGTATGGGTAAAAAATGTTAAACTCGCGTCATGACACGAGAGCTGATCGCATCATAGGTCACGTGTTCTGATCGTAAGACGAAAACAATAAAATTGGAAAGGTTGACTGAGTGTTGACTTTCAATATATTGGACGAAACATAGTAATATATTATTTTATCGTATTATAATAATAAGTCTATAACTAGGACGTCCACCAGGTGGCAGCTTTATTGCGAAGAAAATGCATTTTTTTACAATAGATGTCGCTAGGTGCGCTTATGTGATTCATGTAAGTTGATATTGAAGTGGAAACTTCTTTAGCGGCGTTGTACATTTTTTTGTAATGAGTAAAAACTGTTAAACTCGCGTCATGACACGTGGCCTGATCGCATCCGGACACCTGACAATCGAAAATTCGTAAGACGAAACCAATAAAATTGGAAAGGTTGTTGACTTTCAATATATTGGATGAATCATAGTAATATTTTATGTTATCGTATTATAATAATAAGTCTGTATCTAGGACGTCCAGGTGGCAGCTTTATTGCGAAGAAAATGCATTTTTTTACAATAGATGTCGCTAGGTGCGCTTAAATGAGAAATTCTGAGATAAACTTTTTAATGTAATATAAATTGTCATGTTTGTGTAGGAAAGCGCAATAAATAAATGTTGTATTCTACCACATAAATGATAGTACTTTTATTCTAATAATTAAAGAAATTCGTGCAAAATTATTCAAGTTTTCATTTCTGCCGGCGCTGCTTAAAGTATCTACCTAAAACTCGACTAGTTGAAATGCACCCTTTAATTGATAGTTCTCGTATCTATTGCATGTGGGCAACTCGTTAACAAATTATCACTACCTGAGTACATACAGTGGTAGTCATACAGTGGTAGACATAATTCAAGACACCACCTAAATTAACCACAAAAAACTTACTTACGATACTAACATACGCTAAAATTGGTATTTAATCCAGTTTAATTGCTATTTTTATTATATTGTTTTATTAGTATATTTTACAATTTGTCTATATTTTTCAATTTGTTTCTTTAGTTTAGTTAGAAGGATTTTAGAGATAAAAGTAGGTAACTATATAAGAAAGTAGGAAGGTGAACATCAAATCAGAGAAAAACTTAGTTGCATCGTCAGTTACATTAGTCCCGTAATGTTCCCACTGCTAGGGCACAGACCTTCCCTTTGGTTTAAATTTGGGATTGGATCATGGACCCGCTGCAGGTGGAGCCGGGGCCAACAGCTTAACTACGAACGTGTTTTCTGAAGCACAAAGAAACTCAACATAAATTTCTGGTCATCCATCCTATGACTGCTCATTGCGAAACTTACATAGTTGCAGGCCGAACGCGCTTACCACTTGTGCCATCTAGCATATCAGTTCATTGGATATTACTAACGAATACCAGCGCCTGTTCCCTTATAGTATTTTTCGATATTTCGTGATCGTTATCATCGCGCTCTAAGTCGTCGCAGAACAGAAGCTCAGCTAAGAACTAGACTATATAACGCACCTTTATTCAAAAAAAGAAATAACTCAAAATTTCCATTTTTCGGGTTTTCGGCATAAAGTGAACTAACTAATTAGAGTCAATGCGCTCAGTTCAACAGCCGTTTCGATACGATGAAAATGAAAAAGATAGAAGACCATCGTTCTCTTTTCTACAAACGGGTTAGCAGAAGTCGATACTAAATAAGTGATCGAATTCAGTGTTACGCCAGCTTCGTTGACAGTAAGGTCTCTAAAGATTTTTGGATAAACGTAATAACTCTAAATATAGCGGTGTTATACTATCAGGTAAGTATTTATTCTGGTTAATTATTTTAAAAAAACTGTGTATCTTGAGACTTAAATCTGCTTAATTGAAAAAACGTTCATATTTTTAGAGGTTCATTGGGATTTGTTACAGTTCCCTATAAAATATTCAGGTGCTATTTCTGTAGCACTTTGAGTTAATGCACTTTTTTATTAAATTATTTAAAAAAGCTTTAGATAAATAAGTATTGTTTCAGTATTACAGTATTGAATTTTTAGAAACTTAGTACGATTAGTTTTGTTTCAGTTTATTATTTATTACTTAAATACAATGTAAGTGTCTTCGAGAGTAATTTTCCTTTTTAACTAAAGAAGTTAAAAAAAATATGCGTAATTATTAAACGAAAATTAAATTAATAATTGTTAATTATACCCTATTAAGAATTTTAAGTAGCTACTATACATTATTCTGTTTCAGCTTTTAAGATGGCTTCGAGGGCACGAAGAATATTGGGTTTATTTGTTAAAAGTACAGTTGTGGAAGATAAAGATAGTTCTTTCAGTTATAATTCGAATAAAAATAACAATTAAGATTCTTATCTCGAGGTGACTTTCTTTAATACTCTTACGTATCTACCTATTAATTAAGTGGGTATATTTAATTTTAAAATTATTAATTTCCACTGATCCCTGAACAAGTTTAACTTTAATAAAGCATAATTGGTTTTAACAGTAAGTATAATCCGACTAAATGTTTCTTTAAATTCGTGTAGTGAAATACAGTACGTAAATATTAAAGTAAGTAATAAGAACTAAACAGCAAATTGATTCTAGTATTATTTATTAATAATATTTTTGATCACAGAATTCACAGCGTGAAATAAAACAACCCAACATGAGTCTAGTATCTTACTATGACAGTGATATTACCATATAAGATAATGAACATCAGACACAATGCTTCACTACAGAAGCAGAAAGTTATAATAAAGAATTTCGTGTACGTCATTTGTTGTCTTCAAGTAGCTCGTCATCTACATATTCGAGGTCACTCTCTTCATGTTCAAACACATCTTCTCCTGATACTTTGACTAGTTTTGATGTGACTAATTTAAATAAAGCAAACTATTTACAATATAATAAACCTGGACACAATGACAGTCATGACTATAAATGAAACCGAAGAAGCGTATTCACCTGCAATTGAAAACATTCCCCCGCAGCATCTATTCTAGCCTATTCTAGTCCACTGCTGGACATAGGCCTCTCCAATTGCACGCCACTCAGATCGATCTTGGCGTACTCGCATCCAGCTCCTGCCAGCCACCTTGCGCAAATCGTCACTCCATCGTGCCTGAGGACGATGCAAGGCAAACGTAGTGTAGGACACTACGTTCGCCTAGACGCGGTCTCCACTCCAGAACTCGTCTACCGCTGGAGTAGACGAATTATCGGTTATCGGTTCTTCGGCAAATATGGCCAGCCCACCGCCACTTCAACTTGCTAATGCGGTGGGCTATGTCGATGACTCTGGTACTCTGTCGGATTACCTCATTTCTGATACGATCCTTCAGAGAAACGCCGAGCATAGCCCTTTCCATAGCGTGCTGAGCGACTTTGAACTTGTGGACCAGCCGTACCGTCAGTGTCCACGTCTCGGCTCTGTATGTTATCACAGGTAGGACGCACTGATTAAAGACTTTCGTTTTTAGGCACTGTGGGATCAACGATGTCAGGACTTGTCGTAGCTTCCCAAATGCTGCCCAACCTAGCTGAATTCTTCTATTCAGCTCGTCCTCAAAGTTGTTTCTACCTAACTGTAATGTCTGCCCGAGGTATACATATTTTTGAACAACTTCGAGAGCGGTACCGTGTATTGCAATCGGTTCCGGTAAAACATGTTCATTGAACATGACCTTGGTTTTATCCAAGTTCATCCGTAGGCCGCTGCGTATAGAAGAGTCAGCCAGGTCATTCAGCATTTGTTATAGGTCCTGCAGGGTTTCTGCCATGACGACATCGTCGTCAGCAAATCGCAAGAGAGAGATGCGTTCGCCATCTCAATCTTGAAATAGAAAGATCGTAATTAAAAATGTTATGCACTATAAAACTTCCTAGAACTTTCAATTGTAATTCTTACATTTATATATTTTTAGGTATTAAATCGTTGTATCGGGGACCATCTTAATTATTATACGTCTCCTGTAAATATTGATGGTGTCATGACATTTATAACTTGGAGATTAAAGCAAAAATAGGAACTACCTTATTAATCAGTCATTATCTTCGTCGACCAGTTCATCAAATTCTAACAGAGCAAATTAAAAAAAAAAGGGCGTGAGCATTTTAAAAATCCTGCCAATGGAAGCAGAATAAGATAAAACGTAAACGCATACAAGGCAGATATTGGTGTCAACTCTGACATCGTTTTCTAAACCTTAACAAAATTTGACAACAGTTTATCCTTGTCATTCTCTACACAGAATGAAAAGAAGAGACTGATGTTAAATTTAGTTTTAAGTTTAGAGAATTATGCCAGTATTGACACCTGTATGTATATCTAGCAAAAAGTCAGAAGAATTTGCCATCCCGTTATCTGAAAGAACCCTTCACATAATATAAGTGGCGGTAGAATGCACAATTTTTTCGAATATTTTGGGATTTTTGTGTCTTGGCTAAACAAAAAGCACATATAAGTGCAAGTATGATGCTCTTGTGTGTGGGCATATATTAAAAGCTTTACTCGGACAATTGCTGTGGCCAAAAGAAAAATAAACAATTACATTTTTATAATTTCATGCTATTCAAATATTAAACATTTAGTGTATTTAACACATAAACTCCATATAAAAGGACATACCCAGTATGATGCAGATAGCATGCATAGCATCATAGAAAAGGAAGTAAAAAAGAGCTTAAGTCTGGACGGATATATAAACCGGATCAATTTAATGCTTTGATAAAGAGTGTTGTTATCATATTGATTATACTTAATTAAGTTTTGATAATTATGTTTAAGTTTTGTTTTACAACAGACCTTGTCACAAAAGGATTGATCCTTTTTGTCCTGCAGTGTTCTAAAATTATATTTTGTAAGTGTTTTAAGTTTTAATCAAAAAAAAGATCTCAATTATATAAGTTAAAACTGATTATAATCATGAGAGTATAGTTTTATATAAATTCTTTACGTTTTATAATTTTAATTATGCTAAATTTTGTTGTTTATTTGTTGAGAGTTATTTTTGTTTTGTTTTACGACTACAAGTTTACTTTATGGTTATTATTAGTAAATTGACAATTCAATCCTTTTTATTAAACCATGATCCTTTTCAATTGTGCTGTATAAGGATTCTATATTATTTTTATTGCATGATAATTACGGATAAAATAAAGAATTACAACATCAGTTTTAATACCATCAACTATATTTTTTGCAAATTTCAATGAATAAATAGAAATAATAAACAATTTATAGTCATTTAATTAATTTCATTAGTAGAATACTGTACAAAATCAAAATATAACATACATTTTTCAAGTATACTAAACAAAAAATAGCAACTTTTGATATTACCTCGCGTATGTCCATACTTCGCGATTTTATTTTTCGGCCTAAAGTGAAATAACTTTGAACTTTTTTTATAATGTTTATTTTGTTGTTTTTCCTTTAAAAAATTTGATAATTTTGATAGTTGGTATAAAAGTTAAATAATTATACTAATAGAATCTACTTTTAGAATTCACCTAAATAATTTCATTCTTTTTTTATGACAGATTAAAGTTGCTTATACAAATCAGTCAAACTTTGATTGCGTTTTCCCACAAAATTGAAATTTTGACTTATTTCCTTTTTTTGACTAAAGGTGCGATAAGACTAAGAATCACAACAAGACGAATTCAGCACCAGGTTTCTTTGTATTTTTACCTTTATTGGAAGCTATTTATTAATATTTTTTTATCACAGCATGACTTCGTGGGATGTCGCAAGATTAACGGCAAGACTGGGAGACCACAACATCCGTATAAACACAGAAACACAACACATTGAAAGGAAGATCAAGCGAGTTGTGAGGCATCGGGGTTTCGACATGCGGACTTTGGTAAATAAGAACTAAGCACATAAATAATACTTATCTTTATTGTATTGTATATTTTTAATTCCTTTCTCTATTTTTAGTACAACGACATAGCTATATTAACTGTGGACCAACCAGTACAGTATACTAGGAACATCAGGCCAGTATGTTTGCCAAGTGGAGGACGAATGTACACCGGTCAAACGGCGACTGTTATAGGATGGGGAAGTTTGCGAGAGAGTAAGTACCACCTTACCCTTTAGTAAGTAACGTTTTGGTGGAATTTTTGCTTTTAAGAAGATTAGCTATGAAGCATCCGATTTCAAATCCAATATCACTAACTGACCAACCAGATGGACAGCACATGTGGTCAATACGAAACACATCCACTTTACAAAAGACCACCAATGAAAAACCACTGCCATGTTTGCCTGTCAGTAAGTTTCCAGGGCTCCAAATGGAAGAAAATAATGCCAGGGTATAATGATACTCTGGCATAGCAAGCGTCTAAAGTCAGCGCCGGATTTAGAGACGTGGAGGCCCTGGGGCAACGTGGCGCCTAAATCAGGGCCGGGATTCAATTTGCAATTCAATTTGTTTCTGTCAGTAAGTAACGTTCCAGAGCTCCACGGAGTAAAGTATTGGGTCAGGGTAGGCAACAACGGTGATTGCCACATAAAAAAATCAGTTTCGCTACACATCCTTGCTCCACTCATCTTCATGTGGTGGAAGGAAACGCAATCTACAGCTTGTTTGACATTATATCTATAAACAACAATAATTATCTTTATTATGACAGGCGGACCTCAACCAGCGACCCTGCAAGAAGTGACAATCCCGATCTGGTCTAACTCTGACTGCCGCTTAAAGTATGGAGGTGCCGCGCCCGGCGGCATCGTGGACCACATGCTGTGTGCAGGGAGAGCCAATATGGACTCGTGCAGTGTAAGGAATATTTTTAATCATCATTGTCTTTGTGGGAAAAACTCTTAATAAACGTACCCCTTTTTTGCTTATATACGATATTAAATACCCTAGATACAGCACGAACAAAATCGTGGCCGAAACCTGTCCAAAAGGTATGTACGATCCACGGAGCTCCGTAAGATGATCGCGAAGTCAAAAAAAAATTAAGGCATTATTCTTTAAACATTAAAAGACACCTTTAATCCATACTGTATAAGGTCTTAATTAAAAAGTATGCTGCAAAGAGTTCTGCCAGTGTGAAATGCAAGTTCGTAAAATTTTACGACTTATTGCTATATTCGTAAGAATGTAGACCTTACTTCTTTGATTCTACGCGCAATTCTGAATGCGCTATTAACAAAATAGCAGGTACGGACCGCGAGGAAAAGAGACGGCTATATTACCGACCATGCATTTGAATATCACAAATATTTTCTATTCAATCGGTTAATATAGTTAGTATTAGACAAAATTTGTTTCAAATGTGTTAAATTAACAAACATTGATTAGATACCTGTCGAAAAAACTACAGTTTATATACTATAAGTATTTTCTTCGCCATTTTTCACGGAGCTCTGCGGCATCTTTACTTTTCAACGGTCCGCGCGTGACTGTGAATCAAGAAGCGCTCGAGTCGTGTTCAAGCACTTCTTAATTGGGACACATTTTGAGAGTACGTGGTAGGTATCTAGGGTATTATATATCGTTGCTTATAAAGCAACCTGCCGCCTGAAGTAAAGAGGCGCCGCGCCCGTAGGTACAGTGGATCACATGCTGTGTGCCGGCAGAGCCAACATGGACTCGTACATTATATGAAAAATTTTATTCATCTTTATCTTTATGTGCAAAACTTTGGTGTGAAACTTTACATTTTACCCAAATCACAAATCACAATTTGACAAACGTGACGTGATGTGTGTCCAAAAACTTATTATCTCGAACTCCTCCATGGTTCGAAAGGCACGATAAGCCATTGGTCCCGACTGCAACTGCATTCGTTAGCATCCAGCAACCCGCACTGGGCCCGCGTGGTGGCTCACGTTCCAATCTTCCTATTCCACCCATAGGGAAGGTCTTTACCCCAACAGTTGGGACATTAAAAGGCTGATAATGTTGAATATTTATTTACAGGGTGACAGCGGTGGCCCACTTATGGTCAACGAAGGAGGCCGATGGACTCAAGTGGGCGTGGTCTCGTGGGGTATCGGGTGTGGCAAGGGCCAATACCCGGGTGTCTACACAAGAGTCACCGCGTTCCTGCCTTGGATACAGAAGAACTCCAAATAGAATAACTTATACTTTTAGAATACAGTCCAGTTTTAAAAATGATGATGATGAAAAATGAGTAGAGGACATTTTGGCAAAAGGCATAATTTGACGGCAACGGCATTAATTTCGATTTCTTTAGTATGTGTAGCAAAATACATAAACACTTTTAAAGCACTGCCGTAACGAACTAATCGCATTTTTTCTCGAAATCTTAAGTATGAATGGCAAAATGTACAATAAATACTCTGCAAAAGGTTCTTGAGGACTTTTAAAACGATTAGGCGGATGTGTGGATCTTGGTGCTGCCACTTGGTGCGCCCATCATTCAATTGTTACTTAGCAATAATAGCGATATTCGTAGTGCTATTATGGAGTGCCTACGTTATGTCCTTCAACTGGTACCTAAATTTTGTTACACAGCAATAAAAGCTATTTTCGTAGTGAATACTTAACATTGCTTTTGTCTCGATTGTATACAAAAAAAGAGGCAAACTTCTTGAGCAACGACCATAGACAAGCCAAGACAAGAAGGCTGCGCGTAGCAATTTTACTTTCAAAACGCCTACTGCGCAAGTTATTTGTCTGTGGTTTTGCTCAAGAACTGCAACTGCAAACTGCAACTGCCTACACTTAAGCCTTAATCAGAAAATCGTATCGATTTCATTGTACACATCAATCGTTTGAGAAAGACAACACAACCTTGCCTTTCTTAATAAATTGGTGTCTACCCATTTGGAAAATTAATGGTCGTACTTTTAAGTAATAAAAGATGTTATAAAAAATAATATAGCATTTTCATTTTATTTATTTATACGCTCCGAATATAAATTTTATAAGTTTATATACATTAAAATATATCATTACATCATCGAGTTGGTTATTCAGTCTTATGCATAGTATAAATACAGTACACAGCAGTATAGTTCAATCATTTGAATATAACCGTGTTTATAACTGTCCACTTACACGAAATATTAATATTGTACCTACACTACATTTAATTTATTATACTGGATATAGGAATATATGAGTACTTTACATATCGAAGTTGGAGACTTGCAGCTGCTGCAATATGTTGCGAGCTGTAACAAAGGCAAAATAACTATTAGGCGCTTTGCAGACGACGGGGCGGGGCGGGCCGGTCAATTTCGCCGCGAATAATAGCACAAAGTGAATCCTATACTTCAAACGCACACAGCGGTCAAAAAGACCGCGCCGCGGGTGCCCGGCGGGCAGTGGCGGCGCGGCAAGTGCGCGGCTGCCCGCCGTGGATCATACAAACCAGTTTATATGCAGTAACGCAGACAGCGGCGCGAGGCGGTCATGGACTATTCACTAGAACGAACGTTCTAAACTGACCGCCTCTGCCCGACGTGTGCTTTGTGTACGCGGCGCGGGCAGCCGCAGACATCGACGGGCAGACGCGGTCTTTATTGCTTCGCGGACAAAATGCCCGCCCCGTCCCGTCGTCTGCTCAACGCCTTATTAATTAGTAGAAAATAATAAAATTATGATAAGTACGTAACTAGAGATTGTGAGTGAACATGCGTAACATAACATAATATTATTAAGGCAGGCAAATGACTCTGTCCCGCCTAATGTATGCATCAATATATTAATATGTAAAGGTTGTGTGAGGTATTTGCGTAACAAAAGTTTATAAATAGAAGCGCACTGCTTCAACAGCAAAGCAGCAGCTGGGGTCGCCATATCGCTTCTCCTCTCTGACACATGAATGTCTAGTTTGAATTATTTCCGGGTTTCAGTGACATCGCGACAAGTCACATTTTAACATCAAAATGACACTATAAATATTATAGCTATTAAACGGGGTTGTTACCACGACCACGTACTTTGTTTTTTTATGAGTCTCCGATATTTCGGCACTGTTTAGTTAGCTATAATGTTAGTGACCTTGAAAGTTTAAAACAATATGACCCTGTTTATGATGAACAAACATTGGTATAGTGCGATAAAAACTTTATGGCATGCGTATGTGAAGTTAGCAGTGAGCGCAACTATGCGCACAGTGAAATAAATTGCCCACTGCACCGAAACTTGCGTTAACTTCACCGTTTTAATCGCACTCATTTATCATTTAACCATACGACTGATTTGGCTAAATGCACAAACCGTTCATGGCATAAAGGAAAAAAAGCATACGACGCCCACTGCTGAGCATTTGTCTATTACACTAAAACGTTGAAAAAGGATTATGTAAATAAAATTTTATGAGAAAAATACCCATGTTTTCCAGACATTACACACTTTTTGTTTTGTAGTAAAATTTTCTTAAGATTTATAGGTATATTACGTAGGATAATTTGATAAACCGAATTTTCACAATAACCTGGGAATTTGCGAAAACGCGGATAATTAGATAATGGCGATTTCTCAATGTAACTGAAAAAAGATAGGATTTTTGCGAAAATCAACCGAAATGTATGAAACGGCTGTTTTTTTTTCTCGATTTCAGAGTTGGTCCCAAAGTTTTTCCTGTTGATGGGTAGAATCACCCCCTAAGAGGTTGTTGGTGTTTTAAAATTAAGCCTGTATAATAACAGTTAAATGATTAAACTAAAAATATATATCTACAAAAGGCATTAATTAATACCTTGAAAGTAGCCAGTATCGTGCAGATCATCGGGCGTGGGCACGAAGGGTGGTTCTGCGCTTAACTGATTCTCCCAGTCCACGGTCCTGAACAACGGCATAGTCTTCACCTGCGTGGCTGCGGGGCGTTCTCGCGGTTCCATAGTAAGCAGCGCTTCTATGGCACCCACGGCCTCTTGAGACAACGCTTCGTCGCCTTCCGGCCATTCTATATCTGGATAAAAATAAACCAACACGTTGTTACATATTTTGTAAAAACGAGCAACATCACTGTAAACATGTTTGAAGTAAATTTTGGTACACTCACTTCTAGACAGAATGTTTTTGAAGACAGCTTGAGGAGTTTCATCATTAAAAGGAGGGACGCCAGTCATAAACTCGTATAAGCAGACACCTAGTGCCCACCAATCAACGGACGGGCCTTGACCTTTCCTGCATAAAATTATATTACTAAATAATTTGAACACAAAAATTATAATGAGCGCAGCAGCATAACAATTATTGTACATACTTTAATAATAATTCAGGCGCCAAATAATCAGGAGTGCCTAATAATACTTGATCGGAGATTTGGTTGCCTCGTCTTACACTTTTAGGTGTTCTGTATGGTGTATGTGCGGCAGCTAAGGGAGTTTTGCACAAGTCTGTTGGAGATTTTTCACTCTGGAAATAAAATGTGAAATGTTCACCTTAAGTCATCACCATTTTGAAGCTTGTAGCTGAATACAACTAACCTGCATTATGTACATTTAGATATAAAAATAGTGCTTTTAAAGTAAAAAAAAAACCCTTAAAAAAATATTACCTTACTCATTCTTCTTGCTGGAAATATTTCCAAACTGGTGGAGATATGTTTACTAAAAACTATGCTCTTTTCCTTTATGTTACTTATAATATCTGGCTTTTGGTCATCTTTGGGGAGGTTAAAACGAGTCTCTTTCAACCTCTTTTTAGCACCAGGTGATTTACTATTAGATACAGGAGTAGAAAATATGACTCCCACATTAAAATGATGACTATCGTCTATCGATGCCCATCTGGAACAAAAGCAAAAATTTTTATTATTGTCACGAACACTCTCGATCTACTCGCGACCCAACCTACATAAATAAGATGGTCCACTCAAACTCAAAAATTATTTATTCAGTCTAGGCTGTTACAAGCACTTGTGAAGGTCAGGAATATGAGCCTTGGCGGCGTAAGGATGAAAGTGCAATGACAGCTGCCTACGTGCGCGAGCACACGATGCGTTGCGGCGCCGCACCGCAAAGATTTCGCCGCATCGGTGGGCACACGAGCGGTGAGCCAACCCAGCAGCATACATTCTCTATGACGCATAAACAACTGAGCGGTGCCGCTCCGACGTCGCAACGCAGTCACCCCTCCCCGCCTCGTCTCGGTGGTTGCAAGGCCGGTGCGGCGCCGGAGCGCATCATATTAATATAATAATAATAATGCCACAGATATTTCTATGTAAGACGACGCAGCGACACCGCCCCGGCGCCGCAACGCATCGTGTGCATCGCAACGTATTATGTTAAGGATAAACGTGCCTACCTCTTTTTCAAGACACCTTTTATAGGATTTTTACGTCTTTCTGGCGTAGCATGTAATGCAATACGCTTAGGAGTATTCTGACTCAGCTCTATCGCCATTATTTCTTGTGTGAGTCCACTGTGATTCTGTTTGGAGTCAGCCAGACTTGTGACGCCAGTTGGTGTGTCCCCATCAACATCTAGAATTCTCTTTCTCTTTTTAGCCCTAAAACTGGAAAAAGGCTTAAGTAAATTTTCCTGAATGAATTCTTTATT
Source organism: Chilo suppressalis (assembly GCA_902850365.2). Taxonomy (NCBI): domain Eukaryota; kingdom Metazoa; phylum Arthropoda; class Insecta; order Lepidoptera; family Crambidae; genus Chilo; species Chilo suppressalis. The sequence continues at coordinate 18,784,830 of OU963897.1, read as the reverse complement.
TAGGTATGTCTAACAAATAATTATATTTTAAATTACCTGGGTATTCTTTTCAAAGAATTACCTCTACACACAGGTGAGGTAGACTCATCATGTTGTGAATCCGTTAACACTGTTGATTCTCCAGCAGACGAACCATTATTACTACTGATATCTGTGGATTTGTTGCTCCTGGAGTTGGTGCTATTCTTGGAGCTTTCGCAAGTGTGGAAGGAGCTCTGAGATTCTGAGCCAGAGTTTATTGACTGGAATGTAATTAATAAGCAATAAGGTTACTAAATTAATTTTAAATATACTCGTATTTTTGTAGATAATTGACTTGGTATATATTTATGCAAATACTTACAGGCACATCACCCAAATTAATACTCTCCGCACTCATAAAAGGATGTATGCCAGAAAGTTGAGAATGCTCCATGATTTGTGAATTTTCTAAAGAAGTTACCCCATCAAAAATTCCTTGAATTTTACCTGTAGTTTCAAAATGGTTTGGTTGTGCTTTTTAATATTATAGTGCGAAATATAAAAGTAAAGAATACAATTAAATAGTATCAGTTTCATTTTATTTCTATCTATTTCAGAAATATGTAGCAATAAACTCATACTAGTCTCTTTAAGCTCATCTAGGAGGTTCTCACAAGTGTCTGTAGATATGGCAGAGGTGTGCGTGCTGTCTCCTCCCCCAGAACCAAATGACAAATGAGATGTCAGTGACAAAAGCTGGCCTGGTGTCCTCATATTCAGACTTGGAGTTCTGTTTACAAAGTCTGATACCTCGAGATCTAGAACAAACTCACAATACAATGAATGTTTATCCTACTAATATTATTAACACGAAAATTTGTACGTTTGTTATTCAAGAACGCAAAACCTACTGAATGGATATGGATGAAATTTGGTACGCATATAGTTTATGACAAAGGATAAGTACGTTTTATATGGGAAAAATGTAAGGTTCCATTTTCAAAAAATCAAGCAAGTAATAAATAAAAAAATAAGGCGCCGTGGGTAGTCAAATCATCATTTTTGACGCTATTAATATAATACTATACATTAAAGGTACAATTCCGCAATGGGCTACAGACTGCAACCACAGGCGACACTGCGGCTAGCGCCTTCGGCTGACCGCAGTGCTGCCTGCGGTCGCGGCGGTTTCGGAGCACGTCGGCATGCCGCGGCTGCACAATGCTTAGAACCATGCCTTAGTCACTCAATGCCTTCGTGCGAGACAAAATGTCGGACAACGCTACCAATAATAAACTAGAAGCGTCTTTTGTTAGAAGTGGAACTTTGTGGGCCAAATAAAAGACCATATCTTTTTTGTTTAAGCATACAGAAACAATAATAAAAAATAAAATAAGTTGAACATAAAATTTGTCTATGGACCATTGGAATTCAAATAGTGTATACCTATTTAGATAGGTACTTACTATTTTTATTTAAGTTCTTTCCTATTGCTCTCCGTACATTATCTTTGATCAAATGATTGCGGTAATTTAGATCGGATGTGTCATAAAGGACTGGATGGCCAGAAACAAAGTTAATTAACTTCTTTTCATCAACATCCGAAAAAGACGTCATTTTTTAAATACGCGTGACCTATGCGGTTTGCAGTACCACTAGAACTGCAGTCTGCGGTCGCTGCTCGCTGCTTATATTTTGCTAGACAAAATTTCGATAGTTATTTAGTTTATTTTAATGAAACTATACTTTCGCGTCGTTACTGTTCATTCTGTGAGTAATTCTTGTAAGCTCAGTGACACTGTCAATGTCGGTTCTGTGCTTTGATTTTTCTCACGCATATTCAATTTGTTTACCATAAAAAATGTGTAAAACGCTATAAAAACAATTCAATGGAAAAGGATACGCTTGCAAGAACTACGAAAACATGCGGCAATGATTAGAGATCAAAAGAGAGCAAAAAAAAAGTACAATTATGTATTCTGTATACTAAAATACTAAGGTCCGATTTCCACTGACGCAGAGTCAAAACAAAATGTCAAATTAAAAGGTAGGTACTATATTATTTACAAATTATCTCACTTTTATAGTTCACTGTCAATGCTGACAATAAATGGGATGACTGACAGTAACCATCACAGTACAGTGGACAGAAGTTCACAAGCTGCTGCTTTCTAATTCAAAGTGTCAATCCTAACTAATATTATAAATGCGAAAGAGACTTTGTTACACAATCACAAAAAGCTAATACATATTTGGATTTGGATGAAATTTGGTATGCATATAATTTATAACCAGGATTTCAATCCTGTTAATTTATGTATCAACATAGGAAAATTGTTATCCCACAAAATTGTTAGGTTCCTGTGGGTTTCTCAAAAAAACAAAATTAATGCAGACAAAGTAACAGGAAGCGTCTAGTTAATGAATAAACATACTAATTCAAATATATATAAAAACTAGCTGTCCCAGCAAACTTCGTACCTACCTTACTACTTACTACCTTCGTAAAAAATAGGGGTTGGTTGTAGAAGAGTGAAAATTTAGGGCTGTCTGTATTTTTGTATGATGTATCATAATAAAATAAAGACAAAAAATTTTGTCCAAATAAAAACATTTAGTGGGATGAAAAATAGATGTTGTCTGATTCTCAGACCTACTGAATATGTATATAAAATTTCACGAAAATCGGTCGAGCCATTTCAGAGTAGTTCAATTGCGCACACCGTGATACGAGAATTTTATATATTAAAATGTAATAACAAACCTCTATGTATCTCAATTTTAGATAAACCAAAATCTGTGAGCTTAACATGGCCTGATTTAGATATTAATATATTATCAGGCTTTAAGTCCCTATGGACAATATTGTGCTTATGCAAATAATCTAAGGCCAATGTTATTTCAGAAACATAAAAAACAGCCATGGCTTCTTCTAAAAATCCATAAACACTGAGCAAAGACTTTAAGTCCCCTCCAACCATGTATTCCATAACCTGTAATAAAAAAAACAACACATTATTCTTGTCATTATATTACACAATCAGGTTATATTATACAAAATGTTTTAATAATTAATATACTATAGTATATACAATAATATACTATAGTATATTAATTATTAAAACATTTTGTAGTTTTATTTAACATCAGCCCTACTTAGATTTCCAGCACGATTTCAAGCAGGAATTCGATTCTGGCAGGGTTCTCTTAACTTAAAACTAAATTTAACATCAGTCTCTCCTTTGCATTCTGTATAATGAATGACAGGGATACACTGTTGTCAAATTTAAGTTTAGGTTTAGAAAATCATACCAGATTCGACACCATTGTCTATATTTGTTTCTAAGGTTTTCACACACATCACTCATTAAATAAAACTAGTTTTAACGGGTTAATGCACAAAACTTTATCTCAAATAAAAAATTCTGTATTCTGACGATGCAGACCTGAAAAGGCTGCGAAATGTCAATAAATAAATAAAGTTTCGTGCATTAACCCGTTAAAACTAGTTTTAACCATTGTCTATGTCACTTTTTGTATGGAAAGAGTCAGTTTGTTCATAGAAACTTTGACAATGCGCTACAATTACAGAGCTGTCAAAGTTAATTAAAAAATTGAGCCTCAGATCTAGCTAGGCCAAGCCGTGTGTGCTTTATGAGGTTTTAAGGAGCACAAGATGGTGAGTTTACTGTCAACCATTGATGACAAACATAATGTATTATACCATGAAATGTGTGCTAACTACTGCAACATTGAACTTCTTTGATATATATTCTACTGTTATTATATATGTGAAAGTTGGAATGTTTGTGTGTTTGTTTATTTGTTACTCAATCAAGATAAAACAACTAAAGGGAAATTTTACACACATGCGGCTTATTATCTGGATTGTGACATAGGACACTTTTTATCCTGAAAAGTTTTTGGGATTCTAAGGTATTCACATAAAAGTTAAGGTTATGACGATGAAGTCTAAACATTATAAATGCAAAAGTTTGAATGTTTGTTACATAATGCAAGCAACAGCTAGTTTTTTATATTTTAAATTGGTTGGTTCTGTGAGTGACTAAAAAGCACTCACAAAACCAAACCAAGTTAAAATTTTGGCAATTTTTAAAACATATCAATTACTAAAACCATTTTTTAAATTTTCAATAAACTTTTTAGACCAATAATAAATTAAATAAATGCTATATAAATAATAATCAAAGATTTATAATAAATTGTATAATAAATTATCTTACCAAGTAAACAGATGATGCTGATTGAAGGGAATAATAAAGGTGAACACAGAATGGACTCCTTGACAAGGCTAATGCATTTCTCTCAGTCACTACTTGTGTAACCATATTTTTGTTGATCATATCAGATTTCTTCATTACTTTGATTGCATACATAAGTTCTTTGTTATTCTTTTTGTGGGCTAAAAATACCTTTCCAAATGCTCCACGGCTTATAGGCTTCACAATTGTGAAATCATTTATATCAGGGGCCTAAAAAGAAGTATTAAAAATCATGCAACCATCAATATGTTATAAACTTAACAAATCAAGTAGGTATATGCCCCTTATTCCTCAACCAAACGTTTTTATTAGTTTTAATGTTCTTCCTAAAAGGAACCCAGATTTTTGTAATAGACCATTCTCTTAAGTTAGATTACAAATTTATTAGTTGTCCACAAATTACATAGTTACCTTGGTAATCACATTTTCGCTATCGGCGTTTATTTTTTCCAATATCGTATGACAAATGGATCCATCTTCTAACTTTGAATCGTTAGAAGCCATATTTATTTAAATTTTATAAAAACACAACAAGAAAACCATTTCAAAAGTTTGAAATTTAAATGCAACGAGCCTAACCTAAAAATAAAATTTAATTTGACAACAGTTATACCCTTGTCATTCTCCGTACAGAATAACAAAGAGAGACTGATGTCTGAGACTGAGTTTTGTCGAAAAAGTCGAGAACCAATTCAGAATCGACACCTTTTTTGTTTTTTTTTTGTTAAAGGGAGAATCCCTTTTCAGGGAAGGCAAGGGGAACAATGCCCATACAGCCTAGTCTTAAATTAAATTATTCTGTTTTTCTTAAGATTAAGTTATAAGAATGTCGGTGTGACGCTTAGACATAGAGAAAAGTAATACACCGCTTAGACCATTAAACCACAGGACTAGCCTCGCAAGATCTTTCCCCTCTGTCAAGGTATAAGATCAAATGATCCAGTGCGTTCATAAAAACTACTTACAATCGATAGATTTCCACAGTGTGAGAATCGTTATCGTAGTGACAACAGCCCGTGTCTCCTCGCAAAAAATGCTCACCTGTGCCACCGAATATATACACTACGCGAAAAGAAGCGACACTTAAGCATGTGTGTTCTTAAAATCGCCCGCGGCTATGTGTGGGTGTCTGGAGGTGCGCGGGGGCGTTGCGCGGCGCGCGTGACGTGGAGAGGGCAGTCGCCGACTGCCTCGACCGAAGGCATGGCGGCAGTAGCGAAATAGTAAAATAATGATGTCGATTCTGGCATGATTCTCTAAAGCTAAACTTAAATTTGACAACAGTGTATCTTTGTCATTCTCTTTACAGAATGAAAAGGACAGACTGATGTTAAATTTAGTTTTAAGTTTAGAGAATCCTGCCAGAATCGACACCAATAGCGTTGCACTGCATTGCACGCACAGACTGACTACGCAACGGAATCTTATTATTATTTAGATAATAATAAGAATTACAAAACGAATCGAAAAAGGAGAAAATATATAAAAGTTAGCAATTTGTTATAGTGCAAACCTATCCTTCATTATTTACCCCAGTATCCTTGAATCAGTTTACATTTAATAACTTACTATGCATAAATATTCATTGGCACAAGTCTAAATTCCAAGTTCAACCCTAGCGCATACACGCTCTTGCTCAAGGTCACTGACGCTGGAACTCTCACGTACAGAGAGTGTCACCGCTGTGCCTGTGCCCTTTTAACGTGCAAAAAAAGATCAAACACCTCTAATTTACAAAAAAAAACGGGATATCATTTCACATGTAAGTGTTTTTTCTATATTTTAGTGCTTTTTTTCAATTAAAAATGAATTTTACAATAATCGAGAATAGAAACTTGCAAGTAATCGAGTGAGATCCAATTCGAATATGTGCCGAAACATATTCATATGATTTTATACCTTATAATAGAAAAATAGAGTCCATTTTAGCGACCTTAACTATTTAAGAGCGAATATAGTCTCTATTGCATGCTCCCCACGTGACTTGCAAACGCACACCCCACGAGACTAAATTTTTAATTATCAAGTTTCGACCTTAGGCCCCGCATTTAAGATTCGAAATAAAAATTATATAACTTGAATTGAGTGTAGCGAGACTATTTATTTATGACTTTTAAGTGATGGGAAATAAAATTGAAAAAATAATATCGATAAAATGGTTTTTTGTTTTTTTGAATCCGTAAGACACATTTACTCAAAATTAATACATTTTTTTTTGTTTTTAAGCATGTAATGGCCGCGTCGAAATACTTCTAGCCATTCTTAAGCTGCAAGGCTCTCTCACGTCATCTCTTCGCATTGTAGGTAACCCACAATGTCAAATGAATACTTTTACAAGTATTAAACATTTGAAAGAAGAAATTGCAATTATAGTTATATTTTTTTAAAGCATGTAACTGTTTGATGTTTAAATCTAAAGAAAATATAATTAGAAAAAAGTACACGCGGAGCAGTCAGCAGACGGGACTCCAACCCGCACCCTTCGCTATCCGGGTGAATGCGCTGACCAATTATGCTACCGTGGCCCTGATGGCCGCGTCGAAATTCTTGTAGCCATACTTAAGCTGCAAGGCAGCGCCATCTCTTCGCATTGTAGGTAACCCACAATGTCAAATGAAAACTTTTACAAGTATTAAACATTAGAAAGAAGAAATTGCAATTATAGTTATAATTTTTTTTTAAGCATGTAACTGCTTGATATTTAAATCTAAAGAAAATATAACTAGAAAAAATAATAACACATGCTTGTGCGTGCTTGCGTATGTTATATGAACGTAACGTACGTATGTATTTTTATACATAAAAGCCAGAGTAGAGAAAAAATACGATAAGACAGCTGGTGGTTTCATGACGGTTTAGTAAAAATGAGTTTTTATACTTTAACATTGGAATGGTGGCAGGAGTGTTCTAAAAACAGACCAAATAAACCCAGACTTGAGGGATCTTTTTGGTAACATTGAAGAATTCACTATTCACCTCCTGGCTTCATTATCAGACTGGCTCAATGATATCAGATTATTGTATTGTCATCCAAATTACATACACTTACCAAGTTTTGAATCAATATGAAAATAAGAAGTAGATTGAATTCGACATTCCAGATTTGTTTACCTAGTTAATTACAAGTGAAGCTAATATAAGTGTGTTAAAATATGATAAGTTTTGACTCGTTTGCCATAAGCTCCTAAAAGATATGAAATCATCAACAGATCAAGATCTGTATTGAGAATAATTGTAATAATCATAATAATGTTAAATAAAAATGAGTGTAGAAGATTATTTGAGTTCATGTTGTACTTTTTTCAATAAAAGTTTTAATCTAATGTCTTAAAGTATTTTTTTTTTCATTTTAATTTACCTCTGGCCATTTACACTTACAGTAAGTAGCAATATTTTTTTATTGTCGAAATCGTTAAATTTAACACGCATTTCTGGACAAGTCTGTACCTATGTTGAAACGACTGTTTGACAGATAAAAAGAAATGAACATATATACATAAAACAAATGACATTTAAGATTTTCTCCCACGAAACGATTTTCTAAGTTTAGCAAAAATTATAAGTGATTGGGTAATTGTGCCAGTGGGAGTATTAAAAGACCCGGAGTAATTTTTTCCGTTGTCATATTTTTATTTTATAAAATAATCTTTGAGAACAAGAAAAACTATCGATATTGTTATTTAAAGAAAACTTTAATATCGATACCGAACTTTCCCTAGTTACGATTACTTGTGATTGTCATTAGTGTGCGTAGGTGAAAAAATATATTTAGCTACTAGCGTTCGTAAAGGATGCTAGGCAGGACTGGCCCACAGTTTAGAATAAACTACAATGTCACAATAATGCAGTGATGCACCCCCGTCGCTCTGCCACCTCCTGATAAGTACTCACCTTGTAATCATAATCATGTCTCACAGGCGTTACTGGTCCACAGCTTGATATAAGTCCACAAATATCCAGTGTTGGTGTAATATCACAATATTTCAGTGATGCATTTCAGTTTCTTCGATGCTTTTAGAAAGTGAACATAGATTATACATTAAAAATTACAAGTTAACTTTTATTAATAAATTATTAAGGAATAAGTCTAACAAATTTATATTGCATTGAAGAAAGTTTGTAGAATAGTCTGTTTTTAAGAGTAAAAAAAATGTTTCTGATGCTCGTACCACTTGTGATATCTTTGTTAGCATTGCTGAAGTGGACGTTCAGTAAAATTACTAGGTTCATTCTGTATTTGACCCTGTAAAGTTTATAAAAGATATTGTAATATAAATTTTTTTGAGATAATTATGACTATAGTAGAAATAAACTATGTTACAACACAGAAAATATTTTATTCATTGGCGAAAGGGCTGAGATGGAAAGCCAGGCAGACAATCATACCAGAATTGGAAATAGGAGCATTGGCACAGCATCCTGCAGCAACAGGCGTCATGTTTTAGTAGTTTTACAGGAAACTGTCAGCTGTAAATTGATGAGAACATACATAAACATAACTGGTTTATGGTGGGAGTCCAATCTTTACGTTTTGTTGCACTTATCCAAAGTTCCTTCATCTTAGCACATTTTGGAAGCCCATGAAATAATTAAAACACATAATGTAATTGCTTCTTGATTCTCGCATCCGTCTGCAAGATATCGCACAAAGAAATTTACAGGTTTTTAAAAATTGCCCACGTGCTACTATTCTCGTGAAAGGCACATGCAATATGTAGACAATCAATTCATTATAAATACGGTGACGTCACGTGGCTCTTGGCAGAGGGCACGCAAAATAACTGAGGTATAACCGAATTATTGTTTTGTAACTTGGTAAATACTTATCATTGTTTTTTTCTAGCGACTTCGGCCGCGTTAGGTTAGTTTTTTCCCCACAAAAACCTAACATTTTTCCGGGATATAAAGTATCCTATGTCTCAATCTAGGTCGAAAAATATATGCGTACTAAATATACAAATCTGTTAAACCTTTTAGCGTGAAACTGAAGTCTCAAACATCCATACAAACTTTTGAGTTTACAATATTAGTAGGATAGGATTGAAGTCAAACAAATACTGTTGGTTATATACTCATGTTATTGTACAGATGTATCGCAATGCGGGCGTGCCTCACGCATAAGTAAAATTTTAATTAAGCTTGGCATAAGCGCTTGCCCTTGTATGTGGACTCTGGTGAGGATGCTCCATATTCCAAATTTATGTATGTACGTACATACCTACTATATTTTGCGAAATACAATCATACTTACGTATTCCTTACATAAATAAATAAACATTTTTGAAATTTATGTTTTCGTTTTATTCATTCTATAAAATCAGCAACTCCTTGCAATATTGATAGAATTTTATTTTTTTTATACTTAGATGCATAGTTATTGGTAAATCAAATCAGGATCTTCAAATATAACACAAGGGAATTAAAAGAAAAAATACAGACACATCGTTTCCTTTTTAAAATCATAAAAAATAAATACATATTAATCTTCCATTCTGGATGCTGCAACGCATTGGCTAAAAGCTTGTACTAAAGATGAACACATAAGAGGTTGATGTGAATTGTCTTCATAACATTGTAAAATCTGTAATAAATTACAAACATACTTATTTATATATTATTTTTATTGGAGCGAAACTACTAATGACGAAATGGACCAAAATGGCTGTTACGTTTTCATAGAGCTCTCAACCAATTTTTATACGTTTTTGTTAATCGAATCAACGGTTTAAGGCGTAGATTATGACAGAGTCGGAATTACCAAAATAAAAATAAATCTATTAACGAAATAATATAACGATAGATTTCACTAGAATGTTCGAAAGATAGTCGATGTTCACTTTGCTATTAGGCAAATGTACGGCCATAGTGCACGCAGGTTCAGAATCAGATTCAGACTCAGAAAACAAGCGCGAGAAATAAACAGTGTAGTTTAAGCAGGGTGGCCATAGTGGCAGCAGACAACCTGCTTAAACTACACTCGGGTGCGGTCAGAGTGCACTCAGATTCAGATTCAGATTCAGATTCCGAAAACAAGCGCGAGAAATAAACAGTGTAATCTAAGCAGGTTGCCTGCTTTTTCTCGCGCTTTGTTTTCTGAGTCTGAATCTGAATCTGAGTGCACTCTGGCCGCACCCTATATATTTCCCGCGCTTGTTTTCTGAGTCTGAATCTGATTCTGAATCTGCGTGCACTGTGGCCGTACCCATAGTGGCAGCAGGTTTCATGCGCAGGGTTCGGAGTCAGACACTTAACCGGAATGTTTAGGTCATTCTTGTTTCAGATACTGAATTCACTCGGACTGCAGGTTATAGTTGTTTATGTAACCTTTTTCTTGGTTGTGCTTTAAACGAACATTTAGTGTCATGCTTCTAGTTAGCGATCTTCTCTCGTTTCTTGATTAATATTTTAGAATTAACATAATTAATATAGAAGCGCTTATCGCGAAAGTTTTTCTTAACCCTGCCGTATGGTATAAAAGAGACAAGAATCATTCAAATATGAATGTTATTGATAGGTGCTGGCAAAACATCGCTGGAGAAATGGGTGATGAAGGTTAAGAAATACTTTTTTCTTGTACTCTCATTTTTAATACAATTTATTATAGTTATAATTTTTATTATTTTAAAGCATGTAACTGCTTGATGTTTCATCATCATCATGTCAGCCGTACGACGAAAACACGTATTGCGTCGTAATAATTGTTACAGAAAGTATAGCATAAAATGTAAACATAAATTAAACAACAGGTAACACATACCTACAGATCTTTTTTAGATACCTCTGGGTTCTAAAATGGCGACATTGGAACAGCAAACATCTAAAATATGTTCCCTTTAGTGATAAGTTCTTTAATTCAAGATTAAATGATGTTTCATGAAAGTGGACAAATTAATCATTTCATTTCATAAAAAAAATACTTGAGTTACCTTGGCTCGCACATCCATACAAGGTTTAATCTTTTGCAATTTTTCATTCGTTATTTTCGTAGACTCAAAAGTTTTATGCAATTGTTCTTCAACTGTTTTCTCGTATTCAGATTCAAGAATTTTATTTATTGTTTGATGCTCTTTTTTCAGATATTCTATTCTATGAGCCCAATAATCACCATCACCCTCCTCCGGCTGTGGCTCAATGGTTTTGTTATCATGGTAAACTACTTCGTCGTGAGGATCCTTCATGTGACAACAATGTATTTATTAACCTAAGCAGCTACTGTGAATGCATTTTGTATTGGGCATATTTTTTAACTTTTACCCTTAAGCCCGTTCCCTAATAGACGATGCGAAATAATGTTGTAGCATATGCGCCATTATATTCATACATGCAAGCAATTATGTGTACATACGTAGATTCTGGCCCTTTGGCCAGAGTCTACGTGTGCCTCTACAGATCCCACACCGGCGACGTTGAGACAACTCGACTGTTTGACCACCTTAGTAGGGCAGCAGATGATGCCCAGGCGCAATTTCCCAACGCAGAACTGGTGTTTTTGGGGGACTTTAACGCCCACCATGGTTTGTGGCTGGGCTCCTCCAAAACTGACCATGCAGGGAGCTCTGCCCATGCATTCGCTCTCACGCATGATTTGTCACAACTGGTTGATCAGCCCACCAGGATCCCAGATATAGCAAGTCAAGCGCCTTCTTTGCTAGACCTTCTGCTTACGACTCATCCGCAGGAGTATCAGGTTGTGGTTCGAGCCCCACTGGGTTCATCAGATCATTGCCTGATATCTGCCAAGGTGCCACAGGCCAAGACCCCTCGACCATTGGTGGTCAAACGCAGGGTCTGGCACTATGGGTCAGCAGACTGGGATGGTATGCGCGACTACATTGCGTCCATCCCTTGGAAGCAGCGCTGCTTCAGTGAAAAGGACTTATCGACCAGCGCCGTTGCTATTACTGAGGAGATCTTAATGGGAATGGAGTATTACATTCCACATTCTGATCTCATCAGTAAGGGCACACATAACCGCTAGTTCAATCGCGATTGTGCTGATGCTGTTTCTCGTAAGCAGGCGGCATATCGCGCTTGGACCAGAGGCCGCGCTCTTAAGGATCCCGGGGTTGACTCACTGAAAGCTGCCTATAATAATGCTTCCAAGTCTTGCAAAAAGGCTTACATCAGAGCGGATGCCCAACGTGTAGCACGTACTGGCCACGAATTGTTAACGCACCCTACGGGCTCCCGTGGTTTTTGGCGTTTGGCTAAGGCCGTGCAGCACAACTTCTGCCAGCCCTCGCTGCCACCTCTGCGATGTCCAGATGGGTCACTAGCTCATGAGCCGCAAGAGAAAGCTGATTTGTTGGCAAAACTCTTTGCGGCTAACTCCCGAATCAGTGATTGCAATGCACTGCCACCTACACTTCCTCATTGTGGCACTACGATGCCTGACATTAAAATCAGGCAACGTGATGTTCGTACGGAGTTGCAATCACTCGACGTCCGGAAAGCTAGTGGACCCGATGGCATCCCAGCAGTTGTGCTAAAACATTGTGCAGCGGAGTTGTCTCCCATGCTTGCGCGCCTGTACCAACTCTCTTACTCTTTGCGGCGTGTGCCGGAGGCATGGAGGGATGCCAATGTGCAACCGGTGCCAAAAAAGGGGACCGCTCAGACCCAGCTAACTATCGGCCGATAGCTGTCACTTCAGTGTTGTGTAAAGTCTTAGAAAGGGTCCTTAACAAACATCTGACCCGCTACCTAGAAGATTACTCTCTGATTCACGATCATCAATACGGATTTAGGCTGAATCGATCGACAGGTGACCTTCTAGCGTACGTGACACACATCTGGGGTGAAGCTATAGACAAGCGGAGAGAGTCTCTGGCTATTAGCCTTCCTGCATATGGTCTGCCTGCTCATCTCTGCGCCTGGGTAGCTGACTTCCTGCGTGAACGTAGAATTCGTGTCCTTACAGACGGATGTAGTTCGCAGTTCATGTCAGTGAATGCCGGTGTTCCTCAGGGCTCCGTTCTATCCCCTACACTCTTTCTGCTGCATATCAATGATTTGATTCCACTTGCGAATATTCATTGCTATGCAGACGATAATACAGTGCATGCGAGATACTTTGGACATGCAGCGGCTGGGCAGGTAGAAACCAAGGAGAAACGGGAGAATCTTGTCGCTGAACTCAATCAGGCTTTGGACCACATTTCCGAATGGGGTACCAGCAACTTGGTTGAGTTCAATAATAAGAAAACTCAGGCCTGCGCTTTCACGGCAAAAACATCGCCATTCCTTCCCCTTCACTCTCTTCAGGGCACAACACTGGCGTTACAGAGCAACGTTACCATGCTCGGTATGGAAATTAGCTCAGACCTGAATCCAAAGGACTACATCGAAACCGTGATCAAAACAGCTTCACGCAAAGTCGGAGTCCTGAACAAGGTGCGGCGTTTTTTCACGCCCGATCAACTGTGCTTGTTGTACAAAACGCAAGTGCGGTCCTGCGTAGAATATTGCTCGCACCTCTGGGATGGCTCCGCTAAGTACTTACTCGATGCCTTGGATAGGTTGCAGCGGCGCGCTGTCCGTATCATTGGCGATGAAGAGGTAACCAAGAAACTCGAGTCTCTACAATTACGCCGCGATATGGCATCATTAAGCGCATTTTATCGTCTATACCACGGCGAGTGTTCTGAGGAGTTATTCTCCCTTATCCCTCCATCACCTTTTCCTCAGAGGACCACGCACGCTGGCCTTCGTTGCCACCGACTTACTGTGGCCATTATTCCTACACGAACAAAGAAATTTGGTGATTCATTTCTTTGTCGTACTATTCGTAAGTGGAATTCTTTACCCGCGCAAGTGTTCCCTCCTTCCTATAACCTGGGGTCCTTTAAGAGAGGCGTGAAGAAGCATTTTTGCAGGCCAGCAAGGTGAGGATGATTGGTGCAGCAGTTTATAACTGCTGTACCAGCTATCTTCGCGTTTGGACTTTATTACCACTAAACATCAGGTGGGGTAGAGTCGTTTGCCTACCTTATAAAAAAAAATCAAGGAACTTATATATTACTAACGGACGCCGAAAACTTCGTCCGCGTTAACTTTAGTATTTTGAAAATCCCTCAGAAATTTAACAATTTTGCGGTTTAAAAAATAAGTAGGTATCCTATGTCTCAATCCAAGTCATAAATTAATTGCGCACCAAATTTCATCCAAATCTATTTAGTAGTTTAGCATGATTGAGTAACAAACAAATAATAATAATAAAATATTAGTAGGATAGGAACTGAGTTTCTAAACGGGTACTCTATTTGCCCTCTTTGTCATTTTTGCTCCACTCTTTGTTGGTGGAAACTGATATAAGCATTTTTATTGGGTAACGGAGTCTTTAAGAAAAACCCCCTTATTTTATGTACACGATGACTGCTCCGCTAGACATCTCTAGTTCATTCCTTTTTGGTGGTGGAAAACGGGCTTAAAAGTGGGTGGACGAAGTGATAAATAACAACATAATTCAAAGTTAAATAATAATAAATAAACTCACATCTGATAAATCAACTAGAACTGTTACATTGTCACCTTCTAATGACTTTTGTATATTTAACGCTGATGTTAATGCAAAAGTATTATCAAAACTAACACGTCTTGTATCTTTACTTGGTAGAATACCCATCACTGTAAATTTAAATAAACTGATCAACTGTAAATTGATGTTCATAAGTCAAAGAGACGGTGGGAGACATGGAGACCACTAAAAAGTGGTGATAAAACAGTACAGATTACAGAAGATTTCATCGAGAAAGTAATACATTGTCCAACTCCGATACCATACCGGTATTGCGCGTCGATAACCGTTATGTTGGCGGCAGCATCGGAATCCACGAGCTGTCGGACGATAAAGTTTTGTATGTTGCTATACTGCTGTCCTGGTATAGAATGAAGTAAGTAAAGCCAGAAACATATTAACGTGTCGTGGCGTGACGTGGCGCATCGGTTTCATACATTTATTATGGGTTAGAAAGAGATAGAGAGGTTAAAGCGTCGACACGACACCAAACGTAAATATGTCTCTAACCATAGTAAATGTATGAAACCGATGTGCTTCTGGCGCGCCACGACACGACACGACACGTTAATATGTTTCTGGCTTAAGTAACACTTTTCAAGAAATGAATGTATAGTAAAGTCAGAAACATATTTGCGTAACGTGGCGTGTCGTGTCGCGCCAGAAGCACATCTTATCAATTTACTATGGTTAGAGATTGTGCGTTTTCAGATACTCGCATATCAGACTTTAATGCTGTTATGAGATAGCCTCTTTTTGGTCACGAATATGTATTTTTGATAATAGCATAATCAATGGACTGGATAATCCTTTATTTAAATACTGGATTTCAGTGCACCAGAGTGCGAACCTAAAATGACGTAGGTAATATTATACTACCTGTTTTACTTTTACTATCCTTTTATGAGGTTATTTTATTTATTTCTGAAGTGAAACTTTTTTAGGCACGCTTGACTTGGGGGGTAAACTGGCGAATGTGTTACGATTTCGCGTTACGATTAGTGTCATCGGTGACTCAATGGTAAACAATGAATAATACCCATCACAAAATACATGAATGTAGTGCTTGGTGGGTGATAACGGACCCAGCGCGGATTGGTGGGTGATAACAGACGTGAGAACTTTATTGTACTGTTGACCACCTAACAGAAAAAGCTTACTAGATACATTTCGTGCCAAACACTCCAAGAAAGTTTAGAATGTGTCAAACCGACATTCTAATGTAAAAAAGATTAATAAAACATAAGATACGTAAGACAAGGCTGTATGTACTTTGTTCCCTACGCCTTCCCTGAAAAGGGAGAATGTTGAAAAAACACAAAAATAGTGTCAGTCAGTGTTATTGACAGTGAGTGACAGTTAGTCACAGACAGTGTTGCCAACTCTACGTCTTTTTACGTAGATCTACGTATTTTAGGCCTTTTCTGCAAACCTACTAACTTCAGTCCCAAAATCTACGTATTTTCTTTTAATTTGTACAAATTTGCAAAATAACATAATTCACTAGAATAGGGAATCATATTTTCCGTTACTTATAAACTATAAAAATGTTTATTTCTTATAGTTTTTGGTACGAGGAACTTAAATACATCGATTTCACTTCACAAAATCAGAAGATGGCTGTAGGAATCTAATTTGAAAAAAATATTTTTAGTCTATACTTTTTAAACACTGAAAACGCTGTCCGCCATGATTGTGACGTCACAAAATTTGTAAACAATTAAACGTCATTGTTGTGTTACTATGGTTTCTTTCTTCGGACTAAAATATATCTAAAGACTCTTACATCTTGTAGAAGAGTTTCCGTTTATTGGTTTTGTTGACTAAATTAATGCTGGACGCCGAATTAGTAAAAGCAGAAACGACAAAGCTCTCTTACTTAGTAGGTACATTAATAAACTTAAAAATTTTATTTATAAACTTAAAATATTATTGAATCAGTACTTACACCGAAGTGATCTTTGCAAAAAGAAATGACTTTCAGTCGATAAAGTTACAGGATTTAGAAAGTTTTAAACATGTGTTCATGTGTAGATATGTTTATTTCTCTGGGCAATTTAAACCACAACTTTTCTGGAGTCTTTAACGTTGTGATTCTACATTCTCGCATAATACAATCATGATAATTACTACAATACATTTTTTTCGGTCTAATATAACAATTATTAACCATTTAAAACATATTTTCAAAAATGTCTTTCAAAAATCAACTACCCTTTGATAACAGTTTAACTTGTCATTCTTTATACAGAATGAAAAGGAGAGACTGATGTTAAATTTAGTGCTAAGTTTAGAGAATTATGCCAAAATTGACACCTAGCAGCGTCTGTGTCTGATGGTAAATGTCTACCACAGCATGGTAAATGCTGCCAATGTAGCGTCTTCTCCAAGAATTCTATGTTCTATCTCCTTTAATTAAATAAATTGTATATCAAAATACTCGTTTTAACGTTTTTCTCTCAGAAAAAAATACGTAGATCTACGAACTTTTCATATGCAAATTTTACTAATTCTACGTAATTTTGTCATCGGGCCTACGCCTTTTTCAAAATCCGAGTTGGCAACACTGGTCACAGAGTACCTTATTATATATAACCGAGTTAGTCTAACAATGCAATGGATGGATGGACATTTTAATTCTTATATAAATTGAATTTTGTCTTTGATCATAATATTATCATCGATATAACATATATTTACAGTAGTCTATCCAATTGTGGCAGAAAATATATAAATTTATTCTAACTTGTAGTCTATTAACAAACCTAAATTATATTATTTTGTTTGCCCTGTTGTTCCACAGCATGTCTTTGTACGATGATTTAGATACAATAAAAGCTAGGACCACGGAAAAGGTTGCTGGGTGGTCTTCAGGCATAAAATTGTTACAGTCGCAACTTCAGCTTAAAAAAGCAGCTGTAACTCAGCCAAAAAGAGAGGCACAACGGCGTTCAACACAGGTAACAATCAGATTGAGCCTTTGGTTGGATATACTATAAGTAATTTTTCTATGTCTCTTTATAATATAACTTGTTCCGTGTATGTTTGTTATTTAAATGATTTTTTACTGTCTTAGGTCTTGACCCCAGTTATTGATTTGAAGAGCAAACCAAAAGATGATGAAGAATCCAGTTCTAATAGTCCAAAATCACAACCTCGTACATTCACAGCCTCATTGAATGTTCGGGATTTTGACTGGAATGTGCCTAATGAATATGATCCAATGTGGCCTAATGATTATGAAAAGGTAGCCAAAGGTGAGGGTCCCAGTATATATTTATTAAAATGTGTAGACAAAGAAATATATAAATCTATAACAACAAAAGTTTCATCCTATTTTTTAATACAATTAAAATTATATTTTACTTTAGAATGCTGATGACAGTCATTTTAGTCTTGATAGGTACATGCAAGGTTGAGGTAAAGTTAGGTCTCCAGCAACTGTTTTGCTCCACACAATCAACATTCAATAAAACCATCTACACAAAACTTTGTTTCACTACACATAATAGTTTGCATCAAACATAGTTTTTGCTTTCTGAGCCTGATGGAAAACATACACAAATTACCCCCGTGCGAGTTGATGGGCAGGGTATTCTTTTTGGCCATTATGTGTTTTCAAAAAAACTTTTGCTGGAGATCTGGCTTTATATGATTACCTTATATTTTTGCAGAAATGCAAGCAAAGAGACTTCAGTTAGATGGCAGTGACAGAAACGAGAGGTCTGAAAGAAAACGAAAGAGTAGATTTGGTGATGAAGAGGACACCATTCCTGAGAAAACCTTAGTAGCAATGGTAATATTTTAACAAGACTGGTAGATATTTATACTGTATCATAATATTGAATTATGATAGTTTAAATATCTCTCACAGTCATCACAATTACACCTTATCATCAGCCTATTAATGTCCCCACTGCTGGGGCACAGGCCTTCCCAATTGACTATAGTATAGTGAGATTGGGCTGTGACCCACCACGCAGCTCAAGTGCGTATTTGTGGGTATTAACGACTGCAAATGCAGCCAGGACCAAAGTGAATATGCTTAACGTGATTTCTGAGGCACGGAGGAGCTGAAGAGTATAATGACCATTGCAAAAGTTGTTTAACTACCACAATTGCAGGCAGAACGCGCTATTTACCTGCTCCGTCGAGTTCCTTGGTCTTCAGTTAAATACACTATAACATTATTATATATCACAAAACTATCATTTTATGTCTCTTTTTTATTCAATTATTGGATTTGAATGAAATTGGTATGAATTTAAACATATAAGATAAAAATATAATAATCAAAAAAGTATTCTAAGTGAATTCACAATACAACTCTTTTTGAATTGTCCATATTCTTTCCCTACTATCAGATAAGGACATTTATTTAGCTGTGGAGAAGAAACTGGTGAAAGAAACTTCACAGCATTAAATAATTATGTAGCAATATTTACAAAATCATAAATTGTTACGGTGTCAATACAAAATCATATCATCTTCATCATAATTACAGAAAAAGCGTGCCGGAACGTTTAGAACAGTTTAAATCCAATTTTTGTCTAAATGAGACATCTTATAATGGGCTTCATTAATATATTTTTTTATTAATAGTAGCTTTTTTAACTTTTTGACCCTCCATTTTCGGATATTGCTAGGTACTTAACTGCGTACACAAACAACTTTAAATGAATGAAATAAATAATATATTATCCATAAGAGGTTGTGTAGTGTACATCTTAATATTCTTATTTTTATTTTCAATAGCAACCAGAGGAAGAAGAAGCTGTAGAAATTTCAAAGAGATCAGCCGGAGCTGCTATAGCACCACCACCTTCATTGACCGTTGAGACAGCGTCTCCGCCACCTGCTGCGCCCATCGCTACTCCAGCCGCTGGCTTTTCATTAGGAGGCTATGGAGCTAGCTCGGTGGCAGCAAAGATCATGGCTAAATATGGCTTCAAGGTAAATAAAATAATAATGCTGTTAATAATAAATAGAAATATGACTTAAAGGTAAATAACTAATTAATAAAATAAGTAATACTAATTAATAAATTGAGGTGAAAAGTAGGGTTTTTATTTTTCTGTAGCAGATACATATTCTGATTTATCTTGAGGCTCTCTGAAGTTTACTAGGAAGAATTTATGATTTTTGTATGTCATAATTTCATACAGGAAGGTCAAGGTTTAGGCAAGAAGGAGCAAGGAATGTCAGTGGCACTTCAAGTTGAGAAAACATCAAAACGAGGTGGTCGTATTATTCATGAAAAGGATGGCACTGTGATGCCTCCACCTGCATTCGCCATGCCTACGCCACCTGGTCCAGGTATACAAGAACAAACTAACAGTCAGTTTCAATAAGTCAAACTCCAGTAAGAGATACGCCTATTAGAGTTGTGCTGTTAAAATATCTAGGTAGTTATTTTCAATATTGACATTATAATAAAGACTGTTGCTGAAGAACAAAACCAGATTATCCTTACCTTTTCCGGAGCTTGATTATTGAAACTGGCCATAAGAGCCTGCGCTGCCTTAAGCGGGAGCAGTTTGTTTCATCTTATTTCATAGAACAGCGCGGGTGGGCGCGTGTGGCGGGTCTCCCGCGCAGCGCTGTTATATGAAATAACATACAAACTGATCGCAGAGTGGGCACCCGCTCCTTGTTCCCTCCCGCTTAACGTAGCGCAGGCTCTAAAGGCTAATTTTTCAATTCCTTGATAGTATTTGTCCTTTATCGTAATAAACGGACAAAATGAAGAGTTGTGTTCATTTGTGATTCATGTTAATAATGATGTTGGAGATGACTTATTTTTGATTATATCTTGAAAAATATATTTTGCCCAAGGAGATTTCCGATGGGGAAAGTCATTATAATATATTATTATTATATTATAGGTGCGTCCACACAATTTCCTCGCGAGCCATTTGCCGCACGAGGAAGGTGCTTGCTCTGTGTGGACGCGTCTTTCAAAACAAATTTGAAAAATACTGTCTGTTTCTTTACAGATTCACCAAATGCATCATCTGATCCTTCACAACTTTCGAAACAAGAACCTTCAATTACAGAAATAATGAAATCACCTAGCAAAGTTGTACTTTTAAGAGTAAGTAATTAATTTGGCTTGGCTTTGTTTCTTCATACTTTTTTTTATTAGTTTGTCTGTTTTATAAATAACTAGAGTTTGATGCAGTGTTTGTACCTGTTTGTACCAAACTTAAGGACTTTTACTACTACACTATCCATATTGCTGGATCCAAAGAGGACTGATCAGCATGTCCTGGAACTAATAAGTTACTCACTCCCGCAAACAAAACGGTAGCAAACAAAACGATCCCACACCGAAACCGAGCCGGTCAAGAAGTGGCTCTGGTTTTAGAATCTGAGGCCCAGATTTTGTATGGAAAAAGCTAGTTTGTTCTTACGTCCGATATGGGCGCTGCTTAGTTTTCATAGAATCTTTGACGATGCGATACGTTACGGAGTTGTACAGATTCGCCACAGAAACCCACACCGACTCGTTAGGAAGGTGCAATCAGGGCAGGACGATATTTGGTGTGCACACTGCCATAGAGTATCACTAAGGCGTTGAGCAGACGACGGGGCGGGGCGGGCATTTTGTCCGCGAAGCAATAAAGACCGCGTCTGCCCGTTGATGTCTGCGGCTGCCCGCGCCGCGTACACAAAGCACACGACGGGCAGAGGCGGTCAGTTTAGGACGTTCGTTCTAGTGAATAGTCCATGACCGCCCCGCGCCGCCGTCTGCGTTACTGCATATAAACTGGTTTGTATGATCCACGGCGGGTAGCCGCGGAAATGCCGCGCCGCCAGTGCCCGCCGGGCACCCAAGGCGCGGTCTTTTTGACCGCTGTGTGCGTTTGAAGTATAGGATTCACTTTGTGCTATTATTCGCGGCGAAATTGACCGGCCCGCCCCGCCCCGTCGTCTGCAAAGCGCCTAAAGGTAGTAATATTAATATATTTAATTGAAGATACGACTTTAACCATCATATTTTTCAGAACATGGTCGGACCTGGGGATGTGGATGAAGAACTTGAGCCGGAAGTGAAAGATGAATGTAACACGAAATATGGAGATGTAATGAAAGTATTGATATATGAAATGCCTAATGCCCCATCAGATGAAGCAGTGAGAATATTTGTTGAATTCAAACGCATCGAAAGCGCTATAAAAGCAGTCGTAGATTTGAATGGAAGATTTTTTGGCGGGCGGCAAGTTAAAGCTGGATTTTATGACGTAGAAAGATTTAACGCCCTTCATCTGACTGAATAATTTATAAACTTCAAAAAATGTGTGTTTTATTTTTCCTTTCAGTATTGTTAAAAAATGGCAAGTTCGTGCTGAGCCGCAATATACATACCTACGTTTTCGTAGTTGTCGATCACAAAAGCGAAATCCGCAAACTTAAAGCACAAAATAGATAATACCCAAAGGCAATCTATTTTAAAAGTGCGCTCGAGGAATGTACACTAAGGCCCGTATTACAGAATGACAACTAAGGCCAATATTATAGAAAGATTCTCAGGCCCGTATTATAGAAAGATTCTCAGTAATTAATCTAGTCTTAAGCATAGTTAGAAAGGGATGTCGCTATATTATATAGCACATAGCGACATCCCTTTCTAACTGTACTCGAGCAAAGGCTCGCGGACACGATATTTCGGACCAGTTGGATCGTTTTCGGTTATAATAAGTTACTCTGTGGACCACAGCGAGCGCGAGTTCCATCGTGTCCGTGATGCTAGCGTACCCACGATCAATATACGGTTTTTCGTTATGCCATTAAATACTACGTAAATAGTGCCAAATTAGTGTAAAAAAAAAATAGTGGGCCCAATTCTGGCGTGCCAACTTATATCTAAAACTAACTAAAATTGACATAGAGTTGTCAAATTCAATTTGGTATTCTGTAATAACACCCTATCTCTAAATTTAAAATTGACGTCGCTAAGTTATTCAACTTAGATTTAGATGATTAAATGGTATTCTGAAACGCGTTCTAAATGTCATATTTTCTCTAAAATTAGAAATGTCACACTAAATTTAAGAAGGACCTACGGAGGTCCTCTCTAAATTTAAATGTGAATAATCGGGCCAAATATTAAGTAAATGATTGATGTACTTAAATTTTAAACTTGTTGTTAAGGTTGGATATGGGTTTATTTCGTTAAAAAAAGCCATAAATTTTATACAATAATGAACGACGACGGTGCTAATAATATATTAGCTATCTCTTTTATTTTTTTTAAAGGTAGGTAAGTCTATGTTACGATGCGGATTTATTATGAGCCTATTAATGTGTCATGAGTCACTACGCAGGCCTAATGCAGCTTAGGCTAATGACTGCAGATGCAGCGAGCAGCAACATAGAAACTCGAATTAATACATTTTTGGTTGGTCACCCATCCTAAGATCGGCCATTGTGAAAGTTGCTTAACTTCACGATCGCAGAACGAACGCGTTACACTTGCGTTATTGTGGTCTCTCGTAGGTAATGTATACGTATATCTTGTATAAAATACTAAATAATTTAAGGTCAAATCTTTTTTAACATAAATAAAAATCCACTTCATATAAAAAACAAGCTAAAGAGGTAAGATATCTATGTGCTAATTCCTTAAGTAATACCTACAGTACCTACTTATATCTAAAGTACATACTTAGTCAAATAATTAACAAATAATAGGTATGGTGTCAGTGATATGCATTTCAATCACCAATTCCAATCCAAATGTTATTTTGACTAAAATGTAGGACTTTAATTTATTATTTGTTCCTTTGTTTTTAGTGGTTTTGTTTTTATGAAGCAATTTTTAATATTTGTTAGAAATAATTTTATTTCCCACTTTTTATAAGCTAATAATAACCTAACACGAAATAAGTTCCTACTGTTTGTAATTGAGAAGTTTGCTTTTATATATCCGAAAGTGTTTGGCATTCACCAAATGAATAATTGGGATTTGGGACGATATCGCCAAAAACTGATAGAAACAAAAAAAAGATAAAAAAAATAGGTTACGCATCTCCGATTATAAAATAAATGAGTACAAAATCTTCACAAAACAGCCGAGGGGATAATTACAACCTCTGACCGAAACCGGAATTTATAACCGTAGGTACCTAGGAAATTTTCAAGGATGATTTACGTTAGACCGTGTCGGCCGTAGCAGAGTTAACGAATCATCATCATCATCATCAGCCTATTAATGTCTCCATTGCAGGGGCACAGGCCTTCCCTATGGATGGAATAGGGAGATTGGGCCATGACCCACCACGCGGGCTCAGTGCGGATTGGCGGGTGCTAACGACTGCAGATGCAGCCGGGACCAACGGCTTAACGTGCCTTCGGAAGCACGGAGAAACTCCAGATAGAAGATTTTCGGTCACCCATTCAATGACCGACCACTGCGAAAGTTGCTTAACTTCAACGATCGCAGCCGAACGCCCTGACCACCTGCGCCATCGAGCTCTTCTAGTCAACTCATATTAAATAATATATTTTTTAAGGATTATGGACACATTTACGCTATTCCGTGCGGTAACCCTCTGACAACCGAGCATCAAATGAAACAACGCTCGGAAAAAACTTGGTCTCGCTTCGGCTCGGCCACGGCCCGTTGCATGAATACAGCGCCGGCCGGCGCGGTGCCGCCGGGCAATCGTAGTGATACCTCAGACAAAACAGAAACGTTTTCCTCGGACGAGTACACTTACCGTGTTTACTTTATCTGAGTGATTATACTGCATCACGGCGCAACGGTACCTACCTAATTGCTCGGTCGAGGTATTAAACTTATGTTAAGTTTTCATATTTCAAAGATGATGAAGAACAACAAAGAATTACTGAAATAAGTCAAAATCACTGAATAATAAGTTTTTATTGCTAATTTGAGTAAACCGATAATTACCGGTTCAATGCTTTTACATAATCTGTGAATTCAATTTAGATGCTCGATTACATCTGTCACTTGTGATCTTAATTTAGTTAGTTCGCAATTTCGGAATACCAATTCACTAAACCTAAACTAAAATTAGCTCGCTACTTAGGTTTAGAGAATGTAACGCCAGAATTGGTCCCAGTGCCTCTTTAATTTAAGAAATAAAGACCATTTTTACTGTGTACGCTACCATGACGTCAAGCTAGCGTACTCATGGCCGACCCCAAGAACGGCATATATTTAAGCAACGAAATTGACACACAAAAATAGTTCGTAAGGGGCCATCCATAAATTACGTCACACTTTAAGGGGTATGGAGGGGGTCGACGAAATGTGACATCGTGTGACAAGGGGTGGGAGGTGTCCTAAATTTCGTGACGTCACATTTCAAATTAAATTAAAATCTACACACATCAAAAGTGTCTAGGGATCAAGCATTTTTATGCGGATTTCTTGAGATTGAGATGTGGCTTTGTAATAAATTTATGATTTTATAAATTTATATGGGTCCTTTTTGGTGCATTTCATAATTTGAATCAGGAACTGTGAATCAAATTCGAGTAAAAGATGAAAATCAGCTGTCAATATTTTCCCTATAAAAACATACAACGCATTGAAGACATTATTAGTGCTACTGTTTCCCTACTATTGATTAAAACCAACGTTATTATGGAGCGGCGACGTCATTTAAGCAGGGAAGAAATGCTCAGAGCCGTGGGAATGATAGAAGCTGGTTCCCGGCAACGTACTGTGGCTTTAGCTCTGAATACAAGTCAGAGTGTTATCAGTCGACTTTGGACACGATACCGAAGCACTGGTACCGTGGCTGAGCGCCATGGAGGACGGTATCGCTGCACCACACGGAGACAAGACCGATACATTCAAATCTTAACTCGAAGAGCTCCAACAATAACCGCCATGATGTTAGCCGTGAGGCTTCATCACTCTTCAGGGAACTTAATTAGCGACCAAACAGTCAGAAACCGCTTGCATGAAGTGAACCTTCATTCCCGAAGACCGCTACGGGTACCACCTATAGCAATGCACAATCGTAGGATTCGATATCAATGGGCTCTTGAACACAGAAATTGGGCAGAAGAACAATGGCGTTTCGTGTGCTTTTCTGATGAGTCTCGTTTTGGTATGAGACCGGATACAAGACGTATACGACACTGGAGAACCCCTGGACGCCAACAGCGATTAAAATCCTGCCAGGAAGTCCATCCTTATAGTGGTGGAACCATCATGGTATGGGCGGGTATTTGGATCGGCGGAAGAACTGAGTTGATTTGGATCAGAGGCAACCTCAACGCTCAAATTTATGCTGAGACGATTGTATCAGACGTCATCGTTCCTCTACAAGTGCAAATCGGTCCCTTATTTCAGTTAATGCATGATAATGCACGACCGCACACCGCAAGAGTTGTAAGACAGACTCTCGCCGCAGCTAACATCAATGTCCTGCCCTGGCCTGCTCAGTCGCCAGACTTGAACCCGATTGAGCATGCATGGGATATGCTACAGAGAAGAGCTCTGCCGAATATGGAGGGTATCCAGTCGCAAGAAGACCTTTTTTTGTTGTTGCAACGAACATGGGCGGCCATTCCACAGCGTGATTTGGATGAACTCATTTTGAGTATGCCAAACCGATGTTCTTGTGTTGTTAGTGTTCGCGGTAGAAATACGGATTATTAATTGTTTAAGTTACCCAATAAAATTTTAGAGAAAACTGTTATTTCAGTCTTTTTTTCGAACTTTTGTGTTAGTGGTTCAAATGTCAAAAATCCCTTTATTAGGAAAATGGCAAATTTCTTTATTAATGCAAAGGTGACTTGGTTTATCGTTACTGTGACAAACGAAAACACTTTATTTGATGAATCCTTAAAGAAAATTTTAATTAATATCAATCAGGAGAAAAGTTATTGCAAAAATATATGTTGATCCCTAGACACTTTTGATGTGTGTAAGTGTTGAAACTATTACTTTACGAAAGCATTAACAACCCAAACGAGAACAAAGTGGTGCTATGCCAGTTATAAATAATTTAAAGGAGTGGGATCAATGTCCATGGACTCAAGATTATTAAGTTTGTATCTTTAATTTAATTATAATGCTATTAATATTTTATGTTTTGTTAATTTCTTTAATTAACATAGTCAATCACTTTTTGTTCGGTATTTTTTTTGTTTTGTTAATTGTTTGATTTGATTATAATAATAATGAAAAAACAACTTAAATGGAAATAAAACTGATTACAGAACCGCTGTTTTCATTCAATGATTTCTAAATGTAAATTTGCAAAATATGTGACGTCACACTAGGGAGGGGGGGAGTCTTACAAATGTGACCAGCTGTGACAAGGACGGGGGGAGGGGCAAAAAAGACATGAAATTCGTGTGACGTAATTTATGGATGACCCCTAAATAGTGCCCTGGCTTTACAAAATTTCATAATCAATACTCTTAAAGTACCAAAGATATTGAACTAAACATTCTTAGCTGGCGTCAACCTGGCGTACCCATAATAGTTCTCATAGAAAATGAACTTTGATCGTTATCAATTCTATATGTATAAATAGTGTGTCAAATAGTGCCTCTAACAGTAAAAGTATTTTATGTGAAACCGCATCACAACAATACATAAAAAGAATCTTAAATTGGAACAAATGTATTGTAGTACAGTTGCACACAAAATTAATTTATGCACTAAGAAATTATCTATATATGTATTTTTACTAAAATAAATAGGTACTTTTTATAAAAAGATATTTTATTTCAATTCGAATTCACCAATCATAAATTCATATAAGAATTTCAACCTACCTACTAAGTACCTTACTTACCTGCTATACTACGAAAATATTATCACTTCTGTACATGACTGTACTTTATATATAAAAATAATTTAATTGCTTTTTTATATTGTTTTACTGTGAATTCACATAAAATACTTTTACTGTTAGAGGCACTATTTGACACACTATTTATACATATAGAATTGATAACGAAAAAAGTTCATTTTCTATGAGAACTATTATGGGTACGCCAGGTTGACGCCAGCTAAGAATGTTTAGTTCAATATCTTTGGTACTTTAAGAGTATTGATTATGAAATTTTGTAAAGCCAGGGCACTATTTGCGAAGTATTTTTGTGTGTCAATTTCGTTGCTTAAATATATGCCGTTCTTGGGGTCGGCCATGGGTACGCTAGCTTGACGTCATGGTAGCGTACACAGTAAAAATGGTCTTTATTTCTTAAATTAAAGAGGCACTATTTTTTTTATTTTTACACTAATTTGGCACTATTTACGCAGTATTTAATGGCATAACGAAAAACCGTATATTGATCGTGGGTACGCTAGCATCACGGACACGTTCCACTCGAGACTCGCGTCTGTGAACTCTTCTGTGCAAAAATAGAGCAACAAAATGAGTCTGAGGAAGTAACCTCCACCTTACAGAAGGTGGTGGAGGTTGCTTCCCCAGACAGGCGCTCCAATTGGAGCGGGAAATCCTCTATACCCTACCTCTTTAAAATATCTCTCTCATCCCGTTTAAAAGTCACACATATCAACTCGGTGTTGTGCGAGGAACGTCGGGGTAAAAAGTTGTACTCAGGACGTAGGTTTGGAACGCAGCCCAGCCCTAAAAGGTACTCACGTACTCGAGTACTCGATATATTATGTTCGGATCCACAGTACTTGAGTACAGGTTTCGAGTACTCAGTCGTTGTACTCATACAGTGAAGTTAGTTACGTGAAGTGTTGATGAGTCGGTGCAGGTTTGAACGTGTTTATGTTTCCTACTCGGCCGATCTGTTATTTATTTCTCATTTGAGATGTTAACAAAAGTTTAATTACATATTTATTTCTTATCAGTAATTACCTATTTTAATTAGTCGAACTCTCGGTTACCAGTTTAACTGTAGAATTTGTGTAAAGTTTTACTGTTTTTTAACTAGTGACTTTGTGATAGGATGGCTCCGAAGAAAAAATCCGAAGCTTGGAATTTTTATATTATTTTAACAAATAAAAAATTGGAGTGTAAAAAAATATTTGTTAATTTTGGAAACACCACAATTTGAAAAAAATACATCCTTTGATTTATACAGCGATAATAGAAAAAAGAAAAAGCGAGCCTTACAGTAGTCGCGTATGATGTGAAACATTTGAAACCCCTCCTTATATTAGTAAAAAAAGAAATACAGTACAATCCGTTTATTATGACTTCGAAGGGAATCGATAAACACGTCATACTAAGCGGACGTCATACAAAGCATTTTTCTGAAAAAAGATTGTGAGATGAGTTTGATTCTCCATTTCCTAATCAGCATATTATTGCCAATGTAGTAGTAGAGTAGCCCAAGATCGATCTGAGTGGCGTGCATTTGGAGAGGCCTATGTCCAACAGTGGACTAAGATAGGCTGTTGATGATGATGATGATGATATTATTGCACCTTTTTCCTCAGTCGTAAATGCTTTACGACGTTGAGATGACATTTTATTACATAGGATATCACTAAAAACAATGCGTGGTGTTCAAATGTAAATTACTGAGATTCAAAACAAAAACGAGCCACGTGCCGAACGTTGTCGGGAATCAACGAACATTACCGTAGGTGTAAAGTACCATGTCGGTCACTATAAACAGACAAAATTGATTAAAAATGGGTCATAATAAGCGACATGTCACTGTAAGCGAAGTCATTATATCCGACATTGTTACAATGAATTTTATATGAAAACCAAACTTCGTTGTGTAATTACATCATAATAGGCGGTTGGTCAATATAGGCGGAGTCATAATAAACGGATTCTACTGTAAAAGCTACTACAAAAGGAAAAAGCCATTTGAACATTATGTTCTAAAATCAAATCAAATAGCGCGCGCTTTCGCGACTTCCTATTACACACTTCCGTCTCATTTCACGAAATCACTCCCACAAATTGCAGGAAAGCGAAAGGAAAGATGTTACACATCAAAAACTAAGCAAAATGAAAACGAAAGCTTGAATGAGAGTTCTGATTTGGACTAGGAGTCATTAGACTCATTAGTATCGCCATCTACAGGTCAATCAAATGACATTGACAAAGTACCAGTGAAAGGTTACAGATGACTTTTACGTCAAAAAATGCTATTCAGGTCAACTATTAGAATATAGACCGGGGGCTTATTAATATCATTATTATAATATCAATAAATGACTGATTATACATTTAATCTATTATTATTTACATATTTTCCTATCATTCATATAATATGATTTTTGATGATGATGATGAAGCAAATTCAAGAAATACTCGAGACCAGTAAAGTATTCGAATACTAGTGCTAGTGCTCGAATACCTGTCCGAGTCTTCCGATTCTAGTCCTAATTCGAATATTTTTTTAACGAGTACTAAAATACCCGAATACTAAAAATAACCGACTCGGCACATCACTGGTCTACGGTCAGCACTGATGCCTGATTGGTTGCAAATCCCCACAAATATAGGATTAAATTAGAATTTTAAAGATTAGAGGATATTTATTTAAAAAAAAAACACATCGCCCTATTATGCTAGTTTCATTTTTCGGCTTAAGTCGAGAAACTCCTCTCAAAGGAATAACTTGAATGCATTCGTATATTGCCTTATAAATTGAGTATTATTAATATGTTTTACGGCTCTGGATTCTATAAATTGAGTAGTCCAACATGTGTGACAACAGCTCGCACATGGTCGCCGATTTTTTGGGGCAATTTTATCTTCAAAACTCACAGACTTTATAAGCCAAAAGCCTAAATTGGTGAAAGGATTTCCGGGAAGATTTGGAGGAAAAAGAGATACCTACTTATTTGACAACATAACACTGCTGTACTGTCACTGTCAGTCAAGCATGGAAATTGTCCCTGTGCCCAGTACAAAAGCTTGGTTTGAAAAATCAGCTTTTATAAGTAGAAATTTTATAACTAGATTATGTAGATTAAGAATAGGTCACTGTAAATTTCCATGTCATCTTTATCGCCTTAAACTGAGCGTTAACTCAATTTGTAAATATTGTAAACATCCAAACTGTGATCTTCAACATTTATTCTTTGATTGCAAGTATTTTAATATTCAACGACTTCTTTTTATATGCTCTTGTAAAGATTTGATAGAGATAAATGATTTCCCTCAAAATGTAAAACATTTAATAAAACTAGTTTTTACGGGTTAATGCACGAAACTTTATTTATTTATTGA
This sequence comes from Chilo suppressalis, assembly GCA_902850365.2. NCBI lineage: Eukaryota > Metazoa > Arthropoda > Insecta > Lepidoptera > Crambidae > Chilo > Chilo suppressalis. Next base: position 18,753,901 of record OU963897.1, on the reverse strand, counting down.
CGTTTCGTAGCCTTTACAGGCTTCGTCGTCAGAATAAAACTTTTATTTAATTTGTCGAGCTACCTTCGAAAGACTTTTATTGAGCGTTCGAGAACGCTTAATTTTTACGCTTAGTTTCGTGCATTAACCCGTAAAAACTAGTTTTATTTAATGAGTGATGTGCGTGAAAACCTAAGAAACAAATATGTTAAGATTTAGAGAACTGTATAGCATTATTTATGATTTTTTCATTAATACATTTGGTCCCTTGTGATTGTTATGAATATGTTTAAAATTCTGTTTCTTTACGTTTTATTTTATATTAAGTTATTATTAAGTAATTAGTTGATTATGTTAGATTTCCCTGTTTTATTTTTGCTAATTCCTGTTGTTCATATCTTATTTTCACTAAGCAAGTTGTTTATGTTTAAGCTAATGGCCCTGGAAGCCAATGCTTTAAATAAATTAAAAAAAAAGTGATGACAGACAAGGAAAAATAAAAAATTTGGAAGAGTGGACGGAGTAATAATATAAAATTAATCCTATAAAAGGAACTAATGCATCTTGTTGTGAATTACAATAGTTAAATTTCGCTTTAACAGTATTTCTATGAGGTTGCAGTTTATATGTGATGTTATTCTAATATAATTCATAATTATGGCTTTTTATTCTTGTAATAGATACAGACTGCTCGTTGTCGTTTTATTAGGGTTAATAGTATGGCAAGTTTTTCAATTATTTCCCAAAAAACAGGTTCAATTGTCTCAGGTAAACGAGTATAATTATTTTCGTGCTTATATTTTGTAATCAAAATCGTCACATGATTTACCACGTTCTGTTTCTGTAGTTTAATCTTACTATGTTGCTGGTGTTTCCAATAACTACTTAAATTTTATTCAGGATATAGTTGAGCTAGAAGATGACAGATTTAACAAACACATAAAGGATAAAGTGAAAGTAAGAGTGTATTATGAGGCTCTCTGTCCAGATTCAAAACATTTTTTCATCAAACATCTGGGTCCAGTCACTGAAAAGTTATCAGACTTCTTAGATATTACTTTAGTACCATATGGAAAAGCTCAGGTCATCTTGATAATTTATGCATCATTTTTAATGAAGATTATAAGATGCAAGCATATTACTAAACAATACTATTAAACATATTGATTGCAGACAAAAGAGAGTCATGGAAAATATTTCTTTGACTGTCAACATGGACAAGAAGAGTGTTATGCAAATAAAATTCATGCATGCTCAATTGCATCAATTGTTAACATGACTATGGCTGTGAAGATGACAACCTGCATGATCATTGATAACTTGGATGCAGATGGAGCATTGAAAAGGGTAACTAAGCTTATAATTTATTTTGTAGACTTACTCACCTTGAGACATATTTATGTGAAACCATTCAGTTCAATCAAAATCTATTTTAAATGTCACCAAATTGAGTTTTTAATATTTTATTATATTAATATTCATGTCAAATTTGAAGTAAATCCATGCAGTACTTTTTGAGTTTATCCCGGATATACATACAGACAAATAGACAAAAATTCTAAAAACTATATTTTTGACTTCGGTATCGATAGTAGATTACACTTTAAGTATTCTGTTAAAAAAATATTCAATGTACAGTTTTGAGTTTCCTACCATTTTATTATATGTATAGATAGTTAATTTTATTTATCTTATTCTACTATAGTTATATGTTATGCTTTTAAATATATGATTTTCACATTGTTTTAGTGTGCCAAAGAGTTGAAAATTGATCCTGATCCCATCAGTAGCTGTGCCAGCGATGACAATGGATCAGAGTTATTAAAAAAATATGGTGATGACACACACATAATCAGTCCATCATTTATTCCTACAATAACAATTAATGGATCCAAAGATAATCAAGCAGCTATTTTAAAGAATTTACGGTTAGAAGTGTGTAAATTGATTGATATGCCTTTACCACCTGGTTGTTTGTGACAAACCAAATTTGATAGGGCAAATATGCACCAAATACTTAAAAAGTTTTTGTGAACTGGAAAAACTAATAATAATCAATGAAGATACTGTTTTAAGAACAATTATGCTCAATTTGCTAGTATTGTCTGTATCTATATTATTGATGAGATAACTTTACATCAATATGATTTGTAACTACTGATATGCTGTACTATAAAATGATGCATTTTGTGTATTTTGTTAATGAAATATAGTAAATAAGCTTAACATTTTTATGTACTCACTGAGTAATATCGAGTATTAGAATACCAAGATATAACTATGAATAATTTATAGTTATACATCTTTAATGAGTAATTGGTATAAATATCATATCACATATTTGCTATATAATTATGTATATAGTTAAAAAATTGCTGCAAACTAAAATGTAGGAGATTATATATTTTTTTTTTAAGTTTAGTAGTTCCTATAGTTTGATAATTTGTACTTTATATAGCTCTATTTACAGAACTTTGATAAACTGCCTGTGATGAAAATTTTTATTTTGAAAATGAATTGTGATTAGTTTTTCATTTCATATATAAAAATTGGTCTAAAATTATCCAATCTTAATAGACCCCATGTGGGTACAGTGGTGTGAGTGAGTGACCCCACGCAAAATAGGTACTGGGTGTCGAGTTGCGGAAACAGCCCGCCGTACTACTAAGACAGTGGTGTGAGGCCGTCTGGTAAAAAATATACAAAAGACAAGAAATCTACATCACACAAGATAGGAGGCTGTCTTAGCCAAAGTAACAACAATACAATCACTGAAAATAGATTTCATCAGTAGTATTTTGTCTTTGTGCAAAGGGTACTGTTGTGTTTTTCTACAACTTCTTATTTTTAATCCTTTGGATGCTAAGCGATGTTTTGTTTAATTTATATTCTATATACAATTAAATTATGTTGTGCTTACATCTTGGATTAGGGGCCTAGGCACGTATTTTCGCCAAAAAGCGCTAAAGTTTCTATGAAAACAAAGCAGCGCCCCTACCGGCTGTAAGAGCAAACTAACTCCTTCCATACAAAATTTGACGATGACGATACGATTACGGAACTGACAGTTTGTGCTTGAGCCTCAGGACAAGTTAATTTAACTTTACAATGAAAATATTTTCTCCTATGAGAATTTTACCAAATTATAATTTAAAGTCCGATGACGGCCCTACTCGGAGAAGTCAATTAACTATCAAGTTTGACTAAATATTTTGCCTTCGCCTTCTTCTCTGTAATAATATAAAAAGATGAACACATGATTTTAATTGACTACATTTCCTTAAGTTCTGTAAGTATGGCCATAATGTGTTTTCTTGGCCTAATGAGTTTGATCAGCATTTTGTCATTGTTAATGTAAGGTAAAATTCTAATCAAAATTGGTCTCTGTGACCTGCATTTACTTAGCTTATAATTAACTTTGAAAAGAAATCTTATTTGTTGTGTATTACCTTTTTATGGTTGTATCTACGATCAACAATTCTATAGATAACGTGTTAGCGCGTAAAATCCGTCCTGGTTTTTTTTTCTTTTTTTAAATTAGTTTCGTTAATACAAATCGAAGTAACTCGCTGGCCAATGACTGGTAAAAATATTTTATTTTGTGGGTTCGTTTATAAGATAAAAGGTTGTATGTGCGAAATAACACTTTGTTATTTATATACCTTATTCCTTTGTCAGATAGTTGTTATTAGGTTCAACGTCAACTGTTTTAAAAATTTATCTTTGTTCATTGGGAATCGATTTTCGCTGCATAAGTTTACACATATGCGGACAGTTTTTAGCTTTGATTTTGTATGCAACCCGTTATCTACAGAATTGTTGATCGAAGGGTTGTATGGCTTTCCACTCCATGCTTATAGAATGAAAATTTATATTTCCTTATTTATATTAGTTGTGAAAATGTGTGATTAATAAATAGTTATGATAGTATTCTATAATCTACCTAATGTGTTGTGTTCTGCTGCAATCAAATTATTGAAATGTACAGCATTATTAGCTCTTAAATTTTTACTATATATTGTTAAAAAGTATAGTTTTTATAGTAACAATGTAAAATACGTAACAACAATTTGTAGTTAAACAATTTGATGGTTGTATAGGTATTACTTTAGGAGCAAGAGCGAATGTAGTTTTTTTTTACTTACACACTGATGTGACTTACATACAATAAGTCTCCTAAAGTGGATGAATCTAAGATCAATTAAGTATTATATATTAATAATAGATAAAAGTGGGTATTTATAATTTGCTATATAGGTATTTACATTTCATTGTCTCAAATACTATGTTATTACTTAAATCATGTACTATTAGAATCTATTCGCTCAAACAGTTCAATAACTGGTATATGTTATCTTGCCTTTGTTTTTACCCTTATTTTTTATATATAAGAGAAACCTAAAGAATATATGTATTTTTATATACATTGACTGCTTTTCTTATTTACGTAGGTATAATCATAATTTCTACACCCAAATACTCCTGATATCAAACAAGACACTTAAAATTCTTTGAATTGTTTTCTAGGTACATAATTCTTATTTAAATGTTTACCTACTTTTTGTATAAATTTGATGTTGATAACTACCTATCTACGTGTATAATGATAAGAGGTGCGTTGCGCGTTTGTTTTTTGATCATGTACGTTAACTACAGTAGCCGTCGCGCGTCGTGTCAACGGTAGAGGGATACTAATGTACTCTGGTAGAGGGGGTTCGAACAAATAACTCGCCACGGGGCCGGATTATAGAGGTGTGGAGGCCTCGGGGCCGGATTATAGAGGTATGGAGGCCACGGGGCCGGATTATAGAGGTGTGGAGGCCCTGGGGCAACGAAGGTGTGGGGGGCCACATTTACAAATCTGAAACCTCGGGCCATTTACGATTTGCTCACCCCTGGTTGATGATTTGAAGCTTGATAATGGTGATGATTCTCTAAACTTAAAACTTTTAACATCAGCCTCTCCTTTTTAATCTGTATAGAGAATGACAAGCACACTATTAACAAAACTTTAAACCTTAAAGAATCACTCTAGAATCGACACCATTGTATAAATATTATATTTTATGGTAAAAATATAAAACTCGTATTGGGTTTTGTGCCTAATTTTATTATTCTTACCATTCATTTGGTGCCAAACTAAAATTTTTGGTTCTCTTATGAGATTTCTGTTGGGACTGACTGTAAAATTATGTTTCGATAGATACCAAGCGGTCAATCCGGTCTGATGCACTTAGGTACCAATTATGCTAGTGAAACTGTGTCAGAAAGAGATTCACCACCACCGCAGTCGAACGATAATGTATTGAAACGCCTGATATTGCAACAATAAAAACAGAACCAGATATAAATTTACCATCAAATATTTTCATCCTCCACCCCTACTACGCCAGTCCTTCCTGTTACTAAAAACGAAGTTGCAAGTATGACAATCATCGAAATTATCGGTGATTCCAATGATGATTACGACGATTGCTGCGTTGTTTCTGCAACTCCAGCACCTGATTTAAAACCTGTTATACCAAAAGTAGAAGATGTGTTGCCTTCTTATTCTCCTCCAGCATATCCACGCAACTCGGACATCGCGTCGGCTCCGATATCTTTGCAAACAGATGGCATACAGACAGTTGCTCGTACGCTTGTGAATACGCCGAATTTTCTGTTTGTTTTTGTTTCGTTTGACAAAACGGCGGATAGACTTCCGAACAAAATGACTTGTCCGCTTATTGTGATATGAACGACGAGCCGTCATGTTTTGATTACATTGCACGAGACTTGTCACATGGAAGTCGATAGGCGAGTACACAGATGAAGTGGCTGTCTCCTTTCACATCAGCAGTTCTCATTTGAATGACTGGGTGAGGCTACTGCCATGTAAGTACAAGGGTACAGCAGCTGGCTACTTTTTTTTTGAGTGTATATGCTGTTGGTCGCAGATGACCTTTACAGCGTCACCGGGTTTAGTTGGCTACTGTTACATCAGCAGCTCGCACTGTAAGGTAATTGCGTCTAATAAGGGCCGGGTTTTTGGAAATCGAAATAAATCAATGTTTGGAAGTGTGATAATTAGTACGACGTCATGATCAACCAAACTGTTTTTATTTGAAAAGAAAACGTTGCACAAAAACAACACACGAATGACCTATTATTTACAAAAAAAGTTTTTTTGAAATATTTGTTTCTTAGGTTTTCACGCACATCACTCATTAAATAAAACTAGTTTTTACGGGTTAATGCACGAAAACTTTATTTATTTATTGACGTTTCGCAGCCTTTTCAATTTTAAATAAAATCATTATTCTGACGATGCAGACCTGAAAAGGCTGCGAAACGTCAATAAATAAATAAAGTTTTCGTGCATTAACCCGTAAAAACTAGTTTTATTTAGTTTTTTAAAAGTTTGTTTATGGTCCTTATTGTGTACTAGGGCTCGAATTAAGGTCCATGATTGAACTGCAAGATTTCAGACGTTGAGTATCAGAAAAAATAAATCTTTAGATAGCAACGGCTTTAAACTACTTTCAACTTCATGGCTTTCCAATATTAAAACGGTAATTCATATAATTTAGTATTGTGGCCCTTATAAAGTCATACGAAATATATATAAGTTGTAACTTATATATTTTCTAGCTATAAATGAAACAAATTGAAGGTTTGTGCAAATTTTTATTAATTTTACTAAAGACAATCACTAAAAGTTACTAATGAGTTATTTTTTCAGTCTTAATCTTTGGACCTTATTAGGTATAACACTTATTTAATCATAGTGTGGATCTTATTAAGTGTTTCTAACAGGTAACACGGCAACCACAGAACTTGAAAGGTTCAGTGTGAATATACTTATCCTTATTAAATATATTTTCTATTCAGTAATCAAAATAAATGTATATAAATGCCACTTGCTAGGCCAGGCTGCTTATTTACACTCATATAAGTCATTTATGTAACTGATCATGCCTATTTTAAAATATCGTACCCCCAATAAGGGCCGGCCCTTATTTGTAGACAACAACTTGGACCTTCTTAGGCAATCACATGTGTCCTGAGAAAATGAAACAAAATTTAGATAAATAAGCAATAATTTTAGTAACTTGCCCCGTCAATCCACGTTCTGAAAGTATTTTAACATTACTATTGCAAAATTATTACATAACACCGAGTTTTATTACTGAAACAAAGCAAAATTGGATCAGAATATTTTATTCGTTCAGTCACGTCGACTGCACCTGAGGTTACACACAGAGCCACTGCCAAAATGGCCGACGCGGAGGCAATGAACGTCGGTGCGCTTTTATGATTGGTTACTGGGGAGGCGCTGCGCAAAATCAGTTTTGGTTTAAATATTAAGTGCGGGAAGTTTGAAAAGATGGACCTTATTTGGAACCGGCCCTTTTTAGGCGCACTTACCTTATTACCTCGACTTTAGGCTCATCCTGACACTTTGCTAAGCGTTTGTAGGCTTTAGTTTGGTGAAAATATAAGCTGTGTTGTGTGTGATCTTTACAAGAGTGTCGTTAAATTATCGCGCTAAGTTGTGGCTACGACATTATCACGTTACACATTATTAATAGCATTTCTCGTTAACTTAGCCCCAGCATAAGCACCATCGCTAGGTAAGTATGTACAATTGATTAAGTTATTTAATACGATACGACGATCAAAATAAAATTACCCCACTCCACCTGATGTTAAGTGTTAGTGGAGTCCAGTCTCGAATATAGATGATACGGAGGTATGCCGCTCTAGCTATTCTCACCTTGCCGGCCTGAAACTAATCCCCTATATCGCGGAGCCCTGAAATCCTACTCACCAGCAAAAACAACCACAAAAAGGTAGTGTTATTTTACTGTGTCTTTTATAAGGTGGACGTTGCTGCCTCGGACGGGTGCTTCAATTCTAGAGGAAAAGCCGTTGTGCCCTTCCTCTCTTCAGTACTAAAATCCATATACAAGACAATGCTACGAGACTTATCCAAATACAGCAGTCAGTGCAACAGGGAGATATCTGCTTCCTGAAGCTGTTAACCAACAACAAGGAACATTTGGCATCAACATCAATGGTAAATAGGTAGGTACTTCCACGAACACAGCGGTGTTCTAATAATAATAATACCTTCAATAAAATCGTAATATTCTAATCCTAATACGATTATAAATATGAAAGTTTGTACGTTTGTTACTCAATCACACAAAAACTACTAAATTGATTTGGATGAAATTTGGTGCGCATATAGTTTATGACCTGAATTGAGACTTTTTATCCCGAAAAAATATGAGGTTCCTGAGGGATTCACAAAAAAATAAAGTTGCCGCGGACGAAGTCGTGGGCGGCCGCTCGTAAGATATAAAGTTAACTTAGGTATCAAAAATCATCTCACTAAAGCGGCACTTAACCGGTCCAGTTGTGAATCTAAACCATTCAGGGACTCACTTGTGTACACACATAAAATTTCATCGATATCGGTCCAGTCGTTTAGAGGGACATCAATAACAGTGTAGTGCTTGCCTATCAACAAAAATGTGCCAAGCAATAAAGAAATAGGTAAATAAGTAGGTAGGTTTTTAGGGTTACCCATTAAAGATAAGAAGCCAACACATTATCGTTCGATGCCGCCCACTAATATATTAGCTTTTTCCTGTAAGTTACCTTGACTGTGACTCACCGGCGGCGTAGGTAAGCAAACAACTTCAGTCGATTCAATTTAAAACCCGTCTGACAACACCAATTTGCCTGCGTCTAACTAAATGGCTACCATGCTCCGAAACCGTTTCAAACACAACAATAAATCTTCACTGAAATCACGGTCTAATTTCGTAAAAGCCCCGTCTCGCTTTGCTAATTAATATGAATGGCATTTGCATCCGGCTTTTTCTCGCGTACACCATTTCCAACTATTGTTTTGCAAAGATTCTCACAATTTATTCCTGTTTTTAACCGACCGTACACTGCAAGGGGGGTTATTGAGAACAAAAACATCTGTTTTATGGCTCTCTTGAAATGAAAAGCTTTGTTCTCTTTTATATAAATTGGGGTTATTTGTTAATGTTGGATTTTTGTATTACTTTGCAAGTAACCGTTCCCTTTTTTACCAATTCTTGTAAAAATATCATTTAAATTATTAGATTGTTTTTCATTTCTTTAAGTTCTCTGTAGGGTTGCCATTTGTAAAATTTGGCAACCAGGACAAAACGCCTGGAAACTTCGGATTTTTGAGCACAGAACTCGGACATGTCGGATTTTCGAGTCCAGAACATGGACAGTTTGAAATTTTAACAACTATAACTTTTTAACCTAAATTTGGTGGTAAGTATTTTTGTATTTATATACGATGTAATACGTTATTGTGGTAAAAATATATAAAATTAGACAAGAATTTATTTATTTGCATAACTTCATAGATAATGATTGGATCTAAGTGTACCTAACTTGTATTATTATTATTGACACCCGAGCTAGTTAGTTAGGTACCAAAATTGATAATTGACACCTAATTTTTTTTTGTTTATCAATGTATAGGTTTTAGTCAGCCAGGGCTGATTTCAGAACCTGAACCCAAAAAATAATAAGTAATTTACGGGTTGATGAGGTCGCGAAGGGTAGGGGGGTGAACTTTAAGTGTGCAAAACGGTTTATCGCATTTTCCGGGAAAATTACAACTCCTATCGAATAAAATTAAATGGAAAAAGTTACAAGCAATTAAAAGAACGAACTTTTGTATCAACACTTTTTCAAATAACCTGAAAATACGTGCGGAAAATCAGAGTTATAGCTAGATAGCTGGTGATAATTTCAGGTCATAGATATATATCTTATCTATGATTTAGATATATACTTTCATCGGCGTTAATATAACATAAGACGTAATGTAGTCTGCACCTATGTTCACTAGAAAAAATAAGTGGCGAGATTAGGTAGCTCTGTTTTTTTAGGGTTCCGTAGTCCTGACAAGAAACCCTTAAAGATTCGTCATCTCCGTCTGTCTGTCCGTCCCCGGTTTTGCTTGGAGACTGATTGCGAGCACTAAGACCTGTAACTTTGTGGAGATATGTATATCAATCTAGCCAACAAAATGGTAGAACTAAAAAATTAAATAAATTATATTATCGTTTCTTTTAATTATTATAATCAGTGCCTGATTTAGAGTTCTGACCGCCCTAGGCTAACTATGAATATGCTATTATGTACTTACAGGTGCAACTAATAAAATTACAAGTACAGAGGAGAGCTTAACTACATAACCAAACATTGAATTGAACTGTCAATAAGAAGTACATAAACATAGACAAAATCAACCAAATTATATTTACATAGATTGCAAATTCGAGGATTATTTGTATTTTTGTCAGATTTTAAAAATAAAATAATTTGAGCTAAGTATTCTTAGAATAGGGGTGATGACGGGGTACAGTAAACGAAATTCTATTTAGTCCGTCAGTTAGATGATCAAAATAATGGACACGTATTTTTTCTTTGGGCAATCAACCAAAAAATGACAAAGTTATAGCGCGTCAAAGTTTGGGAGTAGGGGCTCGTGACGTCACTTTTAGGTGAAAATTGTACCAAAACGTGACGTCATGCGACTTTTCAAATCAATATATCTCTGCAATGTTTATATTATGTGAAAAAAGAAAAAATATGTGTCCAATACTTTTTGATAATCTACCTGATAAACAAAGAAAAAAAAAATAGTCATCATCCCTATTATATTATCCGTACGTTCACCGCTCGCAAGAATACTGATCGCTGCCAAGCGTCTGGATGCATCGCAAACTGTTTGCCGAACTGCCAATGGGTACGGCCAGAGTGCCCTCAGATTCAGATTCAGATTCCGAAAACTAGCGCGAGAAATAAACAGTGTAGACTAAGCAGGTTGCGTGCTTTTTCTCGCGCTTTGTTTTCTGAGTCTGACTCTGAATCTGAATCAGGAGTGCACTCTGGCCGTACCCTTCGACTGCACTGTTTATTTCTCGCGCTTGTTTTCGGAATCTGAATTTGAATCTGAATCTGAGTGCACTCTGGCCGTACCCTTTGATTTGTGAAGAAAAATCCGACACTCACATCGAAAAACACTAACGCACACATACAGCAAACGACACTGACAGCTAAACCACACAATACCACACGCTTGTGTTGGCTGTTTGCTGTCTGTTCGCCAAACCGTTCAGACACTATGAAGTTATGAAAAAACCTACCGCTTGCACGGATGGGCGGACACCGGTAGCTAAGTAATTCCGATGTTACTCTTTGGGCAAGGAACCCTTTAAAATTAATATTATGAATAAACACTTCTTGGGAAAAAAAGATTTCCTATTACATATGTCGGACTATTTCCACAATAGGTCTACTACCTATTACGTACGTCATAAATCCGCTCCCATAAGGATAATACAGGATACGCTTCCACGTTAGCATGGACTGTTTTCGCTTCTCGCTCGCTTGATTTCGATGCACAAATCTAATGGATTTTTTATGTTGCCAGAAAAACTGGCTGGATAAAACGAGAATGCATCCTTGCCAAAATAGACTATTGCGTTACTGACGTTTTATTGATATTGTTCACGGAAAAATTGTATTTTCCATATTACACGTTTTAATAGAATTGTTAACAACATGTTACGAAATAGCGATAATTACCTTCGTTTACCCTACTGGTACTTAGCACAATTTGTTTTTGCAATAATCAACAAAAAATATGTTATCACTGATATTTTATTTTTAATTTATTTTTTATCACGCTTATTCTGAATAAAGCTATTATTGCGATTGAAATTACACTAATCACAAGAATTTGGATAACATATTTTGTTAAATCTGGTTACCAATACTAATCATACTAGCATATATAATTTACTAATTCTACAGAAAACCGTGCAGCGGGGTAGTAAAATACATACTATATCTACCTTCATAAATAACAGTCGCATTCTGTAGGAATACAGTAAAATAATTAAAGCAGAAGAAGAGGTGTTTAATGATATTGAGCACCTGTTTGCTTCGTGTTGAAAGCTTCGAGACGTTTATTATATAGAATGAATATCATACGGTGAACAATATGTACCTCATTGATGTAGTATCTGGGGACTACAAAATTGCAACATTTCATAAAATCTTTTACGTAATATTAATTTATATTCTAATAAATTATTCTGTTACAATTCCCTTTGGATACGAAATGAAATAAAATTTTCGCTTTTAGCTAAAATATAGTTAAGGATTTTCGATTTAAATGACTTATTTTGAACAAAAAAGCTGTTTCCATATTTGGATCGTTAATTTTAATAAATATTTTAGAATGGAATAGAATACGCAAATAAACTTAATATTTTAGGGAAATATTTTTGTTTATGTATTTTGCGATCACTAGGATCGCAAAATGTGCGCGAACCTTGAAATTATATTGTCTCAAATATTGAGTTACTTTAAACAAAGTTTGCTTAATAAAAGTGTTTTTTTATTAAGAGCGTCCTTCAGGTTCGTCGAGATCTGCGCTCACATCACAAGGGGCTGCTGTCCACTGTTAGTTCTCTGTCGTCTGTCGGACACAACTGAAGTTTCAGATTATTACTTTACTAACGTTTTTTTAGCTCTTCTTAAGTTATCGAGTTTACAAAAATATAATTAATAATAAAGTAAAAACATCTTTCGTAACTTACGTATGAGAATTTACGAAGGCAAAAAATGTAATAACGAAATTCTATTTCAGATTAGATTTCAGTTGAAATTTTTGCAATGTATGTAATCTTATTGACACTATGACGACAATATCTAAAATGAAATAATATTTAAGCCGGTTTTTATTTTACTTTTTATTCTGAGTCACGCTATAGTATTTAAAAAAATAATAGTATGGAATTGATTTTGAGTTTGAGACGCAGTTTGACTTTGATTTAGGTATTTTAGGGTGAGATAGGTATATAGATTTATATTAATTGGTTTTTTCTAATTTCCGATATAGAAAATAAAGACTAATGCTAAAATATGTATATTGTGGTTACTACAGGCTATTACGAAACCTTACACTGCGCGTGTACGCACTTGGCCGGTTTTAGTTCTTGCGCTTATGTTATTATTAAAAATATTGTACACATCGTTCGGACAAGCGAACTTTCTTAGCGACGTGTTCGCTGGCAGTGCAGTCGGGTCCGTGTACTCTCATTAAAACTTTTCAGGCTGACTCGCACGTGTTTTTAATTTTTATCGAGAGCACTCGTCGTTAGGGGCTCGCGGCTTCGGCGCTTTGATTGCGGTAATGACGTCTCCCTCGGCCGTTGTCGGCACTCGTCAGACCACTATCTTCAAATAATAATTTCCCTTCAGATTAACTACGGGGCTGGTCGTAATAACTCGTCATTGGAAGTTTTAATTTGTAAAATCTTTAAGTGCTGTCTTCGGAAATAAAGGGTTTGTGTCTTAGAAGTCAGGTCAAAAGGTGCGGTTTCGCATCCTGGGGGTTTTCTTTTTTACGGGAAGCCTAGATATTTTCGATTTCATATGGGTAGTTAAGTAAGTATGTAATTAAATATTTGTTGTCTTTATGCTACAACTTATCTTTTCAAAATATAAAGTTAATAGTGCCTATGTTTTGATTTAAATTATGTGTTGTGTTTTGTTGCACATAATTTTAAGAAACAAAGAAAAAAATTTAAAATTCTCTTCTCGAAATAATCAATTATGAGAAAATAAATCGGCTCAGTATACCTACAATACTCAATCATGTTCAACACTTAGGTATATGAAAAGTATGCCGTTAACGGACCGGGGTACCAAACAATAACACCAGGGAAGCAAAATGTTAGCCCCCAACTTATGTTATGTTTGGCGTTCTGAATGCGGTTCTAGCCAACGCTATAATCCATTCCGATAGTGCCCAGCCCGGTGCAGACTGGCAAGCGTTTGCAACGCGAAGAGCGGCAGAAACAACAATCCGCTTATGTACGGTCACTGGCGATGATGCGCCCGCCTTCTGTCCGCTGCGCACGCAAACAACTCTAATGGATTTTTCATGTCGATTTAACACGGGGGCAGGTGTGCTTCTGATAATCGAATGTATCAAAACAAATATTTGAAGTCCGAGTTTGAGGTTTGAACTTCAAAAAGGCTTTGATGTGAGATTTACTCCTTTTAAAGATAAGTACGCTAGTCCTTTTTTCAATCCAATTGATTATCATCGTATAATAATGAATTATTACTTCTTAGGTACTTAGGCGTTAGCAAAACTGTGGCAAATAATAATTCAATAAGCCAATTAGAAGATATACTTAATACAAACTTTTATTTTTTGTTAACCGACTTCAAAAAGACTTCATATTTCATCACTTTGCACAAGGAACGGTAAAAACAAGGACACACTATTTTAAAATTGTGTTATGATCGCAATTTTCTGTATTTTATATAAGTATTCCATAAAAAATCTGACTTAAGTAAGGGCAATAACTTTAAAATGTCAACAAATGTTGGTTCTATTTAGTTATACTTAAACTGCTATAATACAAAAAAATATTTTTAAATACCTATTTTGTCGGCATCATCCTACCTCGTAAGTCCCCAAAGTTTTGTATAATTCCGAAGTGATTTTGATGCCGTCTTTAGGTTTTGGCCATTAATAATCATTAGGTCTGAAATCGCCGGCTTATTGTGGCTGCCGGCGGCGCACATCGCAAATTATGACATTAATTTTATAATTATTATTCTGCAGGGCACAAAAGAGCGACGCACAAAAAACACGTAAGCTCCTCCCTATTGTTCAGGGGAAAACAATGAATGATTGTTCAAAACTGGTTGGGAAATGACTCGGGGAAAATTGTCGCAACCTACTTTGATGTACACCCCGGAGCGTATAAGGAAATCTGTATTTATTAAAAGTGATGTTTTGTCTTCATATTCCGAATACAACTGTTACTGTGTTATGTTGAATTGTAGAAATACATTTTTAAAAAAGGTCTTACTCTCAAAGCACTCCAGACACGTTAGCCAAACGGCCATATTTCTTATTTATCTTACGCTAACTAATAAAGTTTAAAAATAAGCACCAAACCAATTTAATAAATATTTAATATCATTGCACCAAACTATAAAATTACGTGTATCAAATTTTAATATTGGATTATGTTTTTTGGAATTGACACACTTCGTCACGTAATAAAATTATACTATCTTCGAGGTTCGTTTATCGTTTTTTGAGCCAGTGTTTTCGTTCCTCGGACTATTTGATAGTGCGTCAGATGAAAAAAAACCTCAGCAAAATTAGTTTCAAAAGACTTTCAACGGCAGGCACATTAGAAATTGTAATTTCTGTGATTATTATCATAATTGTTGCTCATCGTCATCACAATGATTGATGGTTTCGGACGACTGCAATAGTTTTGGTTGTAGTTTTGACCCTTAGGGAAGTAACTCTATAAACACGTATGAAAAGAATTCCATTTTATACCAGAGTAATGGAAAACCATAGTCACCTTAAACTGGTTTGTAAAACAATCGTTAAGGCAGATGCAGAATATGATCTCAGAGTAGAGAAAAGGTTATCTTTTACAAAATAGGGCAAGTCATTGCTATAAATTAAAAATATGAAAGGACCAAGGATTGACCTGTTTAACTCCTATCATAACCGACGAACCAGAAGATTTTTCTTCATCAATGTCGACTCTCTGAACCCTATCACTCAAATACGATACAATAATATCCAGATTAGTATGTCTACATCCATAGTATTGAAGTTTCCTGATCAATGTTTCATGAAAAATGCAATCAAAAGCCTTTGATGAGTCACAAAACACACCAAGTGCATCATGCGAGTTTTCCCAGGCATCAAAGGTTTGTTGTACAAACTCAACACCATCGTTGAGTGACCCCTTGTGAAACCAAATTTACTATGAAGCATGTTTTTACTATAAAAGAATGATTGAATTTGATCTAGCAATATTTCAAAAATCTTACTAAAGGTGGTTAGCACGGATATAGGTCTAAAGCTTTTGGGATCAGATCTGCTACCCGATTTATGCAATGGAGTTATTTTACTGTGTTTCAGTAGATCAGTAAAAACACCACTATCAACACATTATTAAAAAATGCTAGCCAGAATAGGAGCTTCTGTCTCAATTACTGGTCCAGTAACATCCACGGAAACCCAGATCCGCGGTTTTCATTTTATTTAGTTGGTTAAAATATTTTATTACTTCTTTTGAGTTAACATATTTAAATTTAAATCAACTGGAACCTTGTTTTATGTTTTCTTTTATAATTGATTCAGCAGCAATGAGGGAGGAGTCCAAAAATTTTGTTGTTGAAATTGGAAGATCAGTGAAAAAAATTTCAAATGCTGTAGCAACTTCAATATCTGATGCAACATTTCTATTTTCATTGTTTAAATTAAAACGAGAATTTCGAGTTTTAGATTTTCCAGTTTCATTGTTTATAATGTTCCATGTCATTTTGATTTTGTCATTACTATTCTTAATCTTACAACTTAAATAATTTGAATTTTTAAAGAGGAAGAATTCCGCTATACGTAATTATTGTGTAACTTTAACCATTTCCGCAGCGCACGAAACGGAAGCTTACAAATTGAATATTTTTACCCGTTATTGCAACACTTTACATCGATGATCATCTCCTACTGGTCGCAGCGTGGTGATATAGATATAGAGCCTTAAGCCTTCCTCAATAAATGCACTATCTCTAACACAAAAAGATTTTTTCAAATCGGAATACGCAACAAAATTTTTACTATCAGTTAAATAAATTTTCATGTAAGGTTTACAATTATGTAAAGAAACTCATTGTGTATAATGCAAGCCTGAGAATATAAACTATAGTCTACCTACACTGCTACTCTACACCGAAGCGAAGCGAGGGTAGGCCGCTTGTGTAAATATAAAGGATCGAAATATTAGCCTTGTAGATTGGTATCTTCATTGATTGGATACTGTGGTCAGTATTCTTAGGAATCAAAGCTTAATAGAGATTCAAGAGATTCAAAGCTGCAATGGGGCCCACATATTGATAGATTGTCAAAGAGACTTAGTTCTGCAGCATATGCTGAAAATACGTCAGTTAACGGATATAGAAACTGCCTGATTAATCTACTTTAGTTATTTTCATAGTGTAATGTCATACGGTATGCCGCCGACATTCAAACTATATTTGTGTTGCAGAAGAGGACTCCGATCAATTTATAATTTTAAAGTTAAGGAATCCTTAAGAGATAAGTTTAAAGAAATAGGCATAATGACAGTTGCATCACAATACATAATATGAAAACTTAGTATTTGTCAAACTAAAAATATTACTAAAAATGGTGAAATACATACACTTAATACTAGATCTTTGAACTTTACCTGCTACTAGGCCCCACAAAATTAATAATTTGTTTAGAGGTCTCTATGTTCGTTTTTACAATAAAGTCCCAAGCAATAATCAAGAGTTAAGCCTAACTAAATTTAAATCGATCATTAAAAATCACTTGTTGCGAAACTTACGATAAAGTGTCTGATTATATTACAGACAAAAATGCTTGTGTTTGCACTGTTTCTGCCATTCCAACCGGTATTTCTATATGATATATAATATGAATCATGTGTTGACCATACTTTAATTGAATTTAAAAGTTGTATTTAAAGTTGGTTACTTAAGGGAGGAACATTTGAATGACAAAACGGTGTGGTCGTGATTTCTCCTTTGCTTTTGCTTTTGTAATTGTTTGCAGTGTCAGACAGAGAAATTACCTTAATTCTAAGTAAATATTTTGTAGTTAGTATAGGTGGTTATGGGTAGTCATGATCTCTTAAAAGTTTCTTCGGCGGTGTCATGTGAGGCAGGTCGTTACGTTCCCTAAAATATGGTTAAACGAAGCGATAGCTGGTTCATGCTTCATGATCGTGAACGGGTGCTGCCAGCAGTGACGACTCTGCCCTAACTACTTTGATATTGGAGATGTTAATTTCTAGTTACACTTAATATAAATAACATTATTTGTATTTATACTGCATGACACAGCAAAATGCAGGTGAACAATTAATGTATATTTCACATTATGTATAATGAAAGGTGACTTCATGAATCATCTCTGAAGTCATTTTTCAACTTCACGTTTATGTAAATAATAAAACAGGGAGAAAACACAGCCCTTGCTGAGTTTCTTGCCGGTTCTTCTCAGTACAAGGTCTCCCGCCGTAGATTTACGAACCGATGGCGTAGCTTCTAAACATACATGAGTCCTTGTAACAGTCTGAACTGAATAATTGATAAAAAACTGTGATTAGTATGGTACTCTGGTGCTCTATCCTGAAGGGATAGGCCTAGGAGCGTAGCTTTGCTACGGTTACAAATGATAATCGCCAAAAATTCACTTATTTCTATCTTTCAAATTGGGAGAGAATTACATGAAATATGTACTATCAACAATTCGCGTTTGTGCCTGAATTCTATCTGCTGGAATCTTCGATAAGAGACAAAAGATTCCCAATCTTTAAAATAATGCCGTTTACTTTTTAATATAACTGCCAGCCAGCATTACATGAACCAAGAGTTTACACAAGCAAAGTGGCCGTAAAAAATGAAAAAAAAATTCAAACCTGCCATTCTGTAAAAAATAATTGACATTATTAAGGTCTGTTAACATAAACTGTTTAATTGATTTTTAAAGTTGATTTTGTTCAAAATAATATCTACTCTGAACATGCTAAAGGTGGCAAACGATCGACATCTACCTGCTTATTCATTCAAGTTCCAAAGTTTCTGAGTCATGATTACAGCTTGTAGTTGCAATGAGAGATCGCGCTGCTAATGTGCTAATTGTAACCTAGGTAAACGGTGCTCACTATGTTATTTGGCTGATGCTGAAGGACGCAATACTGATATATAGAGGATTAGAATGTCGAGAGACCACTGGCGTGTGGCAGGCGGAACGCCATGAACTGCAGTGTTATTGCGATAATATTCGCATTTTTATCCCTTACCTCAGCAGAACTGGTAAGTTTAAAAGGCAAATCTATGAAAAGTTCATAATAAATTGCTTAATTAACTTCTAAACTGTTTGGTCGTTGGTAATTGAATTAGAGTTCGTTATCATAACGTCCGTCAGGAGGCATTTAAAAGTCATCATAAGTCAAAAACTTAGCTCGTGTTCATTAATTATTGAAAAGGTTGTTCATAAAATGAAGTGTCTATGTACGCGATAAGTACGTACATACTTCATTTATGATTTCATTTCAAGTTATTCATTGATGATTCCGCAAGCGTTTAGAGTCGATGCTTCACCGCCGCCGTGCCGTTGTCAGTTTTTTCCGTCATGTTAGTTTATGAAGTGCCCGGCGAGGTGAGGGTTGATGGATGAGTGCGGTGGCAGACAGGAGACACCATTGCTCAACGTCGCCGACTGCGAATACGTAATGCAGCCAGTCAGCCGCGGCTCCAACAACACACGACACCCGTCGGCGTCGTGTTCACACACCACGAAGGAATCCAACTCTAAAGTAGATTTTAGAGGATGTGACTTATTCATACTTCTATACTATTAATATTATAAAGCGGAAGAGTTTGTTTGGTTGAATGCACCAATCTCAGGAACTACCGGACCGATTTGAAAAAAAAAGTGCAAAAGGAGCGGAGGATCGATGAGAAATGATGCCAAAACGGGGGAAAAATATTACATTGAGAGCGTCTGTTGCGTGCGCTGCGTAAATCGTTAAAGTTACACAAAAATCTTGTTTGACTGATGTTCTATTTAAAAGTTCTATAAAAAACTCCGCTAAAACATAAGTCCATCTTTTAAGTTTGACTCCGCAAGGAACCTCTAGTTGCGCATAAAATACTATCTGCACAAGATCAGCTATACTACTTCTACCTCCTTATTAATAAACAAGGAATAAGCTTAGAATAACACCGTGTTTTGTTCATGTCACTCATATGCCATTTGTCATTCAATAAACAGAGACAAAACATGGAGTAACAAATCCAAGCGTAGTCTTCGTTCAGTAATAAGGGGGCTAAAGTTTTATTTTCATCTCACTATTTTGTGTAGAGCGTGTGTATATATATATTTTTGTTCGTAAATTAAAATCTAAATAACTTATATTTAAGATTCATTTTGAGCCAGTATTTATTTGGAAGAGGTACATTTAGTTTGTTAACAATGGAGACGTATCCATACATAACTCGTAAATTAATATTTAACGTTATGATACAAGTTGATGCGCATCGGGCAAGTCCCGTAGGAATCACGACTTAATATTTTCTTTGAGAATGTTATCTTATTTTTAATATTGAAGCGGTTTATTCCCCCAACGGTGTTCACAAAGGTAACGCATGAAGATCAACAGAAAGCGACTGAATAGTAATAAGAGAACCCACCTACATTTGAATAGTTGAGAAAATATAAAAACAAACTGCTTATAGGCAGCGTATGCCTATTTTTCTTTAGTTTTATGATTTTTTATGTAAACAAAGACTATAGTAGTCATGCGCGATTCCCAAGTCTCAGGAAACAGAGGTTTCATTCTACTTATAGATGTTCAACGATCGATGCACATTTTTGGAAACAAAATATAAACAGAAAATCACGATATTATTATTTTTGATCTTATGTGCCCCTTTAATATCTCCTAATAAGTATTATCATTTTAAAAAGATAACAGAAGCTCTTAGATAAATACATAGAGACAAAAATGGTAGGTATGAAAACAAAAGCGAACAGAAAAAAATGGTTATATTTTCCTCTGTGAATGTAAGATGAGTTGCACTCAATGCTCGCACTAAAATCTTGTTCCAGGAACTGAGTGATGAAATCAAAGAAATAATACAGCATGTTCACAACGAGTGTGTCGCTAAGACCGGGGTGGCTGAGGGTGAGTGAGTAGTGAGCGAATTCACCTTTCCCTTTGTTTTCGACTTGTTGCCCTACGAAGGACGTGGAGCAATCGTCGAGGATGATCCAACATACACAGAACTAACTTTCACGTAGAAGCGACATAGAGGTATAAGAATAGAGTAGGGGAGTGTACTCTACTACAAGTGGAAGTGTCCGTCTAGTAGAAAGAGAAAAAAGATGAGAGAAGGCTAGCTATCTCTCTCTCTTGTGGCTCTGCGCAGTCGTGTGATTGGTTGGTATTGCTGCGCAGTCGTGTGATTGGTCGGTATTTATCCGTAGGTTTTTCATCCAAAGCGCATTCGCAATTAGAAAGAGAAAGGCTAGCCGTCTCTCATCTTCTTTCTCTTTCTACTAGACGGACACTCTTAGAGCCGCCTTCCCTACTCTATTCTTATACCTCTATGAGAAGCGACCAAATTATTAATTTCCCCTAACGAACTATTCCCGCCAAAAGAAAGCTAAAAAATTAAGTTAATGATAGTACTTTTTTTAGCATTTTTGTAATATTAAGTTAACATTAATTTTAAAATAGTTCACACTTAGGTCGCGTTGTTTTACTGATAGTAAAATTTCACTTTTAGTTAATGTCACGTCAAATAAATAGTCAATGTGTACAATTTTGACAAATAGTTATTTTTTCTCTAGTTTTTTAAATATAGTCAAATTTAACTATCGATCAAAGAACGCGGTCATAATTACGAATGGTTAATTTTAATTGTGTTCAAGTATGAAAAGACCGTACAGGGAAAATTATACATTTTCCTTTCATTCCAGCATTTGAGATCTTTTTATTAGAATAAAAAAAGAACAACTCGTCTGCGATATCAGACGGGATTTAGTAACATGCTTTTCACAAGAAAATTGAACATTATCTAGCTAGGCAAATCCTAAGAATTAAAATTACACGGACCTCGTGCCTAAGACAATAAGTGGTCATCTTTCATTAGATCGCACACTAAAGTTAACTTTGAAGTTTAAAACTACGCAATAGATTATTATTGAGATCACCATATTTCAAAGTTTTTTAACCCGTACAATATATCGAATAAAATGAATACAAATGAGACTTACGACAGGTAATTTTAGATCAACGTTAATTTTTAAAATTTAAAATCAATGTTAGCTTTATGCGAAATAAAAATAGGCTACTAGCCTAGGACCCAAGATCTGATTATCCATTTTATTATCTGTGAGTCAAATTTTTAGTTATTAAACTAATTGAAGATCTTTTAATGAAACAGTTGGTTTAAAAAAAAACATTTCTATGAGATTATACTCGTATGTGACCATCTTATACTTACTAAAGCCACTACGTAAAGTATCACTTCTAAACCTTTGCACTCGCTGTATTCTAACAATGTTTGTATGAGCATTAAGAGTCTTTATTCTTACTTGCCCCCAGAGGACATAAAGAATTGCGAAAACGGCATATTTAAGGAGGACGAGAAATTGAAGTGCTATATGTTTTGCCTGATGGAGGAAGCGAACCTCGTGAGTTTTGTCCTTTGTTTGTCTCCCTCTCCGCCGCGCCCGCCTGCGAAATTAGAAACAAACAAGAGTTTAATTTATTTTTAACTCGATTCGTTTCTTTCGCATTCAAAGATGATACAGATGAACGAATATGGCAAAGTGTTCGCATTTTTGCCACCGCGGAAAATATAATCTTACAATTGCTACAAGCATGTTTGTATTTTTTAATATTAATAATAGGTACATCTTTTTATAAATTCGAAGACGTTCTTGTTTCGCTTCCAGTTAGCATTGTTTTATATAAGTCCAAGCCAATTTGACCACTCCACTTGATGTTAAGTGTTATTGGTGTCCACGAGTATGGCTGATGCGGCAGAAAAAATAACATCCCAGCCATCGGCACCTTGCCGACGTAAGTTCGAGTTTTCCAAAACATGTATTAATGGAACCTTATTCACCGACAGAAACACAGCACTATCAAAAGGTAGTCGTTTTTACTGTGCTCTTCAGTAAGGTGGCAGATTCGTTGTGCGCTACTAAACTTGTTTTAAATGAATGATATATATGGTATGGTTAATAATATTATTCATTCGATTCATTCATACAACCGCCGCACATAGGATATTTGTTTATTTTACTCTAGCTTAATTGCGATGTTTTAGGGTTCCGTACCTCGAAAGGAAAAACGGAACCCTTGTAGGATCACTTTGTTGTCCGTCCGTCCGTCTGTCAAGACCCTTTTTCTCAGGAACGCGTGGAGGTATCAAGCTGAAATTTATATCAAATACTGTATTTTTTTACTGTCCTTTGGAGTTGTGAAAAAATCAAACTTCTAAGCCAACGCAATCAAAAAATACAGCCGTTTGTGCCGCAAATTGGCACAAATTTTCGAAACTCGCAAAGGAATCAAAATCTTCAGGGTACTTCCCGTGAACTGAGAATCTTGAAATTTGGTACCAAGCAAAGTCTTATTATAACACAGATAAATGAAAAATTGCGAAAACTGTACATTTTTAGTTACATCACATATTTAACGGAACCCTCGGTGCGTGAGTCCAACTCGCACTTGGGTTTTTTTGTAGAGGAACTCCCTTTTAATTTGAGTAACGTTAACCCGTTGAAACCCTTAGAAATCACGGTTGCGTAATCATATATAATATCATCAGCCTATTAATTTACCCACTGCTGGGGCACAGTCTACTCACTGGATGGAATACCATGATGACCGACCACTGCGAAAGTTACTTAACTTCAACGATCGTAGCATCGAGCTCCAGCTCGGTTGCGTAATATAATATTAGTAACAGAGTATACACATATCATCATCATCATCATCAGCCTCTTAATGTCCCCACTGCTGGGGCACAGGCCTTCCCTATGGATGGAATAGGGAGATTGGGCCATGACCCACCACGCGGGCCCAGTGCGGATTGGCGGGTGCTAACGACTGCAGATGGAACCGGGACCAACGGCTTAACGTGCCTTCCGAAGCACGGAGGAACTCGAGATAGAAAATTGTGGTCACCCATCCAATGACCGACCACTGCGAAAGTTGCTTAACTACAACGATCGCAGCCGAACGCGCTAACCACCTGCGCCATCGAGCTCCTCATACACATATAAGTTTTTAAATATTCAGTAGTACCTAACTCCTAATTCCGTATTCTTCAGGCTGACGATGATGGAGTTGTGGATTACGAAATGATGGTCAGCATAATTCCGGAACAGTACACGGACAGAGTCACTAAAATGATATTTGCGTGTCGACACTTGGGTGAGCAATATTATGTGACATCCTCTATTATAGTTAATTTATGTATTGAATAATTACTTAATTGTCGTTTTTATGAGCATTCGTGATAATAATTTACTAAATGTCATGTATTTCGTAAGTAATTGTAATCCTTAATCTATTAATAAATAATAATAGATTAATATTAATTAACCTATTAAGGATTACAATTACGAATACGCACACGCAAATACGTTTATTATATCTACATAATAAAAAAAATATTTAAATTTAATCAGATTTATGCGGTTTATTATATACTAGCGGCCCGCCCTCGCTTCGCTTCGGTGTAGAGCTGAAGTGTAGACTACAGTTTTGTTCTCAGGCTTGTATTATAGACAATGACATTCATCTATGATTCTTCTTATACCTGCATGTAAAGTCTCAGCCCGATCGGTTTAAAATTGACAAAGTTTCATACAAACTTTTATTCCCTATTTTATCCCTTTGGGGGTAGAATTGATCAAAATCCTTTCTTAGCGGATGCCTACGTCATAACATCTACATGCATGCCAAATTTCAGCCCGATCCGTCCAGTGGTTTGGGCTGTGCGTTGATAGATCACTATGTCAGTCAGTCGCCTTTGAGTTTTATATATATAGATAGATACAGGAAAAAAAACAAAAGCCAAGTACGATTCGGTAGCGGTGATTTTACAATTACACTTCTGGACACATCTATTGGCCCACGTTAGAGTTTAATGATTGCTAGATTGAACAAAAACTGTTGATGCAGTTTTAAACCTGATACATTTTACCATCTTTTTCGATCGTATTGTTTTAAATTTGAATTCAGAATACCATACGACATGGAGCTACGCCTAACAAGTCGGATATGCGCCTTGTTAAAGGCAATTGATTTTTGAATAAAAAACATGTTTTATCAAATAAAGCTTTAATTTAATAACGCGTGTTCCCTCCATAGGCATCTACCACAGCTCTCATACGATTAGGCATAGAGTTTATCAACCGCTCTATGAAATTTTGAGGTATCATCTCCCATCCCTCTTCTATGGCAGTTTTCAACTCCTGCATCGTCTGGGCAACTGGCTGACGAGCCCTAACACGTCTTTTTAGCTCGTCCCACATGTGCTCAATGGGGTTCATGTCTGGGCTTCTGGCTGGCCAGTCCATAACTGTGATGTTCACATCCCGAAGATATTCCCTGACGATGCCGGCCGCATGGGCTCTTGCATTATCATGCATAAAAAGGCAATTTGGGCCCACATAGTCCGCGTATGGTATCACGTGAGGTTCTAAGCACTCACGAATGTACCTTTCAGCATTTAATATTGGCAGCCGTGGTCCTGTAACAACCTCAAGTTGAGTTTTGCCGCTCGCGGATATACCGCCCCAGACAGTCCATGAACCACCGCCATAAGCAACCCTCTCTTCAAAGCAGCATTGTGCGAAACGCTCTCCCTTACGTCGGTAGACCTTCTTCCTTCCATCATTGCCATGTAACACAATTTTAGACTCACCAGAAAAGAGTACACGGCTCCAATCTTGATGTGTCCAATTTAAATGACTGCGTGCGAAATGAAGGCGCGCTGTTCGGTGGGCTCGCGTTAGTTTGGGCCCATTAGCTGGCTTGTGTGGTACCATATCGCGTTCTTTTAACCTTCTCCGAACAGTTCGAGCGCTCACAGATACTCCGTGGAAGTCGCGAATTTGTTTTTGTATCTCAATGGAGGTAAGGTGACGATTTCTCAAGCTGGTCGTTACGATGAATCTATCCTGCCTTTTAGTTGTGACCCGAGATCGTGGCCTTCCTTGGCGACGAACAAAGCCGCCAGTCTCTAGGTACCTCCGATAAACATTTCGGACCGCAGATCGACTTAAATTAAGTTGAGCACTCACGTTTCTTTGGCTGTGTCCGGCCTGAATAAGTGCCACAGCTTGGGCGGCGACTTCAGGTGAAGTATCCATAGATTATTGATGGAACCTCACCTTAATGTTAAGAATAAGTAATGTTTGTTGCAAAACCAAAGATATCAATCACTTTTTCAAGAATTAAATCAAAGTAAACCAATAAAACCAAGTTTTCTTAGTATTCGATTGTTTGATATCAACAAACAGGCTCCAAATAGTCTTTTGTTTCTTTAAATTCTGTGTTCGAAATTCAAAAAAAGACTAATGAAATTGTGAATGTGCCAGGTTCAAAACTGCATAAAAACTTTTTGCTCGACCTAATATAAAATTTTAGCTAGGACCAAACGAAACTGAAAATACAAGGTGGGCCAATAGATGTGTCCAGAAGTGTATTAGTGTTTCATCATATTTGTAATATTTTTACACCGTTCCATTTTGTAGAAATTCATCCCCTAAGGGATTAATGGAGAGTATATTTAACTTTGTTTAATCGGGGGATGAAAGTTATAGCCCACACTAGTGAAGTCGCGGGCCGGAAAGCTAATTTTAAATGGGTGTTATTTAAACGGTTAGCAAAGTATTCGTAGGAATCTATGTTAGTAAAAAAAACACTCAGCAAAAATAACTATTTGGGCAGCAGCTTATGGTCAGCATATACATATTTCTAAATTACTCTGCAATTTATATTATTCCTAACAGCATTATTTTTATAGAAAAGAATTAATAAAAGCTTCAATAAGTGACCCATATTTAATGACATTATGGTAAGCCCTCAGAGAGTAAGCGAAAAATTCAATTATGTGCCGCATATATAAGTCTAGCAAAAATATTATACTTAACTTGTCATGTACAAAATGGGCGCACTCGTTACAAATATTATTTATTTATTCTCTTTCTTACTGGGTTTATTTATATTAATTACAGAAACTTAAATCTAATCATTGTCTAAAAACTTAAAATCAGAATTAATTACTTAAAAAACATACAACCTACAAAATAAAAAATATATCACCCCCAGCGCCGACGTCAGGATTGGTGCCCAATAGGCTGGCAGCATTTCCACGTTGTAAAGCAAGGCTTAACCAAGGTAGCTGCCAGCCTTTTGATCACCAGTCAACTCGGTGAGTCTCTTAGATAATTCCTTAACCAGAGATTCCGGCAAAGAGTTCGACAGCCTAGCTGTTCTGACGATATAGGTGGAAGCAAACCGTTTAGTACGAGTTTGCAGGACCTCTACGGTATATCTGTGGCGTTTTGCCGTCTCTCTGATAGTTCTGTGGTAAAAAGATGAAGGTGGAATTAGGTTATGTAACTCCGAAGCACTCTCTCCGAAATGTAACCGGTAAAAAACCGATAAAGAGGCAACTTTTCGCCAGTATTCAAGACTTTGGAGTCTATGCTCGAATAATTTATCGTTGCCGATGAGCTTCTTTGCACGCCTCTCAATGCACTCCAGAGACTCCAGCTGATATTTTGCAGAACCATCCCAAAGGTGCGAACAGTACTCCATGCACGAGCGATCTCGCGCACTGCCTGATAGAACAAGTTTAAGCGGTTTACCATGGCTTCTCGGAGTGATTGAACTTCGGCCGCACTGGCACGCGCATTTGATATATAGCTCTCTACAACTGTACTATCGTCTGCATACCCAAAGGTATCTCAACACCAAACGACACAAATATGTAGTTCTCATTGAGAGCTGAATATTTGCGCCGCTTAGAGCACTCAGCAGAGGCCGCCGCCGCGCCCGCAGCAAGGGAGGTACTACCTATATGGCACAGAGGAAGACCCTGCTTCCAAGGAATGAGCGTCATTCCGTCAGGTCCCTTGCCATCGTCTCGAAAGATGCCGCTAGGCTCTAGGACAGCGGCCAAATTGACTGCGACAATAGCTCTACAGATGACGTCGTTAATGCAGGCGTGGCGGGAGACTCGACCAAATCGACAATTTGATTGATTTATTTAATAGAGATCCAAAAGAAGGTTAGGTTATTAAATAAAATATTGTTATAGTAGGAAGTTGCTATTTAAACAAGCAAAATTTTATAGTTATATTAAATAGTTATTGTATTATTAATGCTCGGTTTTTCCTTTGAGGGCCGGCTGTGGGCCACGATTCCGATTTTCGTTTTTCCGATTTTTCAATAAAAACGAAATCTAACTATTGATTTTCCTAACAAAAATTTTAATTTGCCCACCGATTAAATAAACTGCTTTTTTTTCTTCTAAAACTACTTGGTGTTTTACTGTCTTGTTTTGTTTCCATCCTTTAATGAGTCTAGAACCTAGATAATCGTATTGGTAGTAGTAGATATTTTAGAATTTTGAACCAGCTTACCCCAAAGTAAGTATTAAAAATTAAAAGTTTACGCGAACATAATGCTGACTCTACATTTGTGCCGCGAAGCTCCGTGAACAGGCGTGAACGTGTGTTTTCGCGGCTTCAAAGTTTGGAGTTCTCACCACTGCCGTGAGTTCACGCCGCGTATTCACGGCATTTCACGGCACTAGTGTGGTGCTTGGCAGCGTGGCGGTTTAGCATAAGCGCTTAGGAATATTTTATTTATTTATTTATTCTATTATTGGCAAAATTACTTATTTCAATCACTTATACGATGCTATTTCAGATACTCCCGACAAAAGCAAATGCCAGCGAGCGTTCGATGTTCACAAGTGCTCATATAGCAAAGATCCTGAAGTGAGTAATCTTAATATTTTAAAAATGGATTATTTGATAATTGTGCTTAGGTAACTTTTTTAGTATTAGACGTAACAGTTACAGCATCATAGGCCAAAGCACGAGATTTTTACAGCTCCGTAACGTATCGTCATCGTCAAATTCGTATGCAAAAAGCTAGTTTGTTCCTACGTCCGATAGGGGCGCTGCTTAGTTTTCATACAAAACTTTGACATTTACTTTACGAAGCTGTCAAAAATTCGTGCTTGGGCCTCAGAAATCAGAAAATATTCTAAAACAAAGACTTTCAGGCAGCTAAAATAATAGGCACGTTACTTCACTACGCACTTGAGTGCGTTTTCAAATACGGTGATCCATGACTATCTTAAGAATGTAAGGTTATCATGTTGGAACGATTTTTAGTCGCGATATTTCATAACTACCTCCGACTACTTTAGACTATTTTAATATTACCTACATGTAACCACTTCAGGTGTTCCCTTTTACACTGGAAAACGTCAAAAAAAACAGAACCAATCATGCTATTGGTGAATTGACGAGTGCTGACGACTGCAGATATAGCCGGAACTAATGGCCTAATATTTTTTTCCAAGAATGTAGGAACTGAAAATAATTTGTTTTACGAATTATAGAACTATATCGATCTTATTCGCAACAAATTATGTAAAACTGGGACAGACATATATATTAAAAAATAATTTATGACCGGGGAAAACTTATCCTTTAACAAAGTTACAAAAACCAATGAGTTGATGTAATTTTATTATTGTTATTTTCAGTTCTACTTTTTATTCTGATGGTGAAATTAGCTGATATTATTTATGCTGAAAGATGACTATTTTAAGCGGAATTATTTTGGGAGAAGAGCCTTAAAATAAACAAGCAATTAAAATATTGGTTTTATTTTTGAAGAACCTTCATTAATAATGTTAATCCATTGACGCAGATTTTCGCCAATAAATAATTTGTAAAAGGCAATGTATTTTTAGTTATATATTTTTTTGATACTACTTATTTGGTTAATTTTTATTGATATTAATTTATTTTCCGTTCACTTACTTATTTAATGAGAACGTAACATTTTAGGCTGTAGATAAGGTAAATAAAGATCTAATTTTACACGAGCCGCAGGCAGTACACAGCTATTTGAAATGTATATCAGTATAAAGTTAGAATAATAAATCGTATCTCAGTTTTTTTATAGAATAATAATAATTATTTCCAACACTCACACCAATTAGCCTAGCCCCAAAGTAAGCAGTATCTATAAGGCTTGTGTTATAGTATGCTAGGATAACGGATAGAATACATATACAGTACATATATAAGTATATTTATATAGAAATACATATTAAACATCCATATGACTGGAGTACAAATGCTCGTGTTCATCTCACAAACATCTGCCCCCACCGGGATTCGAACCCGGGACCTCTCGAGTCGGCGACACCATGAAAGCCGGCGTACAAACCACTCGGCCACGGAGGTCGTCAAAAGAATTACAATAACATCATTCCAACTCATCTGAGTTTATAGATTTGTAATTCTTTAATAGAATTTGAATTAAGAAAAAACTCAAACAATCGATGATCGAGAGTCATGTTTAACGCTTATGTCTTCATTTCTTAAAATGTAAATAAACTACGCAGTTTATCCACAATAAAAACCTTTGTAGACAACGAATAGGTACCGATATCATTAACATCTTCATCAACATCGTTGGTCACAAGTCACTAATTTGGACAATTCTATTGCTGAAATATTTTGCTCAAATTTGTTATTATACTATGCGTAATCATAATTATGTACTGTCTAAGGTTCCGAGTAAACATTGTCTATTCACAAGTAATTAGTGTACAAAAACAAAGGGTTTGGTTGCGTTTTCCTGTTTACGCGTGTTTGATGTGCCACAATAACATTTGCTGACGTAGAAAGTGACTGAACTTGAAAACTCCATCCATTTACAATAAAAGAGCACGTTATTTAACAGCAAAACGACATTCAAAAGACGGAAAAACCGGGGGTTGGAACATCTGCACATAAAGAGGCAATTTGGAGATTGCCGGGGGCGCGCGACCGCCAAGGAGAATTGTGCTCGAATGTATTCAAAATTAAAAAAAAATCCGTAGAAAATATTGCAAGGAAATTCATTGCGGTAAAATAAACAAGAGTGGCTTGTTGCCGCGGTCGGTCTGCCTTGGGACTGGATAAGTAGGGCAACGCTGAGAAGCTTGGTTATTATATCCTGCAGAGTTACCAAAGGTTTGGATTATCTTACAGTGACGTGATTTACTTACGATTTTTTATTTTTGTCGCTTCTGAGGTTGGCAAACTATTCGTTTCAAAATCTTGCTGTATCTGGGATACCTACTGAAATAGGTATAAAAAACCACTCTCTAAATAGCGGTCTAACTCAGAGACCTGAATCAAAGGACAATGGCGAAATATTTGTTGAAGTAAATCTTTAGCGTCTATAGATGTCATTATCAGAAATGTTACTAAAATAATCTCAAAAGATTTATGAAGTAATTGAGGAGGGTTGTCTAAGTCTGGAATTAAAAACTTAAAAAAGGGAAACACAATTGACTAATTTTCTTTTTTTTTTATTGTGGCTTAACATCATGACTTTTGAGCCAATTATTTTAAGTGATTTTAGTGATTAAATCAACTTCAAGTATGTTGTTCGTATGTTTTGCATCGCTTTACGCTTAAACTATATTTAATTATCTATCAAAAACATCACAAAACATTATTTTTCAATATTATACTGAAGCCATAATAAATAAAATACAATACAAAAGGAGTATGGCGACAATTCTAACACAAAAATCTATATCTGTCACTGTCATGCTTGTCATCGAATTGGTATTGTTATCATTATCGTTGCTTGTGCATGCGTATAGCAAAGATTTAAATCGGCGTATTGTGTTTCTTTACTGAGATTTGTTTTTTATGTGACTTGTACTGCTTTTGGACTTTTGAGATCTTCCGCTACGACTGTTGAGTAGTGCTTGCCTAAGAATTCTGAATCTGCTATTTTGGACGACTTCTTGCTGTGGATTTTGGACAAGATTCTGTCCCATACTGTGGAATTTATCTAATTTTAACTACTATCTATGATATTGTGATCAACGAAGATGTGAAATAAAAATATATAAAAAAAATGGTTGCCTGTAAAGTCGGTTTTACGGGCGAAGATTTTACGTGACAACGTCTTTTTCTCGGTAGAATATTTATTGATATGAATATAATTAAATTGCACAATAGGAACAAGGAATTGAATGAAAATAAGAATTGCACAAATTTTAACTATAGAAATATATTTTGTTTACTAAAACATTGTACATGTAAACTTAAACTTAACACGAGAGACTCATCGTAACGTTACCGAGCGTTACACTTTTTCATAAGTGACTCCCAGCCGCAACCTAATTTAAGACGTTGTCACGTCAAAAATGGTTGCCTGTAAAGTCGGTTTTACGGGCGAAGATTTTACGTGACAACGTCTTTTTCTCGGTAGAATATTTATTGATATGAATATAATTAAATTGCACAATAGGAACAAGGAATTGAATGAAAATAAGAATTGCACAAATTTTAACTATAGAAATATATTTTGTTTACTAAAACATTGTACATGTAAACTTAAACTCATCGTAACGTTACCGAGCGTTACACTTTTTCATAAGTGACTCCCAGCCGCAACCTAATTTAAGACGTTGTCACGTCAAAAGTGTTTCATATTTAATTAATGTCCCATTAGTAGGTACATTATTTTTTATGCTTTAATATTGCTATGGGCATTCCCAAATTGTAAAGTACTTCTTACAGCACAAACATTGTATTCGAACTCTGTAACTCATGTTTGTTAAGTATTATAAAGTATTTTGACGCGGTCGGTTAGTACCTACACCCGCTGATTATAAAAATATTTTTTTTTCGTCACTAATCTACGGAACCGGTATACTTCTATAGTATATTTTATTTTCATTTAAATATACTCTTGAAAATACTTTTATTATTCGTTTTTGTATTACTTGGTATGACGTAACCTCCAAAACTTCAAAGTAGAATATCTATAAAACCAGACTTCCTATAATAAAATAAATAAGACGAATTGAATCTAGAATCCAAACTCTATAATTTAAAATATAATTTATTCACAGATGGAAAAAAAAATGTCAACAAAAATTTGTATGGGAGTTCGCCATTGTCCTTTAATGTCTGTAACCTGTAAACCTGTAAGTTAATTGGTGTTTTGCGTGCGACTGTTAGTCAGAATACAATGACGTCGCATTTGACATTGGTTATGGAGATAGCGGATTTTCCGTTCGGATTGGAGCGCCCTTTCCTATGAGAGCGCCCATAAAAGAATGTACATAGTGCCATAGCGGGCGTATTTACGACGGAACTAATTAAAATTTCGAACGCTAATTTTAGCCCATTTTAATACCAAAGCATCGTCGCGGAGACGTGGAAGAAGTATTTGACTACAGTGTTGGCTTACTAAAATGCTATTTCAGTCTTTTATTTATGCTGTGTTCAAAGTCATAGACACTGTACAGAACATACTAAATTCCCCTTTAGAAAGCATAGTGTAGTTATCGAACAGTTCGTGTGACTCGGAAATATAGGGCGGATGTCGCAATTTGGCGTCGCGTCGCGGTAATCTCGCTGGACTGTGCGGTCGTGCGATACGTGCGGTGGCTACTGGCTTAATGTCGCATAATGGTTATCCAGAAGGGCTTCTTTACAAGGAAGGAATTAAAGAGGTGAGAGACTCGAATTAGAGCTCTAATTTATAGAAGACCTGTACAGGTTATTTATTTATTAAGTTTCCATACCTCAAAAGGAAAAACGGAACCCCAATAGGATCACTTTGTTGTCCGTCCGTCCGTCCGTCTGTCAAGACCGTTTTACAGGAACGCGTGGAGATAACAAACTGAAATTCATATCAAATACTCAGGTCTAGTGTCCCTTGGAACTGTGAAAAAAACAATCAGCCTTCTAAGACAAAGCAATCAAAAGATGACAACCGTTTATGCAGCAAATTTTCGAAACTCGCACGGGAATCAAAACCTAACTACACTTCCTGTGAACTTAAAATCTTGAAATTTGGTACGAAGCAACGTCTTATAGTACAGATAAAGGTAAAATTTGCGAAATCCGTAAAAGTTAATCATTTAATAAAAAATATTTTTTATTAATTATTAAAATATACCTACAGATTTGTACGGAACCCTCGGTGCGCGAGTCCGACTCGCACTTGACCGGTTTTTTTTATGTTAAAAGGCTGGCGAAGAAGCATATGACCCGTCTGATGGTAAACGGCTACACCAGCATATAGACGCTTGCGATACCTAAACTATTACCTGCGCCGTTACCTACCCTGGCCCAATTTCCTACCCCGTGGAGCCCTGCAACCTTACTCACCGACAGAAACACAATACCACCAAAAGACAGTGTTATTTTACTGTGGTCTTCTGTAGTTACTTCCACAGAGGGGCGCTCCAATTCGAACGGCAAATCCGTTATGCCCTACCTCTCCCAGTTCTAAGGTATGCTTTTAATGAATGCCCAATACCACTAGCACGAACCATTATCGAATTCGAATAGTTTGCAAACCGAAATGTCAATATCAAATTTTGTATGGAAACTTGAACAGCAGAGCGGCACAAAGTACGTAACGAGAACTAAAAATCAGTACACATTTGACATTGACATTTCGGACTCGCAAACGATACGGATTCGATATTGGTTCGTGCTAGGGGTACTGTACCCTGTTGATTACGATAACTTAGATAGTCAGATAGTGATCAGTATTGCAACCCTCAAGGTTTTACATAACTGATTTTACTTACACTGCCACCTGACAACTCGATTGAGGCGGCGATGACAGAGAACTCATAGTATTCATCCCGACAAACTTTTTGAACAAGGAAGAAATCGCACTAGCAATTTTATGTATTATTATTATTATATTATTATTATTAAAAGACTGCTTTAGATGTTTTCTTTCCCAATAAGACTGTACGTAGTCTCCAGAGTTTAATAATGAAAATTTGATTAAGACTTTCGGATAACCATGACTGTAATCTGTTCAGTTGAAACAATTTGTAGATACTGGGAGGTTAGTAAAACAAACCAATTATCCAAATAAATTGAGTTAGCCCCCGGCACCGTCGGGGCGCCTCCACGTCATAGTTCCCTCAAAGGAACTGTGTTACCTAGTTGAGTTGGCAAAAGTAGCACAAGTTCACAATATTGAGTCTGAAGCAGACTGTTAAAAACAGCAAAAATTATATAATTGTTTTGCCCCTATAGTTACTAAAAATAAATCACACTAATATTATAAAGGCAAAAGTTTGTGAGTGTGTGAATGTGTATGTTTGCTACTTCTTCACGTCTAAACGGCTGGAACGATTTTAATAAAATTTGGTATATAGTTCGCTGACACCCTGGATTAACACATAGACTACGTTTTACTGCGGCAAAATATCTTATTCCCATGGGAAAAACACAATTTATTTTCTTTAATAAATCCCTGGTAACGTGGGGCACAGCTAGTAACAAATAAATTAGTGGTTAGTGCATCCGCGATCGTGGAAGTTTAACATCATTAGCAATGGCCGGTAGCAGGATGGTGACAAACCAAAAATATTATCTCAACCTTCTTATATTTGACATATACGCACTTTTCGCTGCGTTTTTCTAGCTTTTTGGAGTTAACTCCTTAAGAATCGATTTGCATAAATAAGGGGCCCGGTATGAGAAAAAATGTGTGAGGAGTAAAATCTATTGATGAATGATCTCGTTACGTTTTTGGTGCGCATCCTGTTCGAGCCAAAATGACTCTTAAATCCGAGAGCTTAGGTGGAAAAGAATTAAATTGAAACTACAGTGTATTTTGTTAGACCATAGATTTCTTTATAAGTTAGGTGACGTTTTGCCTATATGTAGCTCCAAACATATTTACAAGCGTGATGCAACGAACTACAGCGCCATCTATTTTGATACATATAAACTAAAATTTTAAATACACAAATGGCGTATACATAATCTAGTCCAGGTAACGAAAAGGTATAGAGGGAAATGCTTAGAACACAATTTTTGCAACAGCATTCCCAGGAAGTGGTGGCAATTTTTTTTCCATAATTACAGACTTTCAAGAGCGGATATCTCGAAAACTATACAAGATATCAAAAAACTTGACTGAATAAGACTTCTAGCAAATTTAATCAGCTTTCACTTTTGTCGTAGTCTCATGTCGCTAGGATGCATAGTTTCCGAGATATATGCGAAAAACCTAAAAATGGGACCTTCAATCCCCCCCTTCCCCCGGCTTAAGGGCTACGGGCGGGGACTTTTGATATGTTTACCTC
The DNA here is from genome assembly GCA_902850365.2 of Chilo suppressalis. Taxonomy (NCBI): domain Eukaryota; kingdom Metazoa; phylum Arthropoda; class Insecta; order Lepidoptera; family Crambidae; genus Chilo; species Chilo suppressalis. The sequence goes on along the minus strand of OU963897.1, from coordinate 18,717,844 downwards.
CTAACTAGTCCTAACAAAGTTACGAAGTCAAAAATTGTGTTCCAAGCATTTTCCTATATACCTGTTTTTGTGCATTCGTTGCCTGGACTAATCCCCCTATATAATTAATGTAAAATATTTCGTCGATTAGTTATAATAAATGTATATGAAATGAATAAATATATATTTATGTATATTATTTTCATTAATTTGTCAATTTACCCTTTCATACAGTATCAATCTTTTTTAAGTTAAATAAACTCTTTTTGCGTCTGGTTAGACTATCGAACTTAAGGAGTAAACTCCAGTCGTGCGTCGGAGCTGACACACACAATTTTTTTAAGCTAGAGCGTTATTAAAACGGTAAGTTGGGACTTTTTAAGTGCTCGTGTTCGCGATGACTTAATTAATATCGACTTGTAAACAGTTAAAAAGTGCTTTATTGCAAAACTTATATGCAATACATGCGCACTGCGCGTGTGATTAAATCAGAGCAAACAGCATAGTCGTCCTCTGATAGTTAAATATGAAAATTCTAATAAATACTTGTCTTTGTAACTAGTGCATTTCGTGTACGATAGCCACAGGGGCAGTAATCGGCGTGTGTAGACAAACATGTATCAGAAACAAAGTTTAGTGTGTGTGTTTTTGTTTAATGTTTTCAAAAAATTTTTACTGGAGGACCGGCTACACACGCCGGTCTACTGCTCACGTGGCTGTCGTACACAAAATACACAGACAGGGCTGCGTTCTAAACCTGTGATCCAGGTGCAACAAATATTAAATTTGTCAAAAGTTTCATACATTTTATGTCAAAATTGAACTTTATACAGTTGCATTTGAAGCGTAGGTTTGGAACGCAGCTCCCGCCACATAGAGTTGTAAAAAAAACTCGATGAAACGATACCCTGCCCCTCGACCCGCGTGAGGACGCGAGGCGCGCAAGGAGAATACGCGCTGGAGACTCGGCTTAAGAAAAATATACAAAAAATTAAATTACTGAGACCCAGATTTTTATCATCAGGCATAATATTTTTCCAGTTTACATACTGGGATATTCTTTCCTTATGTCCATGCTCCTACGAAAAGGTGTTTGTTTCGAGGCGCGCCGCAAAATGAATATTGATGACTTCATGACCCCGGGATGATTTGGTGAAAAATTAGCTTCTTTTCATCATTTTATTGCCCGCGCCGTTAGGAAACTGACTGATGAAGACTAATATAACCGTTAATTTTGCTTAGTAACGATAAGCAGATTTGTTACGTCTAAATCATTTTTGATTGTGAGGTAGGGCTTATATTGTGATAAACAGTTGTAACTTTTTAACCGCTTTTATACGAAATTTCATTTCATTTTTGATAAAGCACGCAACAGCATTAAAGAGTAAATATAATAAAAATCAGGTTTTGAAATATTTAACTAGCTTTAACAAAACGTGAAATTGGAGACCCTGTTTGTTCTCCAAATAGAATTTAAAGAAATAAGGTAAATAAAAGCATGATGATGCTTTAGAAATCGTAAAAACTCAACTGATAGTATTAATTCGTCCATGCGATTTGAGAAAAATAAATAAATATGTCATGTGGAGGTACTTTGGTGTAAATACAATAAAATAATATGAAACCCAAACCTAAAAACTTGAATTAAAGATAAACAAATTGAATTCATATATATTTTCCTTCAAATAAAGAAAAGCTAGATTGTAGCTAAATGCTTCCCAATGATGAACATAAAATACAATGAAAAGGGAAAGGGAAACGAAAGCCACAACCATGGAATAACATAACCAATTTCCAGATTATGCATTAAGCTACCACAAACAAGCTGAACTCTATCAAGTCGTTCGCTTTATGGGCGAAGTGTGAATGCATAAATATGTAGCTTCGGACACAAGCGACGTGCGTCATCTTGCCGGCTCTGACCGGAAGACACAATTTATATGCTAATTCAACATAAGATACAAGGCACTGATGTCTCCCAAGCCCCGCGCGCACTCGCCCGCCGCCGCCTCCCGCCCTGGGTACAAATTCTACACTGTTCTGCTGTTATCATTTCGAAAATAAACTTAGATTTGAATTGTGTATTTCTAAGATTGGATCACAAAGATGCGGATTAGAAGACGAATATGTATACAAATTATTTACATACCGATTACTTTGCAATACTATATTTATTTTATCAGAATATTATAAATAAGAAAGAATCATATTGTATGGGACAATCGAAATGACAGGGACAAAACTCATAAGTGCAGTGACACTTCATAAACAGTTCGTTTATAATCGATAGTGAAATGTGAATCTGTAAGTGAAATGTTGTTTTATTCGGTTAGAAATTAATTTTATATATCAGATTCACGCATTAGTTTCACAAGATAGTTTGTTATTTTGATATTATACAGGTTTTAATGTTAGAAACTCGCTTAGTAATTCGTAAGTTGATAGTTTGGGTTAGCAGAAATTGTGAGAAATTATAAGTGTTTTAATTATGTGTTTCCGATTGTTACTATTTGTGTTTCTATAGGTAGTAGACATTGATAAGAATAAGTATAATAATATGTGACTTTCGTATAGTTTAGGATAAGATTTATAGGTATGATTAAGCCATAAAGGCACAAACAGTTCTGGTTGGATAGTTAAGTATTTATTGTTGTTAGGATTGTAATGAAGGTTTTTTCTTATGTAGTTTTATTACACAGTATAGTGCACAGCAATTTTTTTACATAATTAAAGTCTTAAATACCGATTACGGTTTTTCATTAAAAGCGGAAAAACCCACCATGCTTGTCTAATAGAGTTGAGTTTTTTTTAATTTTAATGTAGTTTATATAAAAGTACTTTTATAATAAAAGTACACTGGTGTCGATTCTGGCGTGATTCTGTAAACTTAAAACTAAATTTAACATCAGTCTCTCCTTTTCATTCTGTATAGAGAATGACAAGGATCAACTGTTGTCAAATTTAAGTTTAGATTTAGAGAATCGTGCCAGAATTCACACCATTTACTTTAAGTGTGGTTTTGGTTTTATGCAGTCTCTTAAATATTCTGCTGTTTTCCACTAAGAATCAGGGATTTTGCGGATGCAGATTTTTTCACATCTGCGGACGCGGATGCTGATTTTAAGAGGCTCACATCCGCGGATGCGGATCTGTGCAAAAAACTTAAGTGTGGTTAAAAAAATAGTAGTAATATTTATCCTTTCTTTATTTAATAATAAAGTAGTCCGTGAATTACTATTACTCATTCATTATTGAAGTTATACTTCTTTAGCCGCGTTATGAAAAAATTATGACAGTGAAATTTTAAGATGCGCGCGCATCACTGTAACAGAAAAGTAACACCATGAAGTCGGCCGCTAAACCGCACATTAATCGTAAGTCTCGAAAAAAAGCTTCCAACAAAATAGTAATAAGATCTCTTAGTCGCACATGTTGGGACGCTCGTCGCCTCTGATCACTGTTTTCATATTTATTATTTAATAAAGCTGTAAGAATGTGCGGGAGGGCGAAGGGGGAGTGTGAGAAGACTGACGTCAAATAAAGATAGGCGTAGGCAGTGCTGCCAACCCGAATTTTAGAAAATTAGTAGTTTATGTGCCAAATGTTGGTAGAAGTTGGTAGAATGTAAAATGCAAAATTGGTAGATCTACCACCTCAATTTAGAAGATTTTTTAAGATTAAAAATGCATGCAATGCAATCCAGAGCACACTTCAGATCACACCTACATGATTTGCAATAAAAATATCCGTCACCCTGAGTAATTTCTTGAAGCCAACCTGCAAATTCCTTGTCTTTCTCCCATAATTTCGAATATTTTTGGTCATAGTGCCTTTTTCTAGGTTTTCGTGGCGAAGTTCCTAACCTAGAACTATCTGCATCGCTTTCGCTGCTGTCAGAATCCATTATATAAATAAATGCACGCAACATAGAACAAACAGCAATCAGCACCGTTAATACGCAGTTAATTTTTACAATAAAACAGGAGCAAAGATTCAACATTGATTCCGCAACAAACCAAACGGGAATAGGGGGCGTCCATAAATTACGTGAGATGTTTAAGGGGGGGAGGGGGTCGAGTCAAATCTCATCTAATCTTACGTTGGAGAGAGGGGGGGTCGAGTCAAATATCACGCAATTTTTTTTCTGCTTGAAACAAAATTTAATCTTAAGCGTAATCGTAATACGATTAAGATCATTCACTATTTCGTTCGAAAGAAATAACTCTCAGCAATATTGATTACTAGTCTAGCACGAAGCATTTTTTTTTTCTTTTAACAATAACAATCCAATGCATTTAAGTAAGAAACCCACAATTTGAAAAATCTCACGTGAGATTGGGGGATGGGGGAGGGGGTTGAAAAAAATCTCACGACATCTCATCCGGGAGGGGGGAGCGACAGAAAATTCAAAAAAAAATCCTCACGTAATTTATGGACGCCCCCATAGGCCACAGTAGGAATAGTAAAATATGGGCGCGAAATTGTGCGAATGCCGAACTGATGGCGAACTGTTGCTGACGTATTTTTTTTGTGGTTTATGGCCTGGACTCTATGTTAGCTTGACGCATCGTCGCATGGCTCACGTAATACATCGCATCGAGAAATGGTATTGTATCCCACAAGGGTGGAAGTACATGTATACTATTATCAAGACACTAATACGTCCCACGTGGTGGAAGCGTATAGCGTGCAAGACAATAGGCCCTACCTACGAAGCGATAACTTGGTCATTTTTTTTTTTTTTTTTTTTGTTTCCTCCCAGGCGGGGGAGCGGGTGTGAAATCCTCATGGATACCCTACAGCCGGCTGTAGGGTTATGTCAGACTCTTACTGACTAAAACACACCCGTGGGGGATGCCTATGGCCTTAGGGGCCTTTCAGGCTTCATCTGATGCGATCAACCCCTGAGAAGGGGATGATGCAGCGCTGCCTTAGTATATACTACTGCATAGTGCGCTTAGAGGACGGATGCACTCTGATGTGCATCCGTATCGGTTTGGGACTGAGCGACTGAAGGTCTCTCAGGATCGGGGGGGGGCGGAACTTGGTCAATTTCCCAAGAACACCTTATACAAGTGGTGTCAGTATAGTATAGCACGATTCACATGCGTACAGCGCCATCTAGTAGCGGTCGGCGTGATGATATTTGATCCTATGATGTGCCATACAATCGGTGTCGGTATAGGTTAGCGCGATTCACATGCGTACAGCGCCATCTAGTAACGGGCGGCGTGATGATATTTAATACTATGGTGTTACAAAACTTATTTACTTAGATTAAATGAGAAAAACCATCAGTATATTGTTTTAAACTTTCATGGTCACTAACCATCATCAATCATCAAATCAAACCATCAGATTTTTTAATAAAAACTTACTAAGATTAAGCGAGGAAAAACAATCAATTTTTATACATATATGAAGTATGTGTTTTGTAATTATTAATTATTTGCATGCAATTAAAAAATATTTTTAATGATGCTAAAGAAGTATAACTTCTCACGCGCGTACATAAGTTACACGCATCCATTTTTTTTTCGTTTTCTGTAGCTGATTTTCGTTATTCGGGTTTTCAAACAAAGTAAACTCTTCGAGGTGCATTGATTTTAGACATTTTTTTAGCGACGATGTAGTTCAACCCTTTCGAGAATGTTTTAATACATATATTTTATACTGAGATTTATCCCGGTCATTTCCAATAGGATTGAAATAGGTCATCGAAGTAAAATGTTGCAAAAACAATATTTCATTTGTGAGCTTTCGTTGTGTGCGCTGCGCAAATGATTAAAGTTATACAAAAATCTCGTATGGCGGAATTATTTCCCTTTAAAAGTTCTATAAAAAAGTCCCCGACAGAATATACCTATCTTTAAAGTTTTGCTCACTATAACCTTTTTCCTCAAATTAACGCGAGTGAAACCGCAGGGGACCTTTAGTTGTGACATAACTGTAGTAGTTAGACTAGACGAGGCCCTTATGGTATTGCAGACTTTTTTGTAGATATTGATGTCCTCTATAAAACTTTTGTACATCACTTTGCTCTACTATCAATGACTTCCGCAGCGTAAGCGATATAAGGTTATTTTTGGTATTTCTTTCACACCATGGGTTACGTTATCGAAGTTTTCATAAGTAACCCTAACTTTTTTTAAAATATTTGATAGCCTATGTTTATCAAGGATAATATAGGATTCTAAACGTGAAAGAATTTTTCAAATCGGTCCCGTAGTTAAGGAGCCTATTCAATACAAACAAACAATCAAATCTTTTTATTATCTTTTTAATATAAGTATAGATTAGTGTATTAGTGTTAGTATATATTAGTAATAAAAAATATAATAAAACTAAAATATACTAATATCTACTAAAACTAATATACTTTGTATCTATCTAGTATGCATGTAGTGTATCTATAATAATATTATTATTATTAGTACAGATGCACTCATCATAAAAGTCTAAGGAAAATTAATAATTTACGCAAACTGTTAGTTCCAGCAGTTGATATTATATAATTCGTTATGACATGTATAATTTATTCAAAAGATTTGGGCCTTAGTCACTAATAAAGTAAATTGGTTATCTTAATTAATAAAAGAATCTATGTATAAAAAATTTATCAAGAGTTCAAAAAATTCATGTTGTTTAGATTTTTTTGATAAGTTTAGTCTTGTTAATTATAGCCAATTTGTTTTTTTTTGTATTTACCATGAATAAATATTAGGAAATACAGGGTCATTATGGTTATGAAGAATAATGTATAGAGATTATTTGCCAGGGGTAAGGACCTGGTGATCCGTAGTACAGGTTAACGCCTATTTCGGACACCAGCTTCTTACAACGCCTAATAATATTATTTAAGTGTGTTGCTTAACCTGTATTTTATGTGCCCTAATAGTTGTAAGAAGAAATAAATAAAATTATTATTATTATTATTAATGACTAAAGCAAAAATATTATAAAATATCAACTGATAAAAATGTATTTTGCATAAATGATGCATGCTACTTAAACTTCGTTGATGTGTGTGTGTGTGTGCATGTACCTGTTTTAATTGTAATAGTTCCAAAGAGTTCCTAGAACTCTAGATTAGATTTTCAAAATTGTAACCCAAAGCATTGTATATGTAAAGTTTGATAATCATATTGTTTGTTTGATTCACAAAGGAAACACCCCACTAAAATCGCACATTCCGGATTATGAGTTCTCTGAATATTATGGCAGAAAGTTGGACGTTGTTTGACATTCTGGTGAAAATTATACTGTTTAGTTCGGAAAAACATTTCTTTTACCGTAGTGATCTTCGGTGAAATGATATTTTTTATCGTGTCTAATCAAAAAGTTTCAATGTCGAATTGTAATTGGGGTCCAATTGTAAAAATGTCTGATGCGGCAGAATAATGTGCCACTCCAGTCATTCTCACCTTGCTAGCCCTGAAACCACACTCAACTGCAGAATCAGAAGTATTTCTAGCCCTTGAAGCGCTCGTCTGCAATCATAGTATGCAATCATTAAACAAGCGCCTTCTAGTAAGCGCGCGGTCGAAGTGTAATGGTCGCGAGTGACTTGTGAATGTAAAATATAGGAGTATGGGAATGGTAAATTGTCAAATAGACTTACTTCTGCAGCATATACCGTAATGAAGACACGCCAGTTAACGGATGTAGATACCGCCAGATTAGTATACTTTAGTTATTTCCATAGTGTAATGTCGTACCGAATTTACCATGGGGAAACGCCGCCGACAATCAATTTTTCGTGCTGCAGAAGGTTGAAGGATTCGTTTAATTTTTAATCTTAAAGTTTAAGGATCCTTAAGAGATACGTTTAAATAAATTGGCGTAATGACGACGCAACCGTCATTATGCTGATTTCTTTCAAATTACATCGAAAATTAATCACTTGAAAAAATAATATTAACCTGTTTCCTTAACACATAAATGTTCACATACAAGACATAAAAATAAAAATAAACTAACTTTACCTGCTACGAGGCTTCACAAAATCAGTAATTCATTTAATGTTAGTGAACTTAGCACATCATTTTCCAGCAGATCAAAATTAAATGTGAGTTCTTTTCTCATGCAGCTGAGTTCCAGATCATTTCGTTAAATATTATTTTCGAGGTAAAACCGCCAGAACTATCTTTATCAGTATTGGGAACTATAGAACTCAGCTGCATGCGAAAAGAACTCACATTTGTTTTGGATTTGCTGTAAATTAGTCTGCTACGGAAAGTTAGCAGACCATTTTGTTAGTTGTAATTTTTCGGGTAAAAGCGTCAGAACTAGTTCTAAAAAGTATCAGGAACTATAGAACTCAGTTGATCCGCACGGATTAATATATAGCAGTTTAAGTATAGCACTGCTGCTGGAAAATGATGTGAAGTTTACTCTCATATTCATATAAAATTCAAAAAATTCAATATTGTTTATTCAGTCTAGGCTGTTACAAGCACTTGTGAATGTCGAAAAGCTACGCCATCGGTTCGCAAATCTACGGCAGGAGACCTTGTACTGAGAAGTACCGGCAAGAAACTCAGCAAGGGCTGATTTTTTCTCCCTGTCTTATTTCATACAGTGTCGTACATTGAAAGTTGACATCAAACTTGCAAACATGTGTTGACGTCAACTTCCATCACATAATGTCAAATATGTAACAATAGACAATCAACGAATTTACTAACAATAAGTGCAAAGAAACGTCTCAAAATAGCAAGAAACAATTTTCAAAACAAAATGAACAAGTATGTGAAAGGGATTAAGTGCAAGGTTCTCTTTAAAACTCTTTCTAAGGCTGGCAGCCTTGTAAAATTACAACCAAGCCGTTTTATCATTCAAATATTGATTGACAGTATAATATCCTTTCTTAAGTAAGCAATAGTTAATGTGTATTTTAAATTTATAAGAAGGCAAATCAAGGATATCAATAGGAATCTTATTATAGAAATGTATACCTTGACCCATAAATGATTTATGAACCTTCTGTAACCTGTAATTTGGTATCTTGAGTTTATTTTTATTCCTTGTATTAAAAGAATGTATGTCACTGTGTTTGAGATAATAGTTAATATTGCTTCGAACAAAAAGTATACAATTATAAATGAATTGTGAAGCAACAGTCAAAATCCCGATTTCTTTAAAATTTTCTCTAAGAGATGTTCTAGAAATAAGTTGATAAATAGCCCTTATGGCTCTTTTTTGCAAGATAAATATAGTTTCAATATCGGCTGCGGATCCCCAGAGAATAATACCATAGGATACAATACTATGAAAGTAACTAAAGTATACAGTTCTAGCAGTAGTTACATCAGTAAGTCTTATTTTACGTATGGCATAGGCTGCTGAACTAAGTTTACCAGCTAGCAGAGAAATATGAGGATACCATTGCAATTTCGAGTCTATAGTTATACCTAAGAATATCGTTGATTCAACTAAATCTAGGTTTTCATTGTTTAATTTAATTCTAATGGTTTCGTTTCTAACATTAGGTAAAGTGAATTTAATGCATTTGGTTTTATTTGCATTTAATTTTAAGTTATTTACATTAAACCAGTGCAATACTTGTGAGAGAGCATTATTTACATCGTCAAAGTTATTCTTTGTATTCGCTTATACAATAAAGTTCCAAGCAATATCCATGAGTTAAGCATTAATAAATTCAAAGATATTATAAAAAAAAACTCACCAAAAAATTACAGAAAAAAATGCTTGGGTTTGAACTGTTCCAATCATTCCAACAGGTTTTTTTTATGACAACAGTCGTAACAACATAATTACTTGTGAATGTTGTTACATTACTGTTGTAATACTGTGCAGTTTTTGTTCGTCGTTTTTCTTCGCAACTAAAAAATATGTCCATTAAGGAGTGGCAGGGATTTTTTTTACACGATTCAAAAGAGTTGTACCTACTATACATCCAACTTAAATAAAGATAATTTTATTGATTTTTGATGATCTTGACGCTCGGCAACACTAACAATTTATGAACACACGAGGTACAAGAGAGTCAAAAGAACGGACCCCATGTTATAAATACATATCGAGGAATCATTCCTTATAAAAATTTCGACTTCTTCCGTTAATTTGGTTAGATACTAGGCAGTTTTAGGTATTATTTAGTTAGTATGCATGGTCAAGAGGCTGTTTACACGAGCATGCGTCTTGTTACAGTGATTGCATCTTCATTCAGAAGTCGGACATCACGAAATGTTTCTCATTGCAACATGCGAATAAAATTTCAATGGATGTGGCAGATTTTTGTCACTCAATTCCTTGTATAATATGTATCACATTTTGTGTCTGTTCTGATTAATTGATACCAACATTCGACTAAAAGAAGAATTAGTACAGTTTGTTAAAATCTGCCACGATTGACAATGCCTTTTAATGTAGTTAGAAATATTGATTGCGCTACTATCCGGGGATTAAAAAAAGTAATCGTGAGCGGCGTGAACCCTAGGTTTAAAAATAAATACCATTAGTAGAAACTACTGTAAAAATATAACTACCATAAAAGATTACCATAGGGAACTGCTATGGGCAAAAAAGTACCACAGCGGGAGAGTGAGTTGTTTTTTTAAATCTGATATAAATATGCTGATAACCCTGTTTATTAGTTTTGGTTATTGTAAATAAACAGTGATACTTTAATTATTAGCTTTTTGACGTATACTTACATACAAATATAAGATTTATAATATCTGTGAATACTGTAGGTATTCTTATTTAAATATTTGACGTATTGCCGTATCCAAGCACCAGGAAAAGTTTGGTAAGCTTCTTGGCAGTGGCGGTGCCGACCGTTGGCTAAGCCAATTAGTGTCCACTTGGGTAAACATCGGCTCGTTAGCGGACTTGTGTGTTTTATTCAATTCAATTTGTCGGCTCCACTGCCACTTATTGATAGGACTTTTCTTTGTCCCCGCCTAATTCGTCGCAGTTGCCCGGAATCACAACATCGGGCAAACGTCTGCGGACGTGTTCTGCTAAACTTCGACATTTTAATCACTCTTTGTGCCTGTTTGATTCACATTTGTTTCACACAGATAATATTGCTGCTATTGCTCACAGATAATTGAATAGTTAATATGTCATTTTCATTAGTAAAAGAAAAATGCACCGAATATACTGTTCACGTTTCGGTTTTATTTGGCCAAGACAAAATTCTGATCTTTTTTGTTTATGTTGTAGCAATAGCGTAGATTTGCCTTACTTCATGAAATGCTGGAGAATCTCATGAAATGGTCATATTTCAGAGTTTCACTGTCTATTGGCGACATCATGGCATGGCTTGGGCAGATCAATGATGAAAAAGCGTTTCTCGATGTACTTATGTACCGGTTGTACTTCATGAAATGGTCTAGATTATTTTTGAACTTTATGTAAAATACTTACATTACCCACCGCTGGAGACACTGCAAGCGCTTTGTTTATGTGTAAAGATGGCGGCCGCTGACGACAATGTTCTTTCTCTTAATAAAAAAATGAGTAATTTGTTATTAAATGAGGAAGTAATATTAAAATAATAAATATTTCCTATACTCATACCAATTAGCTCAGTCCCAAAGTAAGCACTGTAAGGTTTGTGTTATGGGATGCTTCGGTAACGGATAGATTAAACTGATTACTGATACACATATAAGTATATTTTATTTTGTATCATGATTAAGGTACAAAATGCTCGTATTCATCATACTTACATTTGTCCCCACGGGGATTCGGACCCGGGACCTCTGAGTATATACCACTCGGTTATGGAGGTAGTCGAGAGTCGTAGAAGGAAATGATAACAGTAGAGTTTTACGATGAAAAAGTTATTGAGTTGTTGAGCATATCTTTAATATTTTCTGGATTTTATATTTATAGATTTTATATTATATTTTTTACGAAAACCCTGTTTATTTAATCCAGCCAGACATGGATGATATAATTGTGAAATGTTGATGATTTAATGGTCTGATCAGATTAAGTCGCCCACATTATGAAATGGTATCCCATTTCATGATATTTTCGAACGTTTCATGAAGTGAGCAAATCTACGAAATGTCTACGATATTTATGGCACTACATAATGTTCGTAATAGATATGCTTAATATTTAAACAATTAAGAACTCAGGGACTAGGAAAGTACGAGTTAACGGTTTCCGTTTCCGTAAAAATTACGGTGGTAGGATGATGTTTTTCTCAAGTCAAAACTTTTAATATGGTATTTCTGAATTTTAATGTTATTCAAGTCAGGGTTACACGCACCCTTTTGGGGTGAGAAGGGATGTCGACTCACGCCGCGCCGCAAGGAACGCTGTGGTAAGGGTTAAATACTTTGGCTCGTCGCTGCCAGATTTCACCATTCAAAGGTTAATGTGAGATCTTGCAGGTGTAGTTAATTAAGATTAAACGTTTGATTATCAAACATCTCTCTTTTAACAACTTTACAGCGCACATTTTAAAGGTAAAACTGATTACATCTTGATTTTATTGAAGTTGTAGAGATTCGCTATTTTATGACTATATTATTCGTTGCATTTGTGATATGATGTGACAATTTGAATCGTATATTGGATTTTGAATACCATTACCTACTACTACTATCACTGCTATTCTCTTCATTAAATGTTTTTAATAGTAGCTTTTTTATTTAGATTAATATAATTATATTTAATAATATAATGTTTAAATTCCAAATGAATTCGCAAAATTTCAACAATTTTCATTACCAAAAGGAAGGGTAGTTTAAATATATCTTTATTGTGGTCAGATTGGGGTTGAGCCTTGGTCTTGGCTCGTTGGGCGATTGTTCGACGCATCGAGAGATGTCGCTAGCGCGCGGTAATCTAGTCCGTGACTTGCAAGTGGAATGCGACATTTTATTACCGACCCCGCTTAGGGTTGCACGACTCCAGACCATAAATTTGCAGCACAAAATCTTTATCGGCCATTCATTATTTTATGTAGTTCATATCGGGTAGAATTTACGAATGGAATAATACCTCTAGAGCAAGTTGTACAATGAGTTAATTAGTGAACTTTTTGATTTATCGTTTATCTTTACTAACACAAAAAGCTAGTGAACATTGTTTATGTTTAGAAAAATATGTGACACATACCTCGTGAACTGGTGAGAGACAAGGTGATGTGGGACTTCTCCCCCACCATCTCGCCCATTCACCTGTCCTAATACTGGCCTAATGGCTTCTAGGGATGAGAAGGTGAATATTTTACTAGTTGTGTTTTTATAATTAATGACACTATAAAGCCTAATTCTAACGTCAACTTACAGTCTACGGCATTCCAGGGAACGCGCTATCGGTGCGCGGCTTTATAATCAAATTGGGGGATCTAAACAAAATTTACTAGAAAAATATCCTCGGGGTCCAGGCAGCATTAGGCACTCGAACCCTTCCCCCATCTTTCGCTATTCGGGTGCATGCACTGACCAATTATGCTGCCACGAACTTAATGGTCGTGCCGAATTTCTTCTAGTATTTCTTAGGCTGCAAGGCATTGTGGCTGGATAGCGCAGGATGCGGTTCGAGTCCCTAATGCTGCCTGTACCCCGTGGCCTTTTTACTAGTAAACTATTCTTTAGATTTAATCATCTAGCAGTTAAATGCTTTAAAATAAAAACATAATAATAGCACTTTTTAGGAAGTGATATATTAATAGAGGATTGGTTTATTTACTTTTTTGTTTCTACCTAATTGCTTAAAACTGTGCGACAAACAGCAGGTTTTTTTTACTAAAGCTTTATTAACTCCATAAAAATATATGAATACGATTCACAAATAACCTACTCGTAAAATTAATACACCTAAGATGTGATGTGCTGACAACCCTATTGCGAGTGGGCCAGGGAGTCTGGTAGGTACAGCGGGTTGTCGTTAGTACCGCATTGTGGCTGTTATTGCCACACGGGAGCGACGGGATGACAACACTGCAAGAAATTAAACACATGTAAACCAATATAAAAATCATCTCAACGTTCCGATGTAGGTGGATACCAATTCTTTAAAATGAACAAAATACGAAAGCTCATTGAATAGAAATCTTTGAGAGAGGCACATCAACTTCTTTTGGCAACACACGTGATGGAGTGTGTCACTCCATAAATAGCAATAAAAAGTGATAATTTTTGTTATTTTGAAATTTTTGTAGGTATTTCAGATTTAAAAATTCAATATTCTAGATGTTAAAATAAAGAAAACTTTTGTAAAAGAAAACCCGGAAAGCAAGCAGCAGACGGGGCTGGGACGGATGGTCCACGTAAATTTTTTTCTAGTAAAAAAATCCTATGATTTAAACATAGTAGTAGTTTAATGCTTAAAAAATAAAATATAACTAAAAGTCTAGACGTTCATTTGAAAGGGAAAATAAATGAACTAAAAATAAGAAGTTATTTTTCGGATTAAACAAGGTTTATAATAATGCAGCTTTTTTTGGTAAGTATTTTCTAATAAGTATTTTCTACCTTAAAGAAGTCTGCATCCAAATAATATTTGGCAATCTTCCTCGCAGCGGGATTTCCCTATTACATGGCGGTTTTTATAGAAGAATAGGGTTCCGTATGCCAAGGTAAATAATAAAGTAACTACTTACAAATAATTTCATATCATGTATAACAAGAGACAAGAAGATCGGGGGGCACCGCAGTGCCCCCGCCAAGTCAAGCGCGAAGCAAACACTGCCCTACCATCCTTTACTGGAACCATTTCGGCGCATTTTCAGGCCCCTATTAGAGAACCTCTGAATAAGACCAGAACGCAGTAAGCTATAATAACATATTAAAATTCAAAATTTCAAGTCTGTAGGTCATTTAGTTCCGAAGTTAAGCGAAAGCAAAGTTTCACATTTATGATACTCACTCACTTACTCATGATCATCTGAATAGAACTAGTATTTCCCATAAACTCAGAGAGCTGAAAGGTACAGAATTAGAGTTTAATGGCCACATAAAGGGAACTGTAAAAACTATGATAATCGAAGATCTGGAGTACCTGGTGACCCTGATTAGAAAACACAAGAGCCCAACCAAACTATTAGAAGAAATCGACATACCGCCTTTATAAAAAATATTCAACTTGGTGGGCCGCTTCGTTTGATGTCAAAAATCGAAGGTCTGAAGTTATGGTAATACCCCCTTCTACTATTGGTACACAAAAAAATCGACTGTCATTGCAAAAATCCAGCATAGTGGGACACATCTTTCAATTTAATCTAGCCTATAGCGTCCCACTGCTGGGCGAATGCCTCCCCTTCTGCTTTTAATACGCATATATATAAAATTAAAGGAAAACTCTGGATAACACTAGACTGGCTTCGATACTTATACTTAATGGTGTCATGTAGCACCTGGTTTTGTACCCTTGTGTACCCTTAAACGGCCAAGTCACACAACATTAACTATAATAATAAAGAAATCGCAGTAAGGCACCGTAGTCTTGGCATGACTTTGTCTAGATTTCATTACTTTTTAGAGATAAACAAGCAGCTCCATCGAGACTTGGCTAGTTTTTTATAGAATGTTTTTGGTAGGATAGTATTTTCATAATTTAAAAATCTTTAAGATTCAATGAAAAAATATTTTTAGAAGAATACCAGAGATTTGACGACCAGGATTGTTCTTGGGTAGTGAATTCAACCAGGTCCCGGATTCCGGGACATCTGAGTAGGCTCATCGCCTAGAAACCCGGCGTACATATCACTCGCGTCACTGAGGTCGTCTCAAACATAATAATAACTTCATTATATATTAAATACCGCATGCAGGTCAATGTCAGGCACAGAGTCATGTTTTACTTCCACGAATTACCGCAAAAATACCACCAGAAGTAGGCGATCTCCCCCTAATTGATGGCGAACCGTTGTATGGAACTAATTGGGATAGTCTATGTATACAAGGCCGTTTAAAAAACATGGCGCATCCATAATGATTGCTAGATGAGCGCGCCCGGTCGCTGCACCGCTCCCGCCAGCAGTTAGCCCGCGGTATTTAGGAAATTTCGAAATAACACGATATTGCTTCCCTCTTGATGTTTACTTTTTAACTTACAAACTGTATTTACTTTGGAGAAATTAATTCTGAACGATTAGGCAAACGTTGTAGCAGTCCCTAGTTGTTAAGGTGGTATGTACCTACATAATTTTATTTAAGTTATCAAGAGAATGATGCGCTGAACATGAATATAAAATAGGTTTAAGAGATAGTTACAGCTTTGTATATGATTGAATTTTATTATAATAATCAGCCTTCTATGTTGTATTGGGCAAGGAAGAAGCTATTTGGTATCTTTCTTGAATAGTCGCTAAAACTTATAGAGAATAGGCGGAAAATATTGATAGACGATGAGCTTAAACTCAAACAATACAATAGTTGGTTTGAATGAATAAAATGATTGAAACACATACAACAACCAAGTTGTAAAACAGGATATATAAAAAATTGCTGTGGTTTTATGGAAACCTTGATGTAGGGTTAAGCTTTTAAGATTTTTAACAACGCCTTAAATTTCTTTCGGGTCGTTTAACTAAAAATTTTATCCAAAATAAACGCAAGTGCGGAATTTTGCAACCTCGGGTAGGAATCGAACACGGCTCGCCCGCATGGCAGGCGAGCTTTCTACCACTTAAACCACCGTTGCTTGTTGATAAGGGTTGATTTTTTCATAACAATTGAAAATGTAATAGAGTTTTATGATTTGAATTAATAGTTTTACTTTAAAACATTTCTGCACTACAAGTGTGAAACTGAATGTACCCACAATTCAAACATTCACATCCTTCATTTATGTATATTATTATGAATTAGCCAGATCGTAGCCGGAGGTGTATTTAAGATAGGTCAGCGGCTAACAGAGGACATAAGCAGGAGCATACATATTTTAAAATCTGTCGCCCCCACTTAAGATTAGCATCCGTCCGCCGCTCCCCCTGCTGGCTTCTACCGCCCGTTTTAAGGTAAGGCAATGATATTTTAAGGTAAGGTCTCATTATGACCCCCCCCCCCAGCCCCGGCCGCCCCTTAGCTATGACCTTGGAACATGCCCATCCCCACCCAAGTCATAGGCTGAAGATGCTCTGTCACTGGCCTATATGCATTTTGGTTAAATATTCAGGGTACCTAAAGATAAACTGAAGCCACGTTATTGGTACCCTATGCGGCGCATTGTGACTATAGGCTCTTGAATTTGTATGCAAACGTGCTAAGAAGTTAGGGCATACTTAGCAAATGCAACCAATATTTCTAAGTCATGTATAATCATGCGCTGCATACGTGGACTACATTTTTTATCTATACTTAATATTATAAAGCTGAAGAGTTTGTTTGTTTGGTTGAACGCGCTTATCTCAGGAACTACTGATTCCAACTTAAAAAAAACTTTTTTTTGTGTTGGATACTCCATTTATCGAGCAAGGCTATCTAACATTACGATATGACCAATAGGGAGCATTTATGAAAAATGTTGCTTAAATGGAAACAAAATCGTTTTCAGAGTTTTAGTTGCGTGCGCCGTAAACGGTTAAACTTACGCAAAAGTCATGTACGACGGAATAATTATGTCTTTCTTTTTAAGTCTACCTAGACTCACTATAACTTTTTTTCTGACATCCACGCGAACGAAGTCACAGCTTTATTATATAATGAATAGTTGTATGAAATTCGAGCCGACTTCGAAGCGAAAGACTTAATGACAGCTTTTATTAAAGTGCCGTTTAGCTGTTTAGTCGCGAATTCGACACTATTGGGTACCGAAGTTGAACGCTTTTAGTGGATGGCATTAGTGAAAATTAGAGGGCAAACAAGAGGGGCAGGGGGTTCTTGAGCGATTGTAGGTATGCCCTAATAAGTCCATTTCCATCGCCCATTGTATAACAATGTTGGAACCGGTGCCTAAAAGAGTTCCAAACTTTCAAACTTTCAAACTATCAGTTTTTTGTCTATTAAGGGTTGAAAGGAGAATGCCCATGGGCCAGTATCGTCTTTGGTCGGTTATGTACATCCACCTAATTAATATAAAAAAATCAAGATTTTAATTTTCACAAAACCATCTTCAATACTTTGCCATAGCTTCGACGAACAAATATCCCTTAACTAAATTAGTAATTAAATCACTTCCATTACATTTGTATTTTTTGACACTTGTCTCCTCGGTGTTGCTGTTTTTTAATAGCCGTATCGATTTATCAAAATATAATCAATCACTTGTAGTTATTTCATAACAATAATGAGTTAGATTATGTTTATGACAATATTTTGCATTACAAATGTCGCAAAAAAAGTAGTCCGATCTGTACATTAAGATTATTAAGTATGGATATAGACTCAAAAGTCCATAATACACGTTTAAACCGCTTGTTTACCGTTTTTTGAACGGATACCGGGTCAGTACCATACGGCTGTTTCTGTTATCGAGGGGTTGTCAGAAAAAGACAAACGTATCCCACCGGCTCCGTGTCCAATAAAAAAACGGCCTCCCACAAACAGCAATGCTGCATCACATGCATTTATGTCAACGTGCATGAACGATGATCATGCATACGAGTCATTCATTGCTTGCGCGCAAAAAAATAAAAGGAACTCCTCATTCAACTGCCTGTACCTAGCTTGCACACTGTTCTGATTGATATCAATAAAATAAGCGATTTATTGCTTTGCTTAGCATTAATTCGGCCAATTAATTGCTGCAATACCGCCCACTGATTAAACACATACTGTCCGTCGGACAGTCTACGACATCCGACACGTGCTGAGTGGACTGCCTTTTTAGTGACGCAAATGTTTAGACCTAATTTATTGTATTTATGTATAAGGTATATTGTTTTCATGTACTAATTTGTGTCACTGAATAAAACATTTTCTTTCTTTCTTTCTTTCATTTATGCTTCTACTATGATCATCATAGACATAGTATCATAATAGATCTATGACAATGTAACACATAATCAATCTGTATTAAACTATTGTGCGAGTATTGATAAATCGGATATGAATATCGATTCACTATTTGTTTTTATAATTTAGAAAACAGTCAATATCATTTCCAGCGGGGACGGTCTGTCAAACAGTTTTTTTTTCACTGACATATCTATCTACTTTCGTTGAGATTGTTTGATAAATATTTCAGTGGTTTCATTATTTTCTTTCTATTCCCTTCACGCTGAGTTGATTTTCGATTTGAACTAACCATTTTATCGACAGATAAACTTAAAAAGAGAAGGGAATAAATATTAATATAATAAAAATATAACTATAATGACCTTTGTTATTTCGTATTTCGTATTATATTACCCATCGAGCAAGAGAAAAAATGATTTTTATTATTGAATCTACATATAGAATTTTTTTATTTATTTATTAAGGGATAAAAAACGGTTACAATATGTGTTTTATGACTAAAGACTATTATATGTGGTACCATGGTACCGTAAAATCTAAGGTAATATTGTAACCCACAATATTATCCACAAATTATTAAATAAAAATAGTGCCTTGCTGATGTTACACTCAGTGAGAGTAAACTTAACACTGTTATAATCCTTATGCTTAACGATAATTTTAACAAACAAAAAGTAATTAAACATTTTTCATAAACAAATCGGTAATATTTTATATATATTTTATCACTACATCAAAAAAAAAAAACTACACTAAGCGAGTTTAATATATATAAATATAGATGCTATGTCTCTTTATGCAATATTTTAATAACATCATACCTAAATTTATATTTTGTTTTTGTAAATATATCCACTTCTGCAAACAAAGTATTGCAAAGTTTCAGCCATTCTATGTAGAGGGCAACGTAGCAGTGTATTTGTTCGACAAATTTTAGTGGCAAATAAATTAATATTTTTGAGCTTGCGGATGTTAATACTTCGAGGCACTTTGTAACTTATTTTATTTGTAATATCACTACAATCAAATTCGTTATTAACAATGCCATGCAATACTGTAACTTCTAGATATTTGCGTCTATCCTCTAGAGTCATCATATTATATTTGCTTAGCAACTGGGGATATGACAAATAACGCCGAAAACACCTGTAATGCATAGCACGTAGATATTTCCGTTGAACTCTCTTGATCTCCTCCTTATATTTGTTGTAAAAGGGGTTCCAAATAGTTACAGCGTATTCAAGTTGTGAACGTATCAGCGCTTTGTATAAGCTCAGATAGGTTGATACACGTTTAAATTCCTTCGTGGACCTCATAACAAATCCGTACATTTTAAATGCCTTATTGACGATACTCTGTATATGCTGGTCCATTTTTAATTTACTATCGAATTGTACGCCGAGATCTCTGATTTTTACAACGATCTCCAATTCTGCATTACAAAGATGATAGCTAAAGTGAACAACATTAATATTTTTAGTAAAGTGAATAAAGCTACACTTTGGAATACTAAAACGAAGCTTATTCTTAGTACAGTAGGCTGATAGTCTATTAAGATCTTCCTGGAATAAACGACAGTCCTCAACCGAATGCACAGGTCTGTAGATTTTAAGATCATCGGCATACATAAGAAATTTTTAATTCTGAAAACAGTTGTTAATGTCATTTACGTAAAGAATAAATAATAACGGTCCCAGTACGGAACCTTGTGGTACACCAGATGTGATATGAATACTCCTTGATTGGTAGCCATTTACCACAACTTTTTGTGTTCTGTTTTGAATATACGAACTGAACCATCGAAGTAAGTTTCCACGGATACCGTTAAATGCAATTTTATTGAGAAGTATTTCGTGATCAACCTTATCAAATGCCTTTTTAAAATCTGTGTACACAACGTCAACTTGAACACGCCTATCAAAGTTCTCAAACAGTTCGTTAGTAAATATCAACAAGTTTGAAGTTGTTGAGCGGCGCTTCACGAATCCATGTTGCTGGGTATCACATTTTGATGTAACATGGGATAAATTTCATCGTGTACCAATTTTTAAAGAGACTTGAGGGAACTGACAGTATTGAAATAGGTCTATAATGTTCAACATCGTGCCTCGAGCCACTTTTATGTACCGGCACAATATTAGCACGGTTCCATAGTTCAGGAAACGTACCACTCTGCAGGCATTTGTTGTAAATTATCCAAAGCGGTCTACATATGCTATCAGCAGTGTTCTTAAAGAATAGAGACGGATATCCATCGGGACCAGCCCCTTTATAGAGATCAAGTGAAGCAAGTTTTCTCATAATTTTGCTTTCATCAATATATAAGTCAGTAAGTAAAATGCCACTACTACCATTATCCTCCCCAGACTCCCGCCATGAAGATAACGTCGGAGATGCTGATTTAAACACAGACAGGAAAAAGTCGGAAAACATATTGCAAACCACATCTGGATCATTGGATTTATTATTTTGATACTGCATTGTCGATGGAATACCAGATTTACGGTTTAAATTAGAGATATATGTCCAATAATGTTTGGGGTTTCTACAGAGACTCTCCTCAACCGAATTCAGATAAAACGAATAACAGGAGTTGCTAAGTAACTTACACGACGAACGATACTGAGAAAATTCATGGTAGTCCCTGGGGGTACCATACTTCTTCCACTTGATCCAGGATTTCGTTTTCCTCTTATTCAACCTGATAAGTTTTTGGGAAAACCATACTGGATAACCTGAAGATCGATTCCTTGCCAATGGGGCATTCGCACGTACAATCTCATCGAGTTTACTATAAAAAGTGTCCAATGCCTCCTCGGGCATTAAATGGCCGAACAGATTAACCCAATCTGTATCAGCAATATTTTTATTAATGTTAACATAGTCAGCTTTGTGGTAATTGTACCTGGTTCTGGGTTTACGTTTCATTATTTGGTAGGTAATATCAACAGACGCATTTATGGCAAAAGGAGAATGATATAAATCGATAGGTAGCAAGAAATCTGTTATGTGCATCAGTGTACAAAAATTGTTTGAAATGAAAAGGTCAAGTACTTTTCCGCTGCTATTTAAAATCGTATTATATTGAAAAGCATCCAGCACGGACATAAGCTGCTGTAGCCTGCTACTCACAGAACCAGATCCAGTACATACCATTCCGGCCCCATGACTAGGTGGCAGCGTTTGAGGAGCAGACCAGGTAACATCGGGAAGATTATAGTCACCAACAATAAATACCCCGAACTTCAGATCATTGAGTATATCTTGTAAGAATTCAAAATGCGTCATATATGAGGTCGACGAAGTTTGGGGAGGTATATAAGCAGCACTGAACACATATGAAAATGAGTTATTCCTACTAGGGATGGTAACCATTAGATGTTCCACATTTAAGTAAAGGAATGTTTGAGAATTTTTGGTCCAGTCCAACATAGTAGGCCTGAGATTACATAGAACTGCAATAAGAACACCACCACCATCACGTTTCCCAGTAGCTTTGTGATCCCTGTCACATCTGTAAACATTATATCGACTATCTATAAACTCATTATTGCCTATTTCCGGTACCAACCAAGTTTCAGTCAATATTATAACATCGTAAGTGAGGGATAGAATATTCATATAAAGCTTTTGAAGTTTTGTTCTTATGCCTCTACAGTTTTGATAATAAATAGATAACTGATCCGTGTTAGGAATTGTTCACAAAATTCTCAACAAATTCGTATAAACATATTGTATGAGAATGAACGGGAAACTAGTTTTAACCGATGCGAGAAGCGATTTATTATTACTGTAAGTAAATCAGACAAATAACAAACCTGAGGAAATCGAGAACAGATCGACACACGAATAGTGATGAGCATTACAATGAGTATAACAGCGGTATTCATAACATTTGCATTGATTTGAACAGCTTAGATTTACAATAGATAACGGTTTAATTGCAGTTAACAAATGATTTTCAGGTGTAAACATAAAAACAGTAGTAACTAAAACATGATTAAAATTAAGTTTCAACAAAAACACGCGCAAGATAGACAACAAGATAACAACCTTAACAGTGTTTATTATTAAATTTACAACATATAGTCTAGTAGTATGATTCAATTTGATTTATTTTAAAGTGGAACTCTTATGTCTTAGTGGACGAGGGAGTAGCCTTGATTTTTCTAAAATCCTCCTCACCACGTACAGCAAAGGCAGCAGCGTCATCCATTTCGCGTACGAGTATTGTTGCATTAGAGACCCATACATATTTATAATTGTTATTTTTTGCGACTTCTCTAGTTTTACGAAACAACTGCTTCTTCTTGAGAGTCAAATGCTCATTTAAATAAAAAGGTACTGGCGTAGAATCAGACAATCCAATTTGATTAGTTTTTAATGATTTTGCTTTTCGAAATGCACTAAGTAGGATTTCTTTTTGCAAACGTTTAGAGAATTTAACGATTACATTCGTCGGCTTCTTGCTTGTTTTGTCAGCATGGGGGACTCGATGAATAGAGATGATATCGCCTTGCTGAATTGGATACTTCAGAACCTTCCCAATGCAATCCATTATATCATAAAGATTTTCATTACGCCTATCAGGAAGATTGCATATCTCAACATTACACGAGCGTGCCTGTTGCTCTATCAAATCCATTTTAATGTTAAGTTCATTAAGTTTCGAAGTAACCTCGAGAGAACCCTCCTTTTTAATTATCTCAATGTGCTTGTCCGTGACATCTTGACGATTAAACAAACTTTCAGTTGCAATTTGTAGGCTGACCACCTCTGCCCTTATATCCGACATGTCTTGCCGCAACTTCGATTGCTCACTTTTTAGATTCTTCATCTCGTTTCGAATTTCAGTCAATGTGGATTTAATATCTTCCGACAATAGTGACATGTCTCTGTTCATATCACAGCGCCATTTGTTCAAAGTTTTGTTCAGTTCTAATAAGAATGTTGCGAAATCCATGTTACTCGCAGAGCCCTCTGTGCTTTGTATTATGGAGTCCTTCGACATGGTGTTCGGGCTAGTAAGCATGCTGCGATCTATGTTTTCACAAGACATGTCCATAGAATCTTCGTATACTGGTATCTGCACGCTACGAACCGGCGCGGCGTGTTTACATTTGATTTGGTTCGCTTTGTAATATTATTATTACAAGGTGGGCATTTCCACGAACCTTTGAATTTCGCGCTCAGTGCAGTATACTGCGAGAGTGTTAAATTTAAGCACTCGTAGTGATATTTCCCTTCACAAGCACTACAAAAAAAAATATTCTCTGAGGAAACTAACTTGGCTTGGCAACATTCCATATTAACCATATTTGCAAATATATATATATATATATATATATATATATATATATATATATATATATATATATATATATTATAAAAAAAAAACAAAAAAATATTGTTTTACAAATAACAGTTCTCAGGTTCGGATCGTGATCACCGAGTAAGATTTCAATCAACAGTCCAATTCGAGCGTATGTATTGCACGACGAAGCCACAGGGCGCTTAGTTAAAGTGGCGAAATTTAAGTACACATACAAGTTCCCTTTATTTTTAATTGAAGGTAGGTTGATAATAGTTGTTATTTATTGTTCATGGGCACAAATGAAAATCAGTCTCAGATATGTATTATTAAGATTTGAAGCAAATTAGTAATGTCACATAATATAAAGTTTCATAACACTGTGAATTGATTAACACTGTTCACAAGTCTCGTAATCGTCTCATAAGATTTTCCAAACTCGATACGACAGGAGTTACCTATGTATGGAATTATTTCACCTTTGGATGCACTAAGGTAGCAGATAACACTTATACGTAGTTATTGTACTATGCACTATTGAATTATATTGTGACTTATCACAATATAATTCAATAGTGCGAACCTTAGTTCGCAATGTTATTTGTAACTTTTAAATAAACAAATGATTCAGGAGCCAAACTCAGCAAGACACAGTTGACGGTCGGTCCCTAATAGTTTACTAATCTACAATATAAGGTAAAAAACCATTATTGTACAAAATTTTACGTAGCGAAACTACAGTCCATACTACTATGGGCATTCTCCTTTAATATTTCATCTTCTTCAGTCTCATAATGTCCACACTGTTGGGGCACAGACCTTCTCTATTGATGGAATAGTTGTATTTAAATATTTTATGTTAACTATTATTTTCAATCACCTTTAATGCATTCCAATAAATGGAACTTCAAGAGATTTCGTAGAAGAACAAGTGCTTTATCTCAAAAATAAACCTTATACTTTTTATTGAAAATCGTTTTTAAATGTTCTGCAAAGATTGAATAAGTTAGAGGTAGAAAAAACTATTTTATATTTTAAAAGAAGCTGCCACAATTACAAGTAAACTGCTTTTCATATTCTATTATGATTATGAATGTTGCTTCGTTCTGTAAGGTTAATCATTTCTGACTACTGGCAATACCATTTTAATGGTGGGGCGCGTAATGGCGGCTAGTAGAGAGGGGCATTCGGCGGGGATTCTGGTTCCAGCATTGATACTGTTTAGACGTGAAACATTGTGGTATTAATAAATAGTGAAACCCAAGGAGGTCGTTTTATTACAAATCAGAAGTGGTAAGTACACGCTCACATTATATTATATTTAATGGAAGCCAAACGTGCATTATGTTATTAAACCCAATTTGAATAATAGTATTAATTCTAAAAATTAAAAACCGTTTTGATTTTTTTTAAATAGTAGGTAATAGGATAATATTTAATGAAATTCACTATTTCATTTGATTAATTTGTATATCACCGCAGTAATAATATATAAGATTTTTAAGAAAAAATTACCCATTTAATTTTTTTTAAATAGTAGGTAATAGGATAATATTTAATGAAATTCACTATTTCATTTGATTAATTTGTATATCACCGCAGTAATAATATATAAGATTTTTAAGAAAAAATTAAATGGGGTAGGTATAGAATCTTTTTAATACAAGCTGTTTTTATTAACCTGCAAAGCATGTTTTGTGAAATTTAGCGATATTTCTAAACGATTGAGCTGAATTTTTGTATTCA
Source organism: Chilo suppressalis (assembly GCA_902850365.2). Classification (NCBI taxonomy): domain Eukaryota; kingdom Metazoa; phylum Arthropoda; class Insecta; order Lepidoptera; family Crambidae; genus Chilo; species Chilo suppressalis. The sequence goes on along the minus strand of OU963897.1, from coordinate 18,691,915 downwards.
CCTTTAGTGTGGATAATAATGCATGGTTAGTTGTGTGGCGTCAGTTTAAATCCAATATGGTGGACTAGTTATTTTATCTTTAATGTTTTACTACAATTATGGATATTTAATGAAAGGAGTCTGTTAAAGCTTGATTAAAAAAAAATCTAATAAAACAAAAAACTTATAGTCAAATTTGAACGGTTACTTATTTGATTTTACATGAAGTAGAAAAGAAAAGTGTGAAAACTACATACAAAAAAAAAAGTTGTTGTTGGGAAACTCTGGAGAAGACATAAATAACCCTGGGGTTATAGATTAAATGTTCAATCATAAGTGTTCCTCTGGTTAGTGACTGCCAACCCAACATAAATAGTTAGGTGCGAAGTTTTTCTTTCTGTACCTTAAATGATATCTGATTGCAAGGTCAAGGTCAATAAAATTGAGATTTAGGGGAACTATCAAGTAGGATAATTTATGCTTGGGGTATCTAAAAGGGGGTGAAAATTTCATCCGTTTTGTGTTTTAACGCTTAGTTTCCGAGATATAGACACTTTTCGTGTATTTTAAATTCAGTTTTAATTTTAAGTATGATCATTCTAATATTTGCTTTTGTCTCTGAGTTATAGATTATGGACCAATCCCGTCACACTACACGGCAACGGCGTCTCGAGACGCCCTCACCTTCAACGAGGCGAGATGTGGGAATGTCCAGACGGAGTAGAAGCAGGATTCGCAGTGCAGTCTCGACAGGGACTCGTCGGCCCAAGCTGTCGATTCCCCGGAGTCCTTCGCGTGATAGAGGGCGCAGTCTGAGTCTTCGAATGAAGGAACGTGAGATGGAGCTAGAACGCGACCGACTTAGGCGTTTAGAAGAAGAAGTTTATCGAAAGCGAAGTGAGTTGCGGTCTACTTCAAGGCGGCACGAGCGTTCACGGTCCAGACATGATCTTCACAACGCGACATCGTCCTTGGTTGGTGATGCTCAGACATTATCAGCCCGGAAGAATGATGGACGCCGGGCCAGCCAGGGTGAGCATAATGCTGGGGAATCTACAAAGGAAGTCAAGAGACCTGTAAGTCCAGCTTTTTCTACCAAAGACGTAATTCATTTACTTAATTCCGTTAAGCAGCCATCTCAGCCATCAGCAGGGGCACATAACAAAATCATATTACCTGAATTCGACCCTTCATCAAAAAGTCAACGTATTGATATTTGGCTCAGAAAAGTAAACGAATGTGCCTCAGTTTATGGCTGGGATGAAAATCAATTGTTCATTTTGCAATGCAAAAGCTTCAAGGATTGGCCAAAACATGGTATGAGGGCTTAAATTCTATTATGTATAGTTGGGCTGAGTGGCAGGAAAAACTATTAACAGCCTTTCCGTGTGAACAAAATTTTGGCCAATGCCTAGAAGAGATGCTAAGACGTAAAAGTAGGTACAATGAACCCATTGAAGTTTACTTTCATGAAAAGATAGCGCTTCTAAACCGGTGCGATATAGAGGGTAAGCGTGCAGTCGATTGCATCATACATGGCTTAACCGATAAGACCTTGAAAACTAGTGCATTGGCTTTGCGTTGTACACAACCGCACCATCTTCTTGAATTTTTGATGAGTAATAATTTGTTTCAAACATATACAATAGATCGTAGTAATTACAGAAATAAAACCGTATCCGATTATAAGCTCGCAAACACTAATTCGGTATCAACAAAACCTAACGTTACGTATTCCAACCCCGGTGTGTTTTGCTATAATTGTAAGGAACGGGGTCATCCTTTTATGAGGTGCACCAAACCCTTAGTAAAATGCGTAAAGTGCCATAAGTTAGGTCATAAAAGCGAGAACTGTTTTTTAAAAAATGATACGGGTATCCTCTTAGTATTAAGAGGAATGATGCTGAACCCCGTAAAACAATGTGCATTTCCACAAATACATTAAATTCCAAGTATATAAAGACAATTAAACTTAATAATATCTTGCTACAAAGTTTTATAGTTTTCGGCAGTGAGGTGTCATTATTGACAAGAACTTTAGTGATTCAGTTAGGACTTGAGTTGGACAAAAGTTCAACTCCTTTAAAGGGATTCGGCAACGATGTAGTCCAATCATATGGCAGCATTCAGGCTAAAGTAACAGTTGATGAAGTAGATGCCTTGGTAAAATTTCACATAGTTGACGATCGTTACTTGGATATACCACTTCTTATCGGTCAGTCGTTTACTGAACAGGCGCACGTCGTTGTGTTCAAAGATTCTGAGCAATTAAGGTTTTATAGCTTTAACACAGAATTGCCGTTTTGTGATGTTAGTACAGACCCAACGCATTCAGTTAAAATCTTAATTAAACACTGCATTCAAATGTATGGTCCTGCTACCATCACGTGCCTGTCAGAGCCACGATTTGACGGTGACATTGTCATCAGCAGTAAGGTCATAGGGCCACCTTGTAACCAGTTCACTATTTATGGTGGTACATACAATGTAAGAAAGGGGATCGTACGCGTTAGCATTGCGACCATTTCCCCGCGTGTTCGTTTTATCAATGGAACAGTTTTGTGCCGTGCGACACGAGTCTGCTTAGTTAATAGTATTGTTTCATCGGAAATAAATAAAGCACATCACACCATCATAAATCGTGATTTGGTTCGCATAGGTGACACTGCCGATGAAGTCGATAAGCAAAGGCTAATGGACATTTTAAATAAATATAGTCATTGCTTTGCCTCTACATTGAAGGAGTTAGGGTGCACCAACATAACGGAGATGACTATTGAACTGTATGGTAAGCAGCCCGTAGTTGATCGTCCTTACCGTTTATCACATAAAGAACGTGAGAAGGTTCGCGTAATGGTAGACGAAATGCTAGATGCAGGAATAATTAGAGAATCGGTTTCCGAATATGCTAGTCCCATTATTCTTGTACGCAAGAAGGATGGAAAGTTGCGCATGTGCATCGATTTTAGACTGCTTAATTCCCTAACGATAAAGGAACGGTACCCTATGCCTATAATCGAGGATGAGATTGCTCGATTATCAGGTCAATCATATTTTATAACCCTCGACCTGGCATCAGGGTACTACCAGATACCTATCTCGGAGGGGTCAAAAAGCTTAACAGCATTCGTGACGCCAGACGGCCAGTACGAGTTTAATCGTATGCCGTTTGGCCTTGCAAATGCTCCAGCCGTATTCCAACGGATGATGCACAAAGTGTTAGGATCGGCACGATACACAGAAGCAACAGCGTACATAGACGATGTGCTTATTTACGGGAGAGACAAGGATGAGTGCTTGTGCAGGCTTGAGAAAATTTTGCACTTGTTTGAAATGGCTCACTTAACTTTAAATCTAGATAAGTACGAGTTTTTAACGGACAGTGTAGATTATCTAGGATATGAAATTAGTGGAGCCGGTATTAGACCAGGTACTAAGAAAATAACTTGCGTTCTCGAGTTTCCTCGCCCATCCAATCAGCACACTGTGAGACAGTTCTTGGGCCTAGTTGGCTATTTTCCCAAGTTCATAAAAGATTTCGCTCAAATTGCTCATCCTTTGAATAAATTATTGAAAAAGGACGTCTCGTGGTGCTGGTCGGACGAGCAAGAGGAAGCTTTTACTACTCTGAAGGAAAAATTATATAACCGTCCGATTTTGAGCATTTACAATCCCACGGCTGAAACAAAGCTTCATACTGACGCCAGTAAAATAGGTATTGGTGGCATCCTTCTTCAAAAACAATCGGGAGCTAGTGCATTTCATCCAGTGGCCTTTTATAGTCGACAGACCACGCCAGAGGAGAAATATTTCCATGCCTATGAGTTGGAAACTCTGGCTGTGGTATGCTCGTTAAAAAAGATTCGTGTTTATTTGTTAGGGCAAGATTTTAAGATAGTGACTGATTGCAGTGCATTACGTAGTACATTTGTGAAACGTGATATAATACCAAGAGTAGCTCGCTGGTGGCTACTGTTACAGGAATTCCAATGCAGCATAGAATATAGGGCAGGATCTAAAATGTCCCACGTTGATGCACTTTCGCGTAATCCAATCCAGGATAGAGATGCCGTTGAGATAATAGATCAATACCCAGTCACGGTTATGTCCATTAGTAGCGAAGATTGGCTTCAGACTCTGCAATTGGGAGACTCTGAGCTTTCACGAATACGAGATATTGTTGTTAGTGATGTTGATGTAGAAGATCTCAAATATATAAAGGAAAATTATTTAATTAAAAATAACCAGCTTCTTAAAATTATTGACGGCAAGAAAGACAATATTCGTTGGGTGGTTCCTAAGGGGGCTAGATGGCAGTTATGTCATGACAATATAGGCCATTTTGGTGTTGAAAAGACTCTCGATCGAATAAAAAGGGCATATTGGTTCCCTAAAATGTCAAAGTTTGTCAAAAAATATGTTCAAGCCTGCGTACAATGCGCATTTGCGAAGAAAGGCATGCAGGCAAAGGAAGGTCACCTGCACACAATAGAAAAGATCGAGATTCCTTTCCACACCGTTCACATAGACCATTTAGGTCCCTTTGTTAGATCAAAACGTGGCCACACTTACCTATTAGTCATTATCGAAGCATTCACTAAAATCATTTTTTTGAAACCGGCTAGGAATACAAATACGCAAAATGCATTGCGCGCTCTAGAGGATGTGTTCTATGTGTTTCGATTCCCGGATCGAATCATCAGTGATCGTGGTTCATGCTTTACCTCCCATGCATTTAGGCGGTTTTGCTTAGATAAGGGTATAACCCACGTTTTGAATGCTGTGGCATGTCCTAGGGCGAACGGTCAAGTTGAGCGGTATAATCGTTCAATCCTTGACTCTCTGACTGCTCAAAACTTAAACGACGACGAGAGATCATGGGATGAAAAGATAGGTGTTGTGCAATGGGGATTGAATAATACAACCCAAAAGACTACTGGTAAGGCGCCTGCCGAAGTGATGTTCGGTACATCAATGGATGCAGAGATTGATCCTAAACTAAATGAAATAAGACAAAACACGCGTAACGAAAACGATATCATTAAGATACGGGAAACGGTAAAAGATAGGACTCGCGAACAACAAATAAAACAAAAGGAAAACTACGATAAGGATAGGAAGCCAGCTCGTATTTACAATAAGGGAGACTTGGTCAAGGTAACTAAAGTAGCTTTTAAAAATGATGGAAAAAGTACGAAACTATTGCCCTCTTATGTAGGGCCGTATAGAGTTGTGAGAGTTTTAGGCAATGATCGTTATAGATTAGCAGCAATATCGGGCTTAGCAGGTTCTAAGAATAAACGTAAAACTACTGTGGCGGCTGATCGGATGCTTCCATGGGTTCATGTCGCATCCTTAGAAATACATGATGATACTAATGATTATGAAGATGTAAATTATGTGGGATCAGATACTGATGATTGATTTAAGATATATTTAATTTTACTTATACTTAAGAATAATCCTTTATTTACAGTAATTCTTGCAATATAAGTGTGTTACTCGAATTTATTGTGATATAACAACGACAGCAAAGGATTAAATTAATAAATGTAATATTATACTTTTATTTGGTCATTACAACAATTTTATGTAGGTACTTATATCCTTTTATCAATTTGTGATATTTACAATATAAAATATTTCTGGCGTAGTTTACAGTTGATTGTGTATACTGATTGTTAAACAATAATTGTGATGCAATGATACCTAATGCTTGCTAGAATTGAAATGGTTAGCAAGTGTTAATTACGAACTGAATATAAGTTTGAAATGACGCCATTCTTACTAGAATTGAAATGGTTAGTAAGTAATGAGCGACTGTTGGAATACTTCAGGATCTCAAACCTTGCTAGAATTGGAATGGTTAGCAAGTGTTGAGCCTTTATTATTTTATGCACTGATCGGGTGATTGTGTTTGCTAGAAATGGAATGGTTAGCAAACACTACACCTTACTTTAACTGAAATTAGGTTAATAGTCCTGCTAGAATTTGATTGGTTAGCAAGTATGGGACTATGGGACGAGATATGTTGTAGATATTTATACCCTAATAAATTGCGATGAGATTGAATTGAGTTGTGTTCTTTTTGTAGATTTTTTGTGAATTAATTATATAGCAATTATGTTTATTTAGCTATAAGGTTTATCGACAATGTATTTTGTTTTATATTCTCTCTAACAAGTGTTTATTTTTCTTATTTTTTTTTTAAGAATGCAATATTGTTAATTAGTTTTATTATTATCTATGTTAATATGAATGTTCCTCTCGCCGAGTGTAAGGTTGTGTGTCTTTGCCTGGGTCCGTGTATGAGGACATACACGCATTCAGGATGGACGAGTGTAAGGTAATTCATTTCTGACTACTGGCAATACCATTTTAATGGTGGGGCGCGTAATGGCGGCTAGTAGAGAGGGGCATTCGGCGGGGATTCTGGTTCCAGCATTGATACTGTTTAGACGTGAAACATTGTGGTATTAATAAATAGTGAAACCCAAGGAGGTCGTTTTATTACAGTTCATACATAAAAAGGTTTTTACCTGTTAATGCGTGTAAATAGATTCACAGTTACAACAATGCAAATGTCACGACATTGTAAACATTTATATCAAAGGAGTTGAGCCAAGTTAGCATACAAGTATAAACAGGAAAGGGGCGAGTGCTAACATGTTGCCTGGCTGGCTGTCTAGTTGGTGCAAAACTGCGAACACTGTAAGGAGACTAAACTTTCTTCCGATTCTTTGGTTGCGTTTAGTATGCCGTTCAAGAAACATTTGAACTAGCTTATTTTAGCGACTTCGTCCGCGTTATAATTAGGATATTGTCACAAACACCCTCCAAACAAAATCGCGAAATTACTAGAGACAGAATTTACCAGAACACCGCGGATCGCGATCGACGAAGTCGAGTGGTGCAGCTCATTCCAATGTAAGCCTTAAGCAGTGCGGCGTAAGGGAGAAAGTGCAAAGACATCTGTACTTGTTTACAATTTATGCGCGTTACCTACGTAGGTATAAGTAAGTACTACGCACTCGCGGGTGCTAGTTAGCTCTCAATTTAACGGGACTATTCCAAAATGCGTCGATTGGCGTATATAAGCGCTATCTCTTATATAGATCAGAAAAAACTATCCTAGCAGTTCATCGACAGGATTGTTTTAGTATAAGAAACTTCAGCCCCCCTAGCATGACTACGTGGACACTCAACTGTCAAACTCCATTGTAGTTTGACAGTTAATGTCGATAAATCGCTTTATCATATCGCGTTTTGTTACTCATGCTAGGGGGGCTGGTGTGATGAAAACTTAATCATAATATTGTAAAAAATATGCTTCTGTTTTAGAGTTCCGTACCCAAAGGGTAAAAACGGAGCCCTATTGATGTCATGCTATCGTCTGTCTATCTATCCATATGTGACAGGTCTCAAGACCGTAAATGGAATGACTTACAGAGCAGAAATTTTGATAATAAATTAAATTTCTTTTTCATGGGGGAATATGAAAAGGGGACGAAATTTTATTTTTCTTTAACTCCACCATTTTACACATCATTATCTAGTTTTGGTTGAGTAGAATATAAATACAACTCTTATTATGTTTTATTTTCGACAACAAAGAATTTTCAAAAACAAAGAAACAACAAATTGTCATTTTTAGACCATATTTGTTAGAGATTAGAGGGGTATATCTCACCCCATATCTCAAAATCGAAATTAGATGTCCGATATGCCGTACATATGTAAACATTAAAAATACTGAAAACGTCGATTCATTCATAATTTGTTAGTTGTGACGAAAACAAACAAATGATTTTTCCTTTCGCAGTTTGTTGCGATGAACTATTTCTTAAGTCAGTAATATAAGGAAGTTTTTATAACAGGATGAATTTATATTTAGTTGCGTATGCAATCTTAAAATAAATCATTTATTTTAAATAAAAGAATTATCCCATCTCATACAACAGAAGTGATTATTTTTGCCGTGTTTTACTCGATATTATAATAAAGTATCTAATGTTGTATAGATAATGGTACGAAACCCTTCGTGCGCGAATTAGATTTGCAATTGGCCTGACCATTTTTATAAAATTACAAAAAAAGTACCTAAGTTGATTTAATTTTGATTACTTGTATGTTTTTTATATCATTCTTATTTTAGATATCATCATAAATGAATATTAGATCCCAATAGATTCCATATAGGTACATTTTTATAATAGTTTTACTTTGGAAATTTTTCGCACATACAACAGTACAAGTCGAGCGGAGTTTACGAAACTTTTCTTCTTTATTTATTTTGAGGACGGTCGAAGCGAGCGCAGAACTCCCTAACTCGTGTTATTGAATTTAATGTACCCCTGCCCCTACCTAGTTCTATTCACCGGCGACAGAATCACTCGGATCCGTTAGACATCTAGCGAAGTGTCGATATTCACCACGAAACTCGCTAACTTTGAATCGAACAGGCGAATCCTGAAAAGCATTTTAACCAACCATTTTCACTGGGCGTTCACTTTTTGAATCGTTATCACGGATTGAGTAAATATTTATTTCTATAATATTTGCTGAAGAAAATCATGTTTAATCTCGTTTGAACGTCAAATGTTTTGAAACACGCAAATGAGGCACAAACTAACCCACGTAATGTGCAAATTTTTCTTTAGGTTTCCCGCGAAAGGTTGGCTTGTGCCAACATTTACATTCTGCGGCGTCTACGTTCTGTTACGTTCCGCCGAAGTGTTTGCGAGGAACGCACTTTAATCACAGAGAACAGGTGGGCCAAGCCGAAGAGCAATTTTCATATTGGAATTTCTTATCAAATACAGATTTCCGTGAAGAGTAGTAAGAAATTGTTCGATTTCATTTAATTTGATTTCTCCTTTTACGATTTTCTTGTGGTCGTACGCTGTTAGAGGAAAAATCTGTTTATATTCCACAAACTTAGGAAAACAGTTCACATCATTCTACTAACAAAATGACTGTGAATACTTACACGTATTCCATTTTCCAGACAATATTTCTTCTTACTGGTATTCTGTGTTACTCCGACGGGCCCACGTTAGAATTACTCAAAACGTATTTGCGTACAGTCATGCGCTTACTAAGGGCTTTTGCCCTCGCAAAATGGGTTCGCTATATCTTCGGGTAAATCATTAAAATACGTCAGCACGTGTTTGTTTCGTATCTATATCCGGATTAGGTCGAATCAAATTTGGTTTGTAGGATCAGAATTTATGCAGCTCTCTCAATTTCCTGCGACGACAGCAGAACATCCGGCATGCAGCGCCCCTGGCGCCTCACCCGCGGGGCCATGCTGCTCGTCACAGTGGCGTGCTTCACATAATAATCGAATCATCGATGCTTAAAATCGGTTCATGATTACCGATTAATCCATTTATACTTTATATAGACACCACTAAACCATATCGTTGGAAATTAATGAAACTATTATCGCAATGGTTACCGACTGCTTCTGCAGTCGTTAGCATCCAATAATCTGCACTGCTGGACCAGCGTGATGAGTTATAACCCATTATCCCCACGCATTACGCATTTTCTATTTTTTTTAAGATTTCATAGATACGTAAAATACGTCTTGATGAAACATCATGGTGCAGCTAGTATTTTCCAAAACTTATAATTTATTTTAACATAGTTCACAGTGCTGCTGCATGTGGTAATCATATCAAGTTTGAAAACATGATGAACATCTTCTACTTACGTATTTATTTATACAGTAAAACCCGTTTAAGACGATTTCACAGGGACTCGACCAAAACCGCGTCTTAAGTGGGAAAGCGTATTAAGCGGGATTGCGGGATAGGGAAATTTCGAATATAGGTATTGAGGTATTAAATATAGGTACAATATTTAAGAATTATTAACTTAATATAAAAAAAGGTGTATTATTATTACGTTTGTATTAAATTAATTAAAAATTAATCACTTATTTTAGTTTGCCTCAAGTTGCAGGGACCGACGCAAAATGGCGTATTAAACGAGAAATCGTATTAAGCGTGATCGTATTAAACGGGTTCTGCTGTATTATTATTATTTATTCAATTGATAAAGTATTTATTGAATAAGGAAAACTTGTGATTGGTCTAAAAATAACTGACTTAAAGTACTGTTTATTACTGAGAAGGTAAACTCAAACTCAAACTCATTTATTCATATATTGTTTTAAACCTCATTTATTCAGTCTAGGCTGTTACAAGCTCTTGTGAAAGCCAACGCCAACGCCGTAGATTTACGAACCGATGGCGTAGCCAACGCTACGCCATCGGTTCGTAAATCTACGGCGGGAGACCTTGTACTGAAAAGAACCGGCAAGAAACTCAGCAAGGGCTATTTTTATAGCCCCTATGGGTAGAAAGATCATATTAGGTCCTTACATATGAAATTGGGGTTTTTACGGGAAGAATATAAAGTATTTTTTTTGTATAATATTTTTAATTAATCAAAGTATGCACCGTTGTTATCTATGCATTTTTGCCATCTCATAGGTAGTTCATTGATACCTAGCGGGTGCGTGGCCATTCGGAGATGGGTGCCGCGATCACACCCGCCCCTCTCGGCACGCACTAGGGGGACCGCATTCCTCATAGTGCGTGTCAGGTGACGGTGCAGGAGTATTGTCTGGTTTTTAGTGGCCCTGTCCAGGGCGTAGGTAGGGTCCTGTTCACTCCAGTGAGCACCAGGGCTGGCTGAAGGGGACAGGGAGGAGTCCATCATACCCTCTTGTCGCTCCCCCAGTGGTTGAAAGATGCGTAAGGCATTCTAAAAAAAACATGGGGGCGAGAATCAATAAACTCTTTGGAGGCGGTTTGAACTGCTGCATCGGCGTTGTATTTCTTCCTTGTAAAAGTTGTCCAAATTCAGGAAAAAATGGTAATCTGTCGGAGCAAGGTCCGAGGAGTACGGTGGATGTCGCAGACATTCCAATTGTAGGTCATCTAACTTAGTGGTTACTTGTTGAGTAGTTGGTTGAGTAGTAGTGGTTGGGAGTACGTGGTCTTGCGTTGCCGTGAAGCAGCAGTGGCCTAAAGTGATTGACCAATCTCGGTTGTTTAGCAGCTAGTTCTTCCTCCATGGTTTGCAGTTGCTGACAAAAGATATCTGCCGCAATCGTTTGGCCAGATTTTAGAAAGTTATAGTGAACGACACCGGTGCTAGTCCACCAAACACTTATTAGTAACTTTTTCTAAGTCAAATTTTGTTTAGGGCAGGATTTGGCTGGGTATCCAGGATTTAGCCATTGCGACCAGCGCTTCCGATTATCGTACAGTATCCACTTTTCATCACAAGTAATGATTCGATTTAAAACCCCTTCATTATTGTGTCGGTTGAGCAAAGTAACACAGCAGTCGACGCGTGTTTGCAAGTTCGATTCACTCAATTTATTAGGTACCCATCGTTCAAGTTTTTTTAATTTACCGGTTTGCTTCAAGTCGATTTATACAGTTTCTTCACTTACCCCGAAGCCTGCAGCTATCTCTGAAGTGCTTTGTGATGCATCCGCTTTCACAATAGCCTTAAATACTTCATTTTCCACTTTGGTCTCCGGCTGTCCACGGGGTTGGTTCTGAAGGTCGAAATTTCCAGAACGAAAACGTTGAAACCAAAAACGCACCGTTATTTCTTTTGCGACACCAGCGCCGTACATATCATTAATCCTTAGAGCTGTTTCTGCAGCATTGGTGCCACGGTAGAACTCGTACTCGTAAATATACCGATATTTCATGTTTTCCATTGTGCGGTAATAAGCAACGCCAAAGTAAAAAATAATGAGGAAAAAACAAATGAATGATTGTTTTCAAAACCCTAATATGATCCCATCATTGAAACCATAAAATTTTTTCTATCGATGTTTCAAATATCGATTACCGATAGCAGGGGCGCTGATCATCCCTAGCGCGCGTATTTGCATAGCGACGTCGCGCCGAGCGGACCGGCAAATTGTTGTCGCATCGATGACTCGACCAATACGCTATAATATCACCCCTACTACTCTCACGTTCTGGCGGCTATATGGGAGGATGTTCAACGGTCGATAGATGCGGCACTTTTGGTTCAACGATTGTTTGTATTGTGCATTGTGCTTGCGCAAATGAAAATAAATGCTTAACCATTTTCTCGGCTTCTATTTCCGATTAGTAAATCTTTTTAGGTGTACTGAAGCTATATTATTTGTAAATTGTAAAACTCCTAGGTTTTTTCGACACTCTTAAATCATCATTCAGCTATACGACTTCCCACTGATGAGCAAAGGCTGAAACTTTTAAATACTTAGGTACTATAAACATCATATGTCCCTTGCTTGCATCCTTGCTTTCTTCGTGCGTGTGTCGCGCCGGCGCCGCGCCGTGGTGAAGCTTCCTTCGAGAATGTGTAGTTTAAGGTAGAGTTAAAAGCGCCCGAGCACGCGGTAGATCCCCAAAAAGATGGACTGAAAGTGGCAACAAATAATCCTATACCTACACATGAAAAGCAGCCGTGAGGGAGGTACGGCGTCGCTTTGTGCGGTGGGTTACCGCCACTGAATCCGCCGATGACGCTGGAGTAACGGCCGCGATCGCTCTGCTAAGACTGTAAAAAGGAAGAAGAAGAATAAAATAATAACATAAACGTTTCACAGGTTTAATTTTATTACACCTTCAAATATTTAATCTGATTATTGAAGATACACTTACATTAAAAATTATTTTTGTATATCATAGGTGTTACAAAATTACAACAAGTGTAGTCCAGTCATTTCTTGCTCTTTCGAAGCCTTGTTGAAATTACCTACTATGGTAAAAAAAATGTGTTTTTTCCGTAGTAAGGTGCGGAACGCGGGTGCATATCTATTTATCTAAATCCACTGTGCCCTGCCTCTCTTAAATTGCATTAGTTGCCAGTTGACCTATGTTGAGAGGAGCCTGTGCATTTATGGAATATTAAAAAAAAAATCAATGTTTACCCTCTAGATATTTATAAGATTGTGTCATGAGCATACTGTGTTCGTTAAAGAATTCAGATTTTAGAATACAGCGCATTCACCACATTGTAACTGTAGCTTCGTTTCCAAATTTAAACATTGATTCTCTCTTTCCATCATAGTAAGGCCAACAGAGAAGGACTAAAATCGAGTAGAGCCAACGAGGCCACCAAAGGCACGGTAGATTTCGGTTCGTTTAAGTTCGACAACTATAACACGATTGTTTGTGCAGAGGGGCCGTGTATGAAGCACGATGACAGAATTTGCAATGAAAATTTACCGTGTGAACGTGTACTACAATAGGTTGACATCTGGTGGGAGTTGTTGAATTCCCGTGACGAGATTTTCCATAACTGGATTGACAAAATACGAAGTCGAAATTGTTTATTGTAAAAAGTCGATATCTTATTAAATCCACTTTGCCGACGCGTGCTAATATATTCATCACCCTCCTTGAAACCAAACAAACCGTGTTTTTGTTCAATGGAATTGTGCCTAAATAAGTACACGCACTCATTTGCATAAATATTAAAAGCGAGTGTTAGAAAATTGCTTTGGTCTCTCTTCGAGTGCGTAAAAAAGAGGTTTGTTTGTTGTCGTTAAAGCAGAAAGGTGGAATAGCCGGCTAAATATTTTAAATCGTAAAATCCGTTATTCGCGGAGTGACAGAGTGTTTGAGCGGTGGTCCTAAGCAAATAACGGGTTTTAATGAGGCCAGTGTGGTTGGTTGCTGTGATTTGAATCAACGCCTCCGCGGGCTATCCGCTGACCTAAATATACCAAATAATCAGTATTATTTAAACACTTACTCGAGAAAGCTAATTATCTAAAAATAAAAGATTTAGAAAATCCTAATCGAAACAGGCGCAATTCATAAAGAAAATATTATTGCAGTTTGCAAATTTTCTTTTTGATTTTCCATTTTTTTTTAAATAGAAAACCCTGTCCTGTTGATTACGAACATAACTACAACACAACTGTTTTCAAATACTACAAACGAACTAAATAATTTTCTGAAATCAACTTATCTAGTTCAGACTTCAGCGTCTTGAAAAGTTGCAATGAAAATAAATTGTATCTATCATCATTCTAAAAAAATGATAATCCGCCATACATGTGGCTATTTTTTTTAATTAATATATAATTGATCGTCACACCAAAACTTAGATCTGAAAATTTATAATCAATTAAATATTATAGATCTTATTATGAATTTCAAGGCGAGAAGAACGATCGTCAATTTGTAATGAAATAGGGGTAGAACAAATAATTAGGGAGCAAGCTCGGGAGGTCGGCCGCAGAAGTACTTAAAGAAACAGCAGCTGCTAGCGTTACCACTGCGCCTTCGCGGGCTCCCGTATTTATATGGAGCTGTGTTAACCTTTCAAATTGTATTTCAGGTAAAAATACTTCAAGATATTCGTAGGCAGGCGCGGTCCTATGGGGGTCGCTAACGTCAAACTGAAAAATCTTCTAAAAATTTACAAAATCAAAGAAAAGCAAAAATATAAAGACTGCTAAAAATTCTTTTCGGCTTCGGCAACTCTTTCAAGGCCTAACAAATTACTCCTGATGTTTATTTGACTTTCCAGGGTAACACAACAGACAGGCACTAAAGCAAGTGATTCTTCGCTGACCGATATATATTTAGATCATTTCAGAATATACAATATTCGACTCGCTATAACTCAGCGTAATGTAATAGAAATTTATTTAAGGTTTAAATACTGCTTCCGATATTTAGATTCTTAGGTTAACTTGTACGAATTTGCTTAATCTCAATTTAACTAAAACTAGATTTAACCCTTACAAAAAAGGCAAATTGTCAATGTTGATTTGATATTCTTGTATAAGTCAAATCCAGATTTAGTTAAAGCGAGGTTAACAAAGATGCTGCAAGAGGGCCTACTAAAACTGAAGTTCTAAAATCAAATTTAAAAGCAAATCATGTTACCATTTCATTCTATACCTATTTCACTTTAAACAATTGACAAAGATGGAATGTACTAAACAGTATTAAGACTTAATTTGATTGAATAATGTTGGTGCAAGTAGCCTTTAATATCGATATCACGCTAAAAAACTATGTAGTCACTACAACTTCTACCAAATACGGGATTAACATCCACCATAAGGTGCAAATTAGTTTGGTTAACAGCTCTATAAAGGTTCCCGAATGTCAAGTTTTCATTAAAATCTTTCGTTTCCGTGTTATATGAACGTAGACTCTGAATACTAATGCACATAAGATTGCACAACTTTATATTAATTTACTTGAGGAGTTCGCGATTGCCGCCCCTGATTTATTAGTATTCATTACGGTAGCGCGCCCGTTGTTATTGCAGATCGCGGTCAGTCGCACCGGGACTTATTTATCATACAGATAGAAAAATATTTCCTTAAACACGACTGTAACGTTTCTCGTTACGGGTTCTATGAAACAAACTTATATGTTAATCTCTCAGATACTTAAGTCTTTTATTTATATTTACTAGTGGGTGGAAAAATTGGTTTCCCATATGAGTTCCCACCCCTTTTTTGACCCCCCTAAAAAATGGTGATTTCTAGGATAAAATTATCCTATATCCTTTCCTGGGCCTTAAACTATCTCTTTACCATAGTTCATGTAAATCGGTTAAGTGGTTTGGCTTGATGACAGACAGACGCATAGATAGATAGAAAGACAAGACAGACAGATACACTTTCGTTTTTATAATATTGGTATGGAAAGCATAGAAGCATGAGAATTTTATCATACAGTAAAAGTATTTAAATACATCAGCTTTTGTAACACAGTAAAACAATTTTATTGTTACAACAGTTTTCTTTGCATTTTGGATGTTGGCATATTAATATCATTCTAGTCTAAATTGAATAATATTTAGGTCCAGTTGCAGCAATTTTGCTAAATCTCGACTGAGCCATACAAAAATGTCAAATTGACATTGACGTTTTGACATTTCTGTATGAGCTCCAGTTCTAGTTAAATCGAGATGTAAATTTACTATAAGTGGACCTAAGAAATACACAACAAACTGTTATTCTTAACTTTGATGAGTTCTAATCGACATCAGGAAAACTGTAATTCAGGCAAAACTTTTGACTTACAAATCATTCAATTGATTTTGTCTGTGACATCCTCGATATTCACTGGGTTTCTGCAATACGAATTAATGAAACTATTTTTATGTATGCAAATTGTGAGAAGACTTTTTATATAATTTTAAGTATTCCTTTATAATCATCTTACTTACTACAAGAACTTTTGTATAACAGAAAAGTGGATCACAGAAAAAAAAGTGAATATTTTCTTCAGTTTACGCCACTGTGACCACATATTTTGACTAAGGTGAAGTGTTTGTGAAGTTAGACCTTGTAGAGTTAGGGCGCGTAAAGTTGGGGTGCTAGGTCGGACAACCTCCTCGTGGTGCACCCTGGGCAACGTCGGCTTGAGCGGAATCCTTGCCCGCCGGCGGCTAATGGTCTGACAAGTGGCTCCCGTCGTGAGGGGGCGTAGTATGGCTGGATTATATTCGGCGGCCGCAATTCGTGGCTTGTGGGGGCGATTTTCGCCAAGGCGCTTGCGTCTGTCGGTCTCCACGGCTGGCGTCCTGGGGAGCCTGGGCCACGGCAGTCGTGGTGTGTCCGTTCACGGACGGGGCGGTTGTGGCGCGAATCCCGCGTCGCCTCCGGCCGACCCGTAACCCTGCACATGGTGCGGGGCCGGGGGCCGCCACCTTTCAGGATGGGGGCCAGAAGGAGACAACCTTTTTAAAAAATCACAATGACGAGGCCAGGTAGGGTCCCCCTCGCCCGGAAGAGGGGAAACCTTTTATGTATTATGTCGGACAGTGAACGTACTCTGTCATGCGCTCCCGCTGACGCCGGGCGCTCTGGGATAGCTGGGTCCCAGAGTGTGAAATCTGCCACTAGCGGCTCATGCGCTCCGGTTGGCCACCGGCGCCAGGGGAAATCCGGGACCCCTGGTGTGAAATCTGCTACCGAGGCGTGTGTCGTTGTGATTGAAAAAGGCCCTTTTCAGGGCCAACCCAAAGGCCCTTCTCAGGGCCAACCCAAAGGCCCTTCTCAGGGCCAACCCAAAGGCCCTTCTCAGGGCCAACCCGAAGGCCAGGTAGGGTCCCCCTCGCCCGGAAGAGGGGAAAACCTTTTATGTGTAATGTCTGACAGCGAGTTGAATCTGTCGTGTGCTCCCGCTGACGCCGGGCGCTCTGGGATAGCTGGGTCCCAGAGTGTGAAATCTGCCACTAGCGGCTTATGCGCTCCGGTTGGCCACCGGCGCCAGGGGAAATCCGGGACCCCTGGTGTGAAATCTGTTACCGAGGCGTGCGTCGTGGTGATGGAAAAAGGTCCTTTTCAGGGCCATCCGAAAGGCCCTTCTCAGGGCCAATCCAAAGGCCCTTCTCAGGGCCAATCCAAAGGCCCTTCTCAGGGCCAATCGGAAGAGGGTACGCTCCAGTATGAGAGCGCTGTGGAAACGCCTAGAGCATCGCGATCGCGGTCTGGCTCGGCGTCTTCCGCAAAATCTGTGTCGCAATCGCGAAAGCGACAATTGGTTGAGTCTGACTCATCGTCGACAAAATGCTCTCTTGTGCCTATGAGCTGCGAGGAGGTAGAAATGGTGGTCGAGGAAACTCCCCCTACTTTCTCTGTTCCGGCTCCCCCGGTGCCGCTGCGTCCTCTTCCCGCTGCCGGTTCTGGCCCGGCAGTCAGCCTGGACGAAAAAGAGCTCGGCCTGCAGGGCTTTGAGGCCCGGATCATGCGGGCAGTGGGCACTATGTTGGAGGCCCGCTTCGAGGGCCTGCAAGAGCGCCTCCTTCCCGAGAGGCGCTACCGTCCTCCATTGGCCGCAGACAAGAGGACCCAGCCTGTCCAGCCAGAACAGGCTGCCGGCTCCTCCAAGAGCGAAAATCCCCTGCCGGTCAATCAGGCCAAATCGAAAGGAAAGACTGCCGGCAAGGCCAAGCCTGCGAAGGTGAATTCCCTGGAGCCGCCACCTGCACCCACGCCCGGGGAAAAGGCGTCCCCTCCGGCGAAGAAAGACCCCCCAGTGCCTGCGGAGTCCGAATGGACCACTGTGGGGAAGAAGAAGAGAAAAAGGAGAAGGAAGGGCGGAGGCACCCCTGCAGAGGAGACAGCGGAAGCGAGCTTTTCAAAGCCCACTTACTCCCAATTGGCCAAGTCAAAGCCGGCCCCAAAAGGCACCTCGGGTCTGACTCAGCCATCCAAGCCGGTCAAAAAGCCAGCCAAGCCAAAACTGGCTCCTCCAAAATCGGCCGCAGTGATAGTCACGCTTGACGCCGCAGCGGTCGAGAAAGGTTTGACTTACGGGGAGGCACTGGGCAAAGCCCGAACCGCCCACAATTTCGAAGAGATGGAGCTCGGTAGACTGAGGTGCCGACATACGGCCACGGGGGCCCTTGAGGTCTTTGGCACCCAATCAGCGGAGAAAGCAGGTCTCCTCGCCGACAAATTGCGGGAGACCTTGTCGGATGTGGCCAAAGTGGTCCAGCCGGTCAAGTGCGTGGAGCTCCGAGTCTCTGGCCTGGACGACTCCATCTCGAAGGAGGAACTGGTCGCAGTGATTGCCAAGAAAGGCGAATGCCCACAGGACCAGGTCAAGGTCGGGGAAATCCGGACTGGTCCAGGAGGGTCTGGCTCGGCACTAGCCAAGTGCCCAATCACTGCAGCCAAAAGACTTTCCACGGGGCGCCTGCTGATTGGATTCAGCTCCGTGAGCGTGACGGTTTTGGAGGCCCGGCCCATGCGCTGCTACAAGTGCTACGGGACGGGTCACTCCAGACAGTGCTGCCCCTCTTCTGTCGACAGGAGCGGGCTGTGCTTCCGTTGTGGCAAGAGCGGCCACATAAGTTCCACATGCAGCGTGGAGCCACATTGTCACGTCATGGGGGGCAGAAAATGCAATCCTCCCCAGACGAGGGGGAAGATCCTGGCGTCACAGCCAAGGCCTCCCACTGAGGGTACGTCTGGTGCAGCTGGACTGGAGGAACCTATGGAGTCATAATCTTTATGGATTTAAGACGACCATATAGCTTCCTCCAGTGTAACTTAAACCACGCCACCAGGGCCCAAGACCTGCTGCTGCAAGCCCTGGCGGAGTGGTCCGTCGATGTCGCCGTCGCTGCGGAGCCATATTTTGTCCCTGACCAACCCAATTGGGTTAGTGATCGGGATGGCTCCGTAGCCATCGTTGTTCGTTCGGCACCGGGTTACACTCCCCCCTCCTTGGTAGAAAGGGGCCCCGGGTTCGTGGTGGCCGTCTGGGAGGGTATCGCCTTGGTCGGTGTTTCCTTCTCTCCAAACAGACCGCTGGTCGACTTTGAGGCGTACCTCGTGGCGATCGGAGGCGCAGTTCGGCGTGCAGCACCGCACCAGGTTCTCCTCATGGGGGACCTAAACGCTAAATCTGTGGTGTGGGGCAATCCTTCCACTAATGTTCGTGGTGAGGCCGTGGAGCTTTGGGCCGCCGCCTCTGGTCTCTCCCTTCTCAATAGGGGGAGCGTCCATACCTGTGTGCGCCGTCTAGGTGGGTCTATTGTGGACGTTTCGTTTGCGTCATCCGCACTAGCGCGAAGGATCCAGGATTGGCGGGTGTTGACGCGGGTGGAGAGTCTCTCGGATCATAGGTACATCCGATTTGAGATTCCCACGCAGCGCTCCCCGCCCCCGCAGGTCCCGCAGAGAGACCGTCCCCCACGTTGGGCGTTGAACCGCCTTGACCGAGAGATGGTGGAGGAGGCGGCCATAGTACAGAGGTGGTGGTTGCCACCGATGAACGGCCACAACGTCGAGGAGGGAGCTACCCACATCCGGGAGGCCCTCACGGAGGTGTGCGAGGCTTCCATGCCTCGATCGCGCCCTCCGAAGGACCGTCGGGCGGTTTACTGGTGGTCCCAGGATCTGGCGGACCTAAGGACGGCCTGCACTGTGGCTCGTCGCTCCTACACACGATATCGAAGGCGGCGTGTTCGGGACCCGCAGGTAGAGGAGGATCTGTACGGCCAATACAGGGAGGCAAAGATAGCCTTACAAGTGGCCATCTCTCGCTCAAAAGAAGTAGCGAGGGAAGAGATGTTGCAGGGTCTCAACCAAGACCCATGGGGGCGCCCTTACAAAACTGCCCGCAATCAGTTGCGTGCGCGTGGTGCCCCCTTGACCGAGACCATGGACCCCGGACTTTTGTGTACAGTGGTCCGGAAACTCGTTCCTGCGCCTGAAGGCCACTCTTCGCCATACATGGCTCCACCGCCTGTAGCGAACGTGGCGTCCTTTGAGGGTGACCCTCCTCCCATCGACGAGGAAGAGTATAGGACTGCGATCGCGCGGTTGAAAGGGAAGCGGACTGCTCCCGGTCCTGACGGAGTCCCGGGTAAAGTCCTGGGGCTCTCCTTGTGCCACTTTGGGGATCGCCTCCGGGAACTGTTTGATGCATGTCTTCGCACCGGGCAGTTCCCGAAGGTTTGGAAGGACGGTTTGTTGTGTCTACTGCGCAAGGAGAACCGGCCCGCCGACGACCCGTCGGGCTATCGTCCAATTGTGCTGCTGGATGAGGTCGGCAAGGTGTTTGAAAGGGTTGTCGCCTCCCGCCTTATCCAGCATCTCACCGTGGTTGGCCCAAATTTATCCCAAAATCAATTTGGGTTTCGTGTGGGACGCTCCACCATGGACGCGCTCACGGGTCTGAGGGAGTTAGTGGAGGATGCTACTTCCAGGAGGGAAACAGTGTTGGCGGTGTCATTAGATATCGCCAACGCTTTCAACAGCCTTCCCTTTCGCACTATTCTGGAGGCGCTCCGATATCACGGGGTGCCCCAATACCTGCTGCGGGTTCTTAGTAGCTACCTGGAGGGTCGGGATATTATGTTCACTGGCCAGAGTGGTGTGGCCAATCGCCATCCCATGTCCCGCGGCGTTCCTCAGGGTTCTGTTTTAGGACCCCTTCCATGGAACGTCGGCTACGATTGGGTTCTGCGCGCCGCCCTCCCCACGCGACTGTAAGTGTTTTGCTACGCTGACGACACACTCGTCACTGCGAGAGGGAGGGACTTGGAGGAGACCCTAAGGCTAGCCTCAATTTACACCACTCTGGTCGTGCGACGAATTGAGGCGCTAGGCTTGAATGTGGCCCTGCATAAGACCGAGGCGCTTCTATTTCACGGGCCTCGCAGGGGAGCACCACCAGGCCAAGAGATAATAGTGGCCGGTGTCAACGTGCCTTTGAAGCGACACATCAAGTATTTGGGATTGGTAATAGACGGCAGGTGGGGGTTCGACGAGCACTTTCGCCGTCTTGAACCCCGCCTGCTTCGTGCTGCCGATGCGCTCGGGCGTCTTCTCCCGAACGTTGGGGGCCCAAGCGTAACAGTCCGGCGACTCTACGCGAATATAGTACGCAGCATGGCGCTTTACGGCGCCCCGGTGTGGGCAGACGCTCTCAGCCCACGCGCCGTTGCGTCCCTTCATAGGGCACAACGCGCCATGGCTTTGAGAGCTATAAGAGCGTATAGATCGGTGTCCCACACCACAGCATGCATAATTGCAGGCACTCCCCCGTGGGAAATTTCAGCCCACGTTCTGGCGGCTGCCTACCGCGTCAGAATAGACGCGCATCATGATGACCGTCGCCTGGCGCCGAGGGAGAGGGCCTCTGCTTTGGAAGAGGCGCAAATCGAGGCGTTCCGCACGTGGTTCGAGGAGCTCGAAGAGCAAAGGGGTTCGGCCTCGGTCTCTGGCACGTTGTCCAGGACCTTGGAGGCCATGCACCCCTTTCTCACCACGTGGGTGGACCGGCGCCACGGGTCGCTCTCCTACCACTTGGTGCAAATTCTTAGCGGTCATGGTTCCTTTGGCCGCTACTTGCACCGCATTGGTAGGGAGCCGACCCCCGAGTGCCACCATTGTAACGCGGCTGAGGATACGGCACAGCACACGTTGGAGGTGTGCCCAGGCTTCTCCCAGCGACGGCAACAGTTAACCTCCCTCCAAAACGTGGTCTGCATCATGTTGGAGGGGGAGGAAATGTGGGACGCGGTGAACACCTTCTGTGTCGACGTTATGACGCAGAAGGAGGACGCGGAGAGGGCCCGGGAAGAAGACCCAGAGGCCGCTCCTTGCCGCCGACGAAGGATGGGGCGGAGAAGGCGGATGTACGCCCGCCTACTTCCTCCTGACGGTAACCAGCGGGGTCCAGGCCCGGGAAGCCCGGGCCCTGCATTGCACCGGTTGCCGCCAGTCGCTGATCCCCTGGATGCCCCGGGGGATCACCGGCCCTCCCACATTGGGGGGGTGAGTGGGGCTCGCCATAGGCGAGCAGACGCCGACGAGGTCGTGGATGTGTTCTCGCGAGTTCCCATGACCTTGTCCGGCAGCGACGCGTCCCTCCCCGGCGTGTCCTCTTCGTCAGAAGACGATGAGGATGCGGCGGTGATGGACGTGCTCGCGCCAAGGCGTATGTGAGGGGCATCGATGGGTTTTAGTCGGTAGGCCGCGGAGGCACCTTCTGGAGGGCATTCTGTCTGCCCCCAGAAGCCGCGGAGAGTCCGACATAACCCCGCGTACCCTAAAGCGCGGAGTATGCGTAAAGCATAACCCATCGTTAAAAAAAAAAAAAAAAAAAGGGCGCGTAAAGTTAGAAGCTTGGCTATACATGAGATCTGATAACTTTTTGACAGTGTGAGTCTTATGGTCTCATCTTGGTAACATTTTAAATGAAAATGTTCTTGTACATCGAAAGAACATTTTCATTTAAAAGGTTTATTTATTATTATATTTATCTCCAATTCCAAATTTATTTCTAATTTCATATAACTTATTATTAAAATTGAATATTAGAAAAAAAATGTGAGGTTGTATGAAACCACGATGCAAATGCGACTTTCAAAATCATTTATATGCTGTGTAAGTTGATGATTTCTGCCAGCGGTTTTGATATTTTTTTTTTCCTATTTTGCGTTTTATAATCGTTAGTAATGTTTTTTAATTTACACATCTAATATATAGATAAGTTTGTAGAGAAACTATTTAGGATTGATTTAAGTCATTAATGAAGCCTGGATGTACAGTAGAATTCGAATAATAAGAGGGAGATCGGCCGGAAATCTTTTTAATTTTCCGGCCGTGAAAAACAAAGGAGATTGCTACACAGCTGAGGGGGGGATAAAGAAGTCCTTCCTCAGCTGGGATTTGAACCAGGCGAGCTTTCTTCCACTGAACCACCGATGCTTGTTGATAAAGCCCTATTTTTTAAATAACAATAATAAATCTAATACGATATCTGATTGTTTCTTTGTTTGAATGTTTGCTTGTATTGAACAAGCTCCAAATTTACTGGACCGATTTGAATCTTACATTATCCCCGATGAACATAGGCTATAGCTTATGTTTTTTTTAAAATACTCTATAGAGTATTTTAAAAAAAGTTAGGGTTCTGTATGAAAACTTCGTTAATGTAACCCAATGTACGAAAAAATACCAAAAAATTACCTTATATCGCGTAATCTCTGCGTTCTGTCTGCGGAAGTCATTGGCAATAGAGCAAAGTGATTTACTAAAGTTTTATAGAGGACTAGCTGACCCAGCGAACTTCGTACCGCCCTAAAAAAGTTGGGGTTGTCCAGCGGACAAAATTGTGAATCTAAACCATTCTCAGATCCCCTTGAACACACACAAAAAATTTCATCAAAATCGGTCCAGTCGTTTAAGAGAAGTTCAGTGACATACACACTCACAGAAGAATTATATATATAAAGATATCAATATTAGGCCAGGGTCGATAATTTTAAAAATGGTGAAAAGTGAAAAAAAATTATAGTAGGATGAAACCCATTAGAAAAGGTAGAGAATATAACAAAAATGAAAGGAAAAATAAATTACGGGCGATCTGAGGTCGGGAGGGGGGAGGGGGTGAGTTTTTAAGGGTAAAAAATGGTTAATCTCGATTTCCGGTAAAACTGCAAGTCCTATGAAAAAAAGTTAAATGGCAAAGTTGTAGGTAATAAAAAGATCTACAGCTTTTATATCGACACTTTTTTCACATAACCTCAAAATTTATGTGAAAAATGCGAATAACCGAGTTTTTGGTTTTTGATATTTATTTTTTGCAATAAAAAATATTTTTTCACGAAATTTAGTGAATGTTTCCATTGCATTGCAGTGCATCCGAAAATCCTATTTTTAATACCTACTTACAACAACTATTTTTGCATGTTTTATGGATTTGTAATTTTTCTGTTTAACAATATAACATGAAATCTTACGTTTTTCGAGTAATTAAAGTGTAAATTTTAATAAATAGTTCAAAATTATACATAATGATTCAAATTGATTTTTCGGATTGGAGTTTTTTTCATTATTAATTTGCAGTTTCTGAGAACATTTACCATAGTAGTGAATATTTTTTTTATACCATCAAAAAGTAGAGATTTCAACAAACAAAAAACACCCCAACTTTTTTAAAAAAGCAGATATTTTGACGTGAGAATTTTCGATTGAAAATAAGGGTGCTTTTTCGATATTAAGTCAAAATAAGGTGAAAAAATGAATATTTTAAATCAAAAAAATTACTGCATGTGTGGGACATACAAAAGTTTTCACCAAATTTCGTGAAAAAATATTTTTTTTTGCAATAAATAAAAATCAAAAACCAAAAACTCGGTTATTCGCATTTTTCACATAAATTTTGAGGTTATGTGAAAAAAGTGTCGATACAAAAGTTGTAGATCTTTTTATTACCTACAACTTTGCCATTTAACTTTTTTCATAGGACTTGCAGTTTTACCGGAAATCGAGATTAACCATTTTTGAAGTGAAACTTCTTTATCGGCGTTGGAAAAAATTTTACCGTCACATTTTTTTCGGTTACGCGTCACATTTTTCCGTTACGCGCCATCTTTTTTTATATTAATAGTTGATAGCTGAATGATCACACTGTCGCCGGCGAGAACTCTCTCTACTCGTTTGTAGCTGAGTGACAATAGTTATTAAAGATAAGACTCGCTCAGCCAAACTCGCATAGCGATACTCGCTCAGCGATACTCGCTCAGCGATACTCGCTCAGCGGTACTCGCTCAGCGGTACTCGCTCAGCGATACTCGCTCAGCGATACTCGCTCAGCGATACTCGCTCAGCGATACTCGCCCAGCGATACTCGCTCAGCGATACTCGCCCAGCGATACTCGCTCAGCGATACTCGCTCAGCGATACTCGCCCAGCGATACTCGCTCAGCGATACTCGCCCAGCGATACTCGCTCAGCGATACTCGCCCAGCGATACTCGCTCAGCGATACTCGCTCAGCGATACTCGCTCAGCGATACTCGCTCAGCGATACTCGCCCAGCGATACTCGCTCGGTTAAGCTGGCTTGGCTGTCAAAAACCGTGCGCGTGCATTTTAACTCAGGACTGCCAATTCGTTTCTAGTTTCTACTCGCTTATCGTTCATCGTCGGAGGTGGAACATGTGCCTTAGATTACTGAGCCGTGTAATCATAACAGTTTCATAGGCAGTAATTTGTATTCATGTCTATGATAATAAAATCCTTTTGTTTAAACTTTATCTAATTTAACTTTATTTAACCAATTTCTGGAAAGTTGCATGTAGATCATTTTTCGAAAAATAAGGCCATAAAGAAGTTTCACTTCTTACGTGTGTACACTAGTACACGCACACATTTTTTTTACCCTTAAAAACTCACCCTCTCCCCCTTCGCGACCTCAGATCGCCCGTAATTTATTTTTCCTTTCATTTTTGTTATATTCTCTACCTTTTCTAATGGGTTTCATCCTACTTTAATTTTTTTTGGTCTCAAAAATTATCGACCCTGGTCTATATCTATAAAAAGTTCGCAATACCATTGCCTAACTATTACTGTGAAGTCACAACTAGAGATTCACCGCGGTTTCACCCGTGTTAATTTGAGGAAAAAGGTTATATTGTGTCAAACTTAAAAGATGGACATAGACGCTGTCGCGGACTTTTTTATAGAACTTTTAAAGGGGAATAATTCCGTTATACATGATTTTTGTGTGACTTGAACCGTTTTCCCAGCGCAAGCAACGAAAAAACGCAAATGGAATATTTTTACCCATTTTTGCAACATTTTTCATGAAACAAATATGCCCGAATCAGACTTATGAAACGTGACGCCACCCGACTACCCTATGCCACGCGTGCTGAGTTAAATCAAAATGTACTAATTTTTATAATCAGAATCACATTATAAACATCCGACGCGATGGTTAGTGCAATAATTACGAGTGTAAAAAGTGATGGGTGACAACTGCGTCACTAGATGCATTTAATAATAAGAGCATGGACCAATGGTTAACAGCAGATTAATGCTGCATTCTATACAACGGGTCCTAAACAACGCTACAAAATTTTCACGATTAGTTAAATAAATTTTCACGCAAGGTATTATGAAGAAAGTCATTGTGTATAAAACAAGCCTGAGAACAAACACTTGGTCTACACTACAGTTCTACACCGAAGCGAAGCGAGGGCGGGCCACTAATGCTAAATAAGAACTAAAAAAATGTAGCAATGTAATAAAAGTTGCTCTTTAAAAAGTCTATGCTGATTGTAATAAAACTGTTGCTATTGGGGATGTCTAGTTTTTGCGATATCCAGCTGAAACAGAGCTAAACATGACGTAAATTTTCTTTCGGCAGTATTTCCTGGGAGTGTAGATTACCAATCGGCACTGCCGGGTCAGTCGGGAGTCAATGAAAAGCGGTAAAGTGGTGCCGCGCTGATTAAAGCCTGGAGCAATCGCCCCGGAAAGTATTTATAGGTACACCTGTTCGTTAGCGGCGGGCCCCGGCCAACTCCTTGATTAGGCGCCGACGGGCGTTGCTTCTGCCGCAACAAAATAAAAAGAATCTTCCCCTTCACGGCCAACTGAAGAATTCATTGTGAGTCGGAGGATGCGCGCGGGAACGCGTGATGCTTTTACTTAAGAAAAATGATAGGAGATTTTTAAAGTTTAGCTCTTTGAAATCTTCACTTTTCTTTAAATTGAAATTCGTTATTGTTGCGAATTCCTTAGGAGTATGGCTTTCAGAAATTATATGGAAGTTTGAAAGGAGGTACGAGACATTATAGGAAAAATGACTGTTGCTCCGAAACGATCATTGCATTCATTATTCAAAGCGAGAATTCGGTGTGCGGTATTTGTCCGAATGGAGTATATCACGTTCTTACGAACTACGGCGTCGTCGGTTAGACTTTCACGATCGCTTGGTTTTGCATGTGAATGGGCCGTATTCGGTGCACGCATGTGCGTGCGCGCCGCATCACGACGCCGGTCACGGATCTTCTTAATAACATCACGTTTGATGCGCCTCTATTATT
Organism: Chilo suppressalis; assembly: GCA_902850365.2. NCBI lineage: Eukaryota > Metazoa > Arthropoda > Insecta > Lepidoptera > Crambidae > Chilo > Chilo suppressalis. The sequence goes on along the minus strand of OU963897.1, from coordinate 18,664,572 downwards.
ATATTTTCATCTTCAGTCGGTCCCATGACACGAGACGCGGCCTCCTTAGCTCCTTGGTTTTTTTCGAACCTCTACAGTGGGATTTCTCTTTGTGGTTTGCATCTCGGCCGTGAATACGAAATGGAATTGTGCTATTTTGACGTAGATATTATAGAATTGAAACTAGCTTTGATATTCTAATGTAACTAGCCTACAAAGATAAATAGTCAATTCTGTACGTATACTATAAAATGAATAGTTAAGTAGTGCCTGCCTATTTCTTATTTACATACGAGTCTTTTAGGATTAGGTTATGCGGAACTGCTCAGATAATATTTCTTGTGGCTTTCACTGTCTATTGAAAGCAAGGAAAATATCACGTGAGGTTTATCCTTGTCTTTTCCTATATTAAAGAGATCTAACATATGACATGAATAATAAAATCGAAACCATATCAGCCGGGGAACGTTTGTTATCCGCGACACTGTCAGATTTGCTATAGACGAGCAGTGACAGTTATTTTTTATCTGCGAACACATACGACGCAGTGCTCAGGGCGCCGATCGGCAGGCTGGTCACGTCCCGAAAGAAGACGCTTACCTGAAACTTTCCTACCCCTTAGCACATTAACCGAGCGCTCCGAGCTTAAGCGACCCCGCACCACAGTCTAGCATTTAGCAAGCATCCCTTTTATTAGACATTTTTTCTTGTATTGAATAAAAGTACGATTTGGTGAGTGTGTTGTATTCCTTAGTCGAACAATCAGCTGTGTGCTGAATAAAATAATTACATTTAATTGATTGTTTGTTTTGTTGGTTGGTTTAAAATAGTGAATTAAAATAATATTGACTATAAAGGTACCGAACTGATATAAAACCCACGCAATATAAGCAACTAGGCACTGTTGGATATATAAACGTATCCAGTGGCAGGTAATTTGTTCTCAAATATATCTACTACGTCTGCAAAACTTCTCATCTATCTATCGGTATGGCAACTTCCCCGACAACAATCGCACATCTACAAATGCGATACATCACTAGACACATCAGCGATTCTGTTTACATTGGTAAAATGATGGTATACCTATTCCTAGAAAATGATAATAGACAAATAACTTATCTCGACATATTCCACGGGCGGGCTTAGCATTACCTCTATTGTGCTCGACGTAGGAATCTCGTATTTGCATCGGAGCGTGCCGGGCGGGGCGCAGGAACGCACCCTGATACGAAAAAGAAATTTTTCATATAGGCATTGATATGATTTTCAATAACACGCCAACTGGGTACCGACACGTGTATAAATTTGACAGCGAATAATTTGAATTGGCGAAACTCTGTTTTGTGTTTTATTGTCTCAACCGAGGTAACAGGTGATTTTTTTGCGATACGTATTGAAATGTGTATCGCAAAACGTAGTGTGTGTGTTCAGTAAACAAACCTATGCATTGTTTCTTAAAGATGATGCAGATGTTTACGTATATTCATTTAAGGACATCATTAAATGTCTGTTCTTGTAGTGCAAAATGAAGGCGAAAATATATAAATAAATTATTCCATACAACGCTTTGATTTCTTGCTATGATGCAAGGTTTCTGTTTATTATTCCATATTTATGTTAAAAATGAAGTAAGATATCTCTTGCTATCTTTGGAATCATAGCCAGAGTAACAATAGCAGAGTAACAACTTACATTTTGAATAAAAAGATAGCTTGTAAAGCTGTCGGTGGGCATTATAATGATACAGAATCTTGTGTGCCGAGTGGAGGCAGTCGCGACTTCGTTACGTGCGCGTCGCTGCGTCCACGAGGGCCGCCCGCAAAAATAAGTATTAAATAACAACACTCCTTTTTCAAGTTTGAGGAGGGACTTGATTTTTGAGATAGTTCCACGGTGGAGGGCTCACTTTGTGTATGTGTGCTATAAAGGTATTATGGACTCGCTTTTTCTGTTCAGATGGTTGGCGTACATTATTAACCTAGATTTCTTTTATATTTTTTGATGATGCTCGCAAGAACTTAATGACTCAATAAACCATTCCATTTACCAAGAAAAAATTAATGTAAGAGTAAGTAATCAAAAAACGTGGCACACAGAAATACGTACGGACACATGTTATCATCCGGTGAATACGGGACGTGACAAACAACTTCATATTTTTGTTTAAGGTAAGGTAAAATATATCTCTAAGGAGCTTAAAGAAATTAATCACGTTTCTTATCAGCAGCCAATCTTCGCAAGACGTCTTGAGGGCTTACATGAGTCTGTTATCTAATATTTTTATCATGTTTATTTCTATGGCGTCGGAAATTTAATGCGGCTAAAGTAATTTTCCGCGGGCACAGAGCGGAAATTACCACATAGTGTAGTGACGTGTTCGACAAACGTCACGTAGCCGGATCCGGGCGCGCAGATCCTTATATCCAATTTCCGGACGTTTTTGTTGGAAATGAGAATTAGCTGACGTGACGTGACGGAAGGCTAAATACCTATCAGTGCCGAGCGTATCGCACTGGCCGTCACTTGTCTGATAACGTAAAGCCCTAAATTTTACTTACCGGATCAATTTTTTTGTGTTAAGCTTCGACGTTCGACGTTGTCCGTTACTACCTTGTAAGGTATGGAACGAGCATATTTAAGTTTTGCTTTAAGAGCAATTTATCTCGAGCCTGCTAATTTTACTGATGTTCAATACTTTTCTAGAGGAGAACACATGGGGAGAAAGAATCATAACTCACTACGTGGCGTGGATAGCACTAAAGGCTCAACTGTTCAATGCGTAAAAGCTTGAAATATAGTACATTACTGCAACGACCAGCAAAAGAGGCATTAATGGAATGTGGTGTAAATGTGGAACGAGACGAAGCCGAGACACACATACCTAAGTCAATTAATGCCTGTTGCGGCCAAGGTAGTAAGGCCAATAGTACTTTTCTCAAATAATGCGCGGAAATTAAAACCAAGTAGTATTTAGGCAGAAATTCAATTTTCTACTTTTCAAAATAAAGAGCTTATTTGCAAGTTACTTCGAAATTTAAATAAAACTTTTGTTAAATTACTTTCTTGGTTGCCATGATTCCGAGTTTACTATTTAATTTAATTTGGCCGCTAAACACGACAGATATGGTTTTTCATACAAATTTTGCCGGCCGCTGCTCACACGTATGTGGCTAGTACAGCAATTTCGATTTATCTCCAAGAAGGCAAAATCCAAATTCCAAGCATGTTTGAGAAAACACATATTGTTATCTGTACTATTTCTAAACATTATCTGCACCCAATAAATGTATTGTCGCTATCACTGGAGTTGTGCTGTTGGAGGAAGTGTGGTTTGTAGAGTTTCTTTTTTATTATATGAATGAAATTAAAACCAACCTACCTTCTACGATAACTTGCATGGAACAAACACACCTATTCGTCAGCAAGAACAAAAAGAAAAGTACGTAATTTCGGTATGTAAAAAATAGTAAAGGTGTATTTGATTTCAATTTAACAACTTCTTATGTCACTACAATCTAAAAAAAATACTTATATAACCAGCCTAATGTAGCCCTAAAAATCTTACTCACTGATTAAAACACTTTGATCTCCTGTAGGTTGAGCCAAGTTCTCCAAACGATGCTCTAATTTGAGCGGAAGAACCACTTTTCCTTACCTATCTTTAAGCAATTCTAAGAAAAATAGAAAACGTAGCGGATTTTTGTTCAGATTCCAGCATCCGCCAAGTGTGTAGTCTCCTCGAAATACTGTATTCTATTCCGTAGTGAAGTATTCCAGTACCCTTAGTAAGAGTTTTACAATTACGAAAACTATAACAGTTTTCGTGAGCTCGCACTCGTACTAAGGGTACTGATTTTATTGTTTTCGTTTTAATACAAATAAACAGTGTTAAAACTCCATCATTAAATCATTTGCGTTTTCTTAAATTTTAAGTATATTTGGTTACTTTTCACCAAAATGGACATAGAAACATAATTTACAATTACGAAAACTATGATAGTTTTCGTGAGCTCAAACTCGTACTAAGGGTACTGAAGTTGGTGACGTGACCAGACCTCTGCGTCCTACATTTGGCCTTAGATTGAATTTTTGCTATTACCAACTAATGGAAAATTACAGTATCGAAACCATAATATATAAATAAATGAAATGAAATGAAATAATTTTTCGTTGATTATTATCCACGTAAGATAACGTAACGTCATTGCAGGTACTCCGCTATTAATAAACCGCATGTAATGTGGGAGGTCGTGTGGAACATTTGGCTAACAAGCGTGGTCGGAAGGAAAGTCAGGGCAGGACGGCTGTATTGTGGTAACCATTCACGTAAGTGACGTAAGCGTGAACGAATACCACCGCATCCAGCATCCAACTAGCGGCTCGTTCTGAACTCGCTTAAATTGATCCTGAGCATTCTTCGTTCACAGCATCAGCTGACGTGCAAACTGGAACTCAGTCGAAGTTAGCCAGTAAACCAGCTCTCGTGAACTTTCACAAAGTCTGCTGTACTCACACAGAAAGCACTATACCGTTTTCGCACCTGCGAGCAAGCTTAATATCATTTTAGTGGACACTTTTGTGACACTTAATTGAAATGTGAATATTTTAGCCTTACTGGAAAACACTCTGCGTTGATTGGATAATTGACAAAACTAGTGGCGGGTGGAAGCACACCTCGTGCGTGTCGCGACACGTCCGCATGTCGATGAACATGTCGTGCGCGCGCGTGCACTGACAGCAGGAAATAGTATGGCTTTATTAAATAAACCAACCGCCGACGACACAAAATTTTGAATAACTTTATTTGGAAGTGCAAAAGCAGTGTTCCAAAAGAAAAATCTTTTATTTTCCATTATCAGAAACATTATTACCAAATATTAATAAATTCTAGAATGTTACCTTCTGTTTTTATGCTTCAAGTTAAGGTAATTAATTATATTTGTACCAACTATCAGCACTTTAAGCTCAAAGTTGCTTTTATCTTAAAAAAGCTAATTTAATTTTTTTACTCTTTTTTGACAATTCGTAATAGTTTTTAATGTTATTATTGTCAAAACGAACTGTACGAAATTATGAGTTGATGACTAAATTTTTATTACAAAAAGTGCAAAAAAAGAAAAAAAAAATCCCTCGTAGGACAACGTTCAGTTTTTACTTAATAACCATATAAGTAGCCATTTCTCGAATGTGCAAAGTAATCCGAGTGAGCGGTCTGATGTTTGTATATTAATATTGGTGAGACAGAACAGGTTGCCAGATTACCATAATTTGCTTCGATGCATTTGAATAATGAGGCACGTTTCCCTTCACCCCGGCCTTTGGGTATCTATGAAAGTTACTCAATTGTGAAACGCGTTACTGCTGGAAAGGTTATCAGATGGTGAAATTAATTCGTAAACATTTGGGAAAACCTATACGGATTTCCTATTTTAATAATATTGCACTAGTGACCAATTTTTTTTAAGTTTAACCATTCCTAGTTAATTTACACGTGCCTTCTTTAGATAAATTATCACACTCACAAATAAGTTTTCGAAGGAAAAGTTTTTGATCCACCTAGATTTTGATATGTTGCTATGTAATGTTAGTACATACCCATATGCATGGTACACATACCCATCGTATTAGATTTTCCATTGAGTTATTATATTAGATATAATAATTTCATTGGGGCGTTGTAGGTTTCAGTGGGTGGTTGGCACGTCGGGATGGGGTTATTGTGATATTGTGGCGTCTCATATTGCCGGTGAGATTTATGAGCGGGCAACGTGTGGCGAGTCGCTCGTTAGTGATTGTCTGTAGATGGTAGTCACCAGCCGTTTTCCAGACGTTGCTCGATGAAGTCTTATTAGTTGTTATCCTTAGTCTAAGGATGAGGTGTAAGACGAATTATAACATACCTATAGTCAATTATGTATGTCCAAAACATCGCAAATAAGACGAACTAATTCTATTGCAACGCCGGTAATTTTCTGTATCCTGACTTACTTACTTCTGCTTAATTATGTGTTTTGAAAATCTAGAAAATTTGCAACGAGCTGTGTAGAGGATACCTCTCATCTACAGAGATGTTAGCTGAGCGGCTGCATATGCAGTCGTTAGCACCTACCAATCCACGCTGAATGTGATATGGGTTGGGACCTGTTCTTCCCAATCCGTTCACAGGGAACGCCTGTACAATATCTCTTATCTATTAGACAAGTCCGTCTGTGGTGCTGTTTCAGCGGCCAAACCGTAAGAGATAGATAAAGAGAATATTTAAGTTATAAGTTAAGAATAGTCTGATAAGACTACAAACCGGATTGAATACAAACGGTGAACATTTGGTTCACTGGTTTGCTAGTAATATATTAATACAGTAGGGAATAAAAGATAAATTACAAAAGTTGTAAAAATTTGTTAAAAAAATGGATTGAATAAAGTTCACGATTTGTTCGAAAACAAAATGGTATCAGCGGCGTCTACACGATTACATTGTAGCTGCACTCACTTGGCATCGCCATTACTGAATAATTCAAACTAAAAACTCGATTTGAATTTCGGGTAAACAAGTTCGTGGTTTTGCTGAACATATTCCTATTGAATCATAATAGTACAACTTTACCAATAAAATTGAAAACTATGAACATAAAAAATGATGTATTCTTTAAACGGAATTAATTTTTATCCACGATAACCAACTTTGGTTAGTATACTATAAATTTTAGTTATTACTCCATTAAATGGAATTGTAACTGAATGTTTGGGGAATTTAAAATTAAAACAACCAACCAACCTTTGCACATACTGTCACGCATTGAACTTTGCATGTTGGTGTACTTCAATGCTTTAAAAATACGAAGCCTGCTCAACCGTCAAATATAACTCCCATCGTTACACCGAGTTGATCGGGTATCAGGACATTTTTTAGGAAATAATAGTAACTGATTGAACAGTTACTCTCGACAAACTTCTGTCAGCGCGAGATTGTGCGTGATACTTAACGTGTCGTGTATTCTTCCTCGTTCAGGGTCAACTATGAAATTTTTGAGACATCCATTTTTTTCCTTATTGCTGTAAAAATATAACATTCTTTAGATTGAAACTAAGGTGATAGTACATAACACTAATTCACATCACGTATAAAATGTCTAATCGGGAACAGACATTTGTAACTTTATTGCTCTTTTTCATAGGAATAAGTATATAGGTAGTTGCCAAGACAAAAATCTAACGTTGCCTCCGTAAGATTTCCGTATCCGCCTTTCTGTGTGTCACTCTCTGGCTCCATTATACCTAACCTAAACCTGGAGGAGTCAATTTATAACATAGTTCTCAAGGCCACCTTCCCTCTATCTCCATCAACAGATCACCTAGTTGATATCATAATATTGTATTGCCACCGTACTTACGCATTTCTGTTGAATCCATGAAGTTAATCAAATATCTTTGCTTTGCTATTCTGTAAGAACAAACTCACTTTTCATCGCGCAATTCGCCGGTGTGATTAGATTTTTTTTAATTTTCGTATTCTAATTTTTAATCACATTGCAGATTCCGAGTTGAAAGCAAGTTAGTATTTTCCGAATAGACCTGCGATACTGGTCAAAAATGGTTTCAAAATGTTTTTGGTAAACTTACTTACGATCACTACAAATGAAATAAAAGCTTGTAAATGTAGGTTTTTTACTAAAACGAGTTTTGTAACTAATAAATAACAAAGCATTTAAGATTATTTATTTCCAATTCAATCAATTTTTTATCATTGAAATTTGATATGACTTTATTATCATTAGCTACGAGTATATTATACTCCATAATCCGCTAAAACTTTCCCCAGCTTTTATCGTTCCAAAATCCATGCTAAATTTCAATCAGAAGATTGAATATTAATGAGAAAAAAATCAGACGATTAGATATATAAATCCTAATCGAGGTCTTTCTATATGGGATGTCAGATTAAGGGCCCGTTGTTTCATAAATAGTAAAATTTGTCTATATGTAATTTTGACCATTTGTTATCTAACAATAGCTAACCCAATATAACGTAGTTAAAACACCTGAGCGTTTTTCCAAAATATTTTTAACTATAGTTAGACTTGACAATAGTAAATAAATAAATAATATAATAAATAATAAATATTTCCAACACACACACCAATTAGCCTAGCCCCAAAGTAAGCACTATAAGGCTTGTGTTATGGGATCCTAGGGTAACGGATAGAATACATATACTGTACATATATAAGTATATTTATATAGAAATACATATTAAACATCCATGACTGGAGTACAAATGCACGTATTCATCACACAAACATCTGCCCCCACCGGGATTCGAACCCGGGACCTCTCGAGGCGGCGACACCATGAAACCCGGCGTACAAACCACTCGACCACGGAGGTCGTCGAGTTTAAAATAATGTTGCAACATTAACAATATTAAAGTTATATTAAAGTTTTTAAATTAAAGATACATCATACAAAACGTCTGCTTCAAAGAGAAAGTAATCGCTAGTTATACTGCTTCTCTACTTTCAAAGTAGTCCTGTAATCACTATGACTTGACGAATTCAAAACGTTATAGTAAAAGTAAGTAAGTATAGTCAGTTACTCCGTGATCATGGCGCTTGCAACAGTGCCGAAATATCGGAAACTCGCTCAAAACAAGGTACATGGTAACAATCCCGTAAATAACTTATATTACTATTGTAACTTATATTATTAATGTTAGTGACCATGAAAGTTTAAAACAATGAATTCAAAACGGATCTGGCAAAAGTTAAATTATAATTTCTTTAAAAATGCTACGAATATTGCTGATATTATTGGTATTGTCTTAACAATAGGTAGTGTAAAGGTAAACAGTAAGAATACATGGAAAACAAAGAGAGATGCATGTGAGTAATTATGTAGTTTCTGTTTTCGAGGCACAATCATAAATACAAAGGAAAAAAAAATGTGCAGATATTTAAATAAATCTCAGTTTTGGTGGATAAACATATCTTTATTTTTTACTATTCCAGAGAAATAAGCTATAATCTATCTATCTTGAAGAAAATAAGAAGTTACAAGAGTTACTAGTAAAATATAATGTCATTTTAAACAAAAAGATAGATCACGCCAGCAGCAAGATGAAGCATGGTCTCAGCTGACCTGATCTAAAGAACCAAAAAACAGTTAACTTATATAATATAAAAAAATTGCTAGACAGTCAACATTTAACAACTTTGTTTCATTGGCTTGAATCTTTTTACGGGTTTCGAGTCAACAAGAAACCTATAACGTTTTGCATGTCCGTTCGTCCATCCGCAGCTTAGCTCATAGGCTATTAGTACTGGAAAATCTTCAATTCAGCGTAAATATATAAATAAATTCTTGAAAAAGAAACCTGCTACTCTCCTACACGTAAACTAAGGATGTATTTTTTTGTCCCATCACATCTACATACCATTGGATAGATCTTTCAAAAAATGTTGAATGTTTGTTAAAACAAATTTTCGATTTAGAGATTCTAATTACAATATTGATATGTATGGATTGTAAAATATGAAGCTATGGAGTGTAAATTTGTTAGAGTTAATGTCCCTCCCCCTTCTGCCGGAGAATTTTTTACTTTTGGATAGGTACTAGCTGTGCTCCGCAGTGTTACCCGCGGTTAATTAGGGATATTTTCTTATACTAATACTATGTGCTAATACAGGGAGTCAGTTAACTCCATACCAAATTTTATTAAAATCGCTCCAGCCGCCGTTTATACGTGAAGAAGTAACAAACATACACACTCACACACTCACAAACTTTCGCCTTTATAATATTACTGTGATGTAAAAAATCCACAGTAGCCAAGATCCCAAAAGAGGTCTCTATTCGCCCATCTGCTTACCAGGCGAAAAGTATGTTTTTATCCTATAAAAATTGTCCATGACTATTATTAATTAAATAAATTACAAGTAATTTTTTTATTTAACTCCTGACGTGTTTACCGTTTTTTTAACAAGTTTTTTTTAAATAAAACTAGTTTTTACGGGTTAATGCATGAAACTTTATTTATTTATTGATGTTTCGTAGCCTTTACAGGCTACGTCGTTAGAATCAAACTTTAATTTAATTTGTCGAGCTACCTTCAAAAGACTTTTATTGAGCGTTCGGTTATTTCATTGTTCGATTTTTAAAGTTTTATTGTCTATGTATGAATTTATTATTTAATTTACTTAATAAAGTATTTTATTTAAAATTCCTTTTTGTAATTTTGAGTTTATTTATTTGACCCAACTACCGTAAACTACCACCGGTTCCAAAATTGGGAGACCTTTCTAAGAAGAACCGGCGAAACAAACTCAAGAGAGGCTTTCTATCTCCTTCTTATGTTAAATTATGCAAACAAAAAGAACTAATAGTATCTGTTGGTCTTGCAGTGTGTGCTCGGGTTTGGGATTTTATCTCCTGTATAATGGGTTCCCAAGCCGGTGGTATATACCAACCATCTTCCCTATTGAAATTTGGATATTTTTAATCTCAATAGCCTCGCGTATCATTCTAGGAACGAATCGCTGCTCAGTTGCAAGGATCGGTGGTTTATCAAATCTAATGTAATGGTTTGGTCCCCCTAATGCATGTTCACACACTGCAGACTTATTTTCGCGCCTATGTTTCATATCTGCGATATGTTCTTTTACCCGAGTCCCTATACTTGCTTTTTAATTGATTAATGATTTTTGCTTGTTAATAAAAAATAACTAAAAAGTTAAAAATAATTTACGTATCAAAAGAAATATACTATTGGTAGATTAATAAAATAAAAGCGCATTACACCATATTTATTTCTCTTGCCAATAAAATGTAACACACTTTTATTTAAAAAATGGAAAGAGAGAGTGTTCCCATAAAATGGTATATTTGTTATCAGACTTTAAAATTTAATTTAGCTTGTTAGTTACTTTTACTAACAAGCTAAATTTATATTCTTACTAATTTTATTTGAAAAACCCTCAGAAAAATCTGTTTCAAAAGTCAATTCTCTCAGACAAATGCTAATCCAAACTATGGTTAAAATAACTAAGTACTCCTCTCATGTGTAGTTAACAATTTTTAGTTTTATCGTCAATGCTTTTTGTTATAGTTAGTTTAACCATCGATGAAAAACAGTATTATGATAATTTAGACAAATGGTTACTTTTTATGACGTATTTTAACTATAGTACCATTTAACTATAAATCATGAAACAACAGGCCTACTAGAGTATTTTCCTGAACATTGAAAGCTTTTTTCTTATTTTTAATATTTTAAAAAGGTCCTTTGTTTTAAACATCTTTAATTTGTTTTTTTTTTAGCTTTTAAGCATTTAACTGCTAGATGTTTAAATCTTAATAAATTTTACTAGAAAATATTCCACGCGGCCCAGGCAGTAGACGGGACTCGAACCCTTCGTTCGAATGCACTGACCATTATGCTACCGCAGCTCTGACGGCCGTGTCGAATTTTCTCTAGCCCTTCTTAAGCTACAAGGCAGCGCCATCACTTTGCATTGTAGGTAACCCACAATGTTTTTTTGTTTAATTGTAGGTAACCCATAAAGAAGGGCTAGAGAAAATTCGACACGGCCGTGATGGCCGCGGTAGCATAACGGTCAGTGCATTCGTCCGGATAGCGAAGGGTGCGGGTTCGCATCCCGTCTGCTGCCTGGTCCGTGTGGAATTTATTCTCGTAAAAATATCTTTAATTTGTTTCAAATATTAAGCTGTATTTAGATACTTGCAGAACACGAGGGTGAATAAAGAACTGAGATAATTAGAAAAATTGCAAGTGGCATTTGGAAGAAACTCTGGAAGAGGTCTATTCCTCTCGTCTCGAACTTTGGAGTTGCTTTTAGCCGATAAGCAAAATATAGCTCGGGCACAGAGTAATATCGATCTTCGGGATAAAAGTTTAATTGCGAAAGTTGCTTGCACAAGCTGGGACTCGTCGAGCGGACAGCCGATCTAGTCTGTTGTCAGGCTAAACAGTTTCCTAACTCATGTATTTCTATTCGGATTATTGATAAATTCGTAGGTGTTTTCTTATAACTGCGATGTATTTGGTAACTGGTACATGAAAGTTTAGGTAAATTCATGATTTAACATGTGTAGTCATTAAGTCAATCAATATCTGTGCCATATATTTTTTTCAGGATTGGGCACTCAATTTCAAATTAAGTCCTCCCCGCATAGACGCATTATTATCGATCGAGAACATCTGATGCGTTATTGCGATACCTGTTTTTAGTGTATTATGTTTTATGACGGCTACGAAGTTACATACTGCTGCGATAATAACGATGCAATAGAAGTATGACGAAATATCGCAATAACGCACCCGATATTATCGTCCGATAATAACGCGCCTATGTGCTGGAAGCCTAATTTGTTACCTTTGCCTATGCGCAAATGGCGGCCGTGAAGTTATACAATGTACGATTAGGGGTATTGTGTATAATTTATATGATTTGCACTGTAAATCTTAATTTCAGAATGGAATTGAAGCAAATGGGCCATATTTTCACCTGGCATAAGACTGCAACTCAGCAACTGAAGCCACTTACCCTTAAATCCAGGATTTTTGACTTATAATGCATATCTGCAGCGGCTAGCAAAAGAGGCATTGATGGACGAACGTGTAAAGTTCATCAATGCCTAGTTGTGACTAAGGCTTGTGTAGTACTTATCTCAATTAATGCGTGTAATTAATACAATTATTTTACAATTATTAGGTTCAATTTTATGTTGTCCAACTTATTAATCAAATTATATTTATTATAAATTTAAAAGTAGTTTAATGATCACTGTATTAAAATTAATTAAAACCGGCGTGTGAAGTTGAAGTCGTCGAAGTGTTCCAACGTGTTGTCTGTAATTATTATTATTATAAGATTTTGCTAGTCTGTAGTTGAACAAATAAGGTGCTTGTTACTGAAGGAGTTTTCTTAGAAATCAAAAGTGGTAAGTTCATGCTCACATTGATTTTATTTCTCTCACATTTGAGGATTTGGTGGATATACCGTGCAAATGATAGTAAATACTTGTGGGACATGGTATAATTTCCAGTCAGGGATTATTACAAAACTCTTCTTAGTCACAGTCATTTCGCACTAAGTTGTAAGCAAAACCTGTTATAATTGTCAAAACATAATCGTATGAAATACAGTGTACGCGTACATTAACGTGTACGAGTATAAAAAAATCACGCAGGTATCTTCATTTGTTTTATTCCGGTCTGTTATATTAGACTGGTAGGAAAATACAAAATGTTGCTAGTTTTTCGTGCAGATAGTTAAGTCATGTTACCGCACTTTTAACGTTTTCGCCAAGACCTTTTTTATATAGTGGATTTTGCTTTAATTGCATAAAATAAACGCACGCCTTTGTGTTTGTTACTTAAAATAAGCTAATGTTAAATAACATTAACTTTTTTTTACTTAATATATCCCTTTTAAGTTCTTCACTAACGCATTCCAAATGAATTAAAAATAACCTTTTTTTAGAGACAACTCTCATCTGTCTGCGTCCAGTATTTAAGGAGCAATCGACGAAAAACAGTTGGTTATTTTTCTGATTACTGACATTTTTGTAGTTATCTTTTTATTCTCCGGGGACGGCGAGCTAGTATTAATTATAAAATAACTTATCCCAAATCTCCTTAATAATGAACGAGGAATAAGCATAGACCATAGATAAGTGATTATACTCGCTTCTAGCGAATCATTTATCTATGGCATAGACTAGTTACGTCGAGTGTGTTCATAGCACACAAGTGTCATTTGTAATTCAACGAAGAGAGACAAAACGTAGAGTAACTAATCAAACCCAATTCTTTGTTTATCATTATGGAGGCTAACGTTCATTTTTGTCTTAGTTTATGTTTGATAATACTCATCTGTACCCCTAACACCAACCAATATAGAATTCGTATCGTTTGCGTGTCAATTGTCAAATGTGTACTGATTTTTAGTTCTCGTTACGTACTTTGTGCCACTGCTGTTCAAGTTTCCATACAAAATTTGACATTGACATTTCGGTTTGCAAACTATTCGAATTCGATAATGGTTAGTGCTAGGGGTACGGATCTTCAAAAAATTTACGTAAATTATCTAAAAAAATCAAATAGTTAACACCGTTATCATTAAAATCGGACCACGGCAATAAAATAATACGTACCCACTGAAAACCTTGATGACCTTTTGAAGTCGGTACAAGACTATAGATAGATATGCAATTAATAATACTATGTATTGTTTTGTACCTGAAGTAATAGGTTATCAAAGCTCCAGGAGTTAGGCGATTGGTTCACGTTGGAGCGACACAATTTTCTATTAGAATATCTTTGAAATTGGCTTCACATTAGATGAGGCGGAGTATCTTTGCTTGGCCTTGCAAAAAATGCGTAAATTTGTCTTAGTGCGCTGCGTAATCCACCAGATGACACTCCACAAGTTAAACTAATTCAGTTTGCCCTTAACAATTTTATCCTGAGTAGGCTTTGAAAATAGTGAACTGTTTTCAGTGTATACTAATAAGTTTACTATCATATAATAAATATTTCTTACACTCGCATCATTAAGCTTCGTAGCAAAGTAAGCAAAGGCTTATATTTTGGTATCTGGGGTAACGGATAGAAATACATATAATGATATAGGGATACGAATGTTTTTATAGAAATATATAAGTATAAGTCGCCATGACTTAGGCACAAATGCTTGTATTCATGAAATGGATTCCAATCTCCCATCCCATATCTATAAACACCTATAAATTATAGTCTTTATTGCATTAAAACTAACATACTTACTATATATATTATATATTAATAGGTATCAGTCAGCAGTGTACAACCAAGGTCTTGCATTTCACCGGCACACGCTACCGGCAAGCTTTTATCTTGTTTACGGCGCTGGGCGCATGGCCGGCGACGCCGCGTCTGCTCTGATGTAATAAGCTGCTAAGGTATATATATATCGTGCACGTCCAATTTGTTTAAGCTTAAAGGATTAATACAAGCTATTTTAATGAAGTAACTTGATTTGGCAGGTAAACTTTTTAATACAGTCAAGTAACAGGTTTTTATAAATTAAAAAAAAATTGGTTTCCCATACAAAATCCACCCATCAAAGGTTGAAATATATATATATGTATATATATATATCTATACCAAATTTCTTCTGAATCAGTTTAGATTTAAGTGTAAAGAGGTAACAGGCAAAAGGACAGATGGACACACTTTCGCATATATAATACAAGCGGCCGCTCGCGACATGATCCGCGTTAACTTTAGTTTTTAAGAATCCCACCACAGGAACCTAACATTTCTCTGGGATAAATAGTATCCTTTGACATAAACTATATGGGTACTAAATTTCATCAAAATCAGTTCAGTACTTTTTGTTTAATTGAGTAGCAAACGTTCACATTTATAATATTAGTAGGAAGTTTGATAATTAATTATTATATAATAATAAAAATTGATTATATTAATAACTTATTAATTGGAATTATTTGGGGATGCCTATTTTCAGCAGTGGTCGTGTCTAAGATGTTGATGAATAACTCTAAACATTGTGTTATATGTAAGTGGGTTTAGCGTCGTTCTAAACGCGCAGATCTCCAGTTGGTAAACACACGAGGGCTCGTGTTTGGCAATTATTGCGTTAGCGGTCGCATTAAGCTAATGTTTATTTCCAACAACAGCTTATCTAGCCTTCTCAAACGGCACTAAAATTGTTGGCTGCAAGGTAGTTAACCCTTGCGGACGGCGCGAGGGGTGCGCGCGACCGCCCGTAAGCCCCGCAATAGATAAAACAGTGATAGAACATGCACCGCGCCGCCGGTATGAATTATTCATAAGTTTCAGTTGCCACTTTTGTTGGTATCGGTGGATTTTCAGCGCTTCACACCGCCAAAAATATGCGTTGAGGGGCTGGTTATTGTTAGACAGCACTCTTTACCGTCTCGTTCATTTTAAATGTGTCGTGGAGAGGCATATTTTATGAATTGTTAAAAGAATAATAAATGCGGGAGTGTACAACATGCCACACAATTCTCTTTAATGGCCAACCGAGACCAAATATTAAAGAAACGCCGCACGGATTCTCATTTCTCTTACTTCCGTAGGACACTTTGGCACTGTAATGTAAAATTCGGGTTTCTTGACGCACAAGCTTTAACCGCGCGAGTGTCTCGACGGTTACTCAAGTCACCCCAACGAATCCCGTTATAATTTACGATCATCCAGAACAACCTTTGGATTATTTTTATTCGATAACAATAAAGGTACCGCCGAGGGTTACCTTTATTATCACTCAGGGTGGAACGGCTCTTTTACAACTTTACACATATTATACGATCGCCAAAATAGTTTCGGTATGTCATTTTCAACTTTTAATAGTGTCTACAACTTCCGCAGCGCCATTTTAAAAGTGCACACCCATGATGTTGCCAAAACTGCATTACCGTTAATATTGCGGAGTTATCCACCAGATATAAATTCAAAACTTTTGTGCGTATTTCGGGAATAGGCAATTATATTAGCATTTTGTTATTTTGGATATTTGTTTATTGTTCCGTGTGCTGGAGGGGACTGTTAGTAATTCCTTTTGAGGTTTGACTGATTTTCAGGTGACGAACAAATATTATGAATACACGTTCAAGACGATAGGGGCCGGATTAGGCCGGGCCGAAAGTGATCCGTTATAATTTGGTGGGTGGACAGCGGCTGGTACGCACAGATTAGCCCCTTCGATAAACAATAGCATTAGTATGCGAGAACGCGCTGACCGTCACCGATCAGTGCGGCCGTGCCTGGATTAATTTGCCTCCTGAAATTGTGGGGCTTGTTGTTGGCCAGTACTGTAACCAGGGTAGGTACGCCGAAAAGATCAATAAGGCAAACCCCAAAATGTGTGTCATGCATTGATTGTTATTTAATTTAAGTGTATTGATAAAATTCCAGAATTGCGCTAATAGAATATGGAGCCGTTTCAAAGTAATAAAATTATACTTAAGGAGTACCTATGTAGGTATAGGGAGTGTATCTTTATTCACAATTTTTTAACCAAAGTTTAAAGTTATTTCTCTGACGCCATTAATAATTGATAATTATGGATATGTAAAAATTTACTTATCATCATCACCAGCCTGTTAACATCCCCACTGCTGGAGCACAGACCTTCCACATGAATGGATTGGGAGATTGGGCCGTACCACGCGGGTTCAGTCCAGTATCGGTGGATTCTTACGACTGCTAATGCAGTCGGGAACAACGTCTTAACATGCCTTCCGAAGCACGGAGGAGCTCGAACTAGTAATTATTTGGTCACCCATTCGGTGACCGACCATTGCGAAAGTTGCTTTACTTCCATGATTGCAGGCAGAATACGCTAACCACTTTTGCCATCGAGGTCCTCAACGAACTTATACTCGTAGTAGTAAACTATAATTACATGTAGATTATACTCTGTTTTTTTTTAAATTGAAGCATTGCTTGTAAGTATATTAAATATTTAGTTATTTATCGGGAGGCAATCTCCAAATAATTTGAACTCTATTGTGTGTACATAGTTCTATTCTGCCGTCCTCAAACTAAAGTGCGACTAAGTGGCATGTGGTCGATTTTTCAGTCTTAAATTTCATCTTTTACAATTTTAATTCACTATCGATCTGTCTTTAACAAGCATTTGTATCCTTTATAGTTTAAGTCTAAAATCCGTCATGTGATGAATGGTTACAAACTAGCAATAATTTAAAGTTTACGCGCAGTTTTTTGGTCATATATCAAAAGTTGATATTGTCATTTAGCCGCGTTTTAGCTTGAGGACGGCAGTAATACAGAATAGGCACCCTGACCTTTGCGATCTATATGGGGCATTGTGACACGTAGCTACTACTCGCTCGCATAATATTATTTTGTTTTCACTTAGCGAAGGCTGTTTGCGGTATGACCGGTGAGTTTCTAAGCTAAAATTAGAAGAGCTTTTGTAAGATATATGAATTGGCACTATTAGTTTATGTTGCCGTCAGGAGTTAAGATATGTAGTAGTAAAGAATCAATCATGATTTATAATGGAATCGATGAAAACTTCAACTTTGGTTAATAAAGATTTTTTTCTCTGTAACTTTGTTAGGTAAAACGATTTAGCTTTCATCATCGTTCGGTCGGTGATAAGCCATGTTAATTATTTTTAGCATCATATTAATTCTTGGAATAATAGAAATGCTGCTTATCCCATCGCCATATTATTTTATTATAAGCGCTATACCCCCCCTAAACTGTATTCTTGTTTATCATGAAAGAAGTGTCCATCATAAAAGTTTCCAGGTGCAACAAAAGTTATAGTTTTATAATCTTATTGTATACCAGTTAAAGCTCGAACAATGATCGATAGTTAGAAACTTTTGAACTACAAAAACTTCTGGTGCCCGCAAAATCTATAGGCTGAGGCGGCCTTTCATGCTGACGTGATTGTGTGCTACAATTTTTGTGAAATCTTAATAAAAAAGAGACCGCTTTGAATTTTTTTATTCAAAAAAATAAAAATCAAAGGAAAAAAAAGCTTTTTTCAAATTTTTAATGGTCTAAAAAATGTTTTTCCTATCACTCGTTATTGGACACATTTTTTTGCTGTAGAGAAAAACGAGCGAAAACTCCAAACTATTCAAGAATAATGTGTCAATATTTACAATTCATTAAGTTGTTACATCGTCAATACAATCATTATTAATTTAATATAGAAAACCTGTTGCAAATGATATTGATTTCTAGTTGTAAAATTCTTGCGTGCATTCAAAAGTTTAGACCTAGCAGTAATCAAAATATAACCAAAGCATAAGCAAAAATTCAGACTCGTCCAAATACTATATTAATTTCTGTTAAAATTTCAGATCTTCACCTGTTTCTCTTCAAGAGAAAGCTCCCTGTGAGCTGTGACTTACAGACAGACAGTAGGCATATTGATAGGGTTTCGTTTGTCACCCCTTTCCTATGAAACCGTAAGAAAAGTGTCCCTCAAACGCCACACAGTTTGATGTTAACGCAAAAAAGTTGTTGTTTTATTACCTACTACAATTATGGACTTAATAATTCATTAAGTATCATAAGAAAGCTTGGTTACAAAGCTATACTCTGTTGTTATTTACAGCAATACAGTAATATTTGCAATGAAGTTATTTATACCTAAAGAAAACATCCTTCATAATTAATAATAGTCAATAGATAATCAGTAAACTATGCGGGTATGCTCGCAACACTACTACTTGATAAAATAGCTTAAAACTTGATGAAAATCGAACCACGCATTCAAGAGCCCTTGCAATAGCTGGCAATGAACGTTAAGTTTATTTGTACGAGGCACGATATCCGGTTGCGACGGAAGTTAACGCCTACCCGCTAAGTAATGAGGCTACTGTTACAATCCAACCGCTCGCAGTGAGTACAGGACTTATGTTTTTCAATAACACATTAAAAAATCGACTGTATCCCCTTCCATTTAAACAGAGTTTTCCTCAGCATATTTTAAAACAGATTTACGGTGACTGTTAATATTGAATTCATTCATTGACCAAATTCATTATACTTACTTAAGTGATTAGGAGTGGTGTTCTCATGTCTCGTCAATGGTGATTGATTATTCTGGTAATCTGTACCTTTTTAGAAGTATTAAGAAATTTACTAGAAGAATACCCTCTCGGTCTAGGTTTCAGACGGGACTTAAAGCTTAAACTAAAAAATATGATAATCTTAGAAGATTATCATATTTTTGTGTTAAATTATGCCTTTATTTATTGTACCTACAATAATGCAAAAACAATTTACTTTGTTATTTTGTATTATAATTATATACACCGCTGTGAAACTAACTTAACCGTGTAAATCAAAAGCTAATTTAGATTCAGATTCGAAAGTCGGAGAGCGATGCGTACCTACCACCATAATGCGTTCTTTACATCAAAAACACATTTAAAAGAAGTTAGATTGGCTTACTGGAGTTGGCGCGCGGCCATACGTTATTCGAGCCTTCGGCCGACCGAACCGGAGTCAGCCCTAATCTAAGAAGATTCCCCCAAGATTGTTTGCAAGCTCCGGTCCATCTAAATATGACGAAAACTTTCCCACATAAATTACATCGACAAACAAGCAAATCGCGATCGATCCAACTACTTTGCTCGATAGGATATTGGAATTAGGTGTAGATTAGCAATCTTGGAAAATTAAAGTTTGACCTCTTATTGAAACTTTTTACTTTAGTATCTACATTATAATTACGTTACATATTCTTTAATAATCATTATTTTGATGAATAGACAATAAAAAAATAACATAACTGTAGGAGCTCTCTGCTAGTTGGGGTTGACACCTATAGTAAATTTTACCTTATTATGAAAAAAAAATATTCTTACGTTTAAATTTAAACTAGCAAAATATAGCAAGTATTTAAAAACATTAATGTAAAATAGTAATCGAGTTTCATCTAGCTAAATAATCAGATTATATATAAATATAAATAAAACGATAGGGACATAGCATTTAAAAAAAAAAAAGATGGGTTGCACTCCGGGAGTGCCGGCAGAAGTGAAAACTTGAATATTAACGTTGTGCATTTTTGATATTTTGGAATGGTTAGGGAATAATTTTGCACGAATTGCTTTAATTATCAGTATAAAAGTACTATCATGTCTGTGGTAGAATACAATATTTATTTATTGTGCTATCGTACACAAACACGACAATTTATATTACATTAAAAAAGTTTATCTCTCAGAAAAACCAACTTACATGAATCACGTTTAAGTGCACCTAGCGACATATAATGTAAAAAAAATGCATTTTCTTCGCAATAAAGCTGCCACGTGGGTGTCCTAGGTAGAGACTTATTATTATAATACGGTAAAATTAAATATTACTATGTTTCGTCCAATATATTAAAAGTCAACAACCTTTCCAATTTTATTGTGTGTCATGATGCGATCAGCCCACGTGTTTAACCTAACGCGAGTTTAACATTTTTTACCCATTCAAAAAAAATGTTTAACGCCGCTAAAGAAGTTTTCACTTCCAAAAACATAGCAAATACATATGTTTACAGATGCAAAAGAAACAATAATGTAAGCTTATTCCGGCAACTATAATACCTGTTTAAAAAGCTTCATACAAGCTTAGATTAAAACAAAAAGGGTAGATACGGCACTACCCTCACAAAAGTGCTCCGCATAAATTGTGGTCCACGACCCTAATCGCTTTAGTCACAACTTGACATGCAAACGACGTACATGTGAACGCCAAAAAGAAATATTACTAATATTTTGCGTTTATATGATAAAACAATGCCTAAGTGTGTTTTTAAAAAGTGCTCAAATTGCTTAAGAGCTAAAAATAAAACTATAAAATATATTTTTTCATAAAAAATGCTGTTTGTTTTGAATCTTATTCGGTAGTGACGTCGAGTACTGGTCGCGTGATTGGTTACAAGTGTCCTTGATACTTGACTTCATAGATTATGATGATATCCTTTTGTCTTAAACTTACCAACTGATTAGTTAGCATATTACCTGATAATCGTTCTGGCTATAACATCAATGACAAAAAGGTAGGTGTAACATAATTCGATTGTAATAAAAGATTGTTGTTTAAAACAAGCTTTATTTTTAACCTATTCACTTTAGTATCTTTATACGAGTAGTTACGTAGTTAAGTTCGTTCATTCACATTTGAACATATTAATCATATTAAAACAGTCAGTACACTTCTGTCATTAAAACGCACACCATTGATTTGGCTTACGGTTATATTTACAACGTATCTAACTATGTAGCTTTTTGTCTTATATTTTAGCAATTTGGCAACATTTTAACGGTAACATTTACATATGATACTATTATAAAACTATAATTGACAGAAGAAAGTTGGCGGGAAAACAAATAAACTTGATATACTCGTGTATATATATAAAAAATCATAATAACATAATATGCAATCAATGAACAACTGAAGAACTGATAATAATCATTAAAATTGTTTTGTATGTTCCTGGAGGTAATTATATATTAACCAATGTTATATAGAAAGTATACATAATACATTTAATAATACTGCTAAAATTACTACAGATGATATTTTTAAGTAATCATTATCTGTAGAGTATGGCATATCACAGAGGTCTGAGGTTTAAACAAGCACAAACTTAATTTATGGTGAACAAAAAATATATGTAAGGTACAGATACACTTCCTAATGACACAATTGTATATATATTCCGCTCAGTCTTACTCTATGTACAAAATAACTATTATGATATATAATATAGTGCACAATTATATTAATTTGTTATATTACTTGTGCATTGACTTTACTAATCATGGTATAGTTATAATATTTATCGGTGTAGCAGATCCAGAAAAATATTGTTTTATTAAAATCATTGTTCACTCATTTATATCTATTACATTTTATTCTCATTGCAAACGAAAAATATATTTATATAAATCTGTTACACCATAAGATTTACGTAAGACAAGGAACTTCGTACAATATAATAAATTTTGTATATAATTAACAACAACGTTTATTTATTCATATAAATATACGTTTATTAATCAAAACTGAATTATTTCAGCTATTTTTATTGATGATAACGATGCTGTCTACTATAATATTTTTTATATAAATTTAGGTACCTGTCTTCAATGAGAATTTTGTAATTCTCTAAATATAATAATACCTAACGAATGTCACAATCTCTCAAAACATGTATTACTGTGAGACTTTAAGTTTATGTTCGACACGTCAGTGGGAATGTTAAATTATTACTTTTGTATAACATAATCAAAATCAACCAATCTAAGAAACAGACACAAAACTTAGTAGGTATCTAAAAATTTTAAAGCTGATACAAACTTCGGCAAATAAGAAAGTTACTTAGAAGTTTAGCCTAAATGCACCGAAAAAACACTAAAATATCGAAGGGTTCGCATTTGTAAGCTCTTTTAGTATTATTTTTACATTTAACAATAAATATACAATGATTTGCCTTATTTCGGACTTAATATTTATTTTTATACATATTAGTTTACAGTCCTGAACGCAATATTAATTTCATGACTAAAAACAGGTTGTCTGTGTGTTCCTCCTATTACCTACTCATTTTCGTCTGCTTCCCAAAACTTCTATGAAATAATGGAATAGTTAGGACACTTGGATACTTAGGGATTATATCATGTTCGTAAAAATAACTCAAATTGATTTAGGTAGACCATCAAAGAGCCTGTACGAGTCCATTCACACCAACATGTCAACCAAAAAGTGAAAAACAAAAAATATTTCTCCAGTAAGCTATTTTTTTGTTTACCTAGCACTATTATCGGCAGAAGCTCTAAGCCTTCAATTCATATACAAAATGGACAGTTGATTTGTAAATAATAATTTAATTAATAATATGTATTAAACCTGAAGTATAGGAGTGCGATTGATATAAACAACACCCACATGTAACTTCTTCTCCAATCAGCGTCACCTGCAAATTAATTTCTATTTATTTTTCTATAAAAATAAAACTTTTATAAGAATTCATTTATCTAATGTACAAAGCTACTAAGCTATCGAACTACATATATGGCGTTCCCTCAATAATACTCAATAAGATAAATGAATATATGAATTGATGTACCTGTGACTTGCGACGCGCCGCCGACCCAGTTGAGATGCGTCTTCCCGCCTCCCTCGTCTGTCTTCTGTTTCCCCTTATCGATCTCGTTCAGGTTAGACTGATATTTCGTTCCTAAGCAAAAAAATATTCTTTATAAAAGATACCAATAATGTACATGCAAGTAGGTACGTCTAGTCGATCGAGAATTTTCTACAGAATAAACGGTTATCAACACAAGCTACTCGTGGGATCGATGCATGTACAATCAAGTGCTATGATTTGGGGCCCATTTCCTCGAAATGTGGAAATCCCAGATCCCACACATGATGAACATTAAAATAACAATAAGGTCGAAAACTCTATATGAATAAACTAGCGTTGATGTCATAAATACAATTCTTTTCTATGGCGTAAAAGGAAATTTTATTGAGAATGTTATTAAATCACATGTTTTATTGAAATGCCTCCACTTTTACAAAATTTATAAAAAAATGTCTTAAAAAACCTAAAAGTATTTTTTTTAAATGATACCTAGCAAATCACCGTTAAGGTGATAAGGGAAATAGTAAGTCGATTAATAAGCACAAACTCAGAAATGTCTGGTTCGAACGGTTGGCGCGTAAACTGAGCAGCTGTTTTTATTACTGACATAAATTAAACAATGCATATTATGTAGTCATAGCAACGTCTTTGGTAAAAAAATTTGCTGTTAGGATATCTTTCTTCTGTCCGATATTCAACCGAAGGTGGGTCCCAAATCAAAGAACGTACATAATTGATACAAAAACAAAACACAGGAATAAATTTTGTGTTACATTCCAAGACGTAACCCTTGTACCGATAGAAAACGAACTAGAAAAAGCATTTATTTAAGAACGTGATAGAACTTATACGGCAAAAGATCCAATATAGCAGGGCCGTTGTGGCTGCGAACAGTTATTGAAAAGTTGCGCAATATTGTCGAGTGGCCGGCAAACCCGTAAATTCGTAATGGGCGCAAAAAATAAAACAGCGGGACTGCCAGCCCGCCGCCGCCACGCCGCGCGCCGCCGGCCGTCGTGAAAAACAACCCGCGCCTGAACTTACACTCGTGCCATCTCAAACTAATGGATTTTTCAAGTTCATTGGTGCATGATCAAACAGTATACGTTGCACTTTTCATCTAGATTTTGTTGCCTTTTCGTTTCAAAGTTCCAAATTCCAACGATAACAAATTAATACTCCCGTCAGATAACTGGTTCATAATAAAGCTAATTCGGTTAAACAAATTGTTATTAGTGAGCGAAAGCTTTTGCAACGTTCCGTTATTAATACCTCAACTTTATCCCTCCCTAGTTTGGCAAACTTATGCAGACAATGGCACTTATAATAAGGAAGAGAGACGGGCGACACGAACACTTGTCAGTAATAGGTTGTTGCAAGATGTCGACCGACGACGTCGCAACATGTTGGCCGGCCAACTTCCCAATAATGCGAGTAATGACGCGCGACAAGTGCGACGTTTTATGCGGTTGGCTTATTGGTCACAACGTGTGTTGTCATACAAACTTACATTATCATTAGATGACTCTTCAAAAAACCTTGGTTGGTTTATGGAAACTTGTTTATAAGCGAAGGCTGAAGGGATTATTTTATACTATAAGATTTAAAATTGCACTTCGACTTACTAATTTATTACAAGACTTTGTTGAAAATTACTATAATTAAAACTTATTAGGAATAAATTCATTGTTATTAATCGTTCGTTATTTTAATACTCAATTGAATTTATTGCTCTAATTGAACATCATTAGATGTTTTTGAATCTGGTTTATTAACTTTATTAAGGTACACTTGCAGGAAATTTGATAAGTCTCGATAGAACTAAAACTATTTTTTACCCATACACAAGTGTCAAAACGTCAGTATCTATTCAAGTATTTGTTAAATTGAGATTATCTCTAGATGAATGACAATTTCACATTATTGTATGGGATAAATATAGTTTTAGTTGCAGCAATTTTGCTAAATAGTGAGATTTAGCTAAATGACTGCAAGTGGACCTAAGTAATAAAGCCGAATGCCAGAGCAAAGTCCTTAATAAACGCTGTAAATATACTTTAATGAGTCTAAATGTTTATGATTATGCAGTCATTTTTATGAGTGAAATGATTATAAACTTGTTTTATGACGGAATATGAATGCATCGTACGTTGTACCACTTCATAAACCGTGTGTGTATGATTTGTATATTGTTTTATGATGCTATAACTTTCGAAGCCAGTTAACAAACTACGGCTGGCGACAAGCAGATTGATGTAACTGTTTTATGAACTATAAACAGATATAATGGCCACTAATAATAACTGAAGCATCAGCAAACATCGAAAACAAACCGTGGAGTGAACGATCTCTCGGGAACACAAGTCATAAAGGTAATATTATCTCTTAATAAACGAAATCGCCGACGTTAAAATGTTGTGGTGTGCACTTTATCGACGTTGCTGTATCAAATATTTAATGCCCTCGTTTAACCAAAGTGTTTGTAGGCATTTAATTTCGCTTGCTGCAATTTGTGTCTGATTTGTTTGCATTTGAGAACAACTTTATAATGTGTTGAGATATAATAGCTCATTCAAAGAGCTGGATTGCAATGTTGGTATCGGGAGTATGTATTGACATATGTACAATAGGTAATAATAAAATCACAAGTATAGTGTAAATGTAGGAGAATACGGTAAGACAACATTATTTTGAAAGAAAATACCTACGAATTATAGATACACATGATAGTAATATTATTACAATATCAAAAGTATGGATGTTTGTTTGACGTCTGTAACTTGGACTTACCTACAAAGACGACTTATTGTATCTGGCTAAAAGGATCTTGGGGGATTTTGAAGTCAAAGGCTAGTAATGCTAATAAAGTCGGTAAGACTGTATTTCAGATGTAGTGCTCTCAACGACTTGCGATGTTATTTAGGAAATAACAAACAAAATGTCACACAAAGAAGATTTTTATCTAACAAAATTAAATACATCTTGCCTTAGATTTGACAGAACACAACATTTACCTAATCAAAGCATACATTTTTAACATGCAGTTAAGCTATTGATCTTATTTTTATTGTGCTGTTGTAGAATACTCATACATATATCGTATGTGTGTTTTTAGGTTAGCCTTTTGTAGAGGGTACAAGTACGTCCAGCATAACAGCTTTGAGTAGGTGTCGAGAAAATATAGAGAAAGAGAGAAATGGAGGGAAAGAATTGAGGTGTAGGTAGTATGTATACACACATGCATCATTTGCAGTCCACATAAATGCCTGTTTATTTTTGTTCTTTTCCTTAGAACTAGGGGGTGCCCGCGACTTCGTCTAAGTATAAAAATTGGTTTCCTGCACAAACGTCCATTTTGACTCCTCCTTAAAGGTTGATTCTGGGATAAAAACTAATCTGTGTCCTTTCCCGAGACTCAAATTATGTTTGTACCAAATTTCATCTAAATCAATTAAGCGGTTGAGGCGTGAAAGGGTAACCGACACACAGAAAGACATACTTTCGCAAATACTATACTCCGCCCGTGACTAATTATGAGTTATGGTTAGCTT
This sequence comes from Chilo suppressalis, assembly GCA_902850365.2. NCBI lineage: Eukaryota > Metazoa > Arthropoda > Insecta > Lepidoptera > Crambidae > Chilo > Chilo suppressalis. The sequence goes on along the minus strand of OU963897.1, from coordinate 18,637,352 downwards.
TAAGAGAATCCTACAGGGGTTGATATTTTTTTGCAATAAGAGGTATCATAAGTCAATTCAGTTTAAAAAAAAACTATTATTATGTGTGCCAAATTTCAACCGAATCCGCTCAGCCGTTTAAGCGAGAAAGAGTAACAAACATGCACATATATATCCACATAAACTTTTGCGTAAAAAGTAGGATACAGTAGGTTCAATTTCAATTCAATTCAATTCATTCATTTATTTGCATCACAAATTAATACAATTAATACATGTTCACTGCAGACATAGATGATTATAAGCACTTAAATATCAAGTCTAAACTACAGCCATTCGTAAGTGACAGTGATGCAAATAGGTAGAATCTCAGCAGTGTTTTTGCCTTAATAGGCAAAATGCTGATTTTCAGCAACTGCCCGTAGGAAGCGCGAGAATGTAGGTACGCTACAAAGCTGGCATTGTACTGCCCTAGTCCCACATAGAAATACGATCATTATGTTATTCATTATTAATGTAAATAGCAATACCTGTTAATATATTCTGTTAATAAATATATGTAAATAATCATTAAAAAAAAATGTGTAGACAATAATAAATAGAATAGGATAGAATAGAAAAATACTTTATTTGTTCTCTCACATAGAAATAAAAAACTGAAAAAATAATGTGTGTTATTAATAATATGAAATATAAATTTGAATTTAAATGTCAAAAAGATTGAATACTGACAGAAGAACCTCCACCAAAACGACAATTAGTGCGTATGCCTAAACTTTGCAAATTTAGTAAGGCTAATTAAACTAACTTTTTGAAAGTATGCCTTGATATTATGTGTCTTATGTAGGAGGAGGTAAATCATTCCAACACATAGTCGCTTGGTGGCGGAAACTACCCGTAAATGCCACTGTCTTATGTTTTTGAGTCGCCAATATCGGACGTATTGTCTGCAAACACCTGGTCCATATCGAGAATGGAAGTTACGAAACTGTAACTTTTTGTAAACCTACTGTACTATTACCAACTGTATCTTTAATCTATAATAAGTATGCATATTCTATTTTTTTGTGTTTCAGTATACATATTACCTTTATCTGTGAGTGGCGTGTCTCTGCGTGGCGGACGGGACGGCGGCGGGAGCGTCGCGGCGCGCGGGTCCGGCGTTGTGGTCGGCGGTGTCGATACTACGGTCACGCAAACAAATTACTTGATTACTTCTCACAACTAAGTGAGTGATGTTAGATCAAATATTAGTACATTGTTAAAGAAAAATAAACGGCTAATCAATTAGTAGATCGTGTTCTTTTACGTCACAAGAATAACAAATATCCATTACGCCCGCCTGAAAAAGAAATGACGGATCGGACGGAATGATCGGAAAAAGAAAGATGTTATCTACAAACATGCTTTAAAACCTCTTTTGAACCAGTTAGTTATCTTATTGCCAACACTAAAAAATCCAATGTGCTAATTTAAAAAAAAACCTTAGATAATAATCCAAACGGGTGTTATATAATTGTACTAAATTACAAAATACTCGTAACTCTACTTCCGCATTTATATTTTATTTTTTGTAAATTTATCTTTACATTTAAACATTAGCAAATATATATAAACCCTCGCTTTTTCGAACCCATCCGCGTTAATTCTCACTGCTCGTAGTGTGGTATTTTGGTATATTTGTATGAATTTCAAAAAAACAACATTGTCATTCACGTGCGTTTCATTCAGTACCACAGCGCCGTAAAAAAAAGTTTAAGGTTATTCCAATTTCGAATTTACGACATTTTCCTTCGATGTAAGTTTTGCAAAAAATATTACTTTGTTGTTTTGGTAATAAAAATGAGCAATTCAAGTTTTGATAAGACATCACCAGATATTTCTAATGCAGCTAAGGACATCTCCAACTAATTACTACTGGCAAAATCAAAAAATAGTATAAATAGGCGTACCAAAATTTCATGAATTGGAAAATATCAAGGGGAAATACATATTATACATATTTAAAGAGGATTTCATATCATGAGTGTACATAAAGTCTTGTTAACTGTTTATAATTAGGTATTAAAACACTCATGTGATACTATCATCACACTCGGCTTCACCTCGTGTTTTAATACCCCTCATTATACAACAGTTGCATCAATAACTATCAATTGTCAACAAAACTAATTAATAAGTTGTGAACTAATATTGTAGGTAGTTAAAACTTACTGTATAAACGTATCGTTCCATCTGACTCCCCTCGAGGATTTTTGGCCACACATTTGTATGTTCCATAATCTTCGTTAGTAATATGCCTTATGAGAAGTCTCATGTGCGTCTTATATGCTGGTGTACCCACAGTGTTCTCCATGTGGTACTTGGCCGTTTCGTGGATCATGTTGCCATCATCCCTGGTCCAGTAGTTGAGAGAAGTGGGGTGAGCCTCAGTGAAGCATTCCAACGTCACGTTATAGTATAAAGGAGCGCCAACTAGCTGGTGGGGAATCCAGAGCATCGGTGGAACTGAAATATATATTGTAGTGTCATAGTTCAGTAAATAAACAATTGATTATTTTATATAGAAAAAGTCAATTCGCCCGGAATGTAAACATTTTTAAGGCGCTTGAGAACTGATGCTGCAATACCTGTACTTTATTCCAATTAAAGAATATGCCATAAACTTACAATCGACGCTAACTTTGACTCTTTTGGAGACCGTTGGTGGGACGCCATTGCTCGCTATGCACAGGTATGCGCCCATGTCCAGACGAGATATGCGAGCCATCTCTAAAATTTCACCTTCCCATTCGGACACTGAAGAAGGAAAAAAGAAAAATCGTAAAGTCAGGCCGAGCAATCGGCAAGTTAAATTGGAACGCTTTTTGCGGTCATTAACGAAATTCACTTCTAACCGGTGTGCCCTTTGCTGATAGATATTTTTGAGTTGTCGTCCCGTTTCCACTTGATGGTGGGCTTAGGGGAGCCATTAGCGCGGCACGTCAGCGTGACGTTGGCGCCCTCGCGTACGATAACGTCGCTCGAGCTCAGAGAGTCGTCGATCGTCGGTGGTACTGCAAACAAACGTTAAGACCACTTTATTGGACGTAAATTTATGCCAACAAATAACGGGATGTGCACGCTTTGCATTTTCGTCACGAAGTTTTCGCGCAGTTTGTTTTGGAAGGCATTAAGTGTTGCATGCACTATACAGCGTCATTATCACACTGTGGGGTTTTAAGAAGCAATAGTTGTCTTTATAATAGTGGAGGGCTGAAATTTTAACAAATGATAATGAATAGAATATAGAAACTTCTTTCTTCTTAGATCAGGTTAAAAGTTATGCTTACATTATACAGCATTTATTTTAATTCCTTTGCAATAAATAAAATGTTTGAGAACATTTGCGACACGCAACTAATTTATTAGATTTAGGTATTGCTTATATTACCTTTTTCGTTCATACAAAAAGAAAGATTGTCGATATGTGCACAGAGGGATTGCGTGTGATCACAAGATTAAAAAAATATTACATAATACATACCAACGACGTGCAGGTACCTGAGTTGTGTCTTAGCAGTTACGGTATTGATAATATGTACAGTAACCACGTGCGGTGCTTGCTTTTCGATCGTCACGGCTCCGCGGGAGTTGCGCGTGGGCACTGATCTTTGAAGTTTAATAACAAATAGTAATACATACCAACGACATGTAGGTAACCGAACTGTGTCTTAGCAGTGACGGTGTTGATCTGGCACATGTGGCGGCCGCGGTTCTCCTCGCGCACGTCCGATATGTGTAGGAACCGCGTGCGGTGCTTGTCATGCGTCACGCTCACGCGGGGGTTGCACGTTGTCATTGATCTTTAAAGTTTATTATCAAATAATAATACATACCAACGACGTAGAGGTATCCGAACTGTGTCTTAGCACTGCCGGTGTTAATCTAGCACATGTAGCGGCCGCGGTTCTCCTCGCGCACGTCCGATATGTGTAGGAACCGCGTGCGGTGCTTGTCATGCGTCACGCTCACGCGGGGGTTGCGCGTTGTCATTGATCTTTAAAGTTTATTATCAAATAATAATACATAGCAACGACGTAGAGGTGTCCGAACTGAGTCTTAGCACTGACGGTATTAATCTAGCACATGTAGCGGCTGCGGTCCTCCTCGCGCACGTCCGATATATGCAGGAACCACTTGCGGTACTTGTCGCGCGTTACGCTCACGCGGGGGTTGTGTGTGGTCACTGACCATTAGGGTTTAATAACAAATAATAATACATACCAACGACGTGTTAGTGCAAGTATCTGAACTGTGTCTTAGCAGTGACGGTGTTGATCTAGCACATGTAACGGCCGCAGTCCTCCTCGAGCACGTCCGATCTGTGCAGGAACCTTGTGCGGTGCTTGTTTGTCATGCGTCACGCTCACCCGGGGTTTGCGCGTTGTCACTGATCATTGTGGTTTAATAACAAACTATAATACATACCAACGACGTGTAGGTATCCGAACTGTGTCTTAGCAGTGACGGTGTTGATCTGGCACATGTAGCGGCCGCGGTCCTCCTCGCGCACGTCCGATATATGCAGGAACCACGTGCGGTGCTTGTCGTGCGTCACGCTCACGCGGGGATTGCGCGTGATCACGTGGTTGTGCACAGTAAGAATTGCCGATTGCTCGAAATGCATCCAGGCAACCTGAAAGAAGTACATGCTGTTTACAAATAATCTTGGTATGAGTACTGAGTTCATGTGCCTCATGAAAATCCAAATGGGCATTGGGACTGCAAGCATTCGCTTTTCAAACGACTGCTCTATACCTTAATGCTACCACGAGGCATATAGTCTCTTAAGAAAGTATGGTGTGTATTAATTAAACTGATAGCTATCAGAAACAAATAGCTAAAAGAAAGAAGCTAAGCTTTTTAGAAGCCGGTAGCAGCCGATTTTTCATATTTAAACATTAAAACCAAAACTTCGGTCGATAATATTCGTCATCTAAGTATATTTTTCGGAATAGGCTCTCGTTTTTTTATGTTTGCACTCTATTTTTACAATATAAGGGAAACATCAGTGGCGGACTAACAGAGGGGCGGAAGGGGCGGCCCGCTCCGGGCCTCCGATCTTGGGGGCCCCCAAATGCCTTCGCGTTCCCCTGATCGCATCCTAAACTAGACTTTAAAATGTGATTAGTACCTACATAATTTCATCAAGATCAAAACACTACAGCCATCTAGACTTTTTACGCGGTACTAATATTCTTTTAACTTCGCTGAACGCGTCCAATACGGTGGGGGAATTCCCGTCTCTGTAGCGGGTACTTCCTCAGGTACCGCTGAATGAATGAAGTACAAATAATTCACTCTTGTACGCCTACATTTAATAACATTCACTATATTTACGTCGAAAAATAAACATTAGCCTCATTTAAAATCCGTTCAAAGTAACCTCATTAAAAAGTGTAATAGTACTTTTGATTTTTGTTGCGATATAAAAGTAAATGACTTTAGAGTTGAGTTAGCGCATTTTAAGTATTTGGAAAAAGTAAGTAATTCTTCGTTTAATTTAGCCTAGTAGTTAAAAAAGTAATCCGTAGTTTCTAGTCAATATGCACCTACGTTTCTAGTCAATTAAAAAGTTACCAAATTGTAGGTATGTAAGTATGTTTATTTAGCCGAAATAATTTAATTGGAATTTAAATTTCACTCGCCGGATTTTAACGAAACAAACTAAGAAACTACATTTTTTTTAAAGCTGGGGGCCTCATTTTGCCGCCCCGGGCCTCTGACTAGCTTAGTCCGCCACTGGGAAACATCAATGGTAGTTAAAATTATCGAGCAGTCATCAAGTTAGTAAAAAAATAACAAGCCTTTTTCTGCTCATTCGTCTTCGATGGCTTATAGATTACAATTTTAATTAATACACTGTACAGTTTCGTGCATTAACCCGTAAAAACTAGTTTTATTTAATGAGTGATGTGCGTGAACTAAGAAACAAATAATACACTGTGTTTAAAAACCATATAGGTGCGTATTTGTGTGACTTATTAATTTTATTCTGATGAAATAAAAAACGCTTAAGTATCAGACAAGTGATATACCCTTGTAGGTAAGTAGAAGCAGACGCGGGGTGTGGAGAATGTTGTGCCTCAATGATTTCCAATCGTATTTCCAATTGGACCAGTGACGTAAGCGGAAATTAAAGAAAGCACCGCTCCTTTTCAAATATTTTTTCTTTCCATAAATAAAAATATCTTAAGGTAGGGAGGTAATATTGAAATATAACAAGTTAGTAGGTAGGTACTTACATACAGTTAAAATGCTTCTTTTCATGTAGAATTTGGATTTTGGTGCAGTTATTTTTACAAAAATGTTATAAAATAAGTTATTACGAAACGTTAGTACGAAAAAGGTAAATACAAAACAAATAAATTTGTTTGTACTCCGGAATGATAAATAAGAGCTCTACAAGCAAGAGAACAGTATTCGCTTTATAGTCAATCAGGAACAAATCAGTTCAAAACTTATGTTCAACCGATCAGATAAATGGTTAAATATAAAGGTTGGGAACTTAACACCACTTGTAAAAGATGTCTACAGCTCAAAACAGTAACTTCAGTTTTGTTATAATTCTATGACAGTTTGACGCATCGGGAGCCTGTGTAAACTTGTTTATCGCTAATCTTATTTTTGCCATGGGCGAGGAAGTTTGAAAATTAAGTAGTAGATCTAGTTCAAAAGTTGGACGTGCATATTTTTACTGCTAATCCGGGCTTCGAGTTTGAATCATAGCCCGGTAGTTCTTTTATCAAGATTGCTCCAATATAGGAGAAGTTCGGCGAGAGTCGTGCTGGGTCACATTGTACCTATCTTAAGTGATGCGGCTCTCAGCCGTCGTCTAATTTATAATAGACTTGAGGAAACTTGGGCCATTTTATTATGCAATGGGACGGTAACCCCTCTAATGACCCCGACCTGACTTGTCGCCGTAACCTGGGGCTCAGGGATATTAAACAAGGCTTAATATTTCGACTGATTTATGTTAAAATAATTTCGAGTAAAAGTCAAATTACTTTGACAAATTAGTGAACCGTTAAAGACGACGTTGTAAAATCGGCGTTATAATTACGAAAATCATAATATGAGATTATAGAAAATTGCTTGCTTCTTAGAGTTCCGTATATTTCTATTGCGGCCAGATTTTTTTTTATAGAAAAATTATCAGTTAGCACGGTGCCGTTAAAAGAATGACGAAAAAAAACTTCATCTAAAGAGATCCATTGTCAGGCATAAATAATTTAGATTCATCATCAGCCTATTAATGTCCCAACTGCTGGGGCACAGGCCTTCCCTATGGATGGAATAGGGAGATTGGGCCATGACCCACCACGCGGGCCCAGTACGGATTGGCGGGTGCTTACGACTGCAGATGCAGCCGGGACCAACGGCTAAACGTGCCTTCTGAAGCACGGAGGAACTCAAGATAGAAGATTTTTGGTCACCCATCCAATGACCAACCACTGCGAAAGTTCCAGCTTCAACGATCGCAGCCGAACGCGTTTACCACCTGCGCCATCGAGCTCCTCCGTTAAAACTTGTTTTATTTAATTTAGATTAACTAAATTTAACTATGTAATTTGTAGTTAAGACATCAAATTTACATTAGCCGCGATGATCACCGTCGCGAGTAGTTTTCGGTAGCGTAGCGTCGATACGGACGGAGCGACCGGAGGCGCGGCGGAGACGCCGGCGGACGTAAATCCGATCTGCCTAATTGTGGCCGGCGCCTAATCTAATCCGGTGCGGTTGTCCCTTCGCGCTCATTCAATTACAGGCCACAGCTTGCCCTCCGTGTCGTGTCGGCAGCGCTTATCACCCGCCACCGCACCGACTGGACCCGGCCATCTCGCTGACATATTTAATGCAATAAAATCAATTTTAAAAATATATTTTTCTATAGTAGGGTTTCGTTACAGTGTAAGCGTGGATTTTCTAATGGTTTTTCTAAAAATATTGATGATATAAATAAAAACGACGACTACAAGTAAGAGCATTCCTTTGTTAAATTTAGTTTATGTGGTAGAAGAGTAATTTTAACCAACTTCGAAAAGGGGCACTTTCACAATCCCGTAGTTTTTGAACTATTCTAAAATTATGAAATTCAAAATATACTTTTAATTACATGATGATTATCTTTTAAATTTTTTTTGTTTGTTTCTTTTAATGAATTCCACTCTTAATTTTCTTGGATAGTTTTTCGTCGTCAACAATAACAGCATTTCAGCAGAGGTTATGTCAATATGTCGTTCGATCGAATCGTATACATTAAACCAGCATAGATCTCCTGCCAAGACTGACTTCATAATGTAAAATCAGTATTACCTCCGGCTCTGCACAAGAATCTTAAATTTGCAATAAATGGTTATCTTCAACATAAACCATAAATGATATTTTCAAACTTCACTTTTATTGTTTTAACGGTAAAGATAAAATTAAGCTGGAATCAAAATGAACTTTTGAGATAAGCTCAAAGTGTTGAGTTCGCTGGATGTTTGACATTTGTGAGAAATATTACTTGATACAACTTTGACGTTAGTCGGGTAGTAAAATTGTTAAAATAGTTAACGGAGTTTTAACATTTATGCCTTTGCTTCTGAGTTTTGTATGCGTGCTATTAAGATAATTTGCAAGACTTTTATTTGTTACCGTAACCATAGTTGATTTTATAATTCATGGTATACGAGTATATTACCATTGTCACTAAAATGTGTATATGTTTCTGTGTATTTTAGATCGAGTAAAGGTCTAGAGATGTGTTCATAATTTTCATAACAGTAGAACAGCAGGTTATTATCATTACTAGTCATATCAGATGTAAAAAAAAGTGTGATAGAAAAGAGATATGACAGAAAAAAGACCATACAAGAACTTAACAGCCTATTTTTGTTATACTTAAGTATTTTGAAATGCTTTCATTGAATAATATGCATATCGAAATATTCCTAGCTAAAGCGGTAGGAAGAATTAATAAATTATTCATCTGAGTAAGCGGGTAATGAAGCAGCTGGTAAATGCAAATATGGTATTAGAAATGGTGGCAGTGGCTAACTAATTTTATTCGTCTGCGGAACCTAAACGAGTTAGGGCATCGTCACTCGGAAAGTTACTGCTGCACCAATCTCTACCGCATCTTGGTTAGATATGCAAAATTAGCCGCAAACTACGCTTGAACAACATGATTTTCAGTAAAGCGCCATATAATTAGTATTTGTGCGTTAAAATGCCAATATCATGACATTATAAAATAATTATAATTTTGAAATTGTATCCATTAATTAGTAGGTAGATCAGTTTCCGAACTACTGAAATTACATGAATATTACGTGCACGTTTATTATTGGAGCAGAATTGTTTACTGGGAAAGTGGTCGACATTTTCTTTATTTTAAATATTAGATTCGGTGTGCAGGCAAAAAAAAAACACGAAATCCAGAAAAAACCACTGAAAATTTTACAAAGGCATGACATATTGGGTTTTCATCATCGCGCTTAATTACATAGAACCAATAAAATAATTAAAAAATAATAATCTTTAAACATGTTCGTTTTACTGTAAAGTTGTTTTTGTCAAAAATCCGTCTAACCTCTAAAATCAAGGGTTCCTGTGGCAAAGTTAGAGGGCGGCCTATTAACTCGTTATCTTTTAACCACCTTTAATTTAGGCGGTTCTTTCTTTTTATCTTAATTGTTGAGGCATTAAGGAGCCAAAGTTGAAGTTTGGAGGCACCGCGGGAGGAACTCGCGTCCCTCAGGACATGCCTCGAAGGCGTCGTTTGATTTATAATGGACTCGTTGGAAACTTTGCCCATTCTGCCGCGCACCGCACCGAACCTCTTTAACGACGGACCCCATAGCCGGAGGAGATGATTCGTAGACGTGTTTAATAATATTACGACAGATTTAATTATGAAACATTTAAGGAGGTTCATCTTACGAGAGACGACCGACGTCATACTTTGTTTTAACTTGTTTGTAGTTTGTTTGCGTTGTTTGAATACTGTTGTGCCTCAACTTTTGGATTTAAGTGTTTGTAATTATTGTTACTTAAGTGGTAAGTTAAAATTATAAGGCACACATAAGCTCACTGGTGCTCTTCTTTTGTCAAGGATATATGTAACACTGTAAGTGTAGCGAACTAAGTTTTTATGCACAGGTAAAACTATTGATTGTATGGTTTTAACATTCGCAAACTTAAATCAGATAGTTCAGATGAAGAAACTCCTCTATGAGAGAAATTTATACCTTAAATGTGACCGGATTTGCACCATACAAGGCCATAGGTGATGAGCAGCTATAGAGATTCATCAAACTTCATGAGGTAAACAACTACGGCTTGCTCGAATAACGACCGCGAACTTAACAGCGTCGATTTGTGACACTAAGGCCCGTATTACAGAATGCCAACTAAGTGTTGATCTTTACTTGAGTACAGTTAGAAAGGGATGTCGCTATGTGCTTTATATAGCGACATCCCTTTCTAACTATGCTCAAGACTAGATCAATCACTGAGAATCTTTCTATAATACGGGCCTAAGAGTGCGCACCGTTAAGCGGGCCACGGAGCGGGCGCCTATCGGCGTGTTTGTTTCATAGACCCGCCGGGCACGCCTCACAGGCGAACTTGCACGCTCGATTGGCTGTCTTCTATGCTCTCGTCTGCATTCTCTTTTAACCAGGTAGTATTATCCACAAAATTAATCCATTATAGACTGTTCACCCGCGCAATTGAAAACATACTGGGAGCGCTGCGAGAGGCACCGGACTCTCGAGGGTCCCGTGAAGGGTGGTACGTGTCCCGCAACGTAGCACGGAGCGGGCTTCCGCTCAGCGAGTTTGTTTCATAGACCCGTCTCACGCGGCGTGAGCGACCTTGCACGCTCGATTTCGCTTCGCTTCTATTCGCTTTTAACTAGGTAACATTATCAACAAAATTAATCCATGATCGAGTGTGCACCCGCATCAAACGAGTTGAACGGGTCCCGCGATGGAGCACGGACGACCGCTCCGTGCCCCGCTCCACGGTGCGCACGCATTAAGATTTGCAATATTGACTAAAACAGTAATATTATTAAACATAGGATTTATTATAAATTAAGGAGACAATGGTATAAACACCGCTGTATTATAAAAACATACGTATATATGTTACATAAACAAACTTGGCCTTTTAACCCCTTTGCTATGAAAAATATTTTTTTGCTTTGGGCTTAGTATCTATATCAATTCGAGTTAAGTTTTTATTTAGTTTAGTAACCTCCTCATATTAATTTATTTTTAATTTTTGGACTTAAGATATAATCTAAAAATATGTATTATTCTTACATTAAAGGTGTTTTGTTTTTTTATAAGCCAGAGTAACCTCAACTTATTAAGTATAGGTCAGCATTATCTCTTATATCATATTTTTGGAAAATAACCAAACACCAACTGAGTAGAGTTTGTAATGGAGGAGTTCCATTGGTTGTGTCCGAAAGTTATCTATCTATATAGTTATAGATGACTATCAGTTCTTCACCGAATTAATGTGGGACAACCATGCTAAAAAACTAATTCATACAAAATTGGATTGGCAAAATCAGTCCACGCATTTCGAAGATCCGCGAACAACTGTAAAAAATTATGCTGACGACTTGAACCTCCGCATTTTCGAAGTCGGTTTTAATTTGTAAGGGAACTGCTGCTGACAAACTGTGTTGCAGTTTGGCAAACTTAGCTAAGTATTGTAACCTTTCTTGAAGAATTAAACCGATACAAATCAAATAATATTATTACAAGATTAACGGAAATTCAAATACATCAATATTAAGTTGCACAGTGTATTGAAAATCGTACGATTAGCTGTCGATATAATATTTCTAAATAAATTTTCCCGGAATAATAATATGGAATAATATTCAGCTTGATTCATTGGAACAGGTGCAAATCGATTTGACAGAATAATTAATATCCTTATATTTTAAACGTCCCTTCGGCAATAAAAATGACTACCGATATGTCCGTCAATATGATATATTGATGATAACGTAAAAAATATTTTATAATTGGCAGAAATTTGTCGTTTTGTATTGTATTTCTATACCTATATCAGCCCCCCTAGCATGAATTATCCCTTAAAATAAATTATTTCATGAAACCATCACTGCATATTATGTAACTTTTGCCAGTCTGAGAGCAGAGTTATCAGAATTTTAGTTTGTTTATGACGTGAGTTAATCAAAGGGTCAGACGTAAAAAAATCATATAATTCACAGACACATAAAATATGAACTTGTAATGTTATTGCAAGGTCATTAAAATTTATAAAAATAATGCAGCCGCCCATCGTCGGAATATAACAAGCACTACGCGAAATGTTTCGAAATCATAATCGAAAGCGCTGTTTTACCAAAGAATAATTCCATGTCCAATAAAAAATAGACTAAACTACTATAATTTTATTGAAAAAGGCAAAATATTTCATGTCCATACCGACCGATCGGTACTCGTATATAGTTTTTTTTAATTATTAGCAACATTTTAATTAATTACTACAGCTACATACATTCAAGTTAATGTTCTCAATTACTTTGTTATAGTAAAAAGTCAAGGTCCAAAAAAGTATTTAATTAATTTTCATTTTCAGTTATATGAATTAATTCTCATCAATTGATACATAAGTATTATCAGTAATCTGTTTTCTTAGCATCATTTTCATGGACCTCCAATCACATAAAGAAAATTGAACTGCTATCATTATTTTTGATAATGGACAAATATGCTAAATTTTTAGACCAAATCCCATTTTATTACATTATGGTTACATCGGGCCCACGATTTTCCATCTCCTTTGTAATTAGTCGGGTAACACCGTCCATCTTGAAAAAAAAAACAAGAAACATTGGTAAATTTGCTTATCTTTTGTCTCAAAGGAAGTTGAATAGAGTTAAGAGTATTAAATCTTTGTGTGAATAAATAAATTTCATTTCATTTCCCATATGTGATCCAGCGTGGTGAGCAACGTGTGTGTGTGATTGTGTATAGGAATGAATGGACACCTTGCGCTGGAAGGCTTATCTCACTCGCTAAAAGCCCACTTAGAGATCTTCGGAGCGGATTTGTGAGGGCACTCCAAGTTTCCGCGGGATCTTCCACCAATAAGCCATTTCTCGGGTTCATAACAATTCTGTATTGGAAACTATTTTAATATTTTTACCCAATATTGAATTTCTTCGTCAATCGAATCCATCATAGAGACTTTTGTGATAAAAGGAAAAAAAAACATAAAAAAAATATGCTAGGCTTATTCGACTTTTTATCACACTTTCAGCCTTTCAACTTAGAACCTGTCACCATAAAATTTTATGTGATAATAAAAACAAACATGTCTCTAAATATTGGGCATAGATTTTTTCGGTTTCGGAACCCAAAACGAACTACAGTAACCTATTATTACGGGAACTACAATAGCCTCTTCTGTTTGTTAATCGACGGGCATTTTGAAAAGTAATAGGAAGATTGCAAAAAAGATATATGTATATATATTTTTTTTAATTTTCTACATTGTCATAGAAAAAGTTTATTATTGCCTTCTTATTAGGTAGGGTTCATAAGGCCCGTCGATTGACTTTTTGAATGGAATCATCATTCATCTATTTGAGATAATTCTAATCTCACGCACTACTAAACTAAACTTACGTACAATAACGGAGGTAAACTTCATTTGTATCAATGTTTTAATTAAAATTCGAATTGGCTTGGCGTGGACCGCTCGGTAATTGCGATCATTCCACCCGCAGCGGTGGTAGCGTGCGGACGTGGGGCTACGCTTCGTTCCTCCCCATCTTGAGTATTATGGCACGAGAAATATGCTAGAATTGGAACAGGCGGCGCACATACGGTGCAATGCGAGTGTTACATTGCTACTCATTGCGGCATGTTATTGCAAAGCCGCATACGTGCTACGGCCGACTATCTGACGTTTCATACCGATGAACCGTCTACGTGCACATACTATCTAACATTTGCATAAAATCTATCGGTTTTGCATTGGGAGGTATAGGGTGTATGTGTCTATAGGATTTGTTTCACTAAGAATAATAGTTGCTGCACATTTTCATAAATATCTCAGCAATTTATAATTCTATACGAATTGAAATAAACAGAGTTGAAAAAAAACATTTATTGAAACTTAATCCAATTTTAAATTAATCTAATATACATATAAAATTCCCGTGTCACGGTGCGCGTAATTGAACTACTCCGAAACGGCTCAACTTATTTTCGTTAAATTTTATATGCATATTCACAAGGCCTGAAAATCGGACAACATCTATTTTTCATCTCCCTAAATGTGGTCCGGTCCAACCTTAATGTTTTTTTTGTTTTTTATTTTTAAATTTTCTTTATTATAACCCTAAATTTTCACCCTTCTACCACCAACCCCTATTTTTTATGGCGGTACGAAGTTCGCTGGGACAGCTAGTCTTATATAAAAATCGAAATATCTTTAAGAAAAAATATCGAACAATAAATTTATGCATTAACCAAAAAGATTAGAACTTTAAAAAAGAACGGTCAGATCATAACAAAAGGTAACAAAACCCAAAAACATAACATAGAAATAAAAACAAGACCGTAAGAGTTGGTGCGTTATTCATAGCAATATTTTACCGAGATTCAATAATTCTTAAAAAAATACGTAGGAAAGGCAAATCTTTTTAACCGTTGCGGGAAACTAATGGCGGAGGCGAGGCTTTCGGGAAAATCCGCTTCTTGTTGTCAATACAGGGCAACCGTGATGGCTCCCCCGGTTAAGCCTTTATTTCAAAGAACACTATTTCGACTTTATGCGCTCACACCGTTAGCGGAAGCAAATGCAATGACATGAAAGGAAATATTAATGTTTTTTATTTACATTGAATATACAACCCGACTGATACTGATATTGTATAATGTGCATGCATAATTTGAAACATTACCTGCACTATTAAGAAATAGTCAATTTTTTTACACGATTGACAAGAGTCAATCGTGTAAAAAATTTGAGAATCATAATATCCTTATAGTATTTGTATGACATATTCAAAATTTATAAGCTTTCTGTAACTAATCTTCTAATATTATTGGTAAAATTTGATCCATTCTAGAATATCTGATGGTGCCGGATTGTAAAATTAGCTTTGTTCGAAAGCTTCGTTCTTTAAAAAAAAAAAAAGTATTTAATTAATTGAGAACTTCGGAGATTTTGTGTGGTTTCTTTTGAAATAGAAATCACGTGATTTCTCGAAAACCGGAAGTGCTACGTTACTCACATCCGGTTTGTAGTCTTATCAGACTATTCTCAACTTATAACTTAAACATTCTCTTTATCTATCTCTTACGGTTTGGCCGCTGAAACAGCACCACGGACGGACGGACGGACGGACTTGTCTAATAGATAAGAGATTATTATATACAACTTGAATATTATTTAACTCGGATTAGTCACAGATTCTTTGAGTTCTTAGTATTACTATTTCACATAACTTACCGTAGCGTCTACGATTGCTACGATCATAGTAGATACTACGACATTGTTTACGGGCTTCGTAGTCTTGTGCGTTTTGACTGTTTGGATAAAATAAATGAAAAAGTAAAAAACTTTTTTAAAAACAAACTCTTTTTAAATGCGCTAAAAATAATATTTTCTTTTCTCATTTTTGCTAAGAACTTATAACGGCATTACACAATTTATCTATATATATAAAATTTATATATATAAAAATGAAACCCGTTTTCCGTTGTCACGACATAACATAAAAACGGCTTGACCGATTTGGCTGATTTTTTTTTTGTAGTTTTCTAATACTCTGTACAAGGTTCTTACGGAAAAAAATATAAAGAAAATCTCTCAGAAAGATTGAAAAATATAACGTAACGAATGTCAACGTCATTCAATTTAAAACAAAAAATCTGTGGTAATCTGTGACACCACATCGATAACCGCGGTGACAAATGTCAACGTCATTCAATTTAAAACAAAAAAATCTGTGGTAATCTGTGACAGGAACAAACACTTATTAGCAAACAAAAAACTTCTTAGTCTTTAAAACAAAACGAACTTTATCAAAAACTTAATAAAATTATTGTTAGCGCGGTTATGGACTAGCTGACCCGGCGAACTTCGTACCGTATAGTTTATCAAAAAGCATTAGAATAGAGAGAAGCAGTGAAGGGTATAGAGGCTATTAGTTGCTTTCAAGAGCGCGCGTGGTGTTGAGCTCAGTGTTTACTTCAAAATGCAAAGTTGTTCAATAGCGATTTGTAAAAATATGAGTGAAATTGAACCCTATGGAATAAACACTATTATGAAAATATATATGTTGTTTTTTATTTAATAAAAATTAGTAAAGTCCTCAGGTATGGCGAGACCAGGGAAATAAGGATTCATTTTTATATGGAGGATATTATAGATTCCAGTTGAAATTGAATAGGTACTCATACATAAGATAGGTCAGCTATACAAAATAAAGTAGTGCAGTAGTGCTACGCTAAGGCGGTACGAAGTTCGCCGGGCCAGCTAGTATAATATAAAAGCTTGTCGCGAGATTTACCTGTGTAGATCTATACATATAATAAAATGGTAGGAAAGTCGATACTGTACATTGAATATTTTTATAAAAGAATACTTGAGGTATGACCTACAATCGATACCGAAACCAAAAATATATTTTTTAGAATTTTTGTCTGCTTGTCTGTATGTATGTCCGGGATAAACTCAAAAAGTACTGCATGGATTTGAATTTTCTTTAAATTTGGCACGAATATTATTAAGAAGTCGGGTCAACGTATCGGCTACATATTATCGCCTACGGGGAACGAGCAGTGAACCTTTATTTCTAACTAACTCCAAGCGTAAGAAGTCGCGGGTGGCCGCTAGTAGATAATGAAAATTTGATGGGATTGATATTTTTTTTATTTTCATATTGTAACTACCAACCAGGACCTACTTAAATATGTGGGCAAGCTTTTATATTATGTAAATTATGTAATGCCGTTATAAGTCCTAAGCAAAAGTTTGAAAGGAAAATGTTATTTTATTCTTTTCAGCACAATTAAATAAAATCTTGTTTTTAAAAAGCTTTTTTACTTTTAATGTATTTTTTACTTTTTAATTATCGATGGACATAATCACAAAGACTTCAAAACCGCCATATTCACAGCTAGTCTTTTTCTTCTGAAAACCATATTGTAGGAAAATATTGCGATATTGGATTTAAGGTGACATCACTTTATTTTTCGAGTTATTCAAAGCAAGCCCTTTAATTAAAATACACTTATTGTAGGAGTGCACCAAAAATAACTAGTCCGCCATCTTGTATGTTCCGCCGTGTTGGATTAAGAATGACGTCACACAGCTCACCATACATTGTCATCCAAACTAAACGTGTGTACAAAATTTCAGCTCAATCGAATGAAGACATTTTCAAAATTGAATTGCAAGATTCCACCCACAGACATACATACATACTTACACACATTGCAAGTTAAATAAAAGTTTTTAAAATCGTAAGCGTTAGTTTAGAGAAAAAATATTGGTTATAATATAAGTACTAGTAAGTACACCAATAGTATACTTTAATAAAACACATTCCGAATGGGTAAAAAGAGAGATATTTTGAACATTTTATTTCAAACGTTTCGCATTTTTAAGTCTCCGTAGCCACAAGGCTCACTTTTTAACCTAAAAAATTTCTTACTCTCGCATGTGTGATCACCATTTTATCGATATATCTAATTTGAGTGTAGTGACGGTGACTATACGGTGACAGCGCCCTTTAAAATAAGATCATCTATGACAAAAAACCAATCAAATCAACTTATACGAAAATTTAAAGCCAAATGAAAAGAAAGCTTTCGTATCGAAGTTACGGTTCACTTTCATTTGGTATTGCCTTAGTTTTTAAACCGCCGCAGTTATGCGAGAGGTGCAAACTCGACGTAGGGGTCGTAAATCATATCTTCCTCCATTTATATGGACACTTTATTACGACGGCGCGTTCTAAATCAAATGATAAAATGCTTCTTATTTTATGTTTCCTTTCGGCGCGCCACGCATATTGTCGTCTGCTACACCGCTGTACGTATGCCCCTAAGTGGTGTGCTTTCGAGATGTGATTTTGTTCCCTTTCATCGCAAATAAAGAGGTTTCTGATATATCTAATGTTACTTTTGCTAAATTGATACCTAATATATCGGATTTGTATCTCCAAGGTCGATGGAAATATGGAATTTATAATTTGATTATTTTAAGTTGTTTTGCTGCGAATAGGTATACAATTATTCAACACCGTTTTGTATAGATTCATCATAATTAACATGCAGAACCGCTCGCAAAGTATTCAAGCAAATAAATTTGAAATATTTTTATATATTATACATACAATAAGGTATCACTGTTATACACTTTTTATATAATCACTACCCCGATGCCAAATTTAGTTCTTCGAATATTGATGCATTGTGAAGTGCGGATGGAACCGTAATAACTATACTGCGATATTCATTTGGAATATAATTTGCTTACCTTGTATGAGCCTAAGTTCTTGACTGAGCAAGCTAGTCGCACGCTGCGGCCGGCAGGCACGGTTACATTCTGAATGACGTCCGTGAATTCTGGCTCCTCCACCACTGAAACAATGAATTCGGATCTATAGGCAATCATTTAATTCAATCAATCAATCAATCATTTATTTATTTTTCTCTCACATGAAAATAAAGTTCATTATAGTATACCACTTGTGGTTTACAATATGTTATAGTAATGTGAGAGACTGGTGCCTGAATTAGGTTTCAGTGAAACCTGTGACACAGGTCACCAGGACCCTCCCGCTGACTACATACATCATAAAAACAGGGTATGACGTGACTTGAGGCTTAAGTAATGTAAGGTATAATTTTAAAAACTTTATGCTAATTTTAGGTAACTGTTACAGAGTACATTTACATATTAAATATTTAATTTATATATATATACCTACATATATAAAAGTACATATATTACACAAATTACACATTACAAATAATATTAATCAACATTTAGTAAGTAAGTTAAGTTTTCTGTTGCCTGATAATCAAGGCTCCCCAGGTATTTGCTAACAGTCCACTTGCATACTGTTTTAGAAAGAGGATAGATGTTAAGTAACCCATTTAGCTTATTGTATAGAAATACCCTAAAAAGCAGTAGAAGTTATGAGAAGCTGCCGTATTAAATAACCGTGTTGAACATATTAAGGCCTTTTTTCGCCTATTTTTTAAGGTCTGCAGGTCAAATTCCAGCTGGGAATGCATCCTCTGAGTGGTGTGGAGTATAAACGTTTGCCTGACCGTGAGCACATCCCAGACCCGATGCAGATTTTCCGTGGAATGACGAAAGGGTAAACCAGCTGCCAATTTTAGAATGCATCGCTGGACCCTCTCCACTTCAAGGAGAAGTGTTTTCGCAATGCCCCCCCATGACGTGATACAATATTCCGTCAAGGACTGGCAGAGAGCAAAATACACCATCTTGATCACCCGATGGTCAGCCACATGTTTCATCGTTTTAAAGACGTAGATAAGTTTTCTTAACCTAGACACAAGACAGTTGACGTGCGGCCTAAAGCTAAGCGTCTGGTCAAGTACTACGCCTAGGTACTTTATGCTCTCAGCTCTTTCGCCGCTTTTTAGCGGCAAAGATTTTGTAGGTGTGAGATGGAAGCTGACTTTTTTTCAAGGCAAAGGCTATATATTTAGTTTTTGCAACATTTAAGGTCAACAAATTATGCTTTAACCAATGGCTAACCAAATCAAAACCTTTCTGAGCATTATAATACACTTCATCCCAAGTGCTACCACTGAAAAAGAGAGCCGTATCGTCGGCATAAGTGATGCAAGTGCCCCCAGGGAGTTTAAGTAAGCATAACTTATTTATAAATGCCTGAAATAACGTTGGTCCGACTATACTGCCTTGCGGAACTCCGAAGATAACAGCTGCTTCATCACTGACCCAATTATCAATATGGACTCGTTGAGTTCTGTCACGCAGGTAGTCTTCGAATAATCTACGCAAAATATCTCTAATACCTAATTTTTCAAGTTTGTTTAGAAGGAGGGGAATCGAAACCGTGTCGAACGCCTTGGCCAAATCGAGGAACACAACTATACATTTTTTTTCTCATCTAATGAAGTAATAACCAAGTCAACCAGTTTATGTACTGCGTCACTGGTTGACTTGCCTCACCGGAAGCCATACTGTGAGGGTGAGATAAGATTATTGGTCTCTAAGAATCTACTAAGATTTTTGTTCATAGTGCGTTCCAAGATTTTAGACAATGCTGGCAAGATGGATATAGGCCTGAAGTTACTTACACAGTCCCCCTCCCCAGCCCCCTTAAAAATAGGTTTTATTTTTGCTGATTTGAAAGCTGACGGGAACACCTCAGAGGAAAGATCCAGATTGCAGATATGTGTAATCGGTGCAACCAGTATTTGCATATATCTTTTAATAACCCTGGTGGAGATGAGATCATCGCCCACCGCACACCCGTCCCTTAGACCCAAAATTAGCCCAGAAACCTCCGTTTCATCCACTGGATTCAGGAAAAATGAGTTTGATGGTGGAGAGGGGCCAGCAACAATATTAAGGGGAATATCCTGACTAGGTGGATGAACGCTCTCAGCCAGACTGCTACCGATGTTCACGAAATATAAATTTACCCTGTTGATGCTCTCCTGAGGAGAGTCTAAGGAAATAAGGGAGGTTGAATGATCAACGACCTGGTTAGAGCCACTCAAATTTTTAATAACCCTCCAAAACTTCTTCTTATTATTGTGTGCGCTTTCGATTTCCCTCTTTTCATATGACCTTTTTGCCCTTTTCAATATCGTGGTACAAAAGTTTTTGTAACGTTTATAGGTTATCTTGAGTACATCATTATTGGGATCTTTTCTGGATTTCTTGTACAAGTTGTCCCTGTTTCGCATACACCGCAACAACCCATGAGTTATCCACGGATTTGTGATGTGCTTCCTTTTAGGTGTCTTTATCAGTCGAGTACTTTCTTTTATAGCTGAAGATAAGTATGACGTTAGCAAATTTGTAGCCGTATTGGCGTTTGTACAATTGAGAATAGTTGTAGGATCAAAAAGATCCATAGCATTGTCCAAAACCTCAAAGTCAATTCTATGCCCCAACTTACCATTTTTTTTCATTTGGTTTTCCAAGGAAATGCTTATAGTCACAGCATCATGATTGGTAATAGAAGCTTCTATTACAAAACATACCGCATCAAATTTAGATTTGACCATAATGTGGTCAAGACAAGTGCGCCCATGCGTAGGAATTGTATGACCGGGCAGCATACGGTGACTGGCTAAGAGGTTCAGGTATTCATATGAACGCCTATCGGAATCTTTTGGCGAAATATTGATATTAATATCGCCGCAGAGAATAATATTTTTATAATTACTTAACTTACCAAGGACCGCGTCCAGAGAAGATAAAAAATTGCTAATATTGGAACAACTTGGTGGCCTATATATTCCGATAACACACGTATCATGATTTAATTTTAGAATGAGGCAATTAGCGTCTTGCAGTGTGGGCTCCTCAAAAGAACCATTTAATAACTTATGGCAATATATTACAACTCCCTTGTTTTGAGTTTTGTGGCAAGACATAGACACGCCAATATAATTTTCAATACTTGGTATATATTTTGACGTCGAAAGCCAACATTCAGACAGCACAATCACATCCCAAATTGTATTTGTTCTATGAAGAAGTGTTACGAAGTTATCCATATTGCAATTGATGCTACGAATGTTCTGTGTAATAATATTAAGGTTTTTAGTACTATTCCTAGACCGCATATGAGTTTGCAAGTCGCCAACTCCACACTCCGCCGCCCGTGCCACCGAATCCAGATCCAAGCCTATTGTTTCAATATTATTCATGATTTCAACTTAATATATTTGAAAATACGATCTATGTCACGGCAATCACGTGACATATTGTTTATGCACAATTTATAAAGGTTTAGATCCAAACTCCTCGACCCATCAGTGTACTTTGTGTGTTGTATTAGTGAATGTGGTTTTATTAAAGCGTGTGTAGGTTTTGTGTACTTAATAATAAATAGGCTATTTGTATGTCACAACTCTCATCTTTAAATTTTAAAAGGCAAATACGGAATATCTCTCCAGCAGCGCTAAGGATCTAACAAAACTTGACAGTTATGAGAACATTTTTGTGTCAAAATACGATTTGTAATTTTCAAATTATCAAAGCAGAACGCTTTTAAACAAATTGAGTGGGCGATAAGGAATAATGTCGTCGTTTATCAAGCTCCAAGATAGATGACTGCCGCTCTGCTCTGCCCATTTTAAATGCGTTTGTCTTCGACTTGCCAAATTGCCACTCTTTGTTTTCATCTTAAAATTTTACTTTTGTGTATCAGCATGCGGGCAATAAACGTTGTTTTGGATGCTACTCGCAAATTTTGAGGTAGGATAGGAGCTGGGTAGGAATGTCGAAGTAAACATTGAACGGTGTTGTAAAAGAAGAGGTTATCCGGGGGTGGTGTAAGTAAACATTTGTCATTCAGTGAGCGGAGTCGGTCGGAAGAGCAACCCGACTGCGGATGCTCTGTCGCAGGGAGACGGTGTATGCCCGTTAGGCATCGACATATACCATCACTTTTTCTTTTAATTTATTTTTTTTGTATGAAACTTATATTTCGAATAAATAATTAGCTAATCAAAAAGCAAAGTCTTCGCAACATCAAATATGAACATGAATAACTTAAAACCTGCGCAGACGAGGCGACTTTTGTGCGCCGTAACAGATCACTTACTATTGCATCGAATAACGCACACGACGGATTAAAAATACCGCCGACAAAAAGTCCCCAGAACTAATGCGGACACCGAGGGATCGGACTGGGCAACAGTACGCGAGAGTCCGCGAACAAAATAGAACATATGTGACAAGAGGTGGCAACGCACACGGCGGACTTTAGTCTGATAGTGATGTATGTGGTAAACAAGTGGAAAAAAGAACTCTTTTATATGATACATAAAAAAATATTATCACGACTGATAGGACAATGGTAAAATATTTATTGAAGGAATTCTTTAACGTCTATAGATTTCAGCAGAAATGCTAATAAAATAATCTTAACTGCTTTATCAAAAAATTGAGGAGGGTTCTCTAAGCCCGTATTATAGAAAGATACTCAGTGATTGATCTTGAGCATAGTTAGAAAGGGATGTCGCTATATATAGCACATGGCGACATCCCTTTCCAACTGTATTCAAGTAAAGATCAACACTTAGTTGTCATTCTGTAATCCCGGGCCTAAGTCTAGAATCAAAAACTTAAAATATGGAAACACTATTAAGTAATCTCATTTTTTTTTATTGTTGCCTAGCTGTTGCCTGTTATGTCTTCCGAGCCCTCTTATTTTAAATCATGTCAGTTATTAAATCAACCTCACGCTTAAACTATATTTATTTATCTTGTGATACATTGTTTTATTCAATAATAAAGTGAAATCAAATAATCTCAACAATACAAATAAATAATCAATCCGATATTAAGGGACTGGACCTTGTGTTCAATTTAAGAATGTCTTTTTTTTTTTTAAACTTCGTGTTTATTATAAAACAAAGTTACCTCAGAATATTACTTCCATAGCGTACTCCTCACTTAATTTTCGGGGGACAAATGTCCGCTCACCGCAGCACCGTGTGCGTCGAGTCTATGACAAGTTCTCGGCGGATTTATTTTCATAATACGGGGACAAAAGTTCTCCACAGACAAAAGTCCTTCGTCAGCGCCGGCAATAATTGTTTTGTCAGCGTAATAAGTTATCAAACGATTATGCAGGTTTTTAAAAATTTACCCTGGAGTTTTTAGTCTACACTAAAAAACTTGATATACTCCTCTTGTGGTACCTAATAAAAATGGCAAGAGACATTTTGATATTTTTTTGGTTATTAATCAGTGATCAGGTTAGTGAAAAGGTTATTAGTAAACATCTTGAATATTTGGTTTGGTAAAGGCTCAAATATATTTCATAAAGAACACAATAATTTTTCTCATATTCATTCCGTTTCAAATTGCGGTTTGCATGTTATAATACTCCTTAGCTCTAAGGTCACATACTATTATGCAACTTTAAAGGAGCGGAAATATTTTGCTTTCGCTGTCCTCATAAAATCCAATGATGGCAAACGGGAAAAGATGTATGCAGCCGCGCTGTTTGCAGAATAAACTTGCTCTGTGGCGCATACCGATATTCCGGCCAGTTCGCACTTGTTTACGTATCACCGTTCCTCAGACAACAATAGATTTATATATCCTGCGCTTACATTACTGATTTAAAATGTGAAAACAAGTTTAGTTTGACTGAAAAGAGTTTTGTTGATTCTTTGAATTTGTCCTCCGAAAATTTAGAAAACCGCATGCTATAGAAGTACATACTCGTATTCTCGGATAACATTGTTGTAATGAACATGAAGTATGAGAAAAGGAGAAGACGTTTTAAAAGATAATTCTGGGCCCATCTCTTTAAATTGGACCGAGTGAGAGAGAGAGAGGCCTAATGCGCCTTCGCTTAATCACATGAGTTCTACATTTTTTCCGGGACACCTGCGTACTTTTGTCTAGTCGGGGGACTTTTTGTAAGCGTTATTTTTAATCCGTCGTGTGTGTTACTCCAGCCTAACAACTTACATCTAGCTATAAGCGATCTATTTTGACGGACAAAAAATCCACGACAATCCCTCGTCTGCGCTGCTATTATGGGGGAAAAAAAATACAATTTTTGCAAAAAATTACTAATCGACACCGCACTGGAGTATGTTAGCGTAGTCTTGTGCTTGCGTTGCCTGTAAAGGATCCTTAAAGTCAAGAAAAAAAGACAGAACGTACTAACCATTCGCGCCAGTGGCTATTAAATGATTTGTGTGCGTAAAAGTATAAGATACAAGTACTGTGTTATTATTTCATTGTTAATGATAGGGTGGTGAACGCAGTCACACCTCTGCGCTGTCGCACGTTTGCGTACTTGTGCGTGAGCCCGGAGACAGTCGAGCGAAGATGAAAGCCTCGCGCTCGCTCAGCTGATCGCATCAGACCGTTCTAGGCGGCTGCCCCCGGTTCCACTCATGTAAACCACGCATATACAACGTGCACTTTGTCTTAAGTTTTCGTAATATTAATTCATACCTTTTGTTTTCATTTCTTCATAAAATGATTAAGCCTTTAAGTTAAATAGAATTGTGTTTTATACTCGGCACGTATTGATCATTTTGTGGATAGCATTTTGTTTAAGTTAAGACAAAGAGCTGGGAACCGCCAGACCTAAGTCATTTTATCAAAACTGAAGTTTTGCTTACAGGTCAATTTAATAAGGAATGTATAGCTAGCTTGCTACCTGCATGAATGACAATTGGGCCATTTACACTCCCTGAAGGTCCATAAAAATCATGCAAATCTATAATGTAATTAATTAATATATATATATTTGTATATCGGTTCCTGTGGGGCGTCCTCCTTCGGTCTGACGATTTAAAATTTTAGATAAATTATACATTTTCATACAACGCTCTCCATCTTCAGGATCTGTTACTGATAAAAGGGCCCCGATTTCAAAGCAGCGAGTAACCTTAATCTAGTAG
Organism: Chilo suppressalis; assembly: GCA_902850365.2. Classification (NCBI taxonomy): domain Eukaryota; kingdom Metazoa; phylum Arthropoda; class Insecta; order Lepidoptera; family Crambidae; genus Chilo; species Chilo suppressalis. Next base: position 18,611,652 of record OU963897.1, on the reverse strand, counting down.
AAACATATTGTACTCTTCTTAACGAACATTTCAGTTTTGTTAAAAGGAATCCCAGGCAGTAATTTTCACATATTACAGTGGTGAAATCTTAAGACAAAAAATATTTCATTAATTAAACAAGAGCTCACAAGCTACAAGGCTAACATTTTGTACGATCAAATAATTATAACAATACCTTCTTATTAACATCATAGAAGTATTTAAGTTGAAACGGAACAAAACAGAAACATGTAAGCCTTATAATGCTTATAATGACACACACAAAGGTGCTTAAAGTTAATAGGCAGCTTTTCGAGCCACAAACGTCTATTTGTTTCAATAATACCGTACATTAGAATAAGCAAGGGTAACGTAAGCAATAATCTTACACACCGCATGGCGTGCCGGGGTATTTAGGGGTTAATTAAGAAACCGCAGACATGGCAGGGAGGGTAATCCTTTTGTCAACGATGGCAAGACAGCTCTACCTATGTATATACGTTGCACATCAATCCGGTTGCTCTAGCCGGAATCCAGATGCTACATACACATAAATACGGTTACTTCGATGATTAAAATTTTATATCATTTGATTTAATATACAAGGTGGAGGATTTTTTTTTGTTTAAAGCAATCAATGTCAATTATATATATTGTAATTGCAAATTAATTGGAAAAATGGTATTGTGTTGTATATTTGAATAAGTATGCTGTTTTCACTGTTTTCATATGTATTTGAAGTTCAGTATATCCCTATCAATATTTTTTCTTAGTGTCCTATATTATTTGATTTGCTGGAACTCTTTTGTGTTATATACCATAAAAAAATTAGTTATTTATACAGGTTGTTACAAAAATACAAATAAAGCTTGAAGGGCGTTAAAGTACATATATAAGGAGTCTTCTCTAATTTTCTTAAAATGTTTGCATGAAGTTTTAACTTTTTATAAAAAACAGTTATTTGTTATAACTTTGTCACTGTTTACGTCAAATTGAGCCCTGTAAAAGTTTTTTGCAAAAGTACAAAAATTTTACTCCAAAATATTTGTGAAAGATGTCCTTAAAGCTATACAAGAACTTTTCCAGTCCGCTCTGTATGTCTATGTGTAGAATTTGAAAGCACGCTTGGCGAAATGCTAAGCTCGCTGTCATTTCAAATAGAATGGATGGACCGTCTTCCTTCCGAAATGTGGTTTTCTTTGTACCCACAGACACGTATGTCTCGCTTTTGAAACATTCAAAATTAGCAAAACGAAAGGCTAAAGCACTTGTAATTATTATCAAAAGCAATTTTCTCAAGAAGATTTGTAAAGTGCTCCGAAATTCAATACTTTTGAGTATTTCATTTATTTACTAAAACAATACATTAAAATGAAAAAAACTTTAAAACTACTTGATATCTAAAATTTACAATTCAAATTACCTTAACCTACTTAACTACTTAAATAACATATATAATTAATAAAATAAAAAATATGTCACTCCCAGCGCCGCCGCGGGGCCGTCAGAAGTGGTGCCTAATAGGCTGGTAGCATTGCCACGTTGGATGGCAAGCAAGGTCGATCCGTTGACCAAGATAGCTGCCGGTCTTTTGTTCACCACTTAGAGTCTGTGAGGAAAGAGAATGGTATTTAGATTGGAGGGCGCTGTAGTGCTTTTCTACCGTATTTGTAAGGTGTTACCCCTTTTAGACATGATTAAATACAAAAAACCACAAGCAATCACAACAACAAACAAATCCGTATCAATACAAAACTTTGACGTCTTACAGATTGCTGGGTTTGATTGCCAAATAAAAATCTTAATGTTAGTTTCGTTTTTCGCCACGCCCATTCTCTTTACCTCAGTGAGCCTCTTTGACAGTTCCTTAAAAAGGGAACGAGCGCTTGGACCCCATGGGCCCATTACCTCAAAACCAAACGGCACAAATATTTAGTTCTCAATGAAAGCTGAATATTTCATATTTATTTAACCTTAGATTAAATCAAAATATAATCTGAGCTCATTTTGCATTTGAATACATCTTTCGTTTCTGGAGTATATGGGAAAAATCTCTAAACTTTATAGCAAAACCAAACACACACATTCATTATCATTCACTAAACCGCTTTGATTGTTTTAATCGTAATTGGACAGCAATAGCGTCGAACTCGAGTGACAATACTAATAACGCTGGGCCCGGGGTTCACTAAATATTCCAAAACTAATAATGAATGGGACCGCTCGGCGGCGGGTGGGCCTAACTCGAAAATAATCTCATATTAAAGCTGGCCCTTATTCAAATTGAGGCGGTCACTCGGAAGTCATCAGTTGGTGCGGCGCCCGCAAATTGACATACGCACGGCGTCGGCGGATTGATTGCGGTTGTACAAGCATCTCGTTATCGTATCATCGACTCATTCAACTATATTTTTTTGTTTTGGGACAGTATTGAATTCTGAACTTCTGTGTTTTATTGTTTTGATTCAACTTTTTGTCATTTTGCCAAAAATGTGTTAGTCACATTTACATTATGATTTGAATTGAAGTTAAGTATCTAAATATAAGCAATGTAAACAATGCCAATATTATGCTACGGAGTTAGCGCACATAAAAAATATTTTTATGAGGATATAATTTTTAAATTTAAAGAAATTGGAAGTAAAGTACTCTTTGGAATTGCACGAACTACCTACTTAACTATATCATTCCTTTAACTAAAATAGAATCATGAGTTGACTCTACGAATCAGGACACATACTACTTAACGGGCTGGTCACTATAAATTGAGATTTCAATCCGGCGTTATTGTCAATAATAAAATATTTTGTCCAATAAAGATTTATAGTCTACTAATCTGTACTAAATAAAACATTTTATTATTATTTTCTTACATATTACAAATTTTCAACGGGTTTAAAATGCGTTTTTAATACCCTTTTATATACCTCTACGTTTCATACTCTTGATTCAGTCTGTTAATCATACTCTTGATACTGCATCCTGAAAAAGATGCAAAATGTAGTTATGTAAAAAAGTATTAAAAAATGCATTTTAAACCCCTTGATTAATGAGTTTTGTTCGTGAAAACATCATCATCATCATCAGCCTTTAAATGTCCCCACTGCTGGGGTACAGGCCTTCCCTATGGATGGAATAGGGAATTAGGCCAAGATCCACCACGCAGGCCCAGTGCAGATTGGCGTGAAAACAAAACAACTATTTTTTTGTCCTTTGATAGTGTAGTTGTCATTTTAATATATGCCATTGTTAAATTCAAACACGGGTATCGATTAGGTGTAGTTCTCGATACGGAACCTCAAATGCGACATTCTTCACCTTGATCGATTGTGTCCGTGGACACCTTGTTACAGGACACATGATAAACGACTAACAAATAACGAGTCCGAGATCATCAAAAACCATTTTGTAGACCATTATCGATAAATATAGCATATAGCATTAACGAAATATAAAAAAAATGGCGCATAATAATACACAATGGATGTTCTGCTAAACTTTAAAATATAGTAACCCTTAACAACAAATATGGGTTTAAGTGCTTAATTTTATTTCGTTGAATCATAAACGAAAAAAATAAAAACCTACGTAAGCTAGTGCCCTGTTCTACTTTCTTGTACTAACTTGTTCTACTTTCAAAAATTAGATAGATAGAATTGAATTCAAAACTTACCAGGAATATTCTATTGATATTATAAAAATGAAAATTTGTACGTTTTATAATTGTATATTTAAATGTCTCGACACACTTATAAGCCGCTGTTCCTTCGCTTAGGTCCTCTCGTGGTACTCTGTTGTCTCTGTATATTTTCATATTAAGATAATCAGTCTTTTCGTGGTTCATTTTCAGACCAACTTTTCCTTCTTCAACATTTCTGCCGCCACCCGTACTTGCACCTGTGTCCCACTCACCAAAGCCAGATCGTTTGCATACCTGATCACCCTATGCTGTCCATTCAGTCGTAACTCGGCATTAATCACCGAAGTTTTACGGACGACATGCTCTAATACTAAATTGAACAAGGTCTGGGAAAGTGCAAGGCATGTCACCACTACGAATTCTTCGGTTAGCTCTTCATCTACTTTGACCCGCATCCTGCTTACACTCGTGGCCACCTTGATTATGCGGACCAATTCTTCAGGTATTTTAAACTCTCAAAGAATATTGTAAAGTTTTTTCTTATCTATGCTATCGTATGCCTTGGTAAAATCCACAAAATGTGAATGTACGTTTCATGCATACTCCTCCCTCATCTCCATAATCTGTTTCAGCAGGAAGATTCGGTCTAGGGTGCTATGATTTCTTCTGAATCCACATTGGTAGTCCCCTATTATATCTTCGGCGTGCTTGTCCAATCTCACCAGAAGGACATATGACAGGACCTTATAAGTGGTTGGCAAATGCTATTCCTGTATAAATTTCACCCTTCCAGCACCTCTACTAACACCCTTTTTGTGTTTTGGGCAAATAACGCATATTTACCATTCCAAAGGTTGTTCTTTTTACCACATTAATGACATGCGCTTATGTATTCTACTACACCACGTGATAACTTATTTTTCAGCGACATTTTGAAACTAAATTGACTTATAATAATTAATATATAATAAACTTGATAATAATGTGTACATCATTATCCCGAGCTATCCTTTAAACTATAATTAATATAACCAGCAAAGGTGTCAGTTAAAGACAACTTTTATAAAATAGGATTCTGTTACACAGCTTAAGGATGAAGTCATAAAATCTAATCTCGGTTATTCCTTGAGTGCTATACAATAAAATATGCTTTTGATTCTATTCTATTCAAACATTTCTTTTAATAATGCCCTCGTGAAATTGGGGATAGATTTAAACGAGCCGCTTCCCTTCTGGGGAACCCTCACTTTTCCAATTTGTGGTGGGCTCGGGGTGCTAAGTAACTTATTAAGTTCCAATTAAAAACTCTTTGAAGATTTTGTTTATTGCTTTCTGCTCGATTGAAGTATTTTAGAAGTGTTGGGATAACAGTATTTACAGATAAAAAGAGTATCTAAACAAGATTTTTAAGAATCTTTGGAACTTCTTAAGGGTTTCCTACAAACGTACGTATCTTTGATATCCCATCGTCGTAATTGGATTACAATACAGACTATCACATTTATTTAACAGCGTTTTACTAATTGCATAGAAAAGTGAGCAGAGGTATGTTATTCGACTAAAGACGGACGGACATGGGATATAAAATACATATGAATGTTAAGATTTATTTAGATTTGCTCATTGGGTAAGGGTTCCGTAACACCACTCAAGGTTTTATAATTGGGTGGAATGATTGCTAAGCAAAAACACCAAAAACAAAAACCTATTTCTTAAGAGGGTTTTAGTTTCAACTTTATCTTATTTTTATTTTAAACATATTAAAAAAAATTCAACAGTCTACATATATAACGGAGTCTTAGTGTGAAAAGTTTTTCGTTATAGGCACGGAACCCTAAAAACCGTGAAGTGAGCCTCAGAATGCATATATTAGGTATATTTATCTAAAACAATGTCTATCGAAATTTATGGTTGCTGATGAATACAAATATGTTTGCTTCCTAGATTCCACATAAACAGAAAATGGGGAGGACACACTGCATTTTCGATTTCGTATCCAAATAATTTGCCTCCTGGGGCGAAGGTAAACACGCTCCATAGTTGACCAGATGACTTTCCTTCTTCATAGTAAGTGCGGCCCTTGTATCCAAATATTTAAGTTTATACGTCCCTTGTCACAGATGTTGCTCGTAATATTCTCATATACGATCAAATTCTTTTAAGAGATCCGTAGATAAAGAACATCGTGGGGCGTTTGGGTTCTCGGACTTTCACTTATTTGTATGCTTCGCCCAGCTCGAAGGGACGTGACTATTCGAGATACATAAACCCACAGTGAATACAGAAAATAGAAATAAAAGTAACATATTATCTTATAGTGGACGGATTGTGGAAAATACATATTTGTTTTATTGCGTAACGCGTTGCGGTTTCAGTTTGAGGAATATAGTTTTTTGTGTGAACAATATATGGAACGGGTTTCCTTTTTGCGTTTCGTAACTGATTTTATGGTTTGGAAAATGGTATAATATTCATATCATGGCAGAAAATGACACGTGAAACTAATTAATAAAAATCATATACAATCATTTACTAACACTTTAATGTTGGTACTTTTCCATCACTACAAAAAAAGATTTGGAGTACGGCCTTCCAGAAGCATGCACTCAACACCACTGCTAACGAAATTTTAAACAGTTTTTGTAACCAATCTGGTAACAAAGCATTGGAAATCCGCAAAGTTCAGATTGCTTATTTGCATTATATTAAAAAAGAAACATCAATACCGCTGTTACTTTTAACGGTTATTTGAAATTCATCAATACATCAGTTAGAAGAAAACTGCTATCAGCTATTGATTGGGTGTACATTGATTGATTGAGCTTCGCTTATTTTGCCAATGTTTTCTTGTAATTTGAAAAATTAGTTCTGTACTCTGCGAAGGCTGTAAAAACACTCCTCATAAGTAAATATCTGAAATATTGAATATTTTTAAAAATAAATTACTAGTATTTATGGCCTATTATTTTAAAAAAAATCTTTGTTAAGTTTCGGCGCACCCCTAAAGCGCTTCTGACACGTAGGTACTCCTGACACGCTTTTCCTGTACGGACGGAGTATTTAAATTTTAAAAGGAAAGGAAATATAAAAATACTGTTTGTTCTCAGACAAGTTCTCTAACAAACAAACCTGGTTTCAAGTTTCTTGACAGCTCACAAAGTTAGATTGTAGGTACAACTATTACAGTGCATTTACGGCATTACAAATAACATCAAGTTTGGATAAGATTTATTACTGGAAATTTTGGTATTAGAGGTATGAATGTATTTAACCTAAAAAGAAAATGTATAATTCTGCATATCAAATAATACCTACTTCAATATAGACATTATATGACAAGATTGTTTCTTTATTTTTTTGTACATTACCTGTAACGGATACATTTTTGGTAAATATATTTTCTTTAGATCTATATAAAAATCAAGCAGTTTAATGCCGAAATATAATAAGACATTAATTCGTTTTCCTTCGTTTTTTCAAATATTGTAAGTAAGGACCCCAGGTTAATACTTGTATGAAATGATTTTCATCTTATGACTACGAAAGCCGGAAAAAAATCAAATATAGTGTGAGTAAAACAAAATATTTCCTAAAAACTATTAACTAATTTATTTTATTAAATTAAGTGCTCTAAAGAAAAAAACGTACATATTTTGTTTATATTTTTTTTCTAGTAAAACTTTTCTTAAGATTTAAACATCTAGCAGATTTAACTGCTTAAAAAAACATACCTATATATTGTTCTATTGGTACAAACAGGTATTACTGCAATGTAAAAAAAACACGAGCTTTTTCCTCAACCCTTCACAAGTTTACGGTATTAATAACTTCAGGGAAGTTACAAAATACAAATATAAGCTTGTGAGAGCCGCGCCAGTAGACGTGTCGGTCGTGGTCAGTTCACCGGAACTACGGAAGCAGATGTTGACAGCCTGTCCGCTCGCCACCGATGTATTTACGAGAACCTCTCGGAACACCCATTCAATCTATTTGAACTGCCCAATAGAAATAACTAGTGACAGTCACGAAATATTTCCTAATACCCACATTTATTATTATATTTTGTTTTCATTTTTACTAAGGTTAGGCTCAAATAAAATTTATCCTTTTTTGTCATTTATATAATTTCAAACACCCATAGGTTTAACCTAAATCTGTCTATAAATACGGTGATGACCTAAACTGATGATCGATTTTTTAAATTTTAGTAGATACATATTTTACAAAATAAATGTGTAATAATTCAGTGAAAAATACCTTGATTTTTCTACTACTAATAACAGCTGAACATTGCACTATCCCAAATAACGAAGTAACTTAAACGTGGCATAATGAAGTATCTTAAGCCTGATCACTAATTGAACAAGTGTTTTGCGGCTCACAGGCGTAAGTCTGCGGATCTAATTAAGGCACCTACCGCGCGCCCGCGCCCCAGTCGGCGCCCATTACAGCCGCGCTCCTATTAGCATTGTCTCCTCGAGGGCGATACTTATCTTTATTTAAATTCACTTCTTGGTAATTGGGTTGACGAGTCGACAACGTGATTTGCATTGATGAAGATTGGCCGGTGTGCTGCGCTCGCCTCGCGTAACTTACTTGCCTGCTAATTTTGTTTTTATTGCGTTTGCACAAACGGTTTGATGTTAACATCGATACAAAATACATTTTCACTGATTAACAGTTCTTTGTTAGTAGAGAAGTACATTTGTTTGGAATGCCTCCTTGTTCATAAATAGAGAAGTTTTTTTTTTTTGGAATTACCTTTTCTTCCAATTGTTTCCATAAAATTTATATTCTTTATATTTTGTGTGTGTTTACTAACTGCATTAAGCATTATGTAATTTGTGTGTGTTTTTTTACCAAGAATACCAAGTAGGGAAAACACCTTGATATCGTAGCTGTACCCGGTACTTTACCTGTACAGGAAAGTAGTGAAATAAACTTGTTATTTGGTAGCCGTAATATTAAATAAAAATTGTAAATATATCACAGTACCTATTATCCAGCAGACACCTTATTACCATGTAATTATGAACCACGAGGTGTCCTTATGCGATTTCAGTGTGCTACACTCTGTGATGCGCTCAAAAGGTGTCACTTGTAGCATTTTTGCTGTCAGACTTATACAGATGCAGTCAAAGAGGATGCACTAGGTTATTTCTCATTACTGCATACGCAATAAAATCGCACAGAATCGTTGCTTCATTAAAATCTTCTGGTGCGCGCGTCTGTAAGCCTTTTGTGGGGCGACGCGCTCTTGGAGGCTTTCACGTGTCATTTGGGCACAATGCGGGAGAGCGACGAGCGACGCGACGCCTGGCAATTTTTGCTACGACACGACACCGTTTGCTTTTTATCAGTTTATCGAAGAATATTTTATGCGAACATGTGGTTATTATATTCGTCTCACGTTAAATTCGTACGAGTAACGTATTATACATCTGCCGGGAGCCAACTATTACATTTTCCCGAGTAGATTCGTTTATGTTACACTTCATATTGTTTTATGTGTGTGTATTTTGGCTTCCTGAGTAATGTTATTAGAAAAAAATGGTTATTAAATTGTGCGTTTTCGCTTTAGGTTAAAAAGTTTCTCATGTGTATTGCATATTCATTATGTGACGGCTGCGACCTCCCACCTGTCGATTTGGCTAACAATTCAGTACATGAAGCATCTGTAACCCGTATGTATGTCGCATTACATTTTTAATTGTTATAAAAAAACAGGCCTTATTAATGCCCTTTTTAAAGTACAGTAGATAAAATAGCTGATTTCATTAATAATGAATACAACAAAAGAAAACAAATTACAATTTCAAAACAGCTCCTCCTACTACTCCTTAAACCGATAAAATGTAACGGAAACATGTAACGTAACGATCCCGCTTCAGGTTAAAGTTTCTCATGTTTTTGCATATTCATTAAGTGACGGCTGCGGCCTCCCACCTGTCGATTTGGCATGGTAATTCAGCTCATTAAGCATCTGTAACCCTCAGACGGGAGCTCCCGTCGGCTATCCAATTATCCACTAACATTTTCGAATCTGCATAATCAATGATGTGCCTACTGATACCAGCTAATTTATTTCCTGTTAACAAGTAAACTAAATGGATTACACAATCAATGATAGATATTTTAAAATAATAAACAAAGATTGGACATCTGTTGTTAACTTCAAATATCAAAGATCACAGCTTATAACAAATAAATGATGAAGATACTACAATCATCACATTTGAGTAAATATAAAGTTTATAGCGTTACCACAAAAAGTAAAGTAATCTCACACAAATTTAGGATGAAATATGTTTTTTTTATAATGCAACCACTAATGTAAACATTGAAACGCTTGCTTTTGATACCTATGATATTGGTAAAGATAACATTATACGTCCACGGTAGAGTCCAAAAAACCTCAACAAACCCCGTAAAAGAGTTTTTTCTTTAGAAATGCAACGAACATTTACCTAGGCACGACACGGCAGTTCAATATTTAGCCCGGCTTTATCGGCTCCCTTGCATATTCACAAGGCGGTTGGCGGTTGCCCCGCCACCGGCTCGGAATGGTAATGTGGCTATTAGGTGCTCAGCCCGCGGGATCCTGCTGATGAGCAAACCACTGTTTAATTCTTGGTTCTACAGCAAATTTTTTATTTGTTGTACACTCATCAAGAGTTAAAGCAATGTGCATTATTAACGCAAACTGCAAGTATTATCACATGATATTTTATATTATCGTTATGTCATGTATAATTTATTCAGAGTTTATTTTGCTTTAGTCACTAATAAATCTTACAAGTTACTATTATTAAAAAAAATTAGGTATTAAAAGTATTAAATATCGTTCAAAAGTTTACAGAGTTACTGTTGCTTAAACTCTTTGAATATATACACATATATTTATAATATATTATTATATACTTTGAATATTTTTCGTGATATTTTTTCTTGAGACTTACTGTCGAGTAGCTTCGACACCGATAATTTTACTTCTTGTTAATCACTTTCGATATTATTTTTAGGGATTCGTACCTTAATTGTCAAAAAGGGAACCCTTATTGAATCACTTGATTATTCTATCTCTCTGCCACGGTCGATTTGCTGGGAATCTTCTGGACTGAGCAAGTTTAAATTTGATACATACATGTATGTCTGTGAGTCGAAAGCGGACGAATAACGTAAATCAGGGCTTGTTTACCGATTAATTTTTAAACCTAAATCGGTATCAAGTATATTAGGAGCGTTTTATTTAGGTTTGGCTCTACCCTAACCTTAAAAAACCGGTTTTCCTATAAAGCGAAATCAAATAGGTTTTGAATCAATTTAGCGGTTTTTAAAGGGTTTCATTTCGCTCTTACTGACGGCATCGCCTTCGCCGTTTCAATTCAAATTTATAATGATTTTATGTCAGTTTCTTTCCTACTACAGAGCGAGTGAGTGAAGTAGTGTGTCAGTACACAACTACAAAATGAATAACTTGACGCTAGCAAACGTGTCAATAAATGCATCAATCTCTGAGCATTAACAAGTTGTGACTTGATTAGTTCAAACAAAACAAACTTCAAGCGATGCCGACGCGTGCGCGTGTCGCTCCGGATTAAACCGGTTTATTATGGTTTTATGTACCGCTTTCATTTCGGACGCGTTCCGAACGAAACCTTTACTAAAAACCTGTATTAACCTTTATTTACCGGTATTTTAGAAACCGGTTACAAGCCCTGAGGTAAATTAATAAAATTCTGAATATTGGGGTTGTAATTTTAATCATGGGTTTGAATAATATTGTAATATTTTGTAATTCCGTAAATAACTATATAAAAATTACGAAATAACTTGAGTAGATGTGTTAGTACCCACAGATCACAAAAAAAATATTAGACTAAAATATTTTCATAATAACACTTCTAATTGTTCTTCAGCCAATATCTGGAAGTTTTGCGTTCACTTGGGTTGGGTAAAAACTCTTCTCCATCTCAATCCCTCCCTTTCTCTCTTGATGAGTTTAATAAACACTTCTGTGGTATTTCTTCCTTGGAACCCGCTATCAAAACTAAAACTATCGATCTTATAACTTCCATGGCTCAATCTCACTCTGTATCCTTTTCCTTTTCTCCAATGTCAAACGATGAAATTAAGAAAATTACTGTGTCCATAAAATCGAAAGCCGTAGGATACGATCATGTGAGCAGGGATATGGTAATAAATATCCTTGACATTATCCTCCCAATTATTGGCCATATCGTCAATTATTCCTTTCTTACTGGTTGCTATCCACTTCCCTGGCGTAAAGCCTACGTTATTCCCATCCCTAAAACTTCCACCCCTACACAATTGAACAACTTTAGGCCGATTTCCATCCTCCCATTCCTCTCCAAAATCCTTGAAGCTGCTGCTCACTATCAAATATCATCTTTTGTACACTCTAGGCAGTTACTTACTCCCTTTCAGTCCGGCTTTCGACCTGGGCATAGTACATCGACAGCTCTACTTAAAGTAACCGAGGACATCCGGCTTGGCATGGAGAACCAGTTGGTCACCATTATTGTCCTAATTGACTTTTCCAATGCTTTCAATATGGTGGACCACGACCTTCTACTTGCGATTCTGAAAACTCTTAATTTTTCGTCTTTGACATTGGACTGGTTTTCATCTTACCTCTCCGGTCGCCAGCAGGCAGTGCGCAGGGAGCGTGAATTGTCAAGTTGGAATGACTTGACTGCTGGCGTTCCACAAGGGGGCATTCTTTCCCCTCTTCTTTTCTCTTTGTTCACTAATTTTCTTTCCTTCTCGCTCGGCTGCTTTTATCATTTCTATGCGGACGATTTGCAGATTTATGTACAGACGACTGCTGAGGAAATTTCTGATGGAATATCTCAGCTCAATAGGGAACTATGCAATGTAAGTTCTTGGTCTGCTGACTTTGGAATTGCCGTTAACCCCACCAAATGTCAAGCTATTGTAGTGGGTGGCTCCAAGCAGATCTCCAAGATTGATTTTGGTCTGCTCCCACCTGTTGTTTTTAAAGGTTCTAAAATTCCATTTAGCCTAAGCGTTAAAAATCTCGGCCTTCATATTGATACTACGCTAAGTTGGACGACGCAGATTGCCGAAGTCAGCCGAATCGTGTCTTTTTCGTTGCGTACCCTTAATCGTTACAGAATTTTTCTCCCCATTAAAACAAAGATCACTCTCGTTACGTCCCTTGTTCTACCTCTCATTGATTATGCCGATGTCTGTTATCCTGATTTAAATGCAGATCTTCTCAATAAATTGGACCGCCTTATGAATAATGCTATACGTTTCATCTTTTGCCTCCGCAAATTCGACCATGTTTCTTTATATCGATCCCAACTAAAATGGCTTCCTATTCGCCAGCGTAGGCAGTTAAGATTACTCTGCACTCTTTTTTCCATTATTTCCAACCCTCATTCTCCAGAGTACTTGAAATGCAAGTTTCAGTATCTCTGTGATAGTCACGATCGTCCTCTCCGCTCTGCTGATTCATTAGCTCTCTATATTCCTCTTTCTCATTCAGGCTATATGTCCAACTCCTTTACTATTCAAGCTATACGACTGTGGAATGACCTTCCCGACTCCATCAGAAGATCTCCTAGTAAACTTATATTTAAAAGGAATGTTCATGCTCATCTGTTGCAAAACTTAAGATGAAGTGTCATTTTATTAATTATCATCTTGTGCATATCTTTATATATATAATTCTTCTGTGAGTGTGTATGTCACTGAACTTCTCTTAAACGACTGGACCGATTTTGATGAAATTTTTTGTGTGTGTTCAAGGGGATCTGAGAATGGTTTAGATTCACAATTTTGTCCGCTGGACAACCCCTATTTTTTTAGGGCGGTACGAAGTTCGCTGGGTCAGCTAGTCTTTATATATATAATTCTTCTGTGAGTGTGTATGTCACTGAACTTCTCTTAAACGACTGGACCGATTTTGATGAAATTTTTTGTGTGTGTTCAAGGGGATCTGAGAATGCTTTAGATTCACAATACTGTATATATTTAAATATTAGTGTGTTTTGTTTGTATGTATTATATTATTTTTATAGTATGTATTTATATATGTATCTATGTTAATTTGTATATATATTCGTATTTAGCTTTATACCGCCGTTCGTGTTTTTCATTTTTCCCAAAGGTTGACTGGGAGAGAATGCTTTTAGCATTAAGTCCGCCTTTTGCACCAATGTTATATATTTATATTTTGGTCAGTAAAGTTTAAAAATAAATAAATAAATAAATAAATAAAACCTATGAAAATAGCAATTATCATTTTATACTCTGGGGACGGCGATGATGCGAAAAGACTTTTTCCCCAACCTAATATTTTTTTAAATATTTTTTAAACTGTACATTTTATCTGTATATTTTTGTATTTGTAAAAAATGTGCTTGAAACCTTCATATGGAGCCCTTTCATTTGATATGTAATACGGTAAAGTTAGCTTAATTTTATTATTTTGAATTTGAAAATGGCATACTTTAGTTAAATGTAAATAAACTTTATTAAATAATGTTTTAAATTTTCATATAAAATGCGAATCCCCTCCAATTTAATATATGAAAATTGACCTGTCCCTTCTCCCTTATTTTCGGAACTACTGGTTGATGGATTTTATAATTCTCATTATCAATTATAGACCAATTAACGTTTGACCAACTCACAGTGGGTTAGGATAAGTTAGTGTTGTGACCTAAACTTAGCGCGAGCTGAGCAAGCAAAGCGAGCATGCCGCGGTAGATATATATTATTAGATATGTATTATCCGGCGAAACGCCAGCCACTTGATAGATAATATATAAATAAAACAAGAAAAAGCCGATATAATACCTAGGTATAGAATGCCGAATTATACAGATTGCTGGTAAGATACATATAAAAATCAATTATGGTTCGTTGGTCTCACTAAAACTCTAGAACGGCTGGGCTGAATTTGGTTTTGAAATGTTTGTCGTAGTCCAGGGAATGTTTAATTAAACGGTAAAGAAATATTTGATAATTGATGATGATAGTAAAAATAACAATTTTATTTTCCCATATAAACTGTTCTACCTACTTTGTTGTCAAACATTTGAGGTTTCAGCCATTTTAACGAAAGAAGAGTTTTAAAGTCGTTAGGATAGATGGTACGAAGTACACCTTGTCATCTAGTCTTTAATATTTTATGCAAAGCGATAAAACCAAACATAATGAATAATACTCTCTCTAATTCAGCTCTGATGAAGTCTGAATACTTTCATTTCCAACTACGTTAGATGGATCGAGCTATATGATCCGGTGCTGAGTCTTACTCAAAGGACCATTCAATTATGTGTAAATAACTTTCTACTATAAAAAAAGTTTTAGTCGATTCTGTGTGGGTTTCCACAAAGTAGTGGTTCTGTATGAGGAAGCAGTCTGTAAATTACAATGCCGAGCACGAATGTAAGCCTTCACGTCTCATAAGAATCAATGCGGCCCGTACAAGTCCAGACCGGATTTAATTAAGAAGATATTTCTTTTTTATTTTCTGTTTCGAAATTTGTTCTGTCTAGTCTTTGGATTTTGAGAAATATTGGTAAGCTCGGATTAGTGAATAATTATATATGCTAAGCATACAGAAGAGGAAGACGGCACTTTGCAACTTTTAGGTGATGTTTACTTGAACTGCGTATTTCGACATTTTGATCTAGATGCAATAAAATTACTCCACAACTAATGTGATTTTATATAGATCTTCTGGCCAATTTGATCGTACCGGTCTACAAAATGTTACTAGAGTAAGTGATTTTCCTTTTGTTTACTTATTTAATGGTTCACCTCAATAAACCCAAGTTTACGTAAGTAGTTATTAAACTTAACACCGTAACTTTATAATTCTGTAATAACAAGACAACTGGGTTGCAAGCGCGGGCAAGGCGCCCGTGACTCGCATCTGCAAGTATATTACGACTTGATATTACAAAATGACAAGGCGGATTAAATTTATATTAACATAACTGCAAGCGATTCTTGCAACCAGGCGTATGCAGAGTAATACTCGGGGTAAAACATTACCATTGCAAGAGTAAAAGGTAGTTTCTTGAAACTTTTTGGTGGAGAAAGTATGAGCACTCATTTCTACGATTTTTAAAAACAGCAAAAACTTTAAAGTTTACATAGAATCGTAGATATATAGATCTTTCATAAGACTAACTTATGAACGATCTAGTAATAAATGATAAACAATGAAGTCTATCTCAGAATTTGAGATAAATAAGTATAGTACAGTGCGTCCGTCGAAATAGTGGAAGTCGCAATATCTTTTTGTAAAGAAATCTCTAGTACATCTTTTTATCTTTGTCTAATTTTTATTGATATCATAACTACAGATAGCATATGTAGACTAGAGTAAACTTACAATGAAGATCAATTTACTCGTAGTTAGATTTATTGCTCTGAGAGAATATGTGTAATTAGATTTTATAACATTGGAAAATCGTGCTTCTTGGAAACTTTGCTCTGTAAAAACAAAGTTTTTGCGGCGGATCCATGCACGGCATCGGCCGGGGGCGAACGAGCGAGCGATCCGTGCATTGTGATGCCGCGCACGAATGCATGACGCAGCGACTCGAGGGAATCAACGCGTCTCCTTGTACACACTCTGATTCGATTCATTCGCCAAATATAAAGACTACACGCTGAATATTACACTAAGGCAACCATGTTAGGTATAAATATGAAAAAAAAATCTAAACACCCTCTTTGCGGATGATAGCACATTTTTTCTAGAATGTACTGATAGTGACAATTTAGTTAACAGATATTAAGCTGCCTCTTCAAAGTGTAATTACGTGGTTAAAATCAAACAATCTGAAAGTGAATTTAAAAAAGATGTATTACATGCATTTTATGCATGCACGAAAATAATTAATTATTTTAATATAAGTTATAATGACGAGGTTATAAATAAAGTTGATGTGACAAAATCCTTAGGAGTTTAGATTGATAACAATATGTCATGAGAGTCTCATTCTGTGGATGTTTGCAATAAACTCATACAGTTTTCTTTTGCAATACGTAAACTATTACAAGTAGCAGACCAGTATACATCACTAACAGCTTATTATGGTTTTAT
This sequence comes from Chilo suppressalis, assembly GCA_902850365.2. Taxonomy (NCBI): domain Eukaryota; kingdom Metazoa; phylum Arthropoda; class Insecta; order Lepidoptera; family Crambidae; genus Chilo; species Chilo suppressalis. The sequence goes on along the minus strand of OU963897.1, from coordinate 18,594,916 downwards.
TGCATGTGTGATTTTCTGGGGAAACTCGAGTAAGTTAGGGAAATATTGTTTAGGGCCCAAAAGCAATGCATTCGAGCTATCTGTGGTATTAAGTGCATTGATAGTTGTGTACCATATTATAAATCTCTGAAATATTTAGCATTACTCTGTATCTATAATTGTCATCCATACCTATAGCATAATTATACCTGTGATGACGAATTAATATATTTGATTTGATTTGAAAGTAAATCTAAGGAAGTAAAGTGCATTCCGATCTATCGCGATCTAAATGTTAGATGATACCACGGATATTCATCAAAAATATCTTTGAGAGCTTACCTTTACCTAGTGTTAACTGACTCAAAAGCAATGCAAAGAACATATTTTTGATTCGGCAAAACTAATGAGGCGGAACGACTTCACGACGACAACGCTGAGCAAGCACTTTATTCTACACTCATGAGTGTACTGTTGTATTGAATACCTTTTGATCTTTCAGTTATCTCGTAGGTCTGTTCAGTGCCGTTTTGGTAGGTGCAGTTACGTATTCTGTCGTCAGCAGCGGATCGTTATCTGTTTCCACAAAAGCAAACTAGCTTTTCTACGAGCAAGAGCCACCCCGACGGTTACGTCCCCCTCTCGATCTCCCGCCCGTCTTGACTTCTCCTTTTTGCGTTATTTCATTTTTCTTTGCTAACGTGCACCTGCTAGTTAGCCGCCGCGGGCTCCCATCGCTTGGCCATGTTAGCTGAGCGTTTCCTACAATTTTAAAAATTTAATACTAATTTTCTTTTTGCTCATTTCTTACTAAAGTAGGTAATGATGTTTATAGGAGTTTTTTTTAAATATAAAATATACATTGGAATGTTACTGTTATTCTGAAGTTTTATAGCAGTGTTACATGTAGCCTGACTTAATTATGAACGGTCGACGACTAACATAGGTAAATATTGCAATTCATCCGAATAAACTCAGGCGATGAAGTTTAATATCAGACGTCGGCACAAAGGATGGCAATACACCGGAGTTTCCTGATACATTTGTATTCCTTGCAGACAAGTAATCAATATCAGTTCAGAGGCGAGTACGGATGGGTGTCTCCTATGTAGAGCTATTTCTCCTTCAGTGTGTTCGCCTGCGCAATTTACCATTAGTAGTCGCCTATGTTTTTACTAAAAGAATAGTTGAGAGAAGGTTTTGTGTTGCACAAGCTCAGAAAGCACGATCAGGCTTTGCTAGGCCTACAGATCGGGAATCCGGAGCTGAAGCCCGAACGTTGGCTGCTCAACGGCATCCAACTGCAGCCTACCATCGGCTAGGGGACGCCGACTAAGCTTTATTATTGGGTCGGTGTACCTGAAGTTCAGGGTCGCCAAGGGGAATTACGTCTACAATCTGCCGACGTCCGACCCCCCAGCATCACTTGGGGCTAAAACCACCACCATCCTAGGCACCCACGCCAGAATAACCTGTAGCACCATGTAAGGTGCTTTAAAATTGGTTGAACTGGTGCAGAAAATAAGACCTCGTAGTGAATCCAATTAAAACAGAGCGGGTAATGTTTATAACCAAACGTGACGTAGGTGCTTACAACCTGCCGAGGTTTTTGATACCGCACTGCAATTGTCGAAAGAGGTAAAGTATTTACGTCTTGTACTTGACAGCAAACTAAACACAATGACAATGCCGTCAAATGTTAGGGAAGCATTAGGGTCTTGCACCAAAACTGTTCCTGTAGTTATACTACACAGTCATATCACCAATGGTAAGCTATGGAGCCATCATATGGTGGCCGAGAACTACCCAGGCAACATGTGCCAATAAATTACAAAGCTTCCAGAGGCAGAGGCTGCGCGGTGACTGGGTGCATGAGTACGGCTCCAACCGTAGCACTGGTAATTATGTTAAACATCACACCGCTCCACATCTACACAAGACAGAAAGCGGCTAAGACAGCGCTGAGACTACAAAAGTTTGGACTGGTAAGGTTCGAAAGAGCAAGACATCTCAACGGCATACTGAAGGAATGAATAAATATTCCGCTTATAGAAGCGGTATGCGACAAAATCAAACTTGCCTTTCTTTTTTGACAAAAAGTACAGAATACATCTACTGGATGACAACAATCCAAAGGTAATACACAGGACCCTCATGATCTACACCAATGGCTCCAAAACCTCATCAGGAACCAGCGCGGGTGTTTTCTCTGAGGAACTCAATATACATTTCGCTTTCCCTTTAAGCCCGTACAACACAGTTTACCAAGCTTAGTGTATGGGCATCTTACTGGCGGTGAGTTCGATCATCTCCAGGTAAGTAACAGGGCAAGAAAGTAAGATCTTGTCCGACAGCAAATCAGTCTTACAAGCTCCAGATGCCTATTTAGTTTTTTTTTCAAATCTGTTGCATTTTCTGATGAGCCAAACACATGAGTTTAACCCATATCGTCGTTTTGCCCTCTCAATATATTCATTAGCTTCGCTATATTTTTTTTGCAGTCTCAAATAATTACTAAGCAATTTAATCTTCTAATTTATAAAATTCTCGTGTCACGGTGTGCGTAATTGAACTACTCCGAAACGGCACGACGCAAATCGTTGCGTGAAATTTTATATGCATATTCAGTAGGTCTGAGAATCGGACAATATCTATCCCACCAAAAACATTCTGTAAAAAACTAACCAAGTCTCGATGGAGCTGCTTGTTTAACTCTAAAAAGTAATGAAATCTAGACAAAGTCGTGCCAAGTCTAAGGTTCCTTACTGCGATTTCTTTATTATTATAGTTAATGTTGTGTGACTTGGCCGTTGAAGGGTACACAAGGGTACAAAACCAGCATGACAGCAGGCTTGGCCATAAGAGAATATGGAGGTGCCAATGGAGGTCCATGAGGGCATTTTTTAGATTTAGACCTTGGTATGACCGCCACTCTTAGTCCAATGCATTATATTTTGACCAAATTTTGAGCGAAATTAATATTTTATTATAATTTGTGTATTTAATTTGTGTAATGTTCGAGTAGAATAAAGTTAATCGTTTGACTATTTTTTCTTGTAAACTTGTAAGTTTATGTATAAAAGCCATTCTAGTGTTATCCAGACTTTTACTTTAATTTTATTTATATGCGTATTAAAAGTAGAAGGGGAGGCATTCGCCCAGCAGTGGGACGTTATAGGCTAGATTAAATTAAAAGATGTGTCCCACTACGCTGGATTTTCGCAATGACAGTCGATTTTTTTGTGTACCAATAGTAGAAGGTAGAGATGTAACGACTCGACTTTTCAAACCGGTTCAAACCGGTTTGAGTATGGACCGAGTTGAATCGGTTAACGTCTTCGTAAACCGGTTCTACCGTGGCATTCGTTCGTATCGCGCTGCGCGCATGCGCGCCTGTCAATTCTTGTTTATGCCGCCATCCACAAATCGCGTGCGGCTCCTGACGTGCTTTACCGACCCTAATAAAACTTGACCGACCAATACGAACCGACTTACAGCAGAGGATACGGTTAGCGCGCATCGTCAATTTAAATACAACAGCCATAACCGACTTACCGACCGAACCGAAATGAAACGGACTCTGGTAGATTTGACTGACTTGACGGTGTAATTTTGTTTTCATTATTATGTAATATGCGACGTAATTGCCCAGCTTCTAAAAAAATAGACCAAATATTATTCCTAAATAGTTGTAAGAAAACTTTTTAATTAAGTTGTTTGTACCAAATTAAGTTTCTATTACTCAAATGATTTTACAAAAATAAGTTACGTATTTATTATATTGTTGATTATTAAAATTGTATTTTATTCTCAAAGTTAAGAAGTACGGTTTTATGTAATTAATAGAGTTTATATATTTTTTTGTAATTTTTTAAACACGGTATTACATAGATATTTGTTTATTTTTATTTTGACATTTTTAATTCTGATTATTATTATTTGTTTTCATATTTTAATTGTTATTTTTCAATTACCTTTAAATATTTGCACGATATATCAACAAAATATGTAGAATTAAGAAAAAATAGCACCTGTTGTTTCGTAAGTTTCATTCGTCAACTCGTCAAACGGTTCAAACCGGTTCAAACCGCGGTTTACTGAAAATTTGGCGGTTCGGTTCGGAAACCGATTTGCATGTATTACTAACCGATCAAATCCGGTTTGTCAAAATTCAAGACCGTAACATCACTAGTAGAAGGGGGCATTACCATATCTCTAATACAGCTGAGACCAGCTGAAGGTTCTTCATCAGATACTTCAGACCTTCGATTTTTGACATCAAATGAAGCGGCCCACCAAGTTAAATATTTTTTGTAAAGGCGGTATGTCGAGCTCTTCTAATAGTTTGGTTGGGCTCTTGTGTTTTCTAATCAGGGTCACCAGGTACTCCAGATCTTCGATTATCCTAATTTTTATAGTTTTCCCTTTATGTGGCCATTAAACCCTAACTCTGTACCAAATTTCAGCTCTCTGAGTTAATGGGAAGTACTAGTTCTATTCTGATGATCATGAGTGAGTGAGTGTCATAAATGCGAAACTTTGCTTTTGCTTAACTTCGGAACTAAATGACCTACAGACTTGAAATTTTGGATTTTAAGTATGTTATTATAGCTTACTGGATGACGAAAATTTCTGCGTTCTGGTCTTATCCAGAGTTTCTCAAATAGGGGCCTGAAAATGCGGCGAAATGGTTCCAGTAAAGGATGGTACGGCAGTGTTTGCTTCGCGCTCGACTTGGCGGGGCACTACCGTGCCCCCCGATTTTTCATCCCCCTAAATTAAAATATAGGAGGATGAAAAATCGGGGTTAATTAAGGGTGGTCCACCAAAATTTTTTTTTTACAATTTTTTGTTTTAATTTTTGTATGATTTTTTATGGCGGTACGAAGTTCATTGGGACAGCTAGTCTTATAAAAGTAGTAAAAAACGTATCAATATCGAAATCGAATAGTTTGCGAGTTCGAAATGTCAGCGTCTAAATTACTTATTCCGAAAAAAATACATAAATAGGCGAAATATTAGGAGTAATACAATATTGCCGTATCGCAAAAAAATAAAGCCAGTGCCGTGTCACGCGTGCGAAATAAAATAACAAGCAAGTAGTGAGCGGTGCGGGCGGAGCTTGATACATATTTGAATACATTACCGAGTACGCAGATAATACCAGCGACATGTCATAGGTATTCATAACGCCTTCCGAAACCGAATATGAATACAGATACATGTATCCGGAGGCTGGGAGATCATAAGACTGGTCTGTTGACGATTACACGCCACTGTACCTACTACTGTAAAAACTATTTTCTTCACATTAAATAATTATAGGATTCGAGTTAATTAAGTCGATGAGTCTAATATCTTCTGACATATTTATCAGAGTGGTGATTTTTAGAACTCATCTATACGTCCCTAACATTATAATTAAAATTGAAAGTACGGAAATGAAAAAGGGTACTGATTGTATAAATTTTTTTTAGAGAAAACGGAGCCTGTAAATGGCTCATCAAGAATTTATAGTGTTTAATCAAATTTATCAAAAGGCACTCAATTATTTCACACCCTTTTCAAAGTTGATCTTATTTCTACAACACTAATAGGGTGCACGCGACTTCGCCTGAGCAGAAAAATTGGTTTCCCATGCAATCTTCCCAGAAATCATCCCTGAAGGTTGTGAAAAGGGGGTACCTTTTCACAACCTTCAGGGATGATTTCTGGTTAAAAAAACCTATCCTTTCTCCTTCTCTGGAACCCTAACTATCTCTGTGCCAATTTTCATCTAAATCAGTTCAGTTTAAGCGCGAAGAGGTAACAAACAGACAGACACACTTTCGCATTTATAATACTAACAGCTGACAGCGACTTCCTCCACGTTAAGTTTTTTGAAAAACCCGCAGCAAGCTTACATTTTCCGGGATAAACGGTATCCTAAGTCTCCATCCAGGTTATAAACTATATATTACCTTTATACAAATCCGTTTAGAAGTTTTAACGTGATTAAATAACAAACAAACAAACCTTCACATTTATTAGATTACTATGGATTAATTTGAAAAGAGAACTTGATTTCGGTTATTATTGACATTTTCAAATGGATTTAAGAAATATTAAAATACATGTTCAGAGCTTTTATCAATAAGATTAAGTAACTGTTGCAAATATTTCCGCCGAACTACCGCTTCGCTTGAAAAGAGACGTTAAGCATTGGTAAGACTTCGCACACTTTCAAACTATTGAGAATCTTAATACAGAGTTCAGTGGATTTAAGATCTGATGGAAACTGGGCACTTTAAAATAGCAACTATTTAAATAACTGTATTTGAAACACATTACGAAGTACCTTTTCAGATTATGATTGAACCGTTTTTCTCTGAAACATTTCTGAAAGGAAGGCTAATATAAGGAAGATAAATCTAGGAAGTGTTTCTTTTTCCTATGAGATATTTGAAAAATCTCAGCAGGTACACTGTTCCGCTTTTATGTAACACTGGAACAAAATTTATAAAAAAATATGTGAATTATAAAACTTACTTACAGCCGCCCGCGATTCCATCCGCATGAACTCTGGTTTTTTGAGAATCCCCCCAGGAACATAACATTTTGTCCGGATAAAAAGTATCTTGTGTCTCAATCCAGGGCATAAACTAAATGCGTACCAAATTTCATCCACAGAGTTACAAGATACAAACACACAATCATAAAAACTTATAATATTAGTAGGATACATACCTAACTACTTCGCAAAGTTATATCATAACTGTTGAGAGTACAATTAAAAGCTTCTAATGGAAAACACATTTTGGAATTGCTTGCGTAATATGTGTTGGTTTAGCGGGACGTCCCTGATTTCCTGTAAACACGTCCATTGTGTTCCAGACACGCTGGCATCTCACCCTTCAGCGGAACGCTACAAATAATACTTTTATTAATGATATTTCGCTGTACCAAGATATTTACGGAACGTTACCTATCGTTAAAATCGGAAAATGATAAATATACCTAATTAGTCTGGTCATAAATACTGCTACATATTAAAAAAAAAGACGGGTTGCACTCCCGTAGCGACGGGAGAAGTGAAAACGTGTATATTAACGTTGGAATCTTTAACGTTGGAAGTTGGAAATATTTTGGAATGGTTAGGGAATAATTTTGCACGAATTGCTTTAATTATTATCAGTAACACTTTATATACACGTATTTTACGAATACACAGCAGTGTGGCTACACAGACGGTCGAGCCATCAGCTGTCAACATCCATGAATGCGCGTGGCACGCTGTAAAATAAACACACACGAACATTTGCGCAAGCGCCCTGCACCGCCTAAACGAAACAGCAGGCGCAGGCATACATTTTCGCCGCGTCGTAGAAAGAGAGGGGGATAGAATAGGGAGGGATTTCTCTCCTACGCCGTGCCGGCTGTCTACTCTCCATCCGTCTTACGAATTTTTGATCAGGTCACGTGTCTTGACGCGAGTTTAACATTTTCTACCCATTAAAAAAAGTGTACAACCCCGCTAAAGAAGTTTTCATTTCAAAAAAACATAAGATTACATTTGAATTTCTAATCTATCATTATTAAATAAATATTCATTGTATTTTCTCGCCAATCGGCGTTACCAATGATATAAGTAGTAAAAAAATATATATTTCTTTGTAAACATATTTATGGCAAGGCTACGTATAGATATATTATAGAAAATGATAATAGATGGTTTACAATAAAAACAACAGGCAATGTTACACAACAATCAATTAAAATAAATGTATAAAATTATTGGATTAAGAAATAAAACAATAGATTAAGTTAGTATCAACTACATGTCAATACGTTTCTTACAACCACTAAAATACACTACCTATGTCATATCAATATCAATTAAAAAAAGAGATTGATATACATATTTAGGTTCCCTAGATATATGTCCATAGTTATATAACTGATTTGCAAGTGAATAATTTGTATATTTTTCAATAATAAGTGTGCAATCATGTGAAGTGTAATCATTTCCGCAAATTAATTGAACTACCGTAACTATCACTTTATCCACCGACGCATAATTATTCACAATACGGAAGGAGTTAATAACAAATTATTATATGAAATGATTACTCATACCTACAAAATAAATTTAATTTTTACCCAAATATAATTTGCAACATTATTTCATGTTTTTGGTTGGACAATAAGTGCAATCAGTAAATTTGTTTTACTCCCGCAAATTACTCATTTAATAAAACAATATAAGAAGGCAGTCAATAGAGCGCCACAGATATTTCAAAAATTACTTTTAATAAAAAACCGGAAAAGAGCTAGTCGGACTCGGCCACCGAGAGTTCCGTACAAATTTATACGTACGCAATTTAAACGGCCGTATCTTTTTTTGATGTGTTACATCTTTCCTCTCGCTTTCCTGCAATTTGTGGGAGTGATTTCGTGAAATGGGACGGAAGTGTGTAACATGAAGTTGCGAAAGCGCGCGCTATTTGATTTGATTTTAGAACATTATGTTCAAATGGCTTATTCCTTTTGTAGTAGGTTTTATTTCTTTTTTCATTAATATAAGGTTTGGTTTCAAATGTTACACATCATACGCGACTACTGTAAGGCTCGCTCGTTTTTTATACATTAACTTAGGAGTTTGATTTCTTCACAGGTTCAAGGGATTATAGAGGTAAATATAGGATATAATTTCAATTCAACACCTCCACTTGTTCCCGAGATAAAGGCTCAGACTGATAAACGGCCGTATATATTTTTTTTATGTTAATTTGGAAGTGTGTTTTATTCATATCTTCAAGGGAGACGGAGAGAAGGGGTAGACCTGAGTATATACAGTTTAAGTTTCAACTGGACACCTCTATGCGTGTCTGAGATAACGGGTCTTGACAGACAGACGGATAGATGGAAAACAAAGGGATTCTGTAATGGTTCCATTTTTCTTTTGAGGTACGGAACCCTAAAAAAGGAAATAAATTTCTCATTGTTATTATTTTGACAATATTAATTTTCTTCTCATCTTTAAAAATGCGTTCGTTAACAGTTAATATCTCATGGGTGTTAATCGCGAAAACGAAACGCAAGAAGAACGGGTGGATCGCCGGAAAAGGGTTAAGCTGTGAAGATTAGACAGGGCTGTCACCTTTCGAGATACTCGACTGCGTGAAGTGGCTCTCGAGACACGGGCCCCCGCGCGCCGCTCGTTGTTTGTATGCAAACACAACCCTGACAAAATATGCGGAACACGCTCTCAAATTAAGGTTGGGCGAAGCTATAAAACAAGTGCAGTTATAACTGTGTGCCGGTATAGTTTGTTTATTTTAAACATCTGGAACTAAAACTGAAAACAACAACTGAACACTGATGAAGTTAATACAATCCACTTATGTCTTCCCTAGTACGTTTAGTGAAAACTGTTCCACATTAATTCTTGTTGTGTTTCGATTAAAGTCTAAGCTTCAAGTCTGGATTGCATAGATTGTCTGGATTTAATAATTATTTAAATAAAAAGTAAAAGTACGTACGTTTATTAATTTTTATCCAAAACAAACACAGACTCTTAATTTCTACAAGTACTGAATATGTAGTCGAAATACTAAATTATGAATCAAAACACTGTAATTGAGATGTCCTACTGTCGGTCTCTACATAAGAGAACGTACGTCTGCCCTTTGCATTTCATCTAACATAACAAACGTGAGCGTTCTAAAGTTATTTTATGTGTTCGTATAATAATATGAGGTATGACAAAATACCTTGAGTGTAACATATTTTTCCAAGGATATAACTGTTTACCTTACTTAGATCATTTAATTTTGTATGCACTAAAACATCCATTTACCTACGTACGGTGTCAATTATTGTGCGTTAGATCATAGTAAATATTTTGCTGTTATAGCAAAATAACTTAAGGCAAAAGAAGAGTATTACCTTTTATCCTTCGTACAAACCAAACAAATAAGTGAATTCCCCGCGGATTCCTCGAGTATATAGTCACTGAACACTGAACTATAAATCTGTGCATTAACACCTATAATCGCGCTATCAGGCAATAAGCATCCGAGCTGGTTGAAAGCCGGGCGAATAATTAGAAATGTTCAAGCGTTGCGTCCACGGTGATTGATGTAGTGGAAGCCGGAGCCTTCGTCCCCCGGGCTCCGCAGCCTCCGAGGCCCCAACGCGACAACTTGGAGACATTAAGAATATTTAAATTGTAAATTACTCTCCTGCACTGAATACCTATTTGCCGAAGTTTACCATTTAGACTGGCAGATTTCGTCTTTCTTTTTTGCTTACAAATAAGCACTTGTGTCGGGTAATGTTTGGTTCTGTGACTATTTTTGAGAGTACAGCAGCTTTGATTATCTAATAGACTTTTATGCAGAGCTGGGTCTGTAGTGTCATGGAAAAATTTCATGAAATCACAGATAATATAATACTGTGGAAGCACTAGAAGCTACTTAATTCGACTTTCTGCTCTGATATACTTAGTATAATACACACGCAGTAAGCTATTTCACAAAAATATGACGGAATGAAAATAAGATAACTTCCGAAGAAAGCCCCTCTCAAAACAAATTCTGACATGAGTCGCCCGGACGAAATGGAGCTAAGAGACAAAATGCTGATCACAATGAGAGCGGGTGGGTTACTGTAACATGAATATAACAAACTAAAGAACCAGCCTGATTGAATCATCCGCCGTTCTTTGTCATAAATCCGACAACGGCCGGCCGTCCGACAATGCGTCCTGAAATCGTTCCATTTCTCATTTTGTTACTCCCCTTTAATCTCGCATCCGTAGAAAAGTGGATCAGCTCTGCAAAAGGGCATTGCAATGCAGACGCGCCGCTGATTAATCTATTGTGCGAGTATTAGCAGCTGTTGTCATATTAGTCGAACAAACTCCATACCAATGTCACTGGATATCACGGTGGCTAGCTGCGGTGGGCAAGAGTGGTGCAATGTAATGTTTAATGGCCCGCACTCACATATGATATCACACGATAGTTTTACTTTAAAACACACGATACATACTTTAAATTACACGATAGTTTTTAAAGCGTGTCAAAATCAACGTGTGGAGCGCAAAACTCACAACTTGATTTCTACTCGCTTTATAGCAACACTATTGAGTACCATATGTTAGAGTACGGACCATAAAGGGAATGCTTGTACTCGTAAGTACAGTTATTCACTTGTTTTTAAACAATTCATCTATTCAAAAAAAGCGGCCAAGTGCGGGCCGGACTCGCCCCTGAAGGGCTCCGTAGCAGCAAGTAACATAATATAAAAGTTCTTGTTAGGGTTAGAAAATAATGGTTCACGGTTTATGCAAAAGGTTTATGTTTATGAAATTAAATGTTTTTTTTTATTGGATGTTCATTGAATGTAAGGTAAATTTTCCGGTTAATGACGTATTAAAAAAACTACTTACTAGACCTCCTTCAAACCAATTTCAGTGGAAGTTTGCATGGTAATGTACAACATATATTTGTTTTAATCTTATCATTCTTTAATTTTAGAAGTTACAGGGGACACATTTTACCACTTTGGAAGTGTCTATTGCGCAAACTATTCAGTTTAGAAAAAAATATATTAGAAACCTCAATATCATTTTTGAAGACCTATCCGTAGATACCCCACTCGTATACTTGGGTTTGGATTTGATGAAAATAAATTTTGAGTTTCAGTTCTAAGTATAGGGAGGAACCCCAAAATTTAATGTTTTTTCTTCTATATATGTGTATACATCTACGTTCCAAGTTTGAACAGTATAGTTCTTATAGTTTCGAAAAAAAGTGGCTGTGACATACAGACGGACAGACAGATAGACAGACATGACGAATCCATAAGGGTTCGTTTTTTGCCATTTGGCTACGGAACCCTAAAAATACCAACCGAATTGAGAGCCTCCTCCTTTTTGAAGACGGTTTAAAACTAAGTTATAACGCCTGTTTGATTTAATATAGTTTAAGCAATATCTTGATTTTATGCATCAAGAAAATAAAGACATAATTATTATTATAGTAGCCGTTGCATTTCGCAAATAATATATATTCAAGCAAAAATGGTAAAAAAAAATTGTTTATATTCAATTAGCAATCGGGTCATTCTTTGAAAAGCGTTCTCCGCGCAACTTTCACGGCAAAATTTTATCTTGAGTTTTTAGAAAACTCGCAAAAAGTTTTTTTTTTTCAAGATGAGACCGTGCAGGTGCTGGCTCCATCGTGTGAGAGAGATAAAAACTCTGAGAAGTTCCCGGTCCCCAGGTGTAGGTTTAAGGAGGCCCCCTTTAAGATCCGCATCAATGCTCACCTTCACTGCTCGAGTTGTCCGCCCTTCCTAGCCAAATTTGAAAGTAGCCCGTTAGTGCAGCCTTAGTTACTCGTTCCAAAATTGAATTAACTGCAGTTTTGTTGCGGCAAGCCTAGGTCTTAAATGTAAATGAAATGGAGATTTTGCTGGTATACCTCTCGTTCCCACTTCTACCGCATATAAATTAACTACATATCCATTTTTAGTTAATTCATTGGTAAGATCTTAATATTTATTAAATTTTATTGTGTGGTCTTTTGGAATGTTAGTTTCCCACAGTACAGTAAGCTCTATATTAGCCGAAAATCACTGTATTTATAAGTTTCCGGAAATATTTTATGACATATTAGTAGAAACAGACAAGATAATATGCAATCAAAATTATTTTAAAGCTATTACTATTTTTCACCATGCCATGTTTAATCATTTTCGGGGGCAGCAAATCGTCACGTAGGTTATGCTCTTGGTTGTTAGATTTTTTTAATAAATAACATTCCGACAATTTATTTAAAGCACAGCGACGAACAATAAGTTCTTCCTCCAGAGATAAAAGTTGTGGCTACAAGTTGGCACTATTCAAAGGTGTGAGCCGTTTCAGACATGAGCTCAGAAAATTGTTAAAACGACTATGACAAAATGCACTATCACATTTTCAATTTACCCCACATTTAAAAAATAGCTTTATTTAAACATTGGTGAAATACCATTATTGTGACATAACTAACATACGTCATCTTTGCAGACCAAGTAGTTATTAAAGAGTTTTTTTTCAAGCGCATATAGAGTGTGACACCCGAAGAATAGCGTTTTTACTCCCGATTGCGACATTTAAATATTTTTAATTTTTATTTTTTTAAGCATGTAACTGCTTGATGTTTAAATCTAAAGAAAATATAACTAGAAAAAAATCCACGCGGACCAGGCAGCAGACGGGACTCGAACAGAAGAATTTCGACGCGGTCCGTGAGGGCCGCGGTAACATAATTGGTCAGTGCATTCGCCCGGATTGCGAAGGGTGCGGGTTCGAGTCCCGTCTGCTGCCTGGTGCGCGTGGAATTTATTCTAGTTATATTTTCTTTAGATTTAAATATTTTTTTAATCTATTTTAATAAATGTCACAATTTCAAATTGATTTGAATCTTAAGCTATATTTACAATTGATAAATAAACAAATACATCGAAAACATTTTTAGAAATAATCGTTGAAAAAAACTTAACACACCACATAAAAAAATATAAATTTATTGTTATTTTTCTTTGGTTATTTTGAATAGTCATCTACATCAGAAGAATCTCTATTCGCTTTTGATTATTAAAACTTGCATTATTACGAAAGAAAATATAAGGATCATACAAAATAATATAAACACTGAAGATTGACTTGCCACAAAACAAGTTTACAGGAGTAACCAGTAATAATATATTTTTTACATCTCTTAAGACTAAGTACCACAAAGAAACAGAACTATACTCCAAACAACAACTGCGTAAGTGAGCATTAGAAACGCAAACACTAAATGATACAATGTAAAATATTATTCGTCGCATACAATAAATGTCACAGAATAGAATCTGAAGTGGCTTTCAGTGCGTGTAGAAGGTAATGTGGCTGTAAACGCGCTCGTTTCGATCGAGACGGCAGCCGGGCCGGTCCGGTCCGGTCAGGCCACCCCTGTCACTTTAGACAACACAGGAGTTTTTCTCGGTCTAATTTGAGGTTGGACCGGACAGCCGCCAACCGGCCGGCTGCCAGAGCTCACGGGGTCACTGCGTCCTTTCACCAATGGGGGCACGATTAGTGAAACAGATTTGGACAACGTATAATGGACTGCCCATGCCCGTTCCGCTGGAATGGAATGTAACAAACTTTTGTACGATTTACACGGAATTACGAATAGGATAAACAGGATTTTTAATAGAAATGGAAAAATGTATTATTGTATTAATAATCATTTATTTTAGGAACGTTTTAGGAATTTTAGGAACAAATTAAATAAAAGAATCGGTTAAAAGGCCTGGATTCTGGTGTGATTCTCTAACCCTAAAATTAAATTTGACAATAGTATATCTTTATCATACTCTATATAGAACGAAAAGGAAAAGCCAATTACAAAATTATGCATGACAACTAAGCGACCAGAATTAGTGTCCTCTTTTATGATGAAAACTGTAAGATTACATGAATAATTATTTTTTCATCATCCATTAAAAACTTCAAATTTTTATCATTCATCACGTTTTCACCATTCAACAGTTTTACATGGTTATGACAGACATTTAAGAATTTGACCGACTGACTATGTAGACCCAACCTATGACCAAGAGACATTATTTCCTCTAATTGTTTTCGAAACTGCCTTGACGGCCGGTGCCAAGAAAATTTGCCGACATCGCTAGTATCCTATATGCGATATTAATAATGCGATATACGTATTGCAACTAGGCTACTACAGCTGTCTTATTCTAGTTGCGAAGACAGTAGATGCAGCAGAAAAATGACCCGCTTCAGCGACTCGCAATTTGCCGGCCTCAATTTTTTCCCTAATTATTGGAGTTTTAAAGTCTTTCTCGATATAAACAAAACACCATCAAAAGGTTATGTTATTTCACTGTGTTCTTCTGTAAGGTAGAGGTAGAGGTAGAAGAAAGTGATAGACAGAAAACAGCGTTTAGCACTCAAGCAGGACACTTCGAATTCCTTCGAATGCCCTTCGGATTAAAAACAGCACCCGCAACATTTCAACGCGCTATGGATAGTGTGTTAAGAGGATTACAAGGTTTGCATTGCCTTGTGTATCTAGATGACATAATAATATATAGTAATAGCTTACAGGAACACATAGAAAAAGTAAGAAAAGTGTTTGATCGACTTAGGGAGACTAATCTAAAAGTGCAATTAGACAAATCGGAATTTTTAAGAAAAGAAGTATTATATTTGGGTCATACAATCACTAAAGACGGATTAAAACCTAATAACGATAAAGTAAAATCAATATTAAATTTTCCATTACCAAAAACTACAACAGAGATAAAAAGCTTTTTAGGATTGATAGGATATTATCGAAAATTTATAAAAGACTTCGCGAAAATTACACAACCTTTAACTTCATGTTTAAAGAAAAAGAACGGTATAGTAATAGACGATAAATATAAAGCAGCATTCGAGAGATGTAAAGAATTACTAACAAACGCACCCTTATTACAATATCACAATACAATACTTACTTAGACAAACGGTCCAAGTCGAGTAAAAAACCCGCTATGCTAAGCTATCTGTGCTGTTTTTAGCACAGATCCTTCAAACACCCCAGCAAACTTCTTCTACTGGAGGAGCTCGATAGCGCAAGTGGTTAGCGCGTTCGGCTGCGATCGTTTAAGTTAAGCAACTTTCGCAGTGGTCGGTCTTTGGATGGGTGACCAAAAATTTACTATCTCGAGCTCCTTCGTGCTTCGGAAGGCACGTTTAGCCGTTGGTCCCGGCTGCATCTGCAGTCGTCAGCACCCAACAATCCGCACTGGGCCTGCGTGGTGGGTCATGGCCCAATCTCCCTATTCCATCTATAGGCAAAGCCTGTGACCCAGCCGGCTAATACGCTGATGATGATTAAAATCCTCCAGCATCGACCATAGACAAAAAAGCCTGCGCAGTAGCAATTTTACAACAAAAATAGTCTGTGATTTTGCTCAAGTATTGCCGCTACCTGTAGCTTAGCACAGCAAGTTTTCATTCAAAATCTACGAGTTTGCAAGTAACGGTAATTTAGCTTAGATTCTGGTAATAACAGTAAAATATAACTAAGAAGAAGTATTTTACAAGTTACTTTTTCAAAATGTTTTATAAGTACTTGTGAATACATTCTCAATGTAATGTTATGTCAACAATAAGAAAAATTAAACAAAAAAATGCCCATAAATAAAGCTGAGCGCGAGGGCATACCATATAATTGTATAATTCCTGCTCGCAAAGAGCAGGAAATCCAAGACAACCGAGATTACAACCGTTAACCAACTGATCCGGCCCGGAAGAAAACAGAATGTCTCGCGACTTGGATAATGTTAAATTTATTGCAGCGCTAAAATGTTTACGGATGTCGTGCGGCAGTGGGGACCGCGGAAGGCGAGCTGTGCTCACCCTTGTAAACACGTTTTATTGGCTTTATAATATGTTTTACGCGTGACGTTTTACAAACGATCCCCGGAGAGCGTCGAATTATTTTTACGGCACGTACTCGCGCCGCGTGAAAACATCGGAAAATTCGGCGCCACGAGGGATTTAGTAATTACACCTCTTGAACAAACAGTTTTTGTTCTTTGATACGAAATGGAAATGGAATTTAGGAGGTTTCGAACCTCACCTTTTGATGGTGGAAGGGAAAAGCATATTTGCACAGTTACTAATTTTGTGATTTAAAAAAGTGTTTATCGTCTTTGACGCCGTGCTTTATAAATAAAAATAAGGAAAACATCATTTACTTAAGATTAAAAGAAAAATGCATAATTATATAATATCTTACAGTATTTTTACAGCGATAAACCGAAATACAACATACATAAGTATACAATATACATTGAACTACAGTGGACAGCATAATTATAAAACGGGTCACTTGCAATCTCGGAACTCTGATTTGGTTTTCTCAAAAAGTGTAAAACTTATAATACACCTACAAAAAGTACATTTTATAATAATTAAAATGAACCGGAATTTATTGAGATTAGTCAATTTTGTTAGTTTTTATTAAGAGTTATCCAAAGAAGAGTCGTTTTTCAAATGTGTTAATCGGTAGTAAATAGTAGTAAGAAAAGATACATCTGACAAAAATATGGACAAAGACTAAAGAAATGATAAGAAATATCAGACTGTCTTCATTTTATAAAAAAGAACATTAATCACAAGTTTGTCAAAAAAATTACAAATCGCTAGCGTTACAGTTCCTTGCTTGAATACACAGTAATTTGACACTACTTTAGAATAAAATTTTACTCATTTTAATCATTATTAAACGCGCTTTCTGTAGGTATAACTTTGATGGTTGTAAGTTTCATACTTTTTGGGAAAATCGAATCAGAGTTTCAAGGTACTGGAGGGTGATCCGGTTTCTTTGCGGTCCATTGTATGCGATTAACGTATATTTTATTCATTGATTATCTCAAATCATAACAATTGTTTAACAAAATAAAAATAGTCTGCACGCACCACACATCTGAAGTGAAACTTCTTTTCTTCAATAACCTAACAATAGTGCATAAGGCATAGGGGAATGGAGCAGCGCACGCATGTTTATATATATCTTTCATGCTCGTTTAGGAAGAGCTGCGCACGCATTCCACACACACACTCATATTTATATAGTCGTGTGACGCTCGTGACGCATTTCCGTTTCATCTTTTCCATATAATTTTTCCATTTACACCCCGTCCGAAAAGATGTTTCACTCCATAAATCGTATGCTACCAATCATTTTTGTTAATAAATAGTAAATGCCTCACTTTAGGTACTAATATTAGATCTAAATTTTTTATAAAATTCAAGATGAGAGATGCCTATCGTACTTCTATATATGCCCGAACACTAAAAATATATATTCGCCCAAGAATCAGTATCGGAAAAACAAAAAACAATCGAAACTGGACACTCACAAGCATTTAAACGGTCAAGTTTTACAATTATGAGCTTATTTATCTCCGACATGGGTGCTAATTTGCGAAATCACAGAGCGAAGTACGCATTGTATAGCATGTGAATGCTTTGCGGAACAATGCACGGCCTAATAGCAGTCAACCGCTTGATGGAGGTCTCCGGCCCGAGACCCTTCACACCATTTCCCGTGTAAACTGTTTGATATTCTTAAGACTGTAGCCGCACTAAAATACGTGCTACTGTGTTTTCGTTACTAATATTGAGGAAAAGCAATTTACAACTCGATATACATAGTGAATGTATTTTGGTGCTATTTTAAAGAAATTCAGAGTTATCGAGAACGTTTGGTAGCTGTAAAAAAATATAAATAATAGAGAGCAATAATCTTAATCCCTTCTAAACGCTCAGTAATGTAATGTTTATATAATTTTACACTAACTCGACATTTTAAAACGTGCCGTGTATTTATATTTGGAACAATAGTAGGTACTAAAGAAAATTTTCTTTTGTTGATTAATGCAATTCTACCAGGCGAAATTGTAACAGGCTGGATAGTAATAAAAATCAATAAAAATATCCGGTTTCTGTAGCATAGTGCATGACTTTAGTAAGCGAAGTACGCAGGTCGATTTCTAGCTTAATAGCTGGACCGATTTGAATTCTATATACTTAAATTTAAAATACTAAATGAACTTAAATCTGATATAAAATTTCAAATGGCTGTAGTCATTATTGAATACTTCAGTAATATATGAATAGAATACCATTTCTTACGAATATTCAAACAGTTTCTTATAACAGCTAAAATATTTTTGTGCACTGATTCGAATAAGATTCCCAAATAAAAATAGATCATAAAGATACCCCAGCTGTCATAAGGTGTCTGTCATATCCAAAAAGGCGTATATTAAAGGTAAGGAGCTGTTTATATAAATGCAAAACAGTTCGGCAGCTTGTCATATCGGCTCAGTGCGGATCCCGCTGATCGAATATGGATTTAGAATCTTCCCCATTTCGTCCGCATTCAGTTTCGTGCCCCAACGAGGTTGGACAACCGAAAATAAGTAATTTGAAACTCGACTCAGTAGCTGATTCGTAGTTATAATGATGGATCATTACATAATGGTACTATTTTTCTTTATAAACACGCGGGATATTTTATTGGTTTCTTCAGATAGAATGTTTGTAGTATTAATAAACGGGTTTACCTGTAAATCGTAATCAAGCATATACACAAATATTATTACAAGACACTAATAAAGTTTAAAATAAAATTGAAAAATACTATTGCCGTTAACTTTTTTTAAAATAAATAGTAAAGATTTATTTTATGTTTCTGGTACAGTGGAATATTAGAATATTTTTAATGCAGACGGGATATTTTTTTGAAATGAGATGTCCTTAAAAGTAAATTTTTGTCCTATTCGAAAAATAAACCTTATTATTTACTTTTCAGTAGTTTTTTTTATTTGAGGATTACCAACAAAATATCCGTACCTACATTAATACAAGAAAATAAGATACAAGCATCTATGATAATTTGGTGATATCTTAATTAAATGTCACCACCATATGCAATACCAAACAAGGCATTGATCATTAAAGAGCTTCAAAAAGAAGAGGCCATAGAAACAATCTAATCTTTATATTAAAAAAGCAGTCCTAATCGTAAAAAAAAACGCGTAAATGCAAACAGGATCACCGAGTTTATAGACACGCCAACAAATCTGATAAAGAAGGGAGCATCGGTAATCTAGTGCCTTAGCTGATTTCCTTATCAGCATCCGCATTCGTGTTTGAATCGTGAAACATTTCCCTTCAATCCGGGTATCTTCGTCCCTGCTCACGACTGAATTCAAACGGAGGGATATTAAAACTTTCCTACCGCACTGCTGTAGCCCTTTGTACTTACAGGGAGCGCCCCTCCCATTTTTCCAAACGCACGGAATTCATTTTATTTCATACAAACGACTAAATTAAAAAATGAGATTAGAAAAGCTTCCGATGCCCCTTTTACCTGGACAGTATTACTTTGTAGCCTTCTCATTAAAAGATATTTAGATAGCGATTAAGTTTTTTTATGTAAATTGGGTGGTATTTATTATAATTTCTAATTTTATTATAAACAGCAGGGTAGCGTGAGAATTATACAAAAATCCACGAATTTCTGTACAAACTTTTAATATACATTTACAAAGAAGTTACTAGCAACGTTAATTTAGAATAAGCTTCGTGAAGCCTCAGACATATTTCAACGTTTTTCTTTTAAATTTGGCGCAGTGAAGCAAGAGTGTGTTCCTTATTCAGCCTGCAGCGCATAAATAATTAAGAAACCGTTCGACGCAGCCCGCTCCGGCTTGGCCCAACTGAGTACTAATTAGAATTACAACCTTCCTTTTTATGCATTGAGGCAGTGTAGATGGTGAAAAATAATGTAGTACGTAGCTTATAAGAAAAGATTACTTACTGCGGTTACTGCGCATGTATTTATTAATAACCACTTGTGTATTGATTTCTTGTTTTTAGGTAAGATCTATTTTGGTAAAATAAGCAAATGTATAAATTGCATCGTGCATTTAATATAGTGGAGAGACTTCACGATTGATTCTTATAGGGATCATAATGCGCGTAGTTGGGTCTAATAAAAATGTCGATGTCAATAGAGAGCGCTATGAATATCAGGATGCTTTCACTCCTAGCTACCCTCAATTCAGGCTACATAGCACACATTAAATACTTTTCCGAGAACGAACTCTGCGTTTTAATTTGTATTCGATCCTCGATTGCGAGGAGGCGCAAGCGTGTGCTCTCCTCTTTTGTAGTTTCAAAAACCAATTTGTGTACCAGTGAGAAAATTAAAAACTACAACTTTTCCTTGTTACTTTTGGTTCTAAGAAAAAGTAGCTCTCGTCGATTGCTTGCAATACCTGTTTAATTTATCTAGACTAGAAGTTTGTTTTATTTGAAGTTAGTCGATATTGGATTACTATTTAGATTGAGGAAGTCCGATACGAGTACATTTTCATTTTTATCACTCCCAATATTTACAAATACAAAAACTTATAATGTATATTTACAAATTTATAATGATTGGCGTTGGTTAAAATGAAAACGCACGTCCTAATGCCAACCTAAAGAATTTCCGAATTAAATGTGAAGTGACGTTAAGACAGATGTTAAGAGCTTGAACAATAATTAAGAGGCCGTTGTCGGTTGGAAACCGCGTCGTTGGCGAGATTTAATTAGTGAGCAATCCGGAGGCAGGCCGGCCGGCTAGACGGACGGGAGTACGGGACACCGCCAACTTGAAAATTTTCAGAAGGTTTAAATTTTACTAGGTAAGTTTTTTATATATTTTGTTTCATTTCTATTTGAATATAATATTAATATTTCACGTTTTCATGAATCGTTTAAATGAACATAGCTGGAAATAAAAGAAATAGTTGATTATTTAAAAGTAAAATTATTTTTCATCAAACTTGCTCAAAAAATGTTCACTTATTGATATATTATGGCCAATTCACTCAATCACTACATAAATTTTATTATCTTTATGTTATAATTATGTATGAGCTATATTATTGTTAAGTTTTATTCAAATACATTTAGTATTTTTTAATGAAACAGTAACAAAGATCCATACAGACGTAAGATTGAAATTAAAAGCGCAAGTGATTAATATACAACTTTAAATTGTTGTAGATCCTAAACAATCATATAAAATGAAAAATGGGGTAATGGTGGGGGATAATGATACCCCATTCGACATATTTCTTCAACTTATTTTTTTTCACACATCCTGGCACCTAATTGTCCCCTTATTGAATTTCGAGTACTATCATATCTTTAGTAGCACTCACATGATTAAGACGAATCGATTGACGTATGAATCATCAAAATCGGTCCAGGCGTTTGGTCTCTAGTGTGCCACAAAGGAACATACATACATATGTAGACTGTTAAACACTGTGCCTTGTCTACGCGTCGCGCTTCGCACTCTTGCATTGCGCAGTCGGATAAGAAGTAGTGCCTAACTGATTCTCAAAAAAATACAATAAAAAAAAAAGTATTTTAGGTGATAATTTTTTTTGAGGATCAGTTAAATATTTCCCTTATATAAATATGCGTTTTTTCTTGGTAGTAACTACCCATGATTTCAAACTGCAACTAGAAACTGCAATGATATAATCGATGGAAGATTTATTACAACGCTTGTCTTATTAAAATTGTAACATGTTTCACAAAAAGAGTCCGATAGTACGACACGTCTGGGACGACTCGCAAATCCGATTTCCCTATCTCCCCATATTTGTATTCGAGACCCGATCCATCTAATATTTCCTTCCAACTCCACCGACGCTATCTGCGTTCTTTCCTGACACTGAATCTAATCGGAATAGATATTAAAACTTTTCTTACCATGGAATCGCTCGCTTCCTGACGTCAGCTAAATTACAAGTAATAAACTTAATGGTAGGGTTCCAATTTTGTTACGGTTAGTAACATCTTGGTCGCGAAATCGTGGGAACTTTCCACGTTTAGTTACATCTGAATTTGAATCAAGTTATCCAAGAAATCTTAACATCCACGTCGAAAAAAAGTAGCAAGTAACATATAGTATCTAGCCAGAATTAAAGTAATTTAGTACTTCAATAGACAAGCATCTATTAGTGACGCCGAAAAGCCAAAGCAATGTTTTTATTCGTATTTTGATCAGTAAGAGGATTTACTTTGAATAATTCCTTAAGATTAGTCCATTACATTGAACGTAGGTACTGATGCAGTCTGAAAGAAAACGAGAAAGAAATTGAAAGAGTCCTCAAATACTTTGGTTGAATAAACACTCAAAGGATGAGGTCTTGATTAAATGAACCGTTCAAGTTTAGAAATGCGAGGCAGACAGTATCCCAGCCCCCTCCGCGTAGACCGCGGTGGCTGGCTTTGTGAGACTACGTCGAGGAAGTGATAAAAAGAAAATGCTTCTTTGATTTCCTGATTTATGCAAAACAGTATCAGAGTACTTACACCTGTAGATGTACGTACGATTCGGCAGTGCATTTGGAGCTTCTATCGAGAAGTAAAAAGCTTCCAGACTGGAGCTTGCGTACATGAAAATACATTGCAATACAGTGGAATATATTGTCAGTAGAATCGCAACAGTAAATGGAAATATTATGCTTTCATCAACATTTATTTAATAATTTATCAATTAAATAGGTATGTCATTACTGATATTAGTATAGTAACTCCACAATCAAAAGCAAAACGTTTTAAAATACAGCAAACGGAATAAATAATAAAAGCTACATTCGTAATGCAATACCACCCACAACCATAAAACTTAGACAGAAACTCGAACAAATGATTTTTTATCGCTGTGACGAGCTAAACATGTACTCTATTACTAAATTTATTAATGTTAACAAAGATGTAAAATTATAAAATGAAAAAATATATTGATCATCACTGTATAGCTATAGTCGCCTGCTGATTTTGATAAAATTCACTCATTATTAACAATATGCCCTTCTGGCATATATAGCTTGTTTTTATCACGCCCAATTGTCAAATTACTTTGGAGTTACACGTGACAAAAAATGTGATATAATGTTAATTGTGTTGCTCATGCTACAGGGACTGTTCTAATAGATATTCATACAGATAACCTGATCTTCGGCAGCATATGATGCGCCGTGACTGCTAAAAACTCCTTGGACCGAGAAAATAATAACCCTTGTATAGCTTTGGTTTTTTTCTAATCTATTTTGATAGAAACTTTTGTTGATATTTGGCGTTCCAAATTTAAATGTCATCATTACCCAAGGGAACTTCCATACAACTTTAGCTCTCTTGGCTTAATTTCTTACTTTAAATTGAGAATACTTCACATTAACTATGTGCTCCAGATGCATGGTGGTGTATAAAAATAAAAATTTTATTCATATGTACTATGAAATGGATTCAAAAACAAACAAACTTTTGCAGATAAAGCTGATTTATTAATGAAAGTCATTCAAGCACTGACAGACATAAATTTGAGAATAGCAAAGTAATTATCTTAATGTTTTCCTCGCATTTATTTCAAATTATACTTATGAGAAAATACGCGCACAAAAGTGTTGGCACGGGGATACACTTATTTGTCATCCATTACTTTTAGTAACGCATTCCTCGTTTTGTTTGTTTATTTTCGCTGATTTGTTGATCTACTTTTATATGGTACTCTTAATTAAGCGCGTTTCAGTGATATTGTCAACTTTTCCTAGATTTTAAACGGCAACAAAAGTTTGCAGTTAACACTTGCGAACGTTTTTTTTTAATATTACAATTATTTCGCTCACCCTTAGTACTTTTTCTGTTATGGAATCATACAAATGAAGTCTAAAATAACATGTA
The DNA here is from genome assembly GCA_902850365.2 of Chilo suppressalis. NCBI lineage: Eukaryota > Metazoa > Arthropoda > Insecta > Lepidoptera > Crambidae > Chilo > Chilo suppressalis. The sequence continues at coordinate 18,570,585 of OU963897.1, read as the reverse complement.
AAATTGTTTAATTTGTAAAAAATATTTAATGTGGCACAGACGACATTTTATCCAGTGCTCTGTTTTTCGTATTGAATTTGATATACACATATACAAATTTATCAAATTATATAGTTCACGTAATTTTTCTTTATTTAATATTTTATCATTTTAAGAATAATATTTGATCAAGTTTGGGTCGGTGTATAGATATATATATATATATATACACATATATATTATTGCCTTATTACCGATATTATAGATATTATATTATATTATATATATATATATATATAACTACGTTTTCGAATTACAAACATCAAAATGTTTAAATACTATTTTTATATTACATTTCTACAAGGTCGTAATTACTCGGTAACTGAACACTGGTTATCTGAATCAGCGTAACACTGACTCAATATACGCGTGCAAAAGTGTTGACGCTGTGAAAACTTGCTAAGTGCTCAGTCGGCTTGTATCCCGCCTTATCTAATTTATTTAACAGTTAGCGAGGTTGAGCCGAAAACAAGCGCACATCGATGGAGGAAGTGCCTACTGGGAGACGGTATTATGTGTTTACCTTCAGAATACCATTCAACCTGCTGTGAATTAATGGAAATCAATATTACGAAGTTATATGGGGGGTCTAAGAACTTGATTTTATTATTCAATGAAACATCTACATATATTTTTTTTGGCTAAGTGGTCTGCTTTACATATTGTACTCAAAATTAATAAATCTGATGATAATGGAGCGATTAAATAATTTGTCAGGATAGTGAGATAAGTCAGTTTAAAATTTTTGTTTGAGATCATTAAATTATATTTAAAAAGAAATACGCTAAAACATCAATTTATTTAATTTAGCATTTTATTTGTGTATGTCTCTAGCTGTTGGAATTTAAAAAGCCACCCTTGCACCCGTGCCAACATGCCAACTGACTTTATTGCCTCCGTCTTGGAGGATAGTTGCGATGGCAGAATTTAGAAAATTAGAATTCGTCGAGCAAATCCCGAGCACAGCTCTCATAAGCAAAACGCGTGTTCCTTATTTACATGAATGTTATGAATATTTTACAACTAAAAAATGAAGTAGGTACATTTTTAACTCAAACAGAGTTCAACACGCTGATTAAGTTTTGCTTATCTGGATAGTATCGCGGGATTTATTATGCAGTTACATATCAAAACGGTCGACAATTATAAATACGTAGGTGAGTATTAGAATTTTAATCCTCTACCCACTATAGCTTCAACCATTCACTGGAAAATCTTATTCAATGTCACGACACAATAGAGAGCAAGGTGAATACCAATGACTAACACACAGGATGGGGAAACTATTTTAATCTAAACTAAAAGAAATATTGCCAGTTATGTTGCGCGGGGCATAAAATATTTATCAAAGGAGTTCCCGTCGCGGCCGGGCCCCGGGGACCCGTCTAGCACTTCACTTCCGCCCTCTGACCGCCTCTTAGCACCTCGGAGTAACGATTTACCACATGCACACAATAAACCTAGCTGACCCAGAACGATGAGTAGACATATTCAGATTAACATGCTAAACAATATGGCTAAAAAGGTTACTTCGATATTTCTTTACAATGGCCACAACAAAAGTTTTTTAAACTCAGCTCAATACGCCTTTGAACAGTGTTGTAGTGGATTTTTATTTATTTTTTCAACTTTATAGATATTTCGATTTAGTTGTTTACTGTGAGGACGAAATATAAAATTCTATCGAGCACTTATTTAAAAAAATAAGCTCTAGTAATGTAGATTGATAAGTTTTACTAAAAGCTCAATTTCACATTTGTTTGTTGTAAAAATTGTATCGCAGCGTTGGCATTCGTTCGCGCTCATATGAACTGTTGTATGGTGTGATGTCCCAAAATTCCTTTTTTTTACCAATTTACTATGTGAGCCTGCTGAAGTTATTTATAACCAACCCTTTTTATTTTTTGCTCTTACATAAAATATAAGTGCTCTACTTAACTTACTCTAGACAGCCTCATGCTTTATTAAGCCGTATCACCGCTAGACTAATTGAATTCATATCCCGATAGCGGCATACCCTAAGGCGTGTACAAATTGGATTTATCAATATTTATGCAGGTGTAGGGCACAGGCGGGCCAATTTGGTGGTGTGTACGATTTTGTTTCAATTTAAAGGTCGAGTGGCGGAAAAACGTTGAGGCGCAGCGGTGCGAGCGGCCGCCGCTCGCTTTGTGCACCGCGCCGCTGCTGCCAGAGCGAACACACGGTTTATGCCTGAATCGTTCCCGTAGAATCGGTATCATTATTACCGAAATGATTTTATTGTTATTGCTAATTTTTTTTTGTTCAAATTTCAAATCAACAGTCAGATTAAAAAATATGGTACATATTAGTTTAGTAGGATCTTGAAAATACTTATAACTTCTGATCGCATAGTGAATTGATGCTGTCATGTAGTAAGTAGGTACATATTATTACAAGCCTACATGTTGAAAGAGTTTTGTTAGCTTTCGTGAGTCTAAAAAAAAGTAATCGTGTATTTTTAATTGTTGTTCTTGCGACAAATATAAATCTTTTTATTTAAGAGATTTATCTATCGGATGATTGCACAACCCTTCTACAGCTTGAAAAAGTTTTGCAAGCCAATAATAAGAGGGGATGGTGATAATAAAGAAAGTTTTTGTTGAGGAGCAGTTTGAGACGGAACAAACTATTGTGCAATGTTCTTAGCAATGTTTCAACGTCGCAGTTGGCCGCTGGCGCTGGGTATTTATTTGTGTGAATGTGACATAAATATCTGCTGGAAGTAAGTATCCTTTGTATGTAAATAAATACACATATATAGGGCTAAAGGCTCATAAAACAAAATTGATATGGGATCGCTGTTGCATAAACAAAACTAATAAGTTAAAATTTTAGAATGGAAAAATGCAGCATGTCACATATCCCCTGCGTAGTTGGCAGCGTATAAAAGATGCCATAAATATTTAATATACTCGTAGCTAAATGGAACCACTTTTGTTTTTTTTTCATTTGTTCAGAAATAGTAGCAATGGTTTACCATCAAGAGAAAAATAAATAGTGAACAATATCCATCACTCGCGACGACCAATATTCCTCAACAGGTTTACAATTACAACTAACTCAGCCCGAAACTTGTCCATAGTTCATGCATTTTAACACAAAGTTTGTGCTCTTTGTTACTATTGAGCAGCTCGCGGGTTCTCCCTTACCTACCGTTCGCTGATCAACTGTGAACTTTTTAATTAGTTTAACGACAATAATCGAAGTTCGTCCTGTTACCTATTTCGTATCTTCGTCTTCTGAACTATTGAAACCTCGTTCATAGAAATACAACCAACTAAATAACTACCCTGCCCGTGCCCACACAAACAATGGAAACGCTAGTTAGCAGTTAGTTTGGAATTGAGGAAAAAAGTGAAGTTGCGCACTTCGGCAGGTTCGGGTTTAACATGGCTGTGGTAATTGTTTTACACATGAGAACACAAGCGATTTCATGAATATATGTGTGGCGCTAAGGGTGGCCGGCGGGGGATATGTCAGCGAATGAATGGCCATTGGAAAGTCATCAGTTATGTAGGGCGCACCGTCGCGCGCCATGTGGCCGACGACCGCTCCTCTACGTAATTTTTCCGCGGGCAATTTTCCACAATTTCCCAAACAACCATCAGCATAGCTTCACCCTCGCCCTTTATTTAAAAATGTACAAAAACCAACCGCTCCGTATGCTACGTATCGCCAGCCTCCGTGCTCGAACAAAAACAAGCGTGCTGATTGTGTGACAAGATGAATAATGTAATTTAAATACATTACCTCTTGCGAGTTAACGAGGGCGTATCATCGTAAATATGAAATGAAAACATCGAGATAGACGAACGAGCGACATATCTTTTGAAAGGAGTTTCGGTCAGGCTCTTTACATCTGAATTTTCACAACCAATATCATATTTTTATATTGATAACTACCACATTAAAAGGTATATGGGTAGGTAATATTCTAAAAAGTAGCTTTATTTTTTATCTCTTGGATAAAATGTCATATTATAATTTTATTTTGAGTAGCGCAAAAATACAATACACTCGATAACAAAATTATAACCATATACGTGGTTATTTTACCACTCTACTGCGGAAGAATCATAATGAAATGTATGTGCATCTATAACATCAAAAATTCATAAATGAAAGCGGGTTGAACCGCAGAAACTAAATGCCGGCAATAAAAATATTCATATAGTTAAAAGCAGAAACTCTACAAACGGCAAAAATTCATGAAAATCGAATGGTACGTCGATAGCACTCTGTGAACGTTTATCGTTTCAAAGCGAAACACAAATGAATACGCTTAAAATAGAAATAAAAGATATAAGAGCTTTTAACAGTTAATATTACCAGGATGTATGAATAAAGGTTTGAATTCAATTATGTGTTTCAAAGTCATGATTAAAAATAACTCATACTCAATATATTTTGCGACCTTTTTAAATTTACGTATATTAATATAATGAAATTCATAAAATAGCAATTAATTTTAATATAAGTTACTATTCGTTACTTTTCAGATTGCTTTGCGTCAGATATTTATTTCGTTGTTCTACCTATTTAAAAAAAACGAATCTTTATATTTTTCACGGCTCTTTTTGCTATTATTATATAAATACATATAAGCAAACATTATTGTACGCTCTAATGATATTTATTACGCTATTATTTTGACCGGCCTGCTCCGGGACAGCAAGGTGAAGTTAGATTAGAATGGTTCCGTTGAAGCAAATTTCCCATAAAAAGTTATGCCCCATTTAGTTCCATCCAAGCAAGATATAGTTTAGGGAGCCGGTGCAGCATATTGCTGAACAAAATTAATAAAATAGAAAAACGAAATAGGTTGTACAGCATGATTTAAGAGCACAATATCAAAGTAAGTACTTATTTTGATAAGAACAATAGAATTACCACAAAGCTTATAATAGAAATTACATATACTATTTTCTTAAATTTAAATCGAAAGGCAAAATACATTAATTAATATTTTGGCTTTTGAATAAAATTTGAGATGTTCAAATTAAAATAATTAGGTAAAAGAAGCAAAACATGTATCAGCCCTGCCATTATTGTCTCCTTATCACGAAATTGTACACGAGTCAGTCTGGCTAGCGCCAACTTCACACATATCTATTGTCATGTAATTAATGTTAATAAATTAATCTCCTGTTACATGGGACAAATTAGACGCAGGCTGCTCGACTAACGACGGACAATTTGGATTAAATGGGGGGTTGATGTTTATGATTTACGGAGGCTCCGTAGTACGGCGCCACTGGGTCGCCGGCGACGCGACGATACTTGCGTGTACTACTTAATGCTGAAGTTAACAACAAATTAACCACGATTACGGCTAATCACTTTGAATAATTACAAATTGTAGCTCATAGCAAATGTTTAAGTAGGCGCTTACAGCGAATTAGTTTTCCAGTATAATACAATTGATAGGGACACACATAAATTAGATGTTATTGGTCCATGTTATAACCAAAGACACACAGCCAAGAGACTTCTTGCTAACTTCATTAAACTTCATACGTGAATAAGGTTCATAGTAAGGAATCGGCGGCTATTGAGGCACCACTGCATTAGTTATCATCCTGTCATCGTAACTGAAGTCCATTCAAGCGTGGTGAATTTATTGCTAACTCTTGAAAAAGTGTACTTACATAAACTAGCTTGAAAGATAGAAGAAACCAAAAACTGACTGTTAAAAACCACCTTTTTTAAAACATGTAATTTTTTGATTTCTTTACCAGGTCATAGATGCATAGGCCATGCTAATTAATCAGATCCGTACCACTTTGTTCCGATGTATCACAGTCCTAAGTTCTAAATTTCCAACCTGCAACAAACGAAAACGTTATTATCCCTGTGCTCCAGCAGTGGGAACAATAATAACATTAAACCTAACGGGAAGTTTAAATATTTAAGTAAGTCTTGCCTCAGTATACAAAAATCAAAGAATCTACTCGACCACGTGATTGTTGGTCTTGATAACAAACAACTCGCAACCATCAATGCTCATGTTGATTATTCATTACAGCCAACTTGCTGCGGGCGAGCGAAATTCTTCCGTTACGTAGTGTTCACTACGTAGTTAGAGTTTACGATACTATATTGCTATTAATTAATTGTAAACACAAAAGTTATAGTTATCATTCGTATCTATGCACTCGATAACAACGTAATTTACTTAAGAACAGCGATTTGTGGAGTCGAAAATATATATGTGAAAAAGGTCCGTTTGAATTACGATTTTTGTATAAATTATCTTGCAGTATATTAAGAGTACTTAGTACTTACGTCTGTTTTTAATGGGTACATTGCTCTTTTAAATCACGTAAATGATATTTTTTCATTGACCTACCCATTAAGTTATGCAGTTTTTTTTTCAGTTAACAGAGAATAATGAAATGCTTGTTCAAAATTTTTATAATGGAAAGTAGTAACCTTTTTCAAAGGGCTAATTTTAACTCTGAGTTTAACTTTAACTCTTTCCGTGATCCCCTTTCACCTAATTAGATTTCTGAATTCACCTACTAGTTATTAAACTATAACTATTGCAACTAGAATCTTCTCTGTTTCTCTATCGCTCTCTATCCAACAAAACAGTTACGTACCTAATAAACTTAAATAAATTAAAAATAAACCTTTAAAATAACTGAGCAGACTAAGCTATTTCGAGAAAGACAAATAGATACGTATGTATCGGAGCAACAGACACAGCTTGTTTGTCCTGGCAGACTAATTAAAAAGTTTGTTTCCGACTTGGAAAGCGGAAGTGGCTGCGTAGTAAGCCGACGCTGATTTGATATCGGAATAAATTTAGAATGGCCGTTGAGAAACCAAACAGTCTTCTAAGTGCACCAGCTCTAAATTTTGATTTTAATACTAGACCAAGACTAGACCTCTTCATGAACAATCTTTAAATTAATCACAATGGACTGCAATCAAACTCTTTATCTTGACTTATATTTGATATATTGTCATCGTCGTCCATCCCTCAGATGAATAATTATGCTTTAGTAATTATTCTAATGTCCATAATACTGTAAATTAATAGGTTTTATGCCATGCTACTTATGCACATATGTACTTTTTAGGGCACGCTGTAATAAATTTCATGATACTTCGAAGTTGATTTTAGCAGTACGTAGGTACTGCTAAAATCTTCTAGACTGTATTGCAACTTCTTATTAATAGCAAAATATCTAGGCGAAAAATTAATTTTGTATTATATCTTCTTGTAAATTCATGTCTTAATTAATTTTCCCTGTGTATGGAGGTAGTTATTTTTTTAAATAATATAGTCATATTTCATATATCGAAAAACTTTAAGTGATAAGTAAAACTTTATGTACGCTAATAGATTTAATTTAACTCTGTTGACTCGATTTTTTAGAACGATTAGTAGATGCACATTTGTTTCGTGTCTGAATGGACTTTTTTCAAAACAGTAGATACGTATAGTATAGTATCGATTTTAGGAGTTGGTGACGACTCGGACGGATCCTCAAATTAAATTTAATTAGATTAGATCAAATTAAATTAAATTACATTATTACCTAATCAAAAATAAAATCAATTTGCAACATCAAAAATTAACTTGTATGATAAATTATTAAATCTTTTAATTTTGTCTTTATAAATCTTTAAATTTACTACTTAATTTTAGAGCGTGACGGCTAGATAAGAAGAATAAGATTTAAGGTAATAAAAGCATTCGGTCTTACTACAAAAAAGATACACATTGTTTTAAACCATGTTTCGGCAAATTTTGTGTGTTTTTTTTCTTAAAGTCTTGTTGAACGCAGCACTAACTTTTTGTGGTAATAAGGATTGAATCTACAACTGACTTCTTAATTTGGGTCTACAGTTTTTTAAAGTAAACTGTTGAATGCGTATGCAGAAAAAGAATTTTCAAAAAACCGTACTCCGATAAATCGCAAACGCATTCAAAGTCACATTTCAAATTGCACTTTTTACAATAAATTTGTCAATGTCATAAGGGATCCCCAAAAATTAGTCAATAACGTGCTTGATTCAGCGTCGTCGCCGTCGAGGCTCGTCAGGCACATGAATATGTATGGGCGGCTGGACACGATCCTACAGATAATGGAATCTGCACACGGAAGCGAATCCGATTATTCTCTGACACAATTAGCGAATACGCGGCAAAAAAGATTTAAAGCTACGTAATTACAGTATCATGGCGAGAGTACCGACAAGTAGATGTGATTCGATCTTTGAGTTGAGGTTGTTTTTCGGATTCCGTACCTCCAACGAAAAAAACGAGACTCTTATAGATATTTGTTTCTTAGGTTTTCACGCACATCACTCATTAAATAAAACTAGTTTTTACGGGTTAATGCACGAAACTCTAATTATTTATTGACGTTTCGCAGCCTTTTCAGGTCTTCTGCGTCAGAATGATTTTTTATTCTCTTATAGACTCTTATAGATTTGTTGTCCGTCCGTCTGTCCGAATATCTACCAAGATCCATTTTGACCGACATATGTGGAGGTCGCAAGCTGTGGTCCTTTATGCTCGTTTTATGCCGCCTATTTTGATGATTGCGAGGGTATAAAAACTTTAAGTTTGCTGTTGAACTAATCTGACTCGTAATTAACCATTATTTTGTTTATGTCACGGTCATATTATAATACAGTATTCTATCTTCATATAAACGGTCGGAAAGCGAATCATACCTACGCCACTCGAGTTCGCGGGACTCTCGGGGGACACCCAGTCGCGATTGCGCCGCAGCGACGACCGAACGGTGTGAATTGTTTTTTATGCAGTTAGCCGTGCTTAAACGTGCGTTTTGTATTGTAAATATTTGATTGAATTAAGTAGATACCTACATGATTTAATATGGCAAAGAACAAACGACGACATTGTGCTGTTTTTGGTTGCTTGAACTCTTCAATAACGCACCCAGAGATATCATTTTTTAAATTACCTGAAATATTGGAAAGGTAGGACTATAGAATATTTTTTTATATACCTATCTACTAGTACGTAATTTGTTTTTAATATTTAGGTATTTCGATTTTTCCATCGGGCAAAATATCTGGAATAATATATAAATAAGTGGATAGGGTGAAAAAAGAGACAAGAGGGTAATCTTTTTTCCGTTTTCCTAGACTAGGCTATCTACTTACTTAACTTAACTACATACATTATTGAATTAAATGAAAGATCAATATGAAATAATTTACGAGGGTAATAAATGGTAGGTATTGTAGTGATCGGATATTTTTGGTGTATACTGGCAGGTTATTAGGTAATTTGGAAAAGAGACGGATTGTTGACAGGAATTGATAGCTGGAAAATAATAAAATAGGGAGATTTGTGCGGAGTTTAAAAAACAGTATTTTGTTTATGGATAATAATAATGTAATTTCTTGAAAATAAAAGTGTTTCAATGACAATAATTAGTTTGCATGAAACGATCCCTACAGTACCTACCTAGTAAGATTTACCTACTGTCTACGACATAAAACCTTTTTGTTATTTAAGTTATGAATTACTTTTTTTTGACATTGTCACTTGCATTTTTTCATTGTTTTCAAACCACACAAATATAATAAAATTATAATATAAAATATTTAAAATCTTTAATTAATTTCTTACAAAAACCCAGTAGTCTTCACACGGGTCTGCATATACATATTGGTGCCGAAACTTTTTTAATGGACTGTGAGGAATCATCTATTTTAAATGATAGCGATATGGAGCAGTCGCAAGAGAGCTCGAGCAGTTCGCAAGCAGTAACACAAGTAAGCAATGACTCTCTTACATTAAAATCATTGCGAATTTCTAGAGGACAGCAAAAACGAGCGCTTACAAATATTGAAAAATATCTCGATACTCTCGATAGTATGGAGCTAGACATAGTCGCTCTTAAAATTCGTAAGAAAATGTTAGAAAAATCCTTTGCAAATTTTCAAACCATACAACATGATATTCTATGTATAGACGACTCTGATGACGACAGTGATGAATTTGAACTACGTTTTTACAACTTGCTTACAAAATTAGAGAAACTATTATCACGAAACCAAGCATCAGTAGATGCTCAAAATTCTGTGGCATCTACATCGAGTTGTTTAAAATTGCCACGGATAGATATTGCTACCTTTGATGGTAAAATAGAGAACTACCGATCATTTCAGGATTTATTCGATTCATTAATTCATCAAGATAAAAAATTATCAAATGTTCAAAAGTTATATTACCTCAAGCAATATTTAAAGGGAGAACCGTTAGAAATTATAAATAACTTACCACTTACAAACGAATCTTATGTCTCTGCGATTGATTTATTGAAAAGGAGATACGATAACCCTTCCATATTAATAAGTAAGCATATAAACACGATATTAGATTTACCTGTCTTACATCGCGGCTCTGCAGAACAATTAAGATCTCTTACTGTGAAGGTTCGACAGCAAATGATGGCGTTGCAGAATTTGAAGCAGCCGGTTAATATGTGGGATTCTATTTTGTTCTGTATTATTTCAAAAAAGCTAGATACGCTTACTTTACGACTTTACTACTCAGAGATGTCAAGTGAGGATTTACCTAATATCACCGCTTTACTTAAGTTTATTGAAAAAAGAGCGAGTTCACTGGAAGCAAGCCCTGCTACAACTCCGGTCAAAAATAAAACGCTACACGTGCTAAGTGATGTAAAAAGGGACAGCAATTGTATTATGTGCTCTAAGGGACATAAACTGTATAAATGTCCAACCTTCATACTGATGTCTCCGCAAAAAAGGCTAGATTTTACAATGGAAAAGAAACTTTGCAGGCTCTGTTTAACATTTCATGAGAAGCCGTGTCGATACAAATTCAAGTGTAGTATTTGCAGTCAAGATCACAACGCGCTAATCCACGTGAACAAGGAAGGTTCAGATCAGGTTTTACATTCAGTCAAATCAAGTAGCTACAATGTCCTATTACCCACTGCTAAAGTTCTAGTTGCAGACTCTCAAAATAATAAGTACATTGTACGCGCTTTACTTGACTCAGGAAGTCAAACTTCTTTTTGTACAACTAGCTTAGCTTTTAAGTTAGGTATTCCAACATTTGACTTATCTAAGAGTATTTCTACGTTGAGTGATAACATTAAAAAAGTTAATAAAGGTATTAACTTGCATTTGCAGTCGATGACAGAAAACTTTCATATTAATGTTAAATGTTCTATTATAGACAGAATTACAGTAAATTTACCACAAAATAATTTTGATATCTCAAGATTCGATATTCCAAACTTTGTAAAGCTAGCTGATAATGATTACAATGTTCCAGGCGAAATTTCACTCCTTTTGGCGGCTGATGTCTTCTTCAGAATACTGAAGGATGGGAAGATAGAGGGTGATCCCAACGAGCCAATTCTAATTAACACTAATTTTGGTTACATCGTATCTGGTAACGTACTTCACTCCAATAACCTTTCTATTTCTATGCATTCAAATGACATAACCGATCAAGATTTCTATGTTAGAAAACTGTGGGAGACTGAAAAGGTACCTGAAATTTTTACAGAGTCTTTGCCTGAACATGATTATAGTGAAACAGTTTTTAAGGAGTCGGTTATTTTGCAAAATAAAAGGTTCGAAGTCCGATTGCCTCGAAAATGTAATTTAAATAATTACGATTTATCAAAATCTTTTCTCATTGCTTTACAACGATTTTATAATTTAGAGAAAAGATTTCATAAAGATCCTTTGTATAAGGCATTGTATATTAATTTCATAAACGAATATCTCGCGTTAGGACACGCTGAAACAATTGATATGGATAATTGTTTACCTGAAAAGCGACCTATTTATTTTCTCCCTCATCATGGAGTGCTTCGCCTACAAAGACTGACAAATAAGTTAAGAGTTGTATTCGATGGAAGTGCTAGGTCAGGTAAATGCCCTTCATTAAATAATGTTCTTTGTAATGGACCTGTCGTTCAAAATTCTTTATTTGATATATTGTTGCGTTTTCGTTCTCATAAATACATTCTTATATGTGACATTAAACACATGTATAGGCAGATTTTAGTGCATGCGGACGATCGAGTTTTACAAAATATTGTTTGGCGAGAAAATCCAAATGAAAAGTTAAAATGTTTGCAACTCCAAACCATTACATACGGTTTGACTAGTTCAGCGTTTTTAGCGACTCGATGTTTGATAGAGTTGGCAATTAGATTTAAAGATAATTATAAGTTAGCAAGTGAGGCAATACTTACAAGTTCTTACGTTGACGATATATTGTGTGGAAATTCGACATACAGTGGCGCAATACAGTTAAAACAGGAACTTTTCAAGTTGTTAGATGAAGGAGGCTTTGAACCACATAAATGGTGCTCTAACGACATGTCTATTATACAGGATATACCCAAAGAAAATTACGGTTTTCAGCAAAGGGATCTTGATCAGGATATAACTATAAAAACTTTAGGTTTGTCCTTTGATGTCAAAAATGATTTTTTTACTATCAGTGGAAAGGTTATTAATACATTGGAAGTACCTACAAAACGCACTGTATTGAGTTCCGTAAGTAAATTGTTCGATCCCATGGGGTTTGCTGGTCCCATAGTAGTGAATGCAAAAATAATGTTGCAAAAAATTTGGCAGCACAATCTCGAATGGGACACTCCACTACCTTCCAATCTTAAGAACATTTGGCAGACTTTTCACGATTCAATATCCTTAATGACAGATATATGTATTGCTCGTAATTTACATATATACGAGGCAACAAAAGAAGTGGAATTGATCGGTTATTGTGACGCGTCATCCGAGGCGTATGGTTGTTGTATATATTTAAAGGTAAAGACTGCTCATGATTATTTTATTAATTTGCTTTGTGCTAAATCGCGTATTGTAGGAATTAATTCTAAATTAACTATTCCAAAACTTGAACTTAACGGAGCATTACTTTTATCAAAGCTTATGTCAAAGGTAATATCCATTTTTAGCAGCATAAAAAATATTATTTTATTTTGTGATTCGAAAATAGCTCTAGGATGGATTCACACTATAGAAGATAAATTACCTCCATATATGGCCAACCGGGTCAAGGAAATTAATAAGTTGACCTCGAGTATGTCCTGGAAATTTACTCCAGGATCTTATAATCCTGCAGACATTCTATCTCGTGGTTGCAATCCTAATGAACTTAAATATAATAAATTGTGGTGGCATGGGCCCGATTATTTGAGAAACAATGATATTTTTTATAATTTTCAATTATCAGATGTAGAATTTCCGTTTTTGAATATAGTACAATCAAATCAAAATTCAAATAATATTTCTAGTGACATGCTTCCATTCTTTACAAAATTTTCTAATATTAATAAAATGCAACGAATAATGGCTTACATATTAAGATTTATCAATAATTGTAAAAAAAAGACTATAAACAAATCATTTTTAACAGTATTAGAATTGCAAAATTCTCTACAAGTTATTATACGATACATTCAACGTCATTATTTCACAAAGGAAATAGAAAGCATAAAAAAGGGGATTGATTTAAAAACTGTTAATAGCTGCTATTTAAAAATGTTGCACCCTTTCCTGGATGACAAAAATATAATGAGAGTTGGCGGAAGGTTGCAGAACTCAGATCTTCCATTTTCAATAAAATTTCCTATTATTCTTCCTAAGAAATGTCATGTTACACGACTTATAATTTTGAATGAACATTTAGTTTTATTGCATGGCGGCTTAAAACTTGTCTTAAGTAATCTATCACAAAAATACTATATATTAAATGCAGTTAGGGAGATAAAATCAGTTATACATAAATGTATTACTTGTTTAAGATATAAGGCAGAATCAGTGAAACAGCTTATGGGTTCGCTTCCTAAAGAAAGAATTACTGCAATAAGAATTTTTCAAAAGGTAGGGATAGATTATTGTGGACCTTTTGATATCAAAAATTCTTCTGTTAGACGAAGTATAATCAGCAAAGGTTATGTAGCGGTCTTTATTTGCTTTGTTTCGAAGGCAGTGCATTTAGAAGTGGTCTCTGACATGACTTCTAACTCCTTCCTATCTGCCCTTAAACGATTTGTCTCTCGACGCGGTCTTCCTTCAGATATTTTTTGCGACAACGCCCAAACCTTTAAGGGCGCAGACAAGAAATTAAAAGAGATGCACCGTTTATTCGCTAATGATGATTTTCAAAGTACTATTTCTGGTTACACTTCAAATAAGGGCATTCAGTTTCATTATATTCCAGCATATAGTCCTCACCAAGGTGGATTGTGGGAGGCAGCTGTAAAGTCCTTTAAATATCATTACAAACGAATTTTAGGTTCAAAAATATATACTTATGAACAATTAGTTACGTTAACTACTGAAATTGAATCTATTTTGAATTCGCGTCCAATATGCCCTATGTCTAATGATCCTAGTGATTTTAGCACGCTAACACCAGCTCATTTTATAATAGGTTGCCCGTTCACTACATTTCCGCAACCATCGCTAATACATATTCCTAATAATCATTTAACTCTTTGGAGGTCCATTGAACAATTCAAACAGCATTTTTGGCGGGCATGGTCAAAGGACTATCTAGTCTCTTTGAATAAACGGACCAAATGGCAAACGATTCAACCAAATTTAAAAGTTGGCAATATGGTACTATTGAAAGATGATATGATTCATCCTCAGTTTTGGCCTTTAGGTCGGATCACAAAAACATTTTCTGGCAAAGATGCTAAAGTCAGAGTAGTTGAGGTAATGACGCCTGACAAAAAAATACACATTCGAGCCTTTACCAAAATTGTATTGTTGCCAATTGATGAAGCATGATTTAAATACAAATTAAGCCTCAATGTAATGTATTTTTGTACATTTAATTGTTATACAATTCGTTTTATTTTCATTCCCTCATGGACTTATGTTTTCTGTCAAAAGTCACTGTTATTTCATATATAAGTTGTTTTGTTTATTAATGCATTCATGCGCGGGCGCAATTATGTCTACGACATAAAACCTTTTTGTTATTTAAGTTATGAATTACTTTTTTTTGACATTGTCACTTGCATTTTTTCATTGTTTTCAAACCACACAAATATAATAAAATTATAATATAAAATATTTAAAATCTTTAATTAATTTCTTACAAAAACCCAGTAGTCTTCACACGGGTCTGCATATACACCTACATTGTAGGTAAATCGCCATGACTTACAAAGAAATATAATAAATAAAAGAATATTATTTTAAATAATAAATATGTTTAAAATAATATTCTTTTATTGAATTATGTAAGAATAAAAATCACCAGTCGGGTTTTTTACAAGCTTTTAATTAACTTGCAATATAGGTAGGTATATAACTATGTTTGTTCGGGTGGAATCTTGTAACTCAATTTTGAAGCAGATATCTTCAACAGGTTGAGCTGAAATTTTGTACATACACGTTTTGATTAAAAAGCACGGTTAGCTGTGTGACGTCATTCTAAATCCAACATGGCGGAATAGTTATTTTAATGCATTCCTACAATATGGGTATCAATTTAAAGAGCTTACGGAGAATAGCTCGAAATATAAAGTAACGTCACTCTAAATCCAACATGGCGGAACACTCAAGATAGCGGACTAGTTATTTTAATTGCACTCATACTATATGGGTATCAAATGAAAGGACTGATGAAAGGAGATAACGAATGCGAGTTAAGCTCCGTTGCTCCATTAAATTTATATGAAATAAAAATAATAATGAAATGCTCTAAGAAGAATAAAGTAAACTTTTGAGTTTTGCTATCAACTTATAACGTTAAAATTAAATATTTACAATCACAAAACTAGGGCCCTGCTCGGCCGTAGGCAGTTATTTCAAGGACAGGGCTCAGTCACAATACTGTATAGGTAATATTACCGTGGTTATGTGTAACAGTAAGTGTGATAAAAAAGAAATATATCTAAATTTTAAGAGAATGTAGAAGCAACACTTTTAATTCATTCAATCATTAGTTTTTCATCCCACCACCTCGGAAAGTGTAATTTTGCGCTTCGAAATCTGGCTGGAAAATTCTATTTTATTCGCTTGAGCGGCAAAGTAGATTTGAATTTAGAACATCACATATAATGAGTACTCAATATAATTGTAAATTCAAAACGTCATTAAACCTATTTAATGTAACCTCTATGGTGCCAAATTTATGATTAGAACTTTTTAAATCGTGAAAAAATTTAAATTTGGAACCTTCTTGGTTTCTTTGTTTTATTTGCGTGCTTCGCGCCATTCTAGTTTTTCACGTTTTATTGCTTAAATATTTTGTCATTATAAATTGTTTTCTTTTTCATTTTGTCATTTCCTCGCTGAGGTGGGATGAAAAGTTACGTATTGCACTCGAGTGGAAAGATTTTTCACCTTGTGCTCGTTTGTTTCCCTCGCTGACGCTCAGGATTCTAATTTAGAATCACTCGCTGCGCTCGTGATTCAACTTTAGAATCCTTCGCTTGCTCGGTCATCCAAATCGAGCACGCGGTTAAAAAGGAACTTTCCACTCTTGTATAATAAATAACTATTATGTGTCACTCATTAGTTGCTCTTACTATAGGCAGCCCAAACTAAAAATTGAGAAAAACGACAAAAGATTGTTGATGGTTAGTGTAAATATAAATGGCTTCCCATGATTTACGCATAACTCTCTACTTTTGAGTTCGCTCTGATACAAAAGTAAAATATTAAATAATATTAATTTCTGTACATATGGGGCCCATCCGGTGCCACAGGTGTTGCTATGCTGCGTTTCCACATAAGCTCAGAACAGTTCTGAAACAGCAAACTTTTACTTGCTCGGTAAATGGAAACATCAGAGCGAGCGAACAAGTTCATACAACGATGTTTGACTGGATGAGTCCAGCCAAACATCGTTGTACGAACTTGTTCGCTCTTCGGGAGCGCATGTAGGGAGCATCAATGGAACAACGCAACATTGTTCTGAGTATTCTATTTACTGAACGAACAAATGTTTTGCTCGCTCGGAACTGTTCTGAGCACTAGGTGGAAACGCAGCATAAGATATAAACTGAGCATGAATGTATATCACCATATTAATGCTCCGCCAACCTCTCGGGTCTCAATGTTCATATGATAAAAATAAGAATAATAATTGAACTATTTTAAATCTTTCCATATTCTTTGTATTCATATGAATGTACTGTTACCACAAAATATTATTTATATACATATGAAATGTTTAGAAAAAATAGGCGCTATAATATTAGTTACTTACAATGGAAAATGATTCAACTAATCATAAGTCGCACTAAAGTACACGACAAACTTTCCATAGGATATGAATTAAGATTTCTGAGCGGGCTGGGTGGCGCGATAGCACAACCGCGCCATAGGCACGTACTCCAGACATTTTCTACGGTAGTACACATTTGTCGCCGTGACATAATCTATTAAAGATTTTTTTTAAATAACACACTTTTTAAATATTATTACATTATATTATTAAATAGTATTAGTATTGAAGTTTATCATACATTCATATCACTATTTTCTTTTTGTAAGACATTGTTATTTTATTTTATATTATAATAAGGTCTATAACAAGCATGACTATGTGGAAGCATGTAAGTTGCCCACTACGATGTGGAGTAACAATGTCTACTGTTGAGTGTCGGGACGTATGGTGCACGTATAAAGTGCGCGCAAAGGAACACCTTTGCGTAGCAAAGCACGAAACTTAACAAAGCACGAATCGGACTCGCGCTAAGCCTTGTGGTACGCCCTAATAAATTGCGATTTAACTTGTCTCCGGATAACGCCAACTTTTCCGCGTTTGTTCCGCACCCAACACTTTTTTCCGCCTCTTCATTTCCTATCTCTTACTTTTGTATTTTCCGTTCTCTCCTCGCCGAGATAAACAGGCGAGAAACGCTGAAAGGGGCTTTACAAATTCAAATTGAACTTATCACACAACTTTTTACATTTGTTTCTGGTCTCGAGTTCGAGGGAAAAGAGCGAAGAGGCATTTAATAGTACAATCTCGGGAAAGATTGATGATTTTGTATCACACCTCGCTTCGGGCGGCTCGTAACGAGTCGGATGGCTCTCGACGTGGGTCGTGCTGCGTCTTATCTGGAATGGGATGCCTCTTTATCTCAAATTACATATTTTACTTGAAACGCTCCTGGAATCGTGCGTTTTTTCTCGTTATATTAACATAAGTCCATTTGGGATAGATTAAAAAACGTTAACCAAACCAATATGTTTTGGAACATACCATTTTCAAAAAATCACCTACCTTACATTTAAAATGTCGACTCGCTTGTTTGTTGTGTTTAAACGTCTCCAGCTTACGTCTTCATTTCAATGAGACTTTAATAAGGCGTTCATAACGCGTGCCGTTCCCCATTAAAATAATGTTATGCAGACGACGACGCCGCAACGGTGAGCTTAACGTGTGTTCTCACCCCGGACAAACAAGGTGCACTTAATAAGGCAAATGCGAAAGTAAACACAATTAACTTAATAAAACGGGTAAGAAAGTTAGAGCGTAGTTAATAGCGTTCGCTTAATTTGAGGGCCATGTGTGAGGGACATAGCCGCAGCATATTTATCCCATTATGCACGGCACGGCGGGCAGTGGCATGATGCGAGTCACGTCCTCTGAAACGAATCGCATGTGACATTATTTGTGAAGATCGTGCTCTATCTTCGTCGGCGACATGGCCGAGACGTGGAGGGATTACTCACAAAGAAGTACGATTCCAACGGTGCGATAAAGAAGCGAGAAGTTACACTCTGCCGATATTCGCTACGGGATTAACGCACAGTTAACTTCTTTATCTCTCTTTTAAATAATATTGAACAGACTTTTTTTCTTAAGTTACTTGTTTTCGACATCTTATATCCACCCATTATTCTTCTCTGACATATGCTCATAGATAACTTTAGGTTTAAACCCTTATAGGGATTGGCAGAGCAATTCAGGAGTATAGGGGCCTCGGGGCAGCTCGGTGAATGGTGCTCTTTTTAACTTTGCATATTGAACCATATTGCAAAATGAATGACTACAGAGCAGTCCTACTAGGCTCCTCTCCGCCGTCCATCACAGTCGCAGTATATATGGGCCCCAACAGGCCGCCACACTGGCTATTGCTTTGATACGTTTTGCAGTTTGTCCGTTACTATCCCATCGAATAAGTTTCAAACTACACTGTTAGTTGATAAATCAAGTAAGCGTAAAAGATCATATTGTTTCTATAACCAATGCAGATAATATATGCAGTCTGATTTTCGCAATAAAGGTATCGAGAGAAATCTGAATATAAATATATTAATACTAGCTTTCCACCCACTGCTTCGGTTGCGTAAGCTACTACCGATATTCCTCGCTTTAACCTCTCAGGGCGGAAGTTTTAAATATGTATACATATTCCTTTTGAAGCCTATAAAATATACATTTTCAAAACAAATACACTAATCCTATCCCAAATTTCACATTTATAACTTCAAAATTTACAGATACAGCGTGATTTTTTCAGTACCTGAGAAAATTTACTAGCTTATTAAGACAAAGAATTAAGTTATATTTCCGCCAAAAAATTTTTTTTTCGTTATTTATTTCGAAAGCGTCTCCAACTTATCTCAATAATTTTGGAATTGTGATACCATAAAAATCAAATAAAACTGCTTTGGATAGATCAACTTATTTTACCGGATAATTGTTTCCATTCTGGTGTGATTCTCTAAGCCTAAAACTTATATTTGATAATAGTGTATCCTTGTCATTCTCTACGTATACAAAGTACCTACGTTGTATACAAATGTGCAGTTCTAGGAAATTTTGTAAACGATTTATATTTTTTTGTATGTAGTACGTTCCTTATTTACTCCCTATTTTTATACATGTGATTTATAAGTTTCTCATTAAATTCAAAATTCAAGTTGTATACAGATTAGAATGACATAAATGCAATCTGTTAGCAAACCAAAGACACATTGAATATTTGAGGATGAGTACTCTATTTGTATAGATGCTACGAATGAAATAGGAAGCGAGCTACACACGTATCGGTTTAGGCAAGGCCGTATTGAATAGTGCTAATAAACACCGTCTGTGTACGTATGATTGGATAGAATAACAGTCCAGTCGAACACATCTAACTAAATACAGACATTCGGCTGCTCACTATGCATTCAGACATAATAACACAATTTGAATATCAAAACAAATTACATATTCGATCAACATACGACAGAAAGCTGAATTTGTATTTCGCGTCTATAAGTGATACGTGCCGGTAATGCGTGTGTCATTTAATAGTGTTTTGTATGCAAAATCCCCTGTAAACCGATAATAAATTGGTTTTAGTGTTAACACAATGAACAGATGCATGTTGCGGTATAAAAGGTGTGTGATTTAATGATGGAAGCTTTTGAATTATTTGTGTAATACACCTGATTTCGATGAGAAATTTAAAAGAAATATCATGAACTAGTGGCCCGCTCTCGCATCGGTGTAGAGCTGTAGTTATATTATAGTTTTTGTTCTCAGGCTTGTAATATACACAATGCATTTCTCTCTATATATATAAATAAACCTTCCATGAAAATTTATTTAATTCATAGTGAACATTTTGTTGCGTAATTTAGGACCCGTTGTACCTCTATATTTTAAGCTGCGACCAGTAGCAGCGGAGTATCAATGTAAAATGTTGCAAAAACGCGTAAATATTATATATTTGGGAAATTCCGTTGCGTGCGATGCGTAAATGATTAAAGTTGCACAAAAATCATTTATGACGGCATTGTTTAATCAAAGTCCGCAACACTTCGATCAACAATTCTATAGATTATGGGACAGCGCGTAAAATTCGTTTCGGTAAATATAGCCCCACTTGAGGCGTGAGATCTTATTTTAAATTAGTTCGGTTAATACAGAACAAAGTTATTCGCTGGCCAATGACTGGTAAAAATATTTTATTTTGTGGATTATAAGGTTGATTTCACATTTTCCTCTTTTCACCTTTATCATTTTTGTTCCATCAGATATAATTTATAAAAGGAACAAGAGTTCGTTTTATAAGATCGTATGTGCGAAATAACATTTTCTTATTTGTAACTTAATCCTTTGTGAGACAGTCGTTATTAGGTTCAAACTAAACTGATTTAAAAATTGATCTTTGTTCATTGGGAATCGAATGTAGCTGCATAAGTTTTTAACTTAGATTTTGTATGCAACCCGTTATCTATAAAATCGTTGATCGAAGAGTTTGACTCACTATAACCTTTTTCCTCAAATTAACGCGGGTGAAAACACAGGTGACCTTTAGTTGTGACATAACTGCAATAGTTAGATGTATTATGATATCCGTTTTTTTAGATATTTATGTCTTCCATGAAACTTTAGTAAATCACTTTGCTCTATTATCAATGACTTCCGCAGCTTATACGATAGACATTTATTTTTTGATATTTTTTTTTTACACCCTGGGATACATTATCAATCGTATTTTTCATACGGGACCCTAACTTTATAAAAAATCTCTATAGCTTATGTTCATTAGAGATAATGTAGAATTCTAAATGTGTAAGAATTTTCCAAATCGATCCAGTAGTTTCGGAGCCTATTCAATACAAAGAAACAAACAATCAAATCTTTCCTCTTTATAATATTAGTATAGATAATACTATTATTTTTTAATAATTTAAATACCGAAGATACTGACATAAATATCAACTTTTAGGGATTCCAGGTGAAGCTATACAGGGCTCACATTTTATATCTTAGTGGTGAAACCGAAATTATTATAAAATTCAACATGCTAAAGTTATTTTACAGAAATTTCAATTAAATTTAATTTTAAATTATATTTTTAGGTTTAATTTACCATAACAATGAAAAAAAGTAGATAAAATAATGTCTAATGCTTTAATCGTGTTTCAATGATTTTTAGCCTATCCGCTTTCAAAAGCCAATTACAACAAAAATAGGCTGATTAAGTACATGTTTTTTTTTATGATTTTTGGTAGTTTAGAAGCATGCGGAGTTTTTAATTTTAGCGAGAACCTATGGAAACTCCTTTTTTTACTTCTAAATTGAAGTTGAATGTCTGAGTAAATCCTACTAAAAACTAAAGATCCAACTTTTAAGCCTATTTTGAGTAACTTTAAGTAATTGCAGGAAGTTGAGTTATTTTTTTATTAAAACAACATTCAAGACAATGATGTCACAAAAAAAAGACTGCAAAATACCTACTACGAAAAAAGATAACAATTTTTGAAACCTCACTGGCAGAAATCATTAAAAATACACAAATAACAATATATCTCGAAAACTCAGAAAAATCGTGGTACATACATCATGGGGTATTTTCGGATACCCCCAGGTGCGAGGAATATAAAAAAAAATGTTGACGTCACTAGTTGGACCACCCTGTATATGTCTAAAGTAGTTTCTGAAACTTCACTAGCTTATTCGTGTTTCTATTTAGGATTTAAAAAGGCAATCTCAGCTATCGCTTTGTAGCGCTTAATGTATATTCCGATATCTTCATGACAACAAACACATTGTCATAAAACACTCTATCTACACTTCGTGGTATGTGTTCATGAAATTTCATGCTAACCACATGCATTCTCAGGAGATACGTACGTACGAGTACGTTGTTAATCACCGGGCGTTGTAATACCCCAGTATATCATTGTAGTGGTATCTCAATCAATATCAGGACATGTTGTCATGTTGGCCAGGACACCGATTATGGGAACTGTTAACGACCTCGGATACACTGCGAACACAATGCAACAGAACAGAATAGAATCGGAATAGGTTTTCTGTGAAAGTTATAATAGCCATGTTTTGTTTAAAGGGTGGCAAACAAGCTATTTTATAGCCCGTAGACGCTTGCGATACAAAAAATATCACTCGCGCAATAGGTAGGCGGTAGGCAATGGCCTACCCTGACCCAATCCCCTACCCCGTGGAGCCCTGAAACCTTACTCACCGACGGGAATACAACACCACCAAAATAGTTTTATTTTACTGCCCTCCGTGCGTCAGAAAGCACGTTAAGCTGTTGGTTCCGGCTGCATTTGCAGTCGTTAGCACCCACCCACCAATCCGCACTGGGCCCACGTGGTGCGTCATGACCCAATCGCCCTATTTCATCCATAAGTAAGGCCAGTACCCAGCAGTGGGGACATGAATTCTTTGATGATGATGAACATTTTGTTGCGTAGTTTAGGACCTGTTGTACCGAATATAGCATTTTTTTGGTTGAACGCGGAAATGTCAGGAACTGGTACGATTTGAGACAAATCTTATTGTGTTGGATAGTGCATTTATCGAGAACGGCTAATAGGCTCCATAACATCACACTGCGACCGATAGGAGCGGATCATCGATAAAATAAAATGTTGCAAACGGGTAAAAATATTCCATTTGTGAGATTCCGTTGCGTGCGTAAATGATTAAAGTTACTCAAAAATCATGTATGGCGGAATTGTTCCCCTTTAAAAGTTCTATAAAAAAGTGAGCGACAGCATATGCCCATCTTTTAAGTTCGGCTCACTATAACCTTTTCCTCGAATTAACGCGGTTGAAACCGCTGGAAACCTTTAGTTATGACATAACTGTAATAGTTAGATGTACGTGGGACACTCAGAAAGTTTTGAGAAACTAATAAAGTAACATCTACGGAAAAAAAAATTATTAAATCTTTTCAAATAACTCTCCACCAGCCTCTATACAAAGTTTCATGCGTCTGAACCAATTCTCAAAACATTTTTTCCAGTCCTCCGTTGACACCTCTTCCACGGCCTTCTCAAACGCTGCTAGCGCTTCTTCCGGCGATGAAAACTGTATGTATCCCTTTGAGCTGATTTTTATATTAGGGAATAAAAAAAAGTCACACGGAGCCAAATCGGGACTGTAAGGAGAGTGTCCCAAGACTCTGACTGGTTTGGAGTCGTGGTGAAGAAGGACCCCGCGGAGCCCGGTGTTAGGTCGCTTGTTGCTCATTGCAGAAAAAACTTCTGGCAGGCATTTTGTGCTATACCGTTCGGCGTTGATGCTGCTTTGGTCTTGAAGTGGAATTGAAATTAGGTACCCCGTCAAAGTAAAGAAAGCTATCAAAATTTTCCCTGCGCTCCTCGATCACTTCATTTTCGTAGGGGTTGGTTCATTTTGAAACAGCCAAATTGTTGATGACGCTTTGTTTCTGGATCATATTGATAAATCCAAGATTCGTCACCTGTCATAATATCGTAAACGCGCCGTGATGAGCCTGCAATAAAATTTTGAATCATATCACTGCACCAATCCACACGGGACTGCTTCTGAGCTTCGGTGAGGTTGTGCGGCACCCAGCAGGAAACTATCCTCCTTACGCAAAGGTGCTCGTGCAAAATCTTGTGAACACTTCCTGAACCAATCTGCAGAGTATGCTAAATCTCTTCGTACGTAATTCGTCTGTTTTCTTAATTTTTTTTTTACCAGCACACTTTCTTCTTTGGCAGCCGTCGTAGGACGACCACCCCTTTGTTCATCCCCCAAAGTAAGACGACCGCTTTTGAACTTGCTACACCAGCGGTAGATGGTTGCTTTTGAAGGTCCTTCATCCATTAAAGCGGTTCAAAAAGATCAAATGACTCATCAGGTTTTTAGCTACATTTAAAATCGTAAAAAATCATAGTACGAAAATGTTCTCGATGCAGATCCATTTTTAATAAGACAAGAAAAATTTCATTAGCTCTCGAAAAAATGCAGAGGGAAATTTGAAAATCGAAAAGTAGTATTTTTGCTTCTAAATAATCGAATTTTGCAAAATTACAAGTGGCCAGTGTCTCATACATAAAAACTTTTTTTCGCAAAACTTTCTGAGTATGGTATCACGGATTTTGTTTTTTGTAGATATTGATGTCATGTATAAAACTTTAGTGCATCACTTTGCTCTACTCGACCTCTGCAGCGTAGGCGATATAAGGTTATTTATTTTGGTATTTCAGACTCTGGGTTATGTTATCGAAGTTTGCATACGAAATCCTAACTTTTTTGAAAATACTCTATAGCCTTTGTTCATCCCTGATGAATAATGCAGGATTCTAAACGTGAATTTTATTTTCAAATCGGTCCAGTAGTTTCGGAGCCTATTCAATACAAACAAACAAGCAATGAAATCTTTCTTCTTTATTATATTATTATAGATATGTTACTTAATGATGCATGTAATCTACTTTTTCCAATTAACAGTTAAGCAGTACGTGGTCCGCGGGAGTCTTTACATAAATTTATGATTTTAATGTTTTATTTGTTTTAATTAAATATCACAACAATAAGAAAATTTCATTATGTTAATCTACCTTTTCAAATTTATAGTTATTAATCAACTATAAGTTTAGTGGTCCGTGAGAGCCTTACTTAATTTTATGATTCTAATGTTTCATATGTTTTCATTAAATATCACAATAATAAGAAAAACATAATTTTAATTTGTGAAATTTTGTCTGTTTGAAATACATACCAACGTGTATTATACGAAATATCTACGAAAATCCTAATATTAACTGAGGTAAAGAGAATGCGCTTCTTCCACAGCGCCTGGAATCATGCCAACTTAAGCAGAAAAATAACTCGAACCCTAGAAGTCTACATTTTTATCGACTACCAATATAACTAGAAGTATACAAGTTATTGCTTCGATGATAAAGCCTTCGAAAGCTTATACAAGTTTTATTCAATTACTATAGGGAATATAAAATTATTTATTTTTCAATTAATAATAGTTGATCAATAAGCTATAAATGTTTAAATCAATCGAAATTAATTAACTGTTAAGTTTGATTCAAATTAGTGCTGTCACTTTCTTTGCAATGACATTAACGTGACTTTAGATGACATTTAATTTATTGCGCGTCTCTGAAGCGGCCGTAGTAAGTGTCTCAACACTTTTAGGTCCGTATTTTTTTTTAATTTTTTTTCCACAAAGAAAAACACTTAATATCTATATTTCTGCCAAACTACAAGCAACTACAAGCTACAAGCGATTTTTTAAGGTCAATAAATAGGGCGGCCCGTCTAATGGTAAGCGGCCAACCTATAAACGCTTGCTCTACTACAAATATCATCCGCACCAAACCGCTACCCTAACTCAATTCCCTACCCCGTGGAGCCCTGGAACCTTTTTCACCGAAAGAAACACAAAATCAACAAAAGGTAGTGTTATTTTACTGTGATCTGCGACTGTAAGATGGAGGTTACTTCCCCAGACTGGCGCTCCAATTCGAGCGGGAAATCCACTATGTTTTACCTCTCTTAATTTTGTTTTCGATTTGCAATTTTCTTTTTAATTTTGAATCAACATATTAATGTCCCCACTGCTGGGGCACAGGCCTTCCCTAGGGATGGAATAGGGAGATTGGACCATGACCCACCACGCGGGCCTAGTGCGGATTGGCGGATGCTAACGACTGCAGATGCAGCCGGGACCAACGGCTTAACGTGCCTTCCGAAGCACGGAGGAACTCGAGATGGAAGATTTTTGGTCATCCATCCTATGACCGACCATTGCGAAAGTTGCTTAACTTCAACAATCACAGCCGAACGCGCTAACCACCTGCGCTATCGGGCTCCAAAAACACATATATCATAAGAATATTATATAAATAAGTTTTGTGCAAAGATACAAAAAGACTGTACTACCAAGGGGACACATTAGACGGTAGGCATGTGACTCAGCACAATATTAACGTCGTGGGCAGCCTCGCGGCCGAGGTCGCCTGTTTGGTATTCCTTACGACGCCCTTGCCAGCGTCTCTCCCAGTCCAGTATTAGATGTTATACTACCAGACAGACATTGTACTTAAAAGTCTGTGCTCAGGACAAATACTCGTACAAGTAAGCACATTGTTAAAAGTATGGTGTTAACTTAATAATTTTTGTCGTATTTGATATTATCTTGTAGTTTTTAGTGTCACATTTTTACAAGGAGCAATGTATTCTGGAACTTTGTACAGTTACTAATATTATTATCAGAACAAATATTTACAAAGACAGGCAGTGCGTATGTATTATCAATAACATCTATAAATCTTTCCAGTGGTTATAATACAAAAACAATTATAATGCAATATGTCTCTCTAAGATAAAAGCTAACAAAACACTGGCTCAGTCATGTTAGTCGGATTCGCACATATCGGGTTCTGTATCCTTATATAACTTTTTGAAATACAGATATTGATTGATTGAGAAAAAAAAAATGTTTGTTACTTCAATTGGTTTTCATTATTTGTTGCTGTAGCCGATATTATAACTACTCATTAAGTGAAAATTTGAACTGACTTCCTTTTTTAACATTTTCTTAAGATTACGGAGTCGGTTTAGCACCAAATATTCTTTGCACCATGAGATCAAATTTAACTGAACTAAATAATTACAATAAACCTACAACTAAAACTCAGAAACGCCACCTCTGACATTTGGTTCGGTCTGAACCATAATATTAAAGCCCAAATTCAGAACTCCGAGCGCTTTCAGATCGAGCTCCAGAACCGCTTCGAGTACCTTGAGAACAGCATAGACGTGGACGATCTGAACGACCTGGTGGTGGATACTGTCCGTACGGTAGGGTCTAAACACTTTAAAACCCTCCGTACCAAATTAAAGAAACTCTCCGCATACACACTCGAACGCATGGATAAGAGACATGAAATGAGACTACAGGACTCAGCGGATGCCCTTCGTTATAGACAGCTTAATAGACAGATCTCGAAGTCGTTGACGAGCGACCTTCGCCACTTTAATATCGAGCGTATTAAAGAAGCCATAGAGCGGAACAAAGGCTCCAAAGTGTTCGCTAGAGATCTGTCTATTGGGCAAAGTCAACTGACGAGGCTGAAAACTGAGGACGGTAGTATCATTTCATCGACTCCTGAAATCCTGAGGGAGATTGAGAGTTTTTATAGGCAGTTATATTCCAGCAGAACACCAGGCAAAAGCAGAGCTCGAGATCCTAGAGCCAAGCTTACCCGACATTATATCGAGGATATCCCGGACGTCAGCCTGTACGAGATTAGAATTGCCCTCAAACAGCTTAAAAACAACAAGGTAGCGGGGGATGACGGAATCACAACAGAGCTTCTGAGAGCGGGCGGTACGCCGGTACTTAAAGTCCTCCAGAAGCTCTTCAACTCCATCATCCACCAGGGCAAAACGCCGAAGGCATGGAGCAGAAGCGGGGTGATTTTGATCCTCAAAAAGGGCGATAAGACCCTACTGAAGAACTACAGACCCATCTCGCTTCTGAGCCATATCTACAAGCTGTTTTCGAGGGTCATTACGAATCGTCTCGCTCGCAGGCTCGACGACTTCCAGCCTCCCGAACAAGCCGGTTTCGGAAAAGGCTTTAGTACCATAGACCACATCCATACGCTGCGGCAGATTATACAGAAGACCGAAGAGTATAATCAGCCACTTTGCTTAGCGTTTGTGGACTATGAGAAGGCCTTTGATTCGATCGAGACCTGGGCGGTGCTGCAGTCTCTCAGAGGTGCCAAGTGGACTACAGGTATATCGAAGTGTTAAAGTACCTATACCAAAACGCCACTATGTCGGTCCGAGTACAGAATCAGAGCTCAAATCCTATCCAACTACAGCGAGGGGTGAGACAGGGAGACGTTATATCTCCGAAACTGTTCACTGCTGCGATGGAGGATATTTTTAAGCTTCTGGACTGGAAAGGATTCGGCATTAACATCAACGGCGAGTACCTGACACACCTTCGATTTGCCGATGACGTAGTCCTAATGGCGGAGACCTTGGAAGACCTGAACACCATGCTCGAGCATCTCAGTGACGCATCCCAGCGAGTGGGTCTTAAGATGAACATGGACAAGACGAAAATCATGTCAATCATGAAAATCCGCCCATGTTGCACCCGCTCCAGTTAATGTTGGGAACGTTACACTTGAAGTTGATGACCACTACGTTTACCTAGGACACACGATCCAGTTAGGTAAGTCCAACTTCGAGAAAGAGATCTCTCGTCGAATCCAACTCGGATGGGCAGCGTTCGGGAAGCTGCGGAACATCTTCGCGTCCAAAATACCTCAGTGCCTTAAGACGAAAGTCTTTAACCAGTGTTGTTGCCAGTGATGACCTATGGCAGTGAGGCGTGGTCGTTTACTATGGATCTCATAGGATGGCTCAAGGTCGACCAGCGGGCAATGGAGAGAGCTATGCTTGGTGTTTCCCTACGTGATCGAGTCAGAAATGACGAGATCCGTAGGAGAACTAAAGTCACCGACATAGCTCGAAGAATAGCCCAGCTGAAGTGGCAGTGGGCGGGACACATAGCGAGGAGAACCGATGGCCGTTGGGGCGGGAAGGTTCTCGAATGGCGACCGCGTGCCGGACGACGCTCAGTGGGAAGACCCGCTACAAGGTGGACCGACGATCTGGTGAAGGTCGCGGGAAAACGCTGGATGCGGGCAGCGCAGGACCGATCGTTGTGGAGATCCTTGGGGGAGGCCTATGTCCAGCAGTGGGCGTGATGATGATGATGAACCATAAAGTTATATCATGGTCTAAACTGCTATTTCAAAAGTATAGTGAAGGGTTGTCCACTTACCCGCCCTTATATATATATATTTAATTATGTAGTTGAAATTAAGTTATAAAGTAGTTGCTGTCCTATTCTTTGAATGTCATATTTTCTATCACTCCAGTCCAGCTACGAATGATGTATTAAATATCCAAGGATATGGTAATTTACGGAATAATATCCGTCTTTAAAATTGCTTTGCAGGGTTGTCAATTTGTAAACCAAACACCCACCAAATCTTTTTTGTGGTTTCGAGAAATTTAAAATTACAGCAAAAAATACACAGATAAAACTTCGATATATTATATATACAGGGCGTCCCACGGGTTTCTCACACGTAGGGAAAGTATGTTAAATAATTTAAATATTGAAGATGCGATATTTTACTGAAAGAAGACATCATTTTATTTTTAATAATAACTAGAACTGCATTCAGTTTTGAAAAATCGCCTGCAAGACCAAAAAGAATCATTTTTTCCTAAATGTTTTTTGGGAAAAAGTGATCCTCATGATTTACCCTTTCGCCAGTTATCATAAAATATATGTGTTTTTTTTGTTTCACATTTCACGAGTTTGATTCCCGGTTTTGGGAAGCGATTTTTTGAAAACTGTGAATGCAGTTTTACTTGTTATTAAAAATAAAATTATTCCTTCTTTCAGTAAAATATTCTGTCTTCAATATTTAATATACCCTCCATGTGACAAACCCGTGGGACGCCCTGTATATTGAGTGTTTTCATTAATGAACTCTTATTACCTGAGGGGGTTTTTTTAATACTGATCCCTCAAAACTAGAATTTAGAAATACGTATATTTTAAAATAGAAATATTATAAAATACCATGTTTGTAATTATAGTTGTGCAGTCTCATTCATTTTTCCGGCATGGTGAAGCTGTTATATTCAGCTCTGTATAGCGCGTCTATGCTATGAATTTGTCCATGGCCACATTTGTGTGGTCGCCGAGTACTATATCAAAATTATTTTTTCGATTCTTCTTTTAATGAGAAACACCTGTTTCGTATTGCTGTTTATAATGTATAATTTATTTTCACAAATATCAAAGTACATTTAGAAAAAGACTAATACCTACTCAAATTCATGAAATTTCTTTTAAAGTTCTTTATACTAATCCAGGTAAAATATTCACATACATACTATACATACATATTGTTACTAACGGCACACAGTGAGTAATAAAATAAAATACTATTTAGTTAAAAAGCAATAATTATATAATAACAGTCACAGATCACAGAACAAACAGGCAAAACAAGACGACACATTCACAAAAAGTCGAACAATAATAATAATAAAAGAAATTGACAATTATAAAAATTAAAATAAATTATGGCGGTTGGCCGGTAGCCAGTTTCTGTCGCCAAAACATATTATTTGTATGAATTAATTTGATATAAAAATTATTAATTTTTGAAAGTCGTAGATCTGTCGTCAATCAAGAACATGCTACACGAATCTGTCTAAACACATTTAATGTACAGACTTGCCTTTACGGCCGCGGAATGTACGATGAAAAGATTGCACGATTCAATAGATTCAATAGAACAGATCCCTAAGTCCCAAATTAAATCATGAAACATCTTTGCACCTGGCGGACCGGCGGGCCGGGGTGCCGCGGGGGGGTTCAGACTGACGATTTGTTTTCATTATTTCCCTGATTCTAGCCAGAAGCAACATTGCTCGTTATTTGTTCTTCATAAGAACACGTAATGATGGGTTGCGTACACCGAATACGGTTTTAAAGAGTTCTAGAGTTATTTTTGAAGTGAAAACTTCTTTAGCGGTGTTGTACACTTTTTTTTGTATGGGTAACAAATGTTAAACTCGCGCCAGGTTAAACACGTGGGCTGATCGCATCATGACACACAATAAAATTGGAAAGGTTGTTGACTTTCAATATATTGGATGAAACATAGTAATATTTTATTTTATCGTATTATAATAATAAGTTTCTATCTAGGACGTCCACGTGGCAGCTTTATTGCGAAGAAAATGCATTTTTTACAATAAATGTCGCTAGGTGCGCTTAAATGTGATTCATGTAAGTTGATTTCCTTGCAATAGATGTAGCTAAGTGCGCTTAAACGTGATTCATGTAAGTTGATTTTTCTGAGAGATGAACTTTTTTAATGTAATATAAATTGTCATGTTTGTGTACGATAGCGCAATAAATAAATATTGTATTAATAAGTATGTAATAATATATACATACATGCTTTTATACTGATAATTAAAGCAATTCGTGCAAAATTATTCCCTAACCATTCCAAAATATCAAAAATGCACAACGGTAATATTCAAGTTTTCACTTCTGCCGGCAATCCCGGAGTGCAACCCGTCATTTTTTTTATGTTACAAGGGTGGCAAACAAGCTTGTGACCATGGCATATAGATGCTTCTGTTACTAAAACTATTACGCGCCGTTGCCTATTCTAGCCCATCCCTAACCTCGTGGACATTTGCGCGACATAAGAATTAACGCAGTTGCGTTGTTGCACATAAAAACCGCCTTTTTCCAAAAAGCGGACTAAAGTTAATCATAGTTTAAACCTGATGCTATCTCTGTCTTATTTTTAGCAAACTAAAGTGATAGTATCAGTTTTAAACCATGTTTAATTTAATTTTAGTTAACGTTTTGTAATAAGGCGGTTTCTGTCTTAGCATTTTAATTCGTTCGTTTAAAATGTAGATAATAATACTCAAATAAGTATTTTAAGTTTGGTTAGCAATACATATATTAGCTCAGTTTTTTTCTATTTATTTTATACGTTATGTCGACGATAAAATAAATACTAAGCACGCCCCTTAAATACTGAAGTAAACAAAATAATTGTGTTTGACGTTCGATAACTGTATATCAGATTGGGAGCGACCGCGATGCAGTAAGTTAAGTGTTAAGGATTTAGACGGTCCGCAAAGGGACCACTATCTTCATCCATCGGATGCGAGAAAAAAGTTGTGGCTTAGCGGACAAATTCTCTTCGATTCGGTCACGTAACGGCCAAATGAGCCTCTTAGCAGATTTGGAAGGCGTGTGTTTAGGTACCGCGGTTTATTGAAAGGGATTGAAGGGAGACCGCCGTGTGTACACGGCTTTGTGGCCAATAATCTGCTCAACACTGAGGTAGGAATATTAACAACTCTCGGTTGTCTGATTTCTTAACATAACAAATATGTTTTGATAAATATGAATTTAGAATATGAATTCTAAATCTATTTTCTGTTTTTATTACAAAATATATAGATATTTTATCGGCATTATAGCAATACTAAGGTAACGTTGTTTCATCGATAGTATCTTTTACTATAGTTAAATCCTATAGAAACAAAAGGTAAATTTAAAAAAAACAAAAAACCCGACTGCTTAAATTTTTACTTCAAATAAAAACTGAAATGAAAAAAAACAAGTCCACTAGTCTAATAAGTCTGTAAGTAAGGAACAAAGCTACTTTAACAGTCGGGACCCATTAGATATTCAAGAATGGATATACATGATGGAGTAAGTTCAATAATGTAAGGTAGTAAGCTAGTGTGGAGATATAATAAGCATTTACGAAAAAAAGTAAACCTTAAAGGCCTAGTCACGGTAATATTATCTATACAGTATTGTACCCTGTCCTTGAAATAACTGTCTACGGCCGAGCGGTGCGTAAACACGCGGTAGGGCAGCTCGCCTACAGTATTTTAATTTCATCTACATAATTGAGTTTCTGTCTAGTTTTGTGATTGTAAATATTTAATTTGATATCTTAAAAGAAAATTGTTGTGAATGAATTAGAAAGTGTTCAATAAAATACATGATATTTTAAAGTAATATTTAATAAAAAAATTACGCCTCGACTGAGACGTACGAAAAAATTTAATTGTATAATAAATACGCATTCGCATAAAAAGTTTAATTAAAAATACTTACCAATGTTTCCCACATTGGCAAGGAGCAGAAAAGGGAATATCTTTAACTTGGTTACAAATTGTTAAGTTTTTGGAGTTTGCTCCTTAAGAATTGATTTTCATAATAAGGCCCCCGGTATGAAAAAAATATGAGGAGTAAAAGTTTTTGTGCGCAACCTCATCTGCGCACCTTTCACTTTTCAGTTTTGTGTGTGTATACTTGTGTGTAGCCAGTGTCAATCAACCACGACAGTAAAGAAGTATAGTTATATTTCAACGATAAAATCGACTGAATTGATATCTATTGAAAAGAATCGATCGATAAAATAAAATCGTGAATTCTATAATAAATGATTAGCGGACATTTGACGTCAAACAATATTTCTTGAGAACGGTTTAGTCCTTTTTCTCTCTTGTTCTCTTTTGAGCAAATGAAAGTGTCTCTATCGTTTTTTCACAATGAATGAGAACTTCAAAACCGTTTTTCTCATAAATAAATAAAAATTTTCAAAAAACAACGCTTCGGACGTCGGTAGATAATTCTATTATTTACGGACGTACGAAGCGATTTTTTGAAAATTTCCACTTATTTATAAGCAAAACCCTTTCAAATTTACCCATCAACAGCTCTCAAATTGATAAATTATAGTAAAAAAGTTATTTTAAAAATTTACATGTTGCAATTTTAAAAAGCTATGAATGTGAATTTAAATAAAAAAATACTTTTTTCATATTATCTAATTTATTTATTATAAAAATTTTGAAAATTATCACGCCTTGATGTAATTTTTTTTAATACGCTTTTATTAGCTTTTGGTGTATCTCTACTTGTAACCGATTTCTTCAGACTTGATTTTGTTTTGTGTCTGTTCAAAGACAATCGTTTTTGGAGTATAAACTCCGGTCGTGCGTTGGAGCTGACCACACACATTTTTTTTATTAGGTGCGTTATTGAAGAGTTAATCAACCAAAAACAGTATCGACTGCAATAGTCGATTCGTCTTTGCCATATTAATAGTCGTCTTTGCCATATTAAATTATGTAGGTATCTTCTTAATCCCTTCGGACCCAGCGTCCATTTCAATGGACACGATGTATTATTGCATGGAATATAAAACGGGATAATAAAAATGCTAGTGTAAATATTTGACTGTACCGGCGACTTGCCTAGAAACGTTACAAGAAACAAAACACAATCGGATTATTTGTGGGTAGGGAGAAATCATTAGTCAAGTGTTGACGTTCGCCTTGGATACGCACAAAGCAAGTAAGTCTTTAGTTTTATTTTATTTACTCTATAACGACTTGATCGATTTTTTAGATATTTTTAATTCTGTGTAGTGATAATATTTGCTAAGATGTTCATTTACAAAAAATACAAACTAGTTGGTTGTTGTCATAAAATATTGCAGATGAAGCTATGTCCATTTCAGTGGACATAGGGTCACAATCGTTGTAGAACGTTCATATTTACCATAAGATTTTGTACTGAAATATACATGCCATTTTTATTCCTTTTTAGGTTTTGATCTATCCAAAAGCCAAGATGTGAATAATTTACTCAATTTAGACAAATTAAATTAAAAAATTAGAAAATGTAACAATATCGGATCTCGACGAAGAAAGTGACGATGAAATTGTACACGTAATACCAGATCAAAATGTACGTGTGGGTAGGCTACCAAGCTAAAGAGTAATAGCTGATGACTCTGAAGAGAAAGAAGATATGGTAGAGGAAGAAGACTTAGAGGAGGAAGAACCAAGACCGCGATCAATTAGTTAGCCGAAAAATGAAATAATTTGGAGAAAACATTTACAGCTAGAATCACCACAATTCATTTGATCAGCTCTAGCACCTTCTGAAATAGATTCACCTCGCACTCCCATCGATTATTTTTCTAAATATACAACAGAGTCCTTAATTGAAGATTTTACATTCAATACAAATTTGTATGTGGTGCGAAATGAATTCCGTTATTTCAAGCCATGTAATTCAACAGAAATGAAAATATTTTTGGGTCTTCATATCATAATGGGTATTGGAATTCTAGTTAAGATATGAAAATATTCTAAGAGAATATGGCTAGAGATAGATTTCTTCAGATGAGAAACAATTTGCATGTAATTGATAACAATTCTATTCCACAAAATAATACTGACCGTTTTATCAAAGTTCGTCCTTTATATGATTCAGTTAGAAAACGATGTCTAGAACTGAAGTTCGAGCAAATATTGAGCGTTCATGAACAGATTGTACCTTTCTGAGGAAAACTTGAAGTCAAACAATATGTCAAAGGAAAGCCATGGGGTGTAAATATAGATTTTATCATTTATCAAGGCGCAACTACAAATCTAGACAAAAATGACGTTTTGAAATATGGCACATCTGCTGCTTATGTAAATGCCTTGTCAAAAATAATAAAAAGGTCTAGTCATTACCTCTTTTTTTAAAAAATATTTTTCCAATTACGTTTTGCTGAAGGATCTTCGCGAGAGAGAAATTTATGCAGAAGAAACGATCAGAATAAATCGTTTTGGAAAACCGCCACTCATAACCGATAAGGAAGGATCAAAAAAAGATAGGGGATATACTGATCAAGTCACGAATAATACCAAGAATGTGGTTGTTATCAAATGGATGGACAACAAAGGTGTAGTACTTGCTTCAAATTTTGTTGGAACAGGAAACCAAGATGAAGTGCGACGATGGAATAAAGTAGCTAAAAAATACGTTACTATACCGCGTCCTGAACTTATGCAATTATATAACAATGGTATGGGTGGTGTAGATAAAACTGATCATCTGATCAGTTTGTATCGTATCTTTATTCGATCCAAAAAATGGGCATTGCGTATGATATTTCACGCCATTGACCTAGCACTAACCAATAGCTGGCTAGAATACCAAGAAGACTGCAAAACCTGTAATATACCAAGTACAGACGTTTTAGATCTGTTGCACTTTCAGCAGCGTGTTGCAGAGGCTCTCATAAAAATGGGGCATCCAATTCCTTCCAGAAAAAAAGGACGGCCTGTATCTGATGGTAGCAGTCCAGTAAATTTACCAGTTACACCAAAACGACATCGTTTCAGAACTGAAATAAGACCAACTAGTGAAATCCAGTATGACACTGTCGACCATCTGCCAGAATACAAAATAAACAAAAAAATGTTTAAAAAAAATACAAAAATTTCTTTATTCCAAATATTTTTTGTTTGTACAAAATTAGAACTATACGATACGATACGATCAAAAGAAAGAAGCTACAAGATGTAAAAATCCAGGATGTAAAGGAAAGACACCTGTTTACTGCCTGAAATGTGAAATACATCTATGTTTTACTATTGAGCGAAATTGCTTTCGAATATTAGCTATATTACTGTTAAGTCTTATTAAAATGCTTTTAGTATTTTTTGAATGAAAGACAAACAAAGATCCATACAAACGTTAGATTGAAATTAAAAGCGTAAGTGGTTAATATACAAATTTAAATCGTTGTAGATCCTAAACAGTCATATAAAATGAAAAATGGTGTGAGGAAAACAAACATGATTTTCGATTATCTAGACAATAATGACATATTTCTTCAACTATTTTTTATCTCATCATGGCGCCTAATTGTTCCCTTATTGAATTTCGATTACTATCATATCTTTAGTAGCACTTCCATGATTACGATAAATTGATTGACATAAGAATCATCAAACTCAGTCCACGCGTTTGGTCTTTAATTTGTCACAAAAGAATATTCATACATATATTGTAGACTGTTAATACCTGTCTGCACGTCGTGCTTCGCGCTATTACATTGCGCAAGCGGGTGAAAAATAACTATTAGTCAAAATTTTACACTTTTACTATGATTTGACATTGCATTAACTATAGTGGAATTTTACTATCGATGAAATAACGCGAGCTTAGACTTGTATTTTCATTACTCAATTCAATTTTTTATTTGTGTAGGTCGTGTTGTCTGTCCTTAAATAAATAAATAATTTAGTTGAAGAAATAATAACTTTTTTTTATTACAAACTAAATACAAAAAAAACTAAAGCCTCAATATGAAAAATATAAGACAAACCAAAGTTTAGATATTATTTGCACGATATTTGACGTAATTACAAAGCCCAGCTGATACCACCCCGTCGACACGTGCTACGAGGCTACGAGACTACGCGCTTCAAGCATCTACCATGTTGACGTAGTAATATAGTGGTAACAATTGAATATCTTTATGTTTTTATTTTTTTAAGCATTTAACTGCTAGATGTTTAAATCTAAAGAAAAGTTTACTAGCAAGGCAGCGCCATCTCTTCGCATTGTAGGTAGCCTGCGAAGAGACGGCGCTGCCTTGCAACCTAAGGCTAGAGAAAATTCGACACGGCCGTCAGGGCCGTGGTAGCATAATGATCAGTGCATTGCCCGGATAGCGAAGGGTGCGGGTTCGAGTCGCGTCTGCTGCCTAGTCCGAGTGCAATTTTTTCTGGTAAACTTTTCTTTAGATTTAAGTTGAAAATCTTGTTTCTTGGTCGTGTTTTGAATGCTTTATTAACCCACATACTCCTGAAACAGTTTATTGTGTCTGGTTTTGATTATTTTTATATGAGGCTTACAATCTGTCTAAAAACCTGGGAATTTTTTGGAAAAAAAATCCTCATGGAAATCCGGAAAAACAGTGTTTTTGGAACGAAAGTTCCTTATGGCAGGCTTGGAGGATAGGGATTTTGCTGCGCGGCCGAACTGAAAAAAATGTGATAGTAAAACC
Organism: Chilo suppressalis; assembly: GCA_902850365.2. NCBI lineage: Eukaryota > Metazoa > Arthropoda > Insecta > Lepidoptera > Crambidae > Chilo > Chilo suppressalis. The sequence continues at coordinate 18,532,278 of OU963897.1, read as the reverse complement.
GTAAGAAAAAATGCGTGGAATAAAACCGTTAAATGAGACTTGAATATTAAGTACCAGGATATCATAACCATAAAGGTGGTACAAGAGTAAGTTGTAGGTGACGGAGTACGATGTTCGCTATTCAGTAGTCTATACTTGCAGGTTTAGTACCAGGATATCAAAATCATATGGTGGTGGTTGTGAGGTCTTTCTAGAGCGAGGGAGACGACCAGGCAGCTTTCCAGCTCACAGCGAATAATGTAGTGGATTATATTTATAAGGCTTAGTACCAGGACAACATAATCTTAAAGGCGTTGTAATAATAGTATGAATCGTACCGTGTATGATGTGCTATGATTATGATGATATGATGGTGTGTCCATGCGTGGAATTTTTATTTTGTTAGAAACTTTTTCGAAAACCTATTTAAAAATCGAATACACTTCGAAGTTCGAACGTCCGCTCATTCACCTAGGCTACGCAGCTGGTTGCGACACGGGCGCACCGCGGCCGAATTCCGTAGGACTGATAATGTATACCTAGTGTGAGCTTATGCGATCCTGGTATTTCGAATACTCATTACTTCGTTAATCAATTGAGTCCGTTTTGTTGCTTAATTTACTGATAAATAAATGGATTTAAACACTCTCAAACAATTACAAAGAAAAGTTTCAATTTAATTTAGGTAACATTATTTAAGAATGTAAACGTACAAACCGCCACGTGAGGAAATAAAATAAAATTAACTACAATATGTCACGTGGTTCAAATCCTTTCTGCAAACTAAATTGTTATTGGTATAGGATCAAATTATGAATCTTTTTCGGTTTTCCTCTCCCCTTATAATTCTTCTTCTTTCAATTTAATAAATGGCTTGTTTGCGTTTTTCGCAGTTGGAAATGAGATATTAAGTCTCATATCGAAGAAAAGTGTCATTCTTTAGATTCGAAAGAGAAAGAACTTCGTTCCTACCTGGTGTCCCACGACACCACATCATTTTTTTTTATATAAATCAGTAGTAGAATGCACTACTATTAGGTATGCATGTAAACAGAAAACAATTTCACTACAATCCTGTATTGTAATGACCTTTATGATAAAACTAAATGAATAAATGCCTATTTCACATGGAAGTAGGTATAATACATTGGAAACGGTTCTTAGAATGAAGCTTAAGGATAAAATTATTATCTTTTTACACGACTGCCGAAAGAAGTGTAATGTTTATTTTCAGATTTCCTGGTATGTTTTAACAAAAACAAGTTGACTTGTTTGTGGCAAATGAGCAGGGTAACTGTCCTTCTCTGTATTTTACAATGTGGTAGATACGGTCAAAACACTCTGTTCTCAAATAAAATGAACAAATAAAATTACAGTGCCCACATTTTTTAGGTTTTTTTTAATATATGTTGTTTTAAAACGACTATAGTATAAAGTGGGTAAAAGAACATTAGCTTTTGTTAAACGACAGTATATATACTGAAATTGTAAAGCTGAAGAGTTTATTTGTTTGATTGTTTATTTGGTTGAAAGCGCTTATCTCAGACACTACTAGTTCGATTTGTTTTTTTTGTGTTGCTTATTATTGAGGAAGGCTGATCATATAACATAGCGCAAAAAATATAGAAGCGAAGCACTTATGAAAAGTGTTACAAGAAAGGGAAAATATTCCATTACATGCATTGCGTAAACGGTAAAAGTTACACAAAAATCATGTATGACGGAATTGTCTTCTTTTTAAACGTTCTATATAATAGTCCTCTAATTAATGCGGATGAAACTGCAGAGCACCTCTAGTATTCTATAAGCATTGTGTTAAGGCTTTAAATTCCTAATTTATATGTTTTCATTAGCAAATTAAATAGTAAAAGTTACTTTACACAATTTTAATTTGCACATAAATTTCAGAATCAAAAGTACTAAATATGAATGTGACATCTGAAACTTTCTGTGGCCGTACAAACATAGATAATTAAGGAGCATGAAACCATTTTGAATATTTTATGAATGAGACATTCATATGTATGAGGACGTGGCTACTAGAGAGGAATTATGGAGATTTACATTCATAATTAGTGTGATTTATAAACGTATATTTAGGATATTAAGAAAATATTACAATAGTTGATTCTGTACTGTTAATATTAGGTCCTTACATATGAAATTAGCGTTTTGTCGTACTGACCACATTGATCTGAAATATCTTCTCTTTGGTTAAGAATTCCAAATTCAAATTTATAAATTCATTTAGCTGGTACATTTGAGTTTTGAAAACAGTTTTTCATTTGTTTTTTTTCCTCATTATTTTTTCCTTTGGCGTCGCTTATTACCGCACAATGGAAAACATGAAATATCGGTATATTTACGAGTACGAGTTCTACCGTGGCACCAGTGCTGCAGAAACAGCTCGGAGGATTAATGATGTGTGCGGCGCTGGAGTCGCAAAATAAAGCACGGTACGTTTTTGGTTTCAAAGATTTCGTTCTGGAAATTTCGACCTTCAGAACCAACCCCGTGGACGGCCGGAGACCAAAGTGGAAAATGAAGAATTAAAGGCTATTGTGGAAGCGGATCAATCACAAAGCACTTAAGAGATAGCTGGAGGCTTCGGGGTAAGTGACAAATTTGTATTAATCCACTTGAAGCATATCGGGAAAGTGAAAAAACTTGAACGATGGGTACCTCAGGAACTGAGTGAATTAATAGAGAGATAATCGGAAGCGCTCGTCGCAATGGCTGAACCCTGGAGACCCAGCCAAATACTGCCCTAAACGAAAATTGACTCAGAAAAAGTTACTTGTGAGTGTTTGGTGTACTAGCACCGGTGTCGTTCACTACAGCTTTCTAAAATCTGGTCAAACGATTGCGGCAGATATCTATTGTCAGCATCTGCAAACCATAAACCGCGATTGGTCAATCGCTCTAGGCCACTGCTGCTTAATGACAACGTAAGACTACACACTGCACAACAAACAACCACTTAGTTACATGAGCTACAATTGGCATGTCTGCGACATCCACCGTACTCCCCGGCTCTTGCTCCAACAGATTACCATTTTTTCCGGTATTTGGACAACTTTTTACAAGGAAAAAAATACAACTCCGATGCGTCAGTCCTTCTTTAACCGCCTTTAAAGAATTTATTGATTCTCGCCCCCATGGTATTTTTAGTAAAGGGATCAATGAACTACCTATGAGATGGCAAAAGTGCATAGATAACAACGGTGCATACTTTGATTAATTAAATATATTTTACAAAAAAATTACTTTATATTCCTCCCGTACAAAACGCCAATTACATATGTAAGGACCTAATATTTGCCAGCAATTATAGTAGTAGGGAAAAAGTTTTGGTCTAATTTAATAAGGCTTTGTAAAAAATAATTCCTTGAGATACTGTTGCTTTATTTTTTATAATATATATGAATGAGTTCCGACTTGTGCATGTTTGTGCATGATAAGTATAAAACTGGAACGGGAGATACTAATCACCCTTGCCTGGTCATTCTGAAATATATTTCCCTAAATCTTAATAATCTTGACTATTAACCCGTGAAACTCTTTAGGAATATACCACTTTCAAATAAAGCATACATTTAAAATATCTCAAAAGAGAGGCAGGATAAAAAGAATTGGATATCCTGTGAAGCTCCTTAGGAAAATAACGATCTTGAAAAGAAAATTCCACCTTACAGAAGACCATGGTAAAATAATATTCCTTTTGGTGTTTGTGTTTCTATCGGTGAATAAGGTTCCAAGACTCCGCAGGGTAAGAGGTCGGGTCAGGATAGGAAACGGTGCGAGTGATACGTTTGGTATAGCAAGGGTCTATAGGCTATGGTCGACGCTTACCATCAGACGGGCCATACACATGTTTGCTACCCTATTAACATAAAAAAACGACGGGTTGCAATCCGGGAGTGCCGGCAGAAGTGAAAACTTGAATATTAACGTTGTGCATTTTTGATATTTTGGAATGGTTAGGGAATAATTTTGCACGAATTGCTTTAATTATCAGTATAAAATTACTGTCATATTTTATGTGGTAGAATACAATATTTATTTATTGCGCTATCGTACACAAACATGACAATTTATATAACATTAAAAAGTTTATCTCTCGGAAAACACGAAGATATTCTATGTTTATTAAAAATTTTATCCGCCATCTGTTCGCAGCATGCCGATCCTAGCAGCAACAACACTATGTAGCCGGCTCCTGCCACATTGCGCGTGTAATTGCCGCGAACGCGACAACCCGCCATTAATCTCGCCAACACCCGATGAAACGCAAGTCACGATATAATGTAATACTTGCACGCTGCCAATGTAGGTACCTAAACGTAAAGGAACGCATTCCGCTTATATTTTGAACAAATAACGATGAAGAAATAAAAATTATTATACTTTACTAAAAGGGACCCTTATAGTTTCGTCATGTCCGTCTGTCTGACCGTCCCCGGTTTTGCTTGGAGACTATTAGCACTAGATAGACTAGATAGAGATGTAATTTTGTGCTCCCTTATATATAACCTGGGGATATTTTTATTATATAAGCACTTTTTTTTATAGATAGGTCCGACAAATGACTCCACCCCACCTGATGTTAAGTGAAGGTGAAGTCGAAGATAGCTGAAACAGCAGTTCTACCTGCCACACCAGCCATTCTCACCCTGCCGGCCTGCATGTTGCTTCTCCACGACTCTTTTAAAGGATCCCAGGTTGTAAGAGGGAGGAAACACGTAAGCGAGCAGATCATTCCATTTACGGATAGTGCGACAAAGAAATGAGTCACCAAATTTCAAACGTAGGCCAGCGCACGTGGTCCTCTGAAGGAAAGGGGAAGGTGGGATAAGAGAGAATAACTCCTCAGAACACTCGCCGTGGTACAGACTATAGAACGCGCTTAGTGACGCCACGTCACGTCGTAATTGAAGAGGCTCAAGGTGTTTAGTCACCTCCTCATCGCCTAAGACGCGGATCGCGCGCCGCTGTAACCTATCCAAAGCCTCGAGCAAGTACTTGGCGGAGCCATCCCAGAGGTGCGAGCAATATTCCACGCAGGACCGCACTTGCGTTTTGTACAACAAGCACAGTTGATCGGGCGTGAAAAAACGCCGCACCTTGTTCAGGACTCCGAGTTTGCGTGAAGCTGTTTTGATCACGGTTTCGATGTAGTCCTTTGGATTCAGGTCTGAGCGAACTTCCATACCGAGCATGGAAATGTTGCTCTGTAGCGGTTGTGTTGTGCCCTGAAGAGAGGGAAGGGGAAGGAATGGCGATGTTTTTGCCGTGAAAGCCTGCGTTTTCTTGGCATTGAACTCAACCAAGTTCCTGGTACCCCATTCGGAAATGTGGTCCAAAGCCTGATTGAGTTCAATGACAAGATTCTCCCGTTTCTCCTTGGTTACCGCCTGCCCAGCCGCTGCTTGTCTGAGATACCCCGCATGCACTGTACTATCGTCTGCATAGCAATGAATATTCCCAAGAGGAATCAAGTCATTGATATGCAGCAGAAAGAGAGTGGGGGATAGGACGGAGCCCTGGGGAACGCCGGCATTCACTGACATGAACCGCGAACTGCTACCATCCGTAAGGACACGAATTCTACGCTCATGCAGGAAGTATCCAAGCCACCCAAGAACAGAACTGGGCTGGCAGACCGTATGCCGGAAGCTTGGAGAGAAGGCTTTTGTGCACGACCCTGTCGAACGCCTTGGCAATGTCAAGGCTGATAGCCAACGACTCGCCACGCTTGTCGATAGCCTCACCCCAGATATAAGTTAAGTACGCTAGAAGATCACCCGTCGATCGGTTCGGTCTAAAACCATATTGACGATCATTAATCAGAGAGTGATCCTCTAGGTAGCGGGTCAGATGGTTATTAAGGACCTTTTCTAGAACTTTGCATAAAACTGAGGTGACTGCTATTGGCCGGTAGTTTGCCGGGTCTGAGCGATCACCTTTTTTGGGCACCGGTTGCACGTTAGCATCTCTCCAAGTCTCCGGCACACGCCCCAAAGAATACGAGCATTGGTACAAGCGCGTGAGCACGGGAGACAACTCCGCTGCTCATTTTTTCAGTACTACTGCTGGGATGCCATCAGGTCCACTAGCTTTCCGAACGTCGAGTGATTGCAATTCGGCACGAACCTCACGCTGCCTGATTTTAATATCAGGCATCGTTGTGCCACAGTGAGGTAATGATGGTGGCAGTGCATTGCAATCATCGATTCGGGAGTTAGCCGCAAAGAGTTTTGCCAGTAAATCGGCTTTCTCCTGCAGCTTATGAGCTAGTGTTCCGTCTGGGCATCTCAGAGGTGGCAGCGAGGGCTGGCAGAAGTTTTTTTGCACGGCCTTGGCCAAACGCCAGTAGCTAGGGGAGCCCGTAGGATGCATTATAAGTTCCTGGCCAACATGTGCAACGCACTGGGCATCCGCTCTGATGTAAGCCTTCTTACAGGCCTTGGAAGCAAAGTTGTAGGCTGCTTTGAGTGAATCTACCTCGGGATCCTTAAGAGCGCGGCCTCTGATCCAAGCACAATATGCCGCTTGCTTACGCGAAGCAGCTTCAGCACAGTCGTGATTGAACCAGAGGTTACGTGTGCCCCTACTGATGAGATCAGAATGAGGAATATAGTATTCCATACCCATTGTAATCTCTTCAGCAATGGCAACGGCACTACCCGATTGGTCCCTGTCACAGAAGCAGCGCTGCTTCCAAGGGACGGACGCAAAGTAGTCACGCATACCGTCCCAATCTGCCGACCCATAATGCCAGATACGGCGCTTAACCACTGCTGGACGCGGAGGCTTGGCCTGTGGTGCTTTGGCAGATATCAGGCAGTGGTCTGACGAGCCCAGGGGGGCTCTTACCACAACCTGATAGCCCTGTGGATGGGTCGTGAGCAGAAGGTCCAGTAAGGAAGGTGCTTGACTTGGAATATCTGGGATCCTGGTGGGCTGATCGACCAGCTGCTTCAAGTCATGCGTGGGAGCGAATGCGTGAGCAGAGATCCCTGCATGATCAGTTTAAAGTTTTCATTTAAGTCCCCCAAAAACACCAATTCTGCATTGGGAAATTGCTCCTGCGCGTCATCTGCCGCCCGACTAAGATGTTCGAAAAGTTGAGTTGTCTCAACATCGCCAGTATGGGATCTGTAGAGGCACACGTAGACTCTGGCCAGGGGGCCAGAACATCCGCCCGAACATACAGGTATACACCGGCTTTCGCTTTGAAGGACTCTTCAAGCACGTAGCCGGGATAATTAAGGTAGCCTGTGTCAGCAGGCGGAAGTATTTGTGTCTCCGTCAGGAACAACAATGCTGGCCGTGCTGTCTCGAGATGGTGGTGGACAGCGTTGAGGTTAGAGTGGAGTCCGCGTATGTTGCAGAACTCGACCTCAAACAGCGTTGAAGGCGTGGGGGTGTGCACCGCTGTACGTCCAAACTTTGTTATTTTTTTTTTTTTTTTTTTATTTTTCAACTGCTCCCCACTTTGTTGCAGGTCTTTGTTTACTAGTTTATATTTGGTGTGTCTTTTCATATTTTTCTTTTTTTTGCTTTAAAAGCACGTTTATTTTTTCGCGCTTATATATATTTTTAACACATTTTTCTTTTTGTGTTTCTTTTTTCTTTTTATCTTTTCAAATGTTTCTTATTCTAATACATTTCTTTCTTCTATTGACTATTATTTTTACATTTATTGGTTCCTTTATACTTTATATTTTACTTTATACATTTCTATATCTATTCTTATCTGTACTATTTTGCTATACCCAGATTAATGTCTGGTCTTTTGTCTTATTTTCTAATTATCTTTTTACTTTTACATTGTCCATGCTTATTCTCTACTTCTGTTTACTTATTCTATTTACATAGATGTCTTAATCTAATTACAATTTTCGTTTCTCAGTCCTATCACATGTTTACATCTATTTCTATTTTCTTATATTTACATTCTATTTCCCTTACATTTAGATTTCCATTTCTTATTCTATTTACATTTTTTACTCTTACATTTTCCTTATATATATTTACTTTCCTTTATGCATTCTTATCGTTTTCCATTTGTTACCTAATCCTATTTCTTATGGTTTGACTCCACTCGGAGTCTTTGGGTTTGAGTAAGTGCTCGCAGGTTCAGCTTCCCCAAAACGGGGTCTACAAATATCATATTTGCAGCCCCCGTTTGCTTTGGCTGTTCCTGCGCGCACTTTTCAGTTTTCACTCTTCCCTTTACGTTTCCTCCCAGTGGAGTCCCGTCTACTTTATGGTCTTCATTTTTATCTTGCGTTTCCTTACTAACTGTTTTGCTATTTCCCTACTTATTTTCCTACTTATTTCTTTATTTACTGTGACTATTTTCCTATTCACGCCTTTAGCAATGGTACGCGACCTTCGATCTTGCTATCTTATCCCAAATTGCCCTTTGTGGGCACATGTTGCTGAAAGTATTATGATCTGTGTTTTTATTGTTGGCTTTTTTGCAGTTTTGACAACATGGTGCTTCCTCCTTTTTTGTGCATGTGGCATACTTGTGGTCTCCCCCGCAGTGGCTGCAGCTGTCCAGCCGCTCCTGGCAGACCCGCTTGATGTGGCCGAAGCCCAAGCAGCGGGAGCACTGGATTAGCGGGGTCTGGTCTTCTACCCTGGATGGTCCCCAGCGCAGTTGAAGAGACCCCGCCTCTGTCAGCTGCAGCCATATTGCCGGGGCCACTCTCAGGACCACGTGTGCCACATGTGGATTTCTGGTTGTCCTTTCAAAAACTGCTTCTATTTCGTCTTTTCCTTCTCCTTTACTATTCCCTTTCTTTTCTTTCCCTATCTTTCTTTTTATTGCTTCTATAACCTGTTCTGTTTTCTTTTCTCCTCTTACATACTTTACTACCACCAACGGATTTTTATTTTTTGCTTTTTCTACTATTAATTTTTTATTCCTTTCCAATTCCTCTTTCAGTCTCTCCATTTCATTCTCCCTAGCACACCCTATTATGACCTTCTGTCCCTTTGCCTTTCTTATCTTCTTTACCTCCATCCATTCTCCTTTTTCATCCACACTCTTTTTCACCTCTTCGATCACCTCTTCACTTGTCTGTGTTACATCCGTTGACGCTACTATTATGGAGTGTAAAGTCTCCATCTTAGTAGGTGGCCCTTTTAATTTTTCTGCGTATGTATCCTTGCTTATTCCATTCATCATTTCTTTCACCATTCCTTCCATGTCCCTTTTTTCCTCTGTGGTTTGTATCCCTACTTCTTTTTGCCTACTTTCTATTGTTTCCATTATGCTATTTCCCCTCACTATTTCCTTCCTATTTCCTAATATTGTTTCCTTGATTTTACCCTGTTCCTCTAATATATTTCTACTTTCTTGCATTGTGGTGCTTAGCATGCTTTCTATATCTCCTAAGTTTTCGTTTCCTTTTCTCCCCGTTTCTTCTAACGTTTCCATTTTCCTATTTACTTTTATTATTTCTTTTCTATTTTCTAAAATCGCATCTATCGTATTCTTTTGTTCTTCTAGCATGCCTCTGCTTTCTTCCTCTTTATTGTCTAGCATGTCCTCTATTCTTAGCGTGCCGTGCCTTACTTCTTTCGCTATTTCTCTTCCTTCTGACACTATGTCCTCTATAATTTTCTGCCTATTATCCATTTCTCCTATTCTCTTATTTCCTGTTATTATTTCTTCCCTACTTTCTAAAATTATTTCTTTTAAAATCATCTGTTCTTCTATTATGCACACTCTGTTTCCCGCTAATTTTTCCATGTGTTCATTTTCTTTTTTCGCTAATTCTATTCCTTCCTTCATTGTGCCCCTTATTTTGGATTGCTCTTCCATTATCTGTTTGCTAAGCCGTTGTTGCTCATCCATCAATTCTATCATGCTTTTCATCCTTTTGCTTCCTTCTTCTATTCCTTCTCTATTTCCCAAAACTATATTCTGTATGGTTTTTAACATTTCCTTCATAATTCCTATTTCCTTCCCGTCCATTCTTTCATCTTTCTTTTCCTCTCGTCTATCCATTTCTTTCATTCCATCACCATTTTTACTATTTTCTAATTCTGTCACTCTTTTTGCCAATATCTCTATCATCTCATACATCTCTTTCGTTCCTTTCCTTAATGCTTGCTTACCCTCGCTCTTTACTGATTTAGGTGCCAAATGCTCCAACATTTTGGCACTTAAATCCTTGGCCTTAGTTACTAAATTGTGGGGGAATTCCCCCACCTTCTCTTTCATCGCTATTTTTTGGTTGCTTTCTGCCTTCGAAGGTCGCGTACCTGCCATCTCGTTTGCTACTTTTATATCGTTTTTCTCCGAAGGAGATTCGTGGGCAAAGTCAAAAGTTTTTGAATTTCGTGAGGTAGGAATGTGTTTTCCGTTCCTCGACATTTTGGGTTTTTCGAACCAATATGGAGCAGTTGTCTATAAGACCTGTTTTATTTAAGTTACGTTTGTAAATAAATTAAATCAAAATTAAAAAATAAATAATAAAAACAAAAATAAATTAAAAAATTGGGATTAAAATTGAAATTAAAATTGAGATTAAAATTGGAATTTAAAATTGAAATTGAAATTATATGAGTCAATAGACAGATTATTAAAATAATTAAGCACACCAAATAACTAAAATACTAATCCTAAAACTAAGCCTGCCCTTAATAGAGGTGCAGGGTGTCAATATCACAGTCAAAAATTAGATTAAAAATTAAAATAAGCAAATAAAATAAAATAAAATAAAATAAAATAAAATTGTTATAATTTATGCAATGACTGCAATTCTGTCAACTAAACCTAAGTCTGCCCTCAAAAGAGGCGCAGAGTGTCCTAATTCTAAATAAAAGCCTAACTAACTAACCTAAATTCAGGCTCAAAAGAGACCTGAATGTTGTCAAAATTTTCTTAAATGCTATTCCTGATCTCAATAGAGAATCAGGAGGTCAAATATTGCTTTGGAAGGCCCGATTTCCTATAACAAAATTTGTATGTAAAAACTTAATATTAATTATCCTTGGCTCTATAAGCTCTATGTAGAGACGTTTGGTGCTCTATCTGATTTGGAAGAATTTATGGGACCGAACAGTAAAAGTTTGGTCAAAACTTTGTTATTGAGGCTGCCATGGTGGAAATGAAAAAAAGAGACCCGAAAACGAGCGGACGCTGTCGCGAGGAGTCCGGGCAAATAAGGGGGGTTTGTTTTCCCGATTGACTGCCTGCAGAGGAGATACGCCGACCCGCCGGACGGAAGGGCCCCCGCACCCCCCGGGAGTGGCCGCCGGGACCCCACGCCCCGGTCACTAACCGGCACGACGGTCCACCCCGAGATTATGCGTGACATGATGGGGCAGCCTCGCGAACTGGTTAGGAACGCTTGGGCCCCTGTACTGTGCCACGGGCGGCCAGCGGGACAGCCGTTTCTACGGGTCTCCCTGGCCGACAGGTCGATGCAGTCCTCCCGGTATCGGTTCGACGGATGCCTCCCCTGGATCGAATCCCTCGCGACAACATCCACTCGAGCGCTGGTTGTACGCTGGCTGACCCCGAAACGCGCGAGAAGCACTTCACGGGTTTTTCACCATGCGCACGGTGGTAACAAACCAGGTGGGTGTTAGGCACCCTACCACCAGAAGAGCGGATGGAAGCTCCGACATCCCTTAGTCGCTTCTTACGACACCCATGGGAAGAAAAGGGGCGGTGAGTTGTATTCTTTCTCCGTCACCGCACGGATAAAAATACATAGATTGATATTAGGTAATTGGTTTTTCTAATTTCCGATACAGAAAAGAAAGACTCCTGCTCAAATATATTGTGGTAACTACAGCCAAGGAACCCTACACTGCGCGGGGCACGACACGCACTTGGCCGGGTTTTTTGCATTAAGTGAATATGGAGTAGGAGTGCAGAAAGTTATTATTTTATATAATAATGTGTGAGAATCACAGAACTGGATTGAAGTAGACGCCGAATGTACTTCAAATTGTATAGAAACCTATCGTGTCAGATTTAGGCACTTTGCAGACGACGGGGCGGGGCGGGCCGGTCAATTTCGCCGCGAATAATAGCACAAAGTGAATCCTATACTTCAAACGCACACAGAGGGCAAAAAGACCGCGCCGCAGGTGCCCGGCGGGCAGTGGCGGCGCGGCATGTCCGCGGCTGCCCGCCGTGGATCATACAAACCAGTTTATATGCAGTAACGCAGACGGCGGCGCGGAGCGGTCAGCTCAGTCCGCGCCACGCACTTAATTAGTGATGGACTATTCACTAGAACGAACGTCCTGAACTGACCGCCTCTGCCCGTCGTGTGCTTTGTGTACGCGGCGCGGGCAGCCGCAGACATCGACGGGCAGACGCGGTCTTTATTGCTTCGCGGACAAAATGCCCGCCCCGCCCCGTCGTCTACTCAACGCCTAAAGGTACTCACGAGAACAAATGTGTGCTGAAAACGCATGGGTTCTGGTATCGTTTTTACAGCTTAATATAGTTAGATATTATATGATATCGAGAACGGTGATGCAAAGAAATGAATTGGCGTAAAAGGAAGACCATTGGTCTCCCTTATGGTACGGGAAGTACATACACTTGCGTTATCTATTTCGATCCATGTTTGTGATAAGAATACATAAATCATATAATACACACTGCAATCCGTTTGATATACACAACAGAACTGTGGCTCTGAGAGGAGAACTTCACACACGGTGACTAAAGATATAATAAAAAGTTTTGATAGAGAAACTAAAAAGGTCCAATTTCGGTCAATAGATAGCCACTTCTTCTAATAAAAGCTTCAAAGGTAAAAACGAAAAGAAGTTTCAATTGCTAATCTATTATTGAAAAATCGTCCAGATGGATCACAGAGAATAACAATTCCCAACAGACTCTTCTCCCCACCTGTCATTCTTAACAAACATCTGTCTTGTTTGTATGAAGTTTTTCTACGTTTGTTTCGTAACTGTCTTTTCGTTTGCCTTACCAGTAATTATAAAGAGTGAATCTGTTGGTTACAGATCTCATAAACGGATCTGACAAGCTTTGAAAGAACCGGGCAGTAGGGTGCGAACGCCCGGCCCAGCGGCACGGAGCATTCGACGAAAATTGAATTTACGCGAACGCCAGCGACGAGCCAGTTTGCGCTGCTAACTAGCTGAGACGTGAATGCCACCCTTATGCTCATATTATATCAATGTAACGAGTCAGTCAGTTTTCGTTTCCTTTTACATATTCACAGCTTTATAGAAAAGTTAAGGAAAAGATAAGAACGAAGCAGAAGTATTTTTCATAATATATCAGTTATTGTTTATAAATATAAAGTTAAGTAGCTATATAGGTTGTACTGTCCACCACGTAGTTCACGTTGCAGAAGTACACTTGTAATATATTAGTTAGTACTTGTAAGAGTACGCCAGTAAAAAAAAAGTAAAATTAGGTGAAAAAGTAGTTAAATGAAATAGAAGGGTGTTGTTGTAACTAAGTTTATTGCGATACTAATTACTATATCATAAAATTATAATAGGCAAACAAAGTTATCAGCGCGGCGGTGACGCGCTAAGTAGGATGCAACTTAAACATTATATAATTCATAATAATATGTTACGGTAATACCGTACATACGAGTGTAAAGGTACAGGATATTTACATGTTTGCGTCTGTATTATTTAAAGATTTGATCTGTTGATGACAAAATAGTAAATAATTCCTCAAATATTGAGCAAATGTTTTAATATTCAGCCATGTTATTTATTTGGTTTATTACATCCTATTTATTCTATCTTATTTGCAGACAACTTTTTCTCACTGTCTCACTTAAAATGACGATGAATGACCATAATTAATGACGGACGTTTATAACAGGCTACAACATTTTACATCACCATAATTTTCATACCAGGAATGAAAATATTATGATGAAATATTAAACTGTGGATTGTGTTTTCTTTTAATTTTGTGTTAACGATGAAAAACGGTGGACAAAGGGCAACGTCGTGTAATATACGTTAACGGCCAGGGCAAGACGAATGTGCCCTCTCCCGCTCACTATTGCTCGCCGGGCGCCCGGTCGGGTCCCACGTCAGAGATCTTGATTGAAAACATTGCGTTATTACCCAGCCAATACATATTATAATAACCATGCACCCAAATATTACAATTTAGATAATAAACCAATCAATTCAAGTATTTCCAACACTCACACCAATTAGCCTAGCCCCAAAGTAAGCACTGTAAGGCTTGTGTTAAGGGTTACTAGGGTAACGGATAGAATACATATATTGTACATATATAAGTATATTTATATTGTAATACATATTAAACATATTAATACATATTATCCGTGCTTCGGAAGGCACGTTAAGCCGTTGGTCCCGGCTGCATCTGCAGTCGTTAGCACCCACCAATCCGCACTGGGCCCTCGTGGTGGGTCATGGCCCAAAACTCCCTATTCCATCCATAGGGAAGGCCTGTGCCCCAGCAGTGGAGATATTATAATTGTAGTGGGGATAGTATAGTTGATGATGATGATGATGATGATAACATATTAAACATCCATGCTGGAATACAAATGCACGCATTCATCACACAAACATCTGCCCCCACCGGGATTCGAACCGGGACCTCTCGAGTCGGCTACACCATGAAATGTATAAACCACTCGGCCACGGAGGTCATCAGAAATTTCAATGGTAATATAGATTTTTACACACAACTGATTGATTGGATAAGGATTTTTAAGTAAAGCGAAAAGTTTTTTTGTTCGATACAGATGCGGTTTGTTATAAAGTGTTTGTGGTACTGCAATGGTTTTAAGATAGAAGTTACAATCGTAGCTTACCAGGAATAGTAGCACTGTATATACTATTCAAGGCAAATGTTGCCATTTAACTCGAAAACCGATAGACCGGTGATAGATGCGGTTTTTTATAACTTGGTTGTGACTCCTTAGTGATGATTCTTATAAAGAAGTTCAAGCAACAACTCTCCGTATGCTGCTAAAAATATTGTTTAATTTAGATAGGGTTTTTGTGAAGGATTTGTAAATCTAGATAGACGTTACAAATTTTGTAAAAACTGTCTAAAAAGTTAAAAAGAAAAATGATACCTTTGTACATATAGTAGTGAACGTTATCCTGCCGATAAAATATAAAAAAATATATGTAAAATTCCACCACAACGCCACTTTCGGGTAGAGCTGGATTTGAGGTTTTCTTAAATATGTAATTTTCTGTGCAAAAGAGATTGCTCAGCTTCCTGCGTTGTTTCTTCAAAATTGTTTCCTACGTTCGAAATTATATATAAATTACTGTAGAAACGAATATTATTGACGGACACCCCTGAAAATTTTTTTGCACCTAAGCTCTCGGATTTAAGAGTCATTTTGGCTCGAACAGGATGCGCACCAAAAACGTAACGAGGTCATTCATCGATAGATTTTACTCCTCACATTTTTCCCATACCGGGCCCCTTATATATGCAAATCGATTCTTAAGGAGTAAACTCCAAAAATGATTCGTATGTTTTCCAAACCGGTAAAATTAAAAGTCCTTTTTAAAATGAATATATTATACAAAGGTGTCCGTTAAAATCTAATGACTGTAAAATAAAGTATAAATTACGCCAAGAATTAGCGTATATGTCAATATTTTTTGTACATTTGGGCCAATTTGAGCAATCTCTTTTCATTATTTTTTCATAAGAACGTTCTGCAATGTATAATAAAACTTAGATAAATATGAAATCAGTTAAGTATTTTCAATTAATGGCGTGACCCAGTGAAATGGAGATTCATTTTTAATATATATATTTATTTATATTGATTTAACAAAAGTGCGTGAAAGCGATAAACATAAAAAAACTGTTGACGTGATTGTCGATCGGAAGGGGCGACATGGCCGACTTATAGGTTATATTGACAGCAACAGACGCTAACGAACGAGACGCTCATGGCGTACGGCTTATTAAAAGTTTGTTTTCCAAATAAAGGCGACACGTCTAGTGGTTAACTCTGTGACAACACTCGCCTCAAGAGCTCTCCGGCATAATGAGTAGACATGGCGGGCAAGTCTTATAAATTAAGCTGTGTCAATGCCAGTGATTCAAGATTACTCTTCATGTTTTTGAAAATTCGCATCCTTGCAATCTGAATCTACACAATGAACCACAAAATAACCTAGTATCTGTTTGTATGTACTCCCATTGGATATTTTTTTTAATAATTCAATAGTGCAATATTTTTTAATAATATAATTATGCTTGTGTACTCGGTCTTCTTTTAGTCGTAGAGAAGAATGGATGCAAATTACTTCGCTATATTCGACGAAGTAATAAATATTTTAGACCTCAATGTTAATTTTACAAAATCATTTCTTGACCGAAGATAAGTTGTTGTTAGGGTTTAAATTAATATTTCTTAGCCAAGCGTAAAAACTTATCTTCGGTGAAGAAATTACTGAGAGAATGAACGAGACCTAGGTTTTTAGGTTTTAATCAATATTTCTTAGTTAACCTATAAAATAATTTAAATTTAACTTCAACTAACATTGTTTTGATTAAAGACTTTAAAGTATTACGACAAAGAACTTTTGTAATGAAAATCAAAAGGTGGAACCTACGGCTGTCTTACAACCATGCAGACCATATATAGACATTAGCCAAATATAAACCTGGGAATCGAACACGGGTCATTTCGTTCATTGATGTTGGTTGCCTGCACAGCATGTACAATTTCAAAATTTTTATTTTATAAAAATGTCCCTCTTCATTGACTTTCTACCATACTCATCTAAAACATAAGAGAGTGTGATTTGAATAAATTTTGACGAATGACAAAGAAAAAATTTCAACACTTGATTGCGCAAAGAACTATTTTTAGAATGTAAGTAATAAGTCTTATTCCAAACTGCTGTGAACAAAATTATTTTTCCATACACCATCTCTTTACAAACTATTTGGTATGGCGCTAGTTATGAAAACGTAGGTAGACAATGTCCTTGGCGCCACACAGTCTCCTCACTTTTGTCCCCTCTAAATCTTATAGCAACACGGTGTCATAATGCAAGCAAGACACAAACATGTCTACGTGCGCCAACATGGTTAAGTGGTTTGGAAGAAAAACATCACGAAAAGTTTTTTATTGTTGTAGCCCATTTATGCCTTATGAGTAGTTATACTTATCTGCCACATATAAAACTCTATCACTTAAAAGCTTCCATTCAATGAGCTATTTAAGTTGTCTCGAGATTAACAATACAACTTAAATTGTTAAGAAGAGGATAAAGAGCGTCCGTTATCACCCTACAAAATTCTCTAAACATCCCTCTGTCAGCAGTCGCTTTTTGTGGCGCGACTTCGTAATAATAACCTTTGTATTTCTTCAAGTGAAACTTTATAAAGTTTGCAAGTGTACTGCGCTTCAAAGCGAGTTACTTTCTCATATATTTAGAAGCGACCTATTTCGCTCTCAAATTCCCTCTCTAGATAAGTATGTACCTGAGAATAATATTTGCTATTAAATTTTAATAAAACCTAATTATTTGTTTTCCCCAGGTGTTTTTCGATAAAAACATTTAAACGATTGTGATGAAAATGCAGAATATTGTTCATAAATATTAAGTACTGTAACTATAGATGTGGAAAAGGAATCTAAAAACACTGACATCAAAAATTATACCTTAACTAATTCATATTATTTTCTTTCATACATCGGAGCATTGTGGGATGCAGCCGGAGCTCGCGAGACGTGCGCTGTCGTCTGAGAGCGACACGCGACTACATTTCGACCCCCAACCCAATGCCGACCCTGGCCCAGCTACACTGAAAATATTTTTTGTGGGGGACATCATAATAATAGCTCTGTATTACTTCAGGAGAAATTCCAAGAAGTTTATAACTCGAGATGAGTTTCGTGTTCCTTGTCATAAATAATAAAGCGGTCGTCGACTACAACGTTGTGCAGATTTTAAGTGAAGTAAAAAAATTCAAGAAATAATTTTTCACTTTTGGCCCCGGAGTCAAAGGGAAATTGTTGGAAGTTTCTTAAATTAATGAAGATTTCATGGAGATTGTGCTGAAGTAACAACTTTGCGACCTGGCTTACCAAGAGGAAGAAATGTTTTCGCTAAATATGATTACTGTTAATCCACTCAGCTTAGACGCAACGAGTTTGATATTTTATATGATTAGTATTTTAATTAGGTGACCATTTAGTGTAATACCGAACGAGTGTAATACGGTAAATCGACCCTGTGATATTACCGAACAACTCACACTTTTTACGAAAACATATTACCGTTATTAATTTAATATAAAAAAGGACCCGTTGTTCACACACGAAGAATAACACTCGCTGCCTACAAACCTATCAATCTACCGTCATAAATTTCGTTTAACGTTCAAACTACTAACTCTAGTGAGGCACTATTCGCTTCGTGCTGTCTACAGATTCTACTTAAGTTAATGGATAAGTTGCGAAGGCACCGAGTTTACTTTGTGTTTTCAGGTAGACGGACTTGATCAAGAAGTTTTCTTCGTTAATTTGAACTAGTGAGAAGCTTCACAAAACTGTCAGTAGAGTTTTAGAAACAATGTCCCCGTTTTGTCACGCACATAACTGCAACTCAGTTATATGATTAGGATTAATTAATGTGACAAGTCGGAAATATTGTATGTTTTCAGAATTATATTTAAATTAGTTTTGATTAATATCATCAGCTGACTTGTTGTGAGCGTTATAAGTAATCATTTTTAATATAGCAGAAACTTGAAGTATACTCGTATATATAGTATAGCTTTGAATTAACACTCGTGACTGAATAAAAGAGGTAAAGCAATATTTTTTATCATCATTATAACCGTGTGCTCTAAATAACCACCAAAAAAATTTCCAAGCTCCAAGTAAGCATTCAACAACGTAACAAATTACGACCGAATTACAAGTTGTTCTCAAAAAAGCAACTTGCACGAGAGTTCACCGCCTAAAGAATTATGAAGATTAGCATAACAAAGTAAGCTGAAACTGTATTCAGTGAATGCGTCGCCTTTGCAACTTAGAAATCTCGCACCGCTTTATTTGTGTGTTTTTAAAGTTAGCGAAAAAATGTGAGGTGAATGCTTAATGATATTCGCGAATATTGGGCAACTCTAATTTCTTGAGTTATGTGTGCTCTTTAAGTCATAAGAGGAAGCGATAAAGCGTAAGTACTACCCGTAGCAATGAATAATTCAGTCCCTAATTCCCAAATTCGAAGGAAGTCCTTTATTTTTTCGACGAATTAACGGTATAAGGACCATTATCATAGTAATTTTAAATAAAGGAATTCGATAGACATTGAGATAATCGTATTAAAAATACAATTAATAGGCTTTACTGGTTGTAAACACATCTTTAAAATCATACGAGTTATGTATACACATCTCTAGGAATTTTAAGTATATCATATTATCTTCGTACGGGTACGTATAGAAAGTAGCAATGCTTTGAGCATCTGATTTCAGTCACAATGTGTCTAAGTGCACTCGAAGTGCACAGCCTGGGCAAGTGTACCGAACGAAATAAACTCCATTAGTGTAATTGGTAGCCGTGGAGAGTTATCGACTCTTTCGTTTCCCGATGGCCTGGTGGCTGTGTAGCTCTTGGCCAAATGCAACATGCTAAGTTACGGAAATGTAACATTTTTATAAATGATAATATACTTTCTTTGGATTTATCGTAATAGTCGTTTTCTTTCAAATGTAGTAATACAAACAGGTTCCTTCTATCTGGCAGAATCTTGTTGCTCCGAAATTCATTTGGCATAACACACTTGGTATAATTTTCTTTAAACGAATATTTTTAAGGCCCATTATATATCTTATTATATATTCTTTTTCTATATAGAATTATTGTTTGGCTGAATGTTTATATGTCCGATTGACAGTGGCGTACTTTTAAGATCGCAGTATTTTATTAGGCATAAATACCTTTGGCAAAATTTATTTCCACATAATTTCGGTAAGCCTAACGTTTATTTATGATAGTGGGTTAGGTTAGTATTGTGACCTAAATGTAGCCAGCCAATTGATATAATAGATAAATAACACGAGGGAAAGTAAATATTTGTAGGCCAAAATACGATTCTGACTGTGAACTTTCTGCAATATAATGGTTCTGCTTTTTAATTATTGTGGATATTAAATTTATGCATAAAGAAGATTCCGGAAAAATTACGCGTTTGAATTTTTGATAAATGATAAATATGTATATAGTAAATGTCAAATATATTCCTGCGAAAAAAAGATGATACCATCCACTGAGATGCATAATAATATTATGCTATTAAAAGTTCTGCGATACAAGGTAGACTCAAAACAAACAAATGCTAAGCCATTGCACACTCGGCGTAGCATTGTCGCTACCTACGTATCGAGAACTTTATATGACGATATTCGTTGCATATTGGAATATCATTGCAGATCAGTAAACGGATTGTGACAGCTTATTATGTGCATGTAGCGGTACTATCACAGGAGTGCCACTGACAGATGAAGAGACAGATTGAATAAATGTATAGTGCTGAAATTATATAATGCACACATTACGTAAACATAGAAATGAAATAATATTATTTAACATCAATAAAAGCAAAGATGTGCCTTATCTTCTTACATGTACTGAGCAATTTTAAGCGTTACAAGAAAACTTGCACTTTTTCAAAGGAGAGGTAATATTTTTGAAAAATATTACATCAAAAGTAACGTAATATTTTTCAAAGGAGAGAGATAAAGAGCAAGCTAAGAATTGGGAATTATAAATAGTAGTAGTATGTGTCAAATTTAATATGAGTACAAATAACTCTGTAATGAATACAATAAAACATTGAAGCGACATAAATATTTGAAGATTGAACATTCCTGTTCTGCAAAGTGTGGTAAAAAAACTTCTCGCCGAGACAATACACAAAAGCCATTAAAATTTCAAAGGTAACGTGAAGCAAGTCTCGTTGACAACGACCGACGGAGGATCGGCCAAGTTACAGTATTAAAAGTTAAAAAGTGGCCCTTACAAGTCTCGTACGTGTATTCTTTGTCTGGAGTTTCGCCCACCTAGCGTAAGTTCCCCCTGCAACAACTAATATTAGCAAATTAGGTATTCAGGGCGCGCTCCTGCGTCGGGCTACTGTTAGTCCGACGCGTTGCAGCCCTCCACCCATATTACAGACGAAAGCGACCATTTACCGTTACACCAATTGCGTTTCTATCATAATTAATTCTTAAGAGAAATAGGTTCTACTCGTAGCAATAATCAACATCAAACAACATCTAATATCAAATTACTAACTTAAATCATCATCATCATCATCAACCTATTAATGGCCCCACTACTGGGGCAAAGGCCTTCCCTATGGATGGAATAGGGAGATTGGGCCATGACCCACTACGCGGGCCCAGTGCGGATTGGTGGGTGCTAACGACTGCAGATGCAGCCGGGACCAACGGCTTAACGTGCCTACCGAAGCACGGAGGAACTCGAGATAGTAAATTTTTGGTCACCCATCCAATGCCCGACCACTGGAGGAGCTCGATGGCGCAAGTGGTTAGCGCGTTCGGCTGCGATCGTTGAAGTTAAGCAACTAACTTAAATAATCTTTATTAATTTTGTTATTAAAAGCTCTATGATGCAATGGTTAGCAGGTTCAGTCTGCCACTGTGTTTTTCGTAATAAACATAGGATGGCTGACAAAAAATGTATCATCCTGTGCTGCTTAGTGCTCCATACCATGTCAAGCCATTGGTCCCTATTTCATCACCAGTGGTTAACCTCTAACAATAGTCACTGGGCCTTATGACCCTTTCGTCCTAGCAGGGACAACGTCTACAGGCTAACGAAGATAACTTTGTTTTGACTAAGCCAGCGGACATAGCCTACAGACGCTTGCGCTGTCCCTACCCCCTACCCTGTGGAGCTATAGAAATCTTACTCATTGCAATAATACAACACTAGTCTTCTGTTATTGGGCTGCAGATTAATATCCTCATTCACACATTAATTCAATCATCGAATTTATCTCTATGGTACTTTTAAATATGTATAATTCGATAAACAAAACTGAAAGACTGGCTGACTTCCAAATAATTTATAACTTTATTTAATTATACTAATCAAAAACTGCTTAGCCATGTTATACGGTTTTGAACTTTTGAACGATTTTTACTATTGTGATATATTTATATATTTGAAATCAGCTAACTATATTTTAGATAACAAAACTATCTACTTTCCTACAAAAAAAAATTAAGTCAATTAATGAAACATAAAATTTCTGTAGATGATGCGTGCTTAGATTATTTTGATATGTGAATTTCCAAACTTCATTTGTAGTTAAAGTTTTCAAATAATTTCTTATGTCAAACGAGAATATCCTTTGCTAATTTCATACAAAATTACCTCTGCGCAGAAAAAGGGGTGAATATATACATACTAGCGGCCGCCCGCGACTTCGTCTGCCTTAACTTTAGTATCCTGTCCCAATCCAAGTTTTAAACTATATGCGGACCAAATTTCATTCTGATCCGTTCAGTACTTTTTGCATGATTGAGTAATAAACATACAAACTTTCAGATTTATAATATTAGTAGGTCATACAGAGAAAAAACTGCTTAGGTGATCCTATCGGTTGCTCATTTTTATTCGACTTCATTGGTACTTAAAAGCAATCAAAATAAGAAATAAACGCTATTTAAATTATTATAGTAGGCGGGATGTATAAAATGTTGAGTAAGATACCGCATAAAAATATCTGAAATTTCTGACGATGCAGACCTGAAGAGGCTGCGATACGTCAATAAATAAATAAAGTTCGTGCATTAATCCGTTAAAACTAGTTTTATTTAATGAGTGATGTGCGTAATAACCTAAGAAACAAATATGCATAAAATATTTTTACTAAGAGACATGATAAGTGCCGTAAGTAACGAACAGCTTCCCAGATTGCTCGACGGTAAGTAGTGTTCGAATAGGTACAACCGCGCTACTTTCTATAGAACAATTTGGCGACTTTACGTTTTTTCTATCGGAGATATATAGATTCTATAAATATTACCTAATCAAGATAAACTTACGAGGAAGGCATTTTTAATAAAAGTTAACTTCTTCTTCATTTCCAATGAAAAGTAAATGGAATGAAACTGTAATATTTCCAACAAAGAATAATTGGTTTAGAATTTGTCTCAAGAGTTTACATAAATCGTGAAATTATTGTAAAAAATGAGAAAGTAAACCAACATCAAAGATTTCATTAACTAAGATCAGTACGGTGCAATACCAAATGACACTGAGACTCATCATTATGATCACATTGATTGCGTTTTAAGATAGACGTGAGAAGTCGGAAATTGTAATGCGCTATATATGTAGTTATGTAATAAGAGACTATGTTATGTATTTTATTTTACACATGTACAAAAATCTGAAAAAGTCGCTTTTGCGCCGGGGCTGGTGCAATTTTGCACATTCTCCTTTAAAGGGATTTTGATAAGACTTGGTGTGAGACAATAAGGGGCAAATCTGAATTACTGTATCGCTAGTAAATACTCCAATGATGAGATCTATACTAAGATAAAAATAACTAGGAATTTAATGCTTAAAATAAAAATCAAATAAGAATAAAATGACAATAATTTTACGTCACAAAAAGCTGTTTTTATTCAAAGTTGATTTTACACATGCATTTTCCCCAAAATCTGCCGTATTGGTGATTACGACGAAAATGTCTCGAGCGATATATAAATTTTGTTATCACCCCAAAAGCTCTTTTTGGAACACTCTTGGGTGTTACGACTTTTATCGTTCGGAAATCTCTACTGCCTGCATAATTCATCGCTATGAAGTTGAAACCGAAGTCGTATAAGAAATCGCTCTATGATTTCATGTCTTCGTCGTAAAACTTTCGTCTCGTCTTTCTTTTGGATCAATGGTTATCCCAGTGCCCTGGGATGTTGTACTAAATGCACTTCCATAATATTCGGGAAGGTATAAAGTTTATCTTAAAGAAGGATTTTTTTATCTTTTTGATAACTAGGTAAGTACAGAAAATTTCAGTATTCAAATAACTTTAAATAATAAAAGCTAATCGATCAAGTCACATTCGCAAAATATAAACAATCAATTTATGAAATTATTTTTGGTTGACTTGCTGAGATTTGCATTGACTTTTAAAAGCATTTAAAGGTATATTACGAATATTTGCAATCATTTTTCGTATCGAATTATGGAAGTGACGGAACTGAACAGTTTCCCTTTTTATCTTTATCCCTCCTATACATACTTATTACATTTGATATGATCTAGACTTATTTTTACATGGCCTAATTCAATGGCCCTCGTCCAAAACGGAAATCATATTTTATAGTCATATAAGACGTCAAATATTTTTAATGAACCGTCTAATAGGAAACTTTGTTTTGCTTTTTTACATATTGTGGCGCATCTAACTTCAAACAACGTCGGACGCTTCTTTGCAAGAAATGCTTTAAATTCCAAAAATTTCCCCTCAACGTTGCTATTCAAAGAAACAAACTTAAATTAAAGTAATTTAAATGGCTCCTTTGTTATTCTTTGGCTAAAGTTTGAAATTATGCAATTTATATTTCGTACGGATAAAGTGAAAACATGACTTTTGTTCATATTTCTTTGATCGCTTTTCTACTGTAGGTTGAGTTCTCAAGAGAAGTTCTAGACCTACTAAAGCTTGTATTACCTAAATGTAACTCGTAGGTATATAAATTTCCTTCACACCTGGACCATCGGTGAGAAAATACCTACGGCAAGAAAATTTTAGTCATTCTCATTTTGACTTCGTCTGCGTGGAATTTTTTATATCCCATACAAAATCCCCTTTTTTCACTCCCTCAAAGGATGATTTCTAGAATAAAAACTCTTACATTTGTGAGAAAAATACTCTGTAAATATTATAGTTTGTTTTGTTCGTTTAGTTTTATTACCTCATATATTTAGATTCAACTTAATATTGTTTCGTGAAAATTATCTACTACAAATTATCCTAAGCGAATGAAGAATCTTGTTAAAATTATGTTGTTGTATGATAAAGTCGTCTACAGAAAAGGTTATTTGAAATTATAATTTGATTAGCTTTGTCTTGCAAAAACTGGGGACACGCTTCGTAATAATTATTATTTACATTATTGTCCATCTCCAAAGGGAAATTCCAGCGTCTTTTGAACCACATTTTCTGTCAAAGTTTAATTTGATTATCTCGGGTTCAAAAATTATGGTAACGAAAAAAGCTTCCGTCCATTCAAGCAAGCTGCTGCCAATATTAAATTCTTAAATCTCGGCTACAAGGTATTATTAAATTGTTTTTCAGTATACGTGAAGTTTAATTTATCACAACGTATAACGAATAGGAGTCAAATGTATGTGTTTACAGAATATTTCGATAGTTACAATATGTTCAAAGGCAAAAAAATATTAAAGGTAATGAAAATTTAACTAAACTTTACATTTGACATTGAACCGAGCAACGTAAAAATCAACATTTCAATACGGCACATAAAAATGTTACCCGGAATTCGGTAAAATAATTGCAACCATTTAGAAGGATAAATAACACAGTCATTTATATTCAGCAAATCCGATTTCTTTCTGATTTAATGTGAGGTTCGTATTATAATATAAATAAAGCCAATCTCCCCACAAAATGGACCGTGTGCCTGCCTAATCCTGTAATAAATCATCATTTAGAGCGAATAATCATCATAAACCTTACGGTGGTGGCGAGTGAGCGACCGACGACGCTGCGCCGATAGCTCCCATACATCATGTGGCGATTACATGTATCAAATAAACATTACCGTGGCCTCTGCCAGGGCTGAAACTAGGGATGCCGAATGCTATCATAACTTTCTGCAATTGGGTCTCAATATACTCACCCCATATTATACAGCTACTAATATATCAAGAATTTATTTTTAACATTAAATTGTGAAGCGGTCACCCACGACTACGTCCGCGTTAACTTTGGTTTTCATAGAATCCCACAGGAACCCTAAAAAATTCGGAATTAAAAGTATCCTGTCTCAATCAAGGAAATAAACTATGCCAAATTTCATCCAAATCCGTTCCGTAGTTCTAACGTGATTGGGTAACATATATGCAAAGTATCACAATTATAATAATAAGTGGGATTAAATAATTAAATTATTTTTTCACATTTAACTTTCTTTTTGAGAAGTGGCGCCGCCTTGAAGCCTTAAAAATACTATAAGAGATTTGACAAAGTCATTAAGGTCTCGGTAATTGAGCGGATTGCATCCACACAGATAGCGGAAGCAAAGGTTCGAGTCTTGCCTGAAACCTTGACCGAGTTGAATTTTTTTAGTAAACAATTTCTTTACTTTCGTGAATCGATGAAAAAATATAATAAAATATTATGTTACTTTTAATCTACTCTAGAGCGGTGTATTATAATTTTAGTGTTTTACAATTATTTGTCTGCTTAATTATTTTTTCAAGTTTTGAGCCCCTGGACCACCCCTTGTTACGGCACTGGATTTGACTCCTCATATGACGTCGTAGCGGACCGCGTGTGGCTCCACCAATAACGATATCGACGTTTTTCGCCAACAAAATTGATTTATGATTAGATACGTCCACGCCTTATTACAAACTTGTTACGTGCAAGGATCGCGTAACGGGCGCGCCCTTTCTTATCTCATTAGGGTGTTATGAATATGTTGCGAAAGGTTTGCCTGCCGAATAAATCCAATATGGCTTTATGATTTCTGAGATTGTGTTTCTGCCGAACATGCAGCTTGTCTGATCTAATAATCAAAGGTGTGACTTTCAATATTGTTTATTACTATTAACATTAATGGATTTTAAAAAAAAAACAAACTACTTTACAGAGTATTCTTGATACCATTCATACCATTTTACCATTCCAGATTAATAACCTAAGATTAATAAAATTACAGACTACATAAACATAAATGGAAATGCTTTATAAATTCCAATATAAGTACCTACATACATCATAAAATATCTCCATTCTGAAATAAATAGACATCACATCAAAAAAACGGAATACGAAAAAAAAGACATAAGTAACTGAGGCAAGAGTGTTGTTCTCTTCAAGTTACTTTGTGCGGCTACTTGAACATTATCGCAGAACAAAAGCCCCTTTCCCCGATCACGCAGTGTTTTGTCACGGTAGGGCCTACAGGGGAGTTAAGGACCCCTGCGGCTTGAACCCCTAGTAAGGTGACTTAAAACTTCGCAATTTTTTTCTATGATGAATATTCATTGGTTTGATCATTATCACCGATTAGCCTTTCCTCGTTACTGTTGAATATGAGTAGCTGCTTTCTTATACTTATACGTAATGACGAATTCTATGAAAACGTAAGATACATTAAGTAGTTAAAAAAAAGTTTTTTTTTCTTTTGTTTATATCACTTGTTATTTATTTGTTCTTATTAAAAGAGAATAAAATTCTGCATAATAAGGTACAGTGAACTACCTTTATATAGCGATACCTAAAGATTTGAAGCGAGATAGTGAACTGAGAAAAGTAATTTACGGAGGCAGTGCGATATGAATTTTAAATTGACATGGGGTGGACCACGCTGCACGCCTAAGGCGGTCGCTCTAAAGGTACAGCTGACGAGCTATACAATGTCTCAAATGCAAAGAATCAAGTAACAAAATATTGCCTTAACTTTATTATTATACTTTAAAAATATCTGCTTATAATTACGTATTGCATATTTAATCTTAGTAATAATATATATGTGAAAGTTTGTAAGTATTTTAATTAACGGCTGAACGGATTTGGTTGAAATTCGGTACTTTTTATCCCGAAAAAATGTAAGGTTCCTGAGAGATTCTACAAAAAACTTTACGCAGGTGAAGTCGAGGGTGGCCGCTGGTAATATTATAAAAGGGTAGAGTTTGTGGTAACCTTTGGAAATACAAAACTGAATTTGAAAATTCTTTCTCCAGTAGAAAACTACGTCATTCTTGCCTGACATAGGCTATCTTTGATCGCTTTAAAATAGATTTCACCAGTGTTATGCTAGATCAGCAGGCAGAAAGTATTACAAACTATAATTTATTGGAATAAACTTAAAATGTAGGTATTTAATTATAAAAATTCGACCCATCCCAGCTTCGCGTGAATTGCTAAAGGTATATAGATAAAGTAATTAGTTTATGAAAAAAAAAAGATTCGTCATGATCGTTATGGTATCAGTGCGAGTTTATTCTCCAATTTAACGCTCCGAAGCTTTCAAAGCTTGGCAACCCTTACCCTAGCCCAGACAAATGGCATCGAGGTTTGCGATTATAAATTCGACAGGGGTGCATTTCCGCCCGCGTCATCGGGTCGAACGCATCTCATGTAAAGCGCGAGGCCGCAAAAGAGATTGTTTTCTTTCTTGAGAATATAGAATTTAATGTCTTTACGTCCCATAATTGAAGTTAATTTAAACTTTCACTTTTACGGCCATATGGCGGACGGCAATCAGTCTGTGTCCCATTTTTAATATCAATATTTGACTTTAATTTTTATCACTGGATTGCAATTAGTGATAGACATAGCTGACTTAACCAATGAAGTAACCAACCTCTTTCTTACAGAAAACCACAGCGAAATAACATTACCTTTTGGTGGTGTTGTGTTCCTACTCGGTGAATAAGTTTTCAGGGCTCATAGAGTTAAGGCCGGCAAGGTGATTAGAACGGCTGTAGCTGCACATAATTCTATCACATTATAACACATATCTTATTAACTGGACTCCACTTACTCTAGATATCTGATGTGGTAGGCTGTTGTTGCGTTTTGTATAGAATTAAAAAAAATAAATTTATACCTTACTTCGCATTTGACACTGTGTATCATACTTTTAAAATTCAAAGAAAAGAATTTGCCAATATTTGTCAGCAGTGCTTACTTAATAATTTACTTTTGTTTTTCTTCTTTAATTATCATTACATTAAAATAATCGTAATTATTTTCAAACTACTGCAAATATTTCTATTTCTTAGGGAAGTCGCCAAAAGCAATTTTTATCACAAAGACAAACTCGGAAAAGCCCCAGCTCATAAGCCATATTGATCGGAAACATGTAATTTAAACTTTTATTCTTATAAGAACGTCGTTAGGTGAGGGGACGCTATGCACCCCAACGCTCGCAAATTAAAAGGCCCGGTAGCCCCTCGAGGCCGCTGTACAGCGGCAAAGATTCGCGGACCCTAAAACCCATTCTCTATGGTCTATGTGTACAATCGATCATTAATTACGTTTAGTCACATTTACGCGCCACATGTTAACATGCGACAGCCAACCCTAAAGAGAGCTTTGTGGGTTAGGAAGCCATCAAAATGGCTTGTCGATCATCATTACAATCACAATACGTGTCTGTGATGATAAAATAAAGTCTTTATAATTGGATTGATAAATTGTTAAAAAACATATTATTTGGCTTTGTTTAATTACAATAATCAAAGGTCAGGAATTTCTTCGGGACGCATTCGATGAGCATTACGACTATCGCGTATGTATGACAAATATAAATATACTTCTCCAAATTAACGTTATTCAGTTGATCGCTCTGGTTCTTTTTTGTTAATTAATAGTTAAAGGTTTTAGTTATTTTTGCAAAGAAGATATCGCGTATGAGAATGTGATTTTTCTTATTGTCCCACATTTTCTGCAAACGGTTTATGAGATTTTTATGTTTGAAATAATTATGACCAAAGCAATAAATGATGCCAATGCAATCAAATAATACTATAAATTATATAAAAACTATTAGTTTAAAAGGTGGTTTGGGGTTAGCCAGCGCACAACCAGAACTCGAGTGGGCGTTGCAGCGATAGACTCGGTCCAGGGGAGGCTTCCTTCGAACCGATGCCGAGAGGATTGCATAGACCCACCGGTCAGGGAGACCCGTAAAAACGGCTGACCCGCTGGCCACCCGTGGCACAGTCCAAGGCCCGAGCGTGCATAACAGTTCGCGAGGTTGCCCCATCATGCTACGTATAATCTCAGGCATCGTAGGGTACGTACCGAAATGCAATCACTCGACGTCCGGAAAGCTAGTGAACCCAGCATCCCAGCAGTAGTGCAAAAACATGTGTAGCGAAGATGTCTCCCGTGTTCACGCGCTTGCACCAACTCTCGTACTCTTTGGGCCGTGTGCCGGAGACTTGGAGGGTTGCTAACGTGCAATCGGTGCCCAAAACAGAGAACTGCTCAGACCTCTTTCTAAAATTATTGATCGCTATGGCCGCTCAGTCCAGAGCGATCAATGCCATAGCAGAAAGATTTCCATAGTTTTACATTATTTCAACATTCACAATACAAACACTTTAATCAATAAATTTAAATGCCAACTTAGTATATATTTTATAAAAATGTACCATAGCAATCAATGATTTTGAAAACCAAAACCAGAATCATCAACTGTGTGCCTTTGTATATCCAAAACACAGGAACGCAGCGAATATCGAATCTCAAAGGCTGTTGAAACGCGACTAAGAGAACAGCTAGCGGAGGAGGAAAGCGGAGCTGCGTCATAAACTGGGGCTTGGCAATGACACTTCTTTCTTTTGGTATTGACGTAAAACTAATTAGCATTTATATGAAATTAATTTGATTCATTCAAACAACCCTGTTTATTAAGTTTATAAACATTTTTCTATTCAAATTTAGGTAATAGAAAAAAAGGTTATTTAACTTTATTTCAATAAAGCTGGTATCAGGACACACCAGAGAGACCAATTTATGGTAGTTTGCGTTTTTTTTTCTAATGTACTTAAAATAAAGCTAGGCACCATTATGTATATGTCCAAGGTATGCTGCATGCCAAACTACAATAAACAATATTTTGTATTGACAACCTCCGTGTCGAGTGGTTCGTACGCCAGGTTTCATGATGTCCCGGGTTCGAATCCCGGTGGGGGCGGATGTTTGTGTGATGAATTTGCATTTGTACTCCAGTCATGGATGTTTGATATGTATTTCTATAAAAATATACTTATATATGTACAGTATATGTATTCTTTCCGTTACCCTAGTATCCCATAACACAAGCCTTATAGTGCTTACTTTGAGGCTAGGCTAATTGGTGTGAAAAAAAAATACAAATTTCAGAAACCTAGTTTTTCCAAGCAGACGGCTTATTCCATATTGCATAAAAGTAAGTAGAATTAACAAAAAACGGTGTGTTTGACGGTTGAATAACGGATTATTTGCTACACGCGAAAATAAATCCATATAATCTTTACATTAGTAGTTACACCCTTACTTACCTACTAAAACGAACTGCCGACTGAAGATTAGCGCCGCACGTAAATCGCTAAATCAGCATTCGTATAATGCATATATCTATCGTAGGCGCAACACAATCGTACCAAATCAGAAATGTTGATATGGAGCGAGTGTAGATAAGCATCTGCTGAGTGGTCCCCCTCTGTTTTTCGATCGGCGCTGTTGCTATTAATTTCTGTGCCCTGTCTCAGAGCTAATACAGGCTTGGACATAATGTGATTATATTAGCAAGTATAATTCGTACTCTTTCGTCTGATCGTGTTATCGTGTCGGATGTATAACTTTGCGATAGCTGCGCTCAATGATTTTTTTTATCTCCTTTTACTTTTACATGTGCAAATGTAAAAATATTCACAGGATCCAATTAAGAGGTATTAACAAAATAATAATTAACAAAACACCGATCACAACAGAGGTAGGATAGCCCCGCATAGGATTTCCCGCTAGAATTGAAGCGCTCGTCTGGATAACTTTATAGAAGACCATATAAAAATAACATTACTTTTGGTGGTGTTGTATTCCTCTTGTATGAGTGAAGTTCTTCACGGGGTAGAGTATAAGATTCAGGCCTGTAAAGTGAGGGTGGCTAGAGCGGCACTCCTCTCTACTGCATCTGCTAACTTTCGAGAATGGACTGACACTTAATATTAGGTGGGGCAGGGTAATTTGCTGCAACTAGTTTAAAAAAAGCTCAGCAATATGAATATTGAAGTTATACTTCTTTAGGCGCGTTATGAAAAAATGATGAGAGTGAAATTTTAAGATGCGCGCGCATCACTGTAACACAAAAATTAACAGCATGAAGTTGGTGCCAACGTGCCAACCAACTTCATGCTGTTACTTTTGTGTTTACCGCACATTAAGAAAATCTACCAACAAAATAGAAATAGAATCTCTATTTAGTGGGTGCTAACGACTGCATTGTGAAGGCCTATCAAAAGTATTTATTAATCTGGAACAACGGAACCAAAGCGCGATTCAGGAGACTACAGCGCCATCTCTTGACCATTGGTGTAGTAGAACCAAAAACCACATCTTTATTTTTTGTAATAAAGTAACAGTTATAGGTATTCATATTTATAATATTTATCCACATGTTTCTAGTTTGTATATTCGGAATACGTGTTTGAGTTTCACACAAGTGCAAATCACATATGTTCTAATAAATTATATTCAGTAGCGATTTTAATTGAATATTTTGATTATTTATTTATTTTTTCAAATTAAAACTGAACTTTATTGACTGTGTCCTTTTCCAGACTTTTTATTAATTTATTGTAATTAATTATTTGCATGCAATTAAAAACTAATTTTAAACGATGCCAAAGAAGGATAACTTCTCACGCGCCTACATAAGTACACGCACCCATTTTTTTTCATCATAATATACATTAGTGAGAGGTTTTATTTATTTGTCGTACTTATTGTATTCCTCTTGGATAAGTAAAGTTTGCTATAGATCCCAAAAGACAGATGATAATCTAATAGCGGTCCCTGAGACCGCACGTAGGTGGATATAAAGAACAAAAACAGGTGGTAGGTAGTTAAGGGTATGTTTTTTTTTAATTTTGAATACTTGTAACGTTTCGTAATGATATTCCACCAACCAAATACTAAGCATAAGACAATGTCTATTCTGTAAACTTTCTATGCCTGCCAATAAGGGCGGCGTTTCCAAAAATGTAAAGTGAGGGGAGACGTTCATAAAAATTCCGTGCTGAAACAACAAATTAAACGAAGCCGACCCACTCGAAAAGCCATAAGTACTCATCTCAATTGCCACCGATAAGAAATCCAAGCTCCGGCAATGTATTCGCGGCACGTTTCGGCTCACGGTTTTTTCTCGCTATGCCACTGTGGCGTTTAAAACGAATTGACTCTTAAATTCTTCAGAATGAAATGTTGTAGGAGTTTTATTAAATCGAGTGTAACCATTCCTGACATTACGCAAATGGCGGGTCCTCCCCTACATCTGTCGCAGGGATGCACCCCCTTAATAAGTGTTAACGCTCGCCGGCTGCGATGAACACTCCGCGGGGCTCAAGCTAAATCTCTACAAATTCTTAATACAAATTAATGTCGCGGGAGCGAAGCTTCTCTTGTAATTTCATTCTGTAATACTCCGCGCCCCGCGTACGCGAATGACCGAAAAGCGAGTACAATAGAAGTACGTCAGGTGTAGACTCGATCCCCCTGATTAATAAACGAGGAATAAGCTTAGACTAGTTACGCCATGTTTTATTCATATCACTCAAATGACATTTGTCATTCAATGAACAGAGACAAAACATGGAGTAACTTATCCAAGCTTATTCTACGTTTATTAATAAAGGGGGATGTGTCTAGAGTATGACTTACGTCACACTCCGCCGCTCACGGTGCGGTGGTAACGCGTCTATAATGAATGCTAATGTCAAAAGTTGACGACTACAACCAAACACTATTTTTATAAAAAAAAAACTATGTTCCACCAAATTTGATGAAAATTTTAGATCTCTTTTATTATGAATGAACTTGGGATACTTATGAAACTCGCACAAACCTCATATTTGTTTAGCTTACTGTGATCCACAATCACGTCATGATTTATATGTCCAAAATCTGATACATTTAACAAATGAAACGTTGGCAATAACTCACGTACAGTAGTAACATCATACAAATTGCAATTCATTTCTATTTTTCAGGTCATTAACTCTGGACAATAACACGGCAGCGGAACGGTCGCGGGTAAAATAAACGCCGGGCAGAATAGTTTCGAACTGGTATCATCGTTGCAAATGTAAATGAACAATTAAAACGCTCGCCGTGGCCAGGGACAATGATGATAATTATTTTAGTTTGCTGTCGGCGCGGCCGTCAGTCGCGCGGCCCCCCCGCCCGCTTTGGAATGCTCCTCGGACCCCTATTTTCGCCATTAAACAGCGACACTTCTGCTGTTCGTAAATTATGATCAGCACTTTCATTACTCCGTTGGTAACAAAGGAAGTCGAATGTACTGATTCAACTTCGATTCCGAGTACGGCGCCTCAACGCCTATTGTTACCGCGAGCCGTGACTCATATTAGGCCGGAGGTGAAATTTTGATTAATTCGTTACACTGTTCCCAGTTATCGTTTAGTTCCAACCGGCGAACTTCGCTGAAAGGACCGCTCAGCTGCGGAACAATTGCATTTAGTGTAATTTGGAATGGAACTGCATTGTCAACGTCACGATATCAGATATTTACAATAGGCGAAACCAATATAGTATTAAATATTTGCTTTCATATTCCAATTTGAACATGGTTGCATATTCGAAGGCAATTTCTATTTAATTCGACATATCTTACGATTCAGTCAAATAAAATAGTCGTCTCGATATCGGATTCATTCATCAATGTTAACGGCATTATTTAACACTTGCACATTTAACATAAATTAATTCCTTGTCAATTAACGTTGTTTAATTTTATTGATATTGCAAGGAAATTAACAGCATACATTTTATTCAAACCAAATAAAATAATACTGAGTGTGGTCGCTAGTCAGATATAGTCACGACAAATATTCTGTAAATGTAAGTAACAACAACATAGCATACACACACAAATCTAAAGCGACAGCAAATATGCTTGTGTTTTGGCAAGGAGACAGGAGGAATATTTTAAATATCAAAATCATAGTTTTTAATACCCCCTACATCTGTATTAAATCGTGAGGAAAAGACCTTAGTGTGGATACCATCTGTACATCTCAACGGAAAACCATTAAATAGGGTATCTCATTTCAAGTATCTGGGTAACTGGCTTACTGAGGACTTATGTGATAACATGGACGTAGTGAGGGAAAGGAGGTTACTGGCAATCCAATATAACATGTTGGCTCGGAGTTATGCGCGAAGTACTTTAGAAGTCAAATTGACTTTATTTAAATCACACTGCCAATCATTTTACTCTTGCCCTCGCAAAGGGCTTACAACGCTTTCCGTGTACACTACAACAACGCGTTCCGGGTGTTGATGGCGCTTCCGTGTTGCAGTAGTGCTTCTGCCATGTAAGCTGAGGCAAGGACCGATGGATTCCATGCCATTATCCGAAAGCAATGTGCTTCGCTACTGAGTCGCGTGCGCGCCAGCCCCAACAGCAGGCCCCATGTAAAGGATTCGAATCCTTTATATCACAAAATAACACAACCCATCATCAACTTAAAATGTAATAAATAAGTAATTAAAAAAATACAGTAATTAAGATTTATGTCATGTTGAAATCATAATAATATAATAAAACTTTATTTCAGTGTGTTCATGTCTCGATACTGCATTGGGATTTGGTTTCCAAAAAATAAAACACTCTTAATTTCCCAGTAAGTCGTAAGGGTCGACTAAGGGATTGATTGTGTTTGAAAAATATTGGGCCAAGACCTGGAAACCAATTTTTAACCCCTTCTAAATATGATAAAGTGACCTTCGATGAACTAGTGACTACACGGCTCCGCCCACAGGAGGAGGGCCTCCTAGATTAAGGTGACCCTGTGCAATCTAGAGCGCTTTAACCGAACTCGTAGGGTCATGTTATGAATTTTTAGCAGTAAATATGAGAGTTTCATTACATTTCTGATCGATAAATCTACAGAAGATTTCTAAGAACAATTGCTAACTATAGTAAAAACATTGTTCCTGTCGCACGGATAACTTTCATTTCTTCCAAATAAATGTAATCGGTACGCTAGGTCCAGGTCAGCTAGTAAAGCATAAAAAAAAACATCATCGAAAAATGGTTGCCTGTAAAGTCGGTTTTACGGGCGAAGATTTTACGTGACAACGTCTTTTTCTCGGTAGAATATTTATTGATATGAATATAATTAAATTGCACAATAGGAACAAGGAATTGAATGAAAATAAGAATTGCACAAATTTTAACTATAGAAATATATTTTGTTTACTAAAACATTGTACATGTAAACTTAAACTCATCGTAACGTTACCGAGCGTTACACTTTTTCATAAGTGACTCCCAGCCGCAACCTAATTTAAGACGTTGTCACGTCAAAAAATATTGTAATGTTTCTAAAAGAATGATAAAAATAGCTACTTTGAACAGGCATTTTAAACGCTCGTTATTTTGGAACACTTGGTGCGTCGTCACAGTATATAGTAACCTAGCAATAGAGAAAAACAAGGATTAGAAGGTTGAGTGAGTGCGCGCGCACTACTCACTTCTACTAGGTCTCCTTGACTTTGACATATCCAATGAACATGGCGCTTGTTTGTTTATTTGTTGTTATGTATTTCTACGTCAGAACCGCGCTTCGGATATTTCAACGCCCCACAAGTTTTTCGCATTCTTTAATAATTAAATTCCTGTTCAAATATAAATTGTAATAAAAAATATTGATGGCGGGAAATTCCAAAGAAATAGAGTTTATACACAAATAATTTGAGTAATATTTGAATTACATGCATATACTCCAATTTATCCAGAATTTATTTTTAATATCGACATGCACACCAATAAATTGAAAATGACAAAATAGCATCTCACAACGACACAACCTAAGCATTTACAAAGGTCGATTAGAAAGAAACCAACTAATGAAACATGAAATGTAGACCAGAAAGTAAATTTATTGGAGAACAAGAACATAATTGATTATGCAATCCAAACACAGTATCTATAATTCAAAGCTTCTGTAGAACACATTCTTGTCGGTAGCATAGCAGTGGCGAGCCTCTGCTACGTGACACATTCGAGGCAAATGACTCGCTAATTAAATTTCATTGATTCAAAGCTCATTTGTGAAGTGCGTCGAATGCCTACATATCAGTGGCCCCGTAGTCAGGGAAATGGGAATAGCGCGTACTCGCAGTACGGGAATGCTTTCAACTCGCGTAATTCAGTTAAACGAGTAATTTATGACTGGCCAAATTACTGACGACACTGTGTCCGGTTATTTGATGCAAGCATTGAAAATGAAAACGAATGGATAACTGTTTTAATGTAAATGTTATTAATATTATTGGTATGATATTGAAAGAGTAGAGATAATTTTAAAACCGGCCATAGGACCGTTTTCTGCCCATGGTCCACCTAGAAAGGAGATTGCTCAGCTTCCATACATGTTTGGCCTAAAGACCAATAATCATGAAAAATTGTTTCCTAGATTCGAAATTATATATAAATTACTGTAGAAACGAATATTATTGACGGACACCCCTGAGAACTTCTATAAACCATATACACTGAATGATTTTGAGGTTAAGTTTGCAAAAAGGATCATAGGTATTGAAATAATAAAAAACAAATAAGTTATATAGTAAACTAGGGAAATCAAGCCAAGTACCGAAATTATGTATTAGATTCAAGTATATAGAGCATGTAAATTAACAGATTAATTGCCAGTTTTTAAAGTTAATGCACAAGAGTAACTTTTAAAATCAGGTATCATTTATGCATTTCCGGTTATAATAAGGTAGTCTGTAACAATAATTGTGTGATGATTGTGCATGAGCCTCAGATTAAAGAGAATTTTTAAACTCTCGTTAACCAAAGAAAGCGATTTAGGTTATACAGCCATATCTTCAGTAGCTTCATTATTTTTGTTATGTTAATATTATTACCATATTTCAAGATTTTTAATGTATCACACCTTATAATGTGTTTATGGAGGTGTTTGGCGAAAAATTTATGGCAATAGACTTTATGATATCGCATACCATCTATAATAATTGTCTTAGCACATTTGCATGTAGTGAAAATAATTATATAGTTGTGGATATTAATACCACAGTGTAATAAAAAAAATCGATCTTTACAAAATAGATTTGTTTTGATGTTATAAAAACAACTTCAATCAGTCTTTGGCTGAATGTTACTACACCCATAGCCATTAAAAATAATTCGTATGTTTTCCAAACCGGTAAAATTAAAAGTCGTTTTTAAAATGAATATATTATACAAAGGTGTCCGTTAATCTATACTTATAATAAATCTGTAGAGAGGTCATTTCTGTACATGAAATATATTTTCAAAATAACTATCAGGGGGTCATTAGTGATCGATACTGATACCAAAAATGCAATTAGTAAAATTTTTGTCTGTCGGTCTGTCTTTGTGTATGTTCCTTATAGAAAAAATGGGTGTGTGTACTTATGTAGGCGCGTGAGAAGTTATCCTTCTTTGGCATCGTTTAAAATTAGTTTTTAATTGCATGCAAATAATTAATTACAATAAATTAATAAAAAGTTTGGAAAAGGACGAAGTCAATAAAGTTCAGTTTTAATTTGAAAAAATAAATAAATAATCAAAATATTCAATTAAAATCGCTACTGAATATAATTTATTAGAACATATGTGATTTGCACTTGTATGAAACTCAAACACGTATTCCGAATATACAAACTAGAAACATGTGGATAAATATTATAAATATGAATACCTATAACTGTTACTTTATTACAAAAAATAAAGATGTGGTTTTTGGTTCTACTACACCAATGGTCAAGAGATGGCGCTGTAGTCTCCTGAATCGCGCTTTGGTTCCGTTGTTCCAGATTAATAAATACTTTTGATAGGCCTTCACAATGCAGTCGTTAGCACCCACTAAATAGAGATTCTATTTCTATTTTGTTGGTAGATTTTCTTAATGTGCGGTAAACACAAAATTTCACTCTCATCATTTTTTCATAACGCGCCTAAAGAAGTATAACTTCAACAAAAACTACTCGACGGATTTTAACGAAACTTGGTACAATTATTTTTCATACTCCTGGGCAGGTTATAGTATACTTTTCATCACGCTACAGTCAATAGGAGCAGAGTAGTGAAGGGAAATGTTGGGAAAACGGGAGAAGTTACTCCATTTTTTAGCTTCCGTTACGTGTGCAGCCTTAATGGTTAAAGTTACATAGAAATCATGTATGACGGAAATAGTCTACATAAAATTGTCTAAAAAATATCCCGCAACAGCATA
Source organism: Chilo suppressalis (assembly GCA_902850365.2). NCBI lineage: Eukaryota > Metazoa > Arthropoda > Insecta > Lepidoptera > Crambidae > Chilo > Chilo suppressalis. Next base: position 18,493,024 of record OU963897.1, on the reverse strand, counting down.
TGTCTATCTTTTATGGTTGACTCACAATAACACGTGTAACTCCTGATAGCTTAGCAGTTCGGAGCATTCTGATATGTCTATTTGTTTACTCTTACGTTTATAATACTCTCACTCATCCCTAATTTAAAAAAGTTAACATTATTACCTATTCAATAAAAAAAGAATCATAGAAATCGGTATAGAAACACCAAACTTATACATGAAATAAGTCATCGCGCCGTCGCACGTGAATACTGAATCATGCTATAAGGATTATTTTTGTGTAACGGTTGCCGCGCTCGACACGGGTCGCGGCGGCGGTAGGTTAAGAAGAATGCCATTGTGTATAATACAGGCCTGAGAACAATAACTATAGTCTACACTTCAGCTCTACACCGAAGCGAAGCGAGGGCGGGCCACTAGTATCTAATGAGTGTAAAATAAAGTATAAATTACGCTAAGAATTACCGTATATGTTAATATTATTTGTACGTTTGGGCCAATTTGAGAAATCTCCTTTCACCTGGGTGTCTAGGGTAATTATTATATTTCAGTATCGTTCGAACATAGTGGTTTCCTATGTCTATGATCTATGTCAATGTCGCCGGGATACTCTAAAAACATTAAATCTCTAGACAATCTAACTAGACATATTCCACGCGGTCCAGGAAGCAGACGGGACTCGAACCCGCACCCTCCGCTATCCCAGCGGATGCACTGACCAATTAAGCTACCACGATATTTTATAGTTTTTTTGCTTAAAAAATAAAATACTCTTAAACTTCCCAAAATGTATTTTTTTTTAACCCGACTAATCCTCGTTACATAATAGAACTTTGCAGTTTTATATATAATTTCACATTCATGCATTATTACGCTTATCAGAAAACCAAATCGCACCAAAAATATTTTCATGTAAATTATTGCCAAGACGAGACCAAAGACTGGTACTATCAAAAATCAGATCCCTTGTAGAGCCAAGCTTCAAACACTACACGCCCTAACTCTACAAGGTTTAACTTCACAAATTCTACATCTTAGTCAAAATATGTGACTTGGCCATTTCACTACATTCACATGGGCGCAAGATTAAAAGTTTATGTATATTACTGTTCATTGCTTTTCTGTTACACAATAGTTCTCGTAGTAATGAAATGGCTAAGTCACATATTTTGATTAAATTTGTGAAGTTAATCCTTGTCGATATAGGGCATGTAGAGTAAGAAGCTTGGCCCTACATGAGATGTGATAACTTTTGACGTTTTTTTGGTTACACTATTATTTTTTTACTTATTTATTAAAAACCGGCCAAGTGCGTGTCTTGACACGCGAAGCTTAGGGTTCCGTAGTTGCCTTGCGGTTACCACATTATATTTGAGCAGGAGTCTCTTTTCTTTATATTTTGTATCGGAAATTTTAAAAATACAATAATTAGCAAACTAACTATGTATCTCAACTGAACTAAAAACCTAAATCAAAGTAGGCAACAAATAACCAATTTAAAAATATCAAATATCGAATTTCGTATCAGAAACAATATTTTTTAAATTATTGGCGTCACCTCACGATTTAACTAAATTCGCTAGAATTAAAAAATTGAAAAATAAATCTTATCAGTCCCTGTACCATGAGCACCACATTTTATCACGTTTTTTATCGCGTCTTGCTGTCAAACTCCATACTCCTAATACTACTCCATAATCCATAATGTCATATTGACAATTAAGCGTGATAAAAACGAGCTATGTATAATATCGCAGTGATCATGCTTGGACGGCTGGAGCTCAGATTATTGATATTCAACATATCTATGATCTGTACTGTATTAAGTATTGTGTATGATTTGTAAGTCTGTTTCGCTGGTGAGTTGGTTGTGCTGAATTCCATTAATCTATTCTGCGGTAGTGTGGGACTGTCTAGTCTCGTTCACGAAAGGTGGCACCTGAAAGGCCCTGCAGTCACTTTCATCATTCGAAAATAGGGTCTATTTTTTAGGAGATTATTTTCATTCCATTATTATTCCGCGTGTCATCTTTCATGAGATACTCTACTGTCAAATGCGATGAGTCAATTCAAAGGCATAGGCATGGGCCTATAGCGGCGATTTGGAACTTTGAAAGTTCTTTCTTTATAATTTGTGTTGTTATTACTGTGCTAAGCTGACCTAAATATATTTTTTGAACCGCAAATTTTTCGGAAAATTGTCCGATATATCGATATTTATCTCGCGATATATTATAGCCGTAATTGATATTTTTAAAAGTATCGATATAGCGAATTTTCTTTTTATCTTTCGACATCCCTAATTAACAAAGTCACAATCAACTCGATACATATCTTTTTTTTTCAAATACGAGTGAAAACCGTCTCTTTTTTTTGTTTACTCTCAGGCGGGGAATCGGTTGTGAAATCATCAATCATGGATACCCTACAACTGGCTGCAAGGTTATGTCAGACTTCCGACTTATAGTGCGATTCAAATAAAAATAGGAAAGTCAATGACTTCCATCTGTCAAATGTCGCTTGAAAAGTACGGTTTGCAAAAAAATCTTGGAACCCTTTTTAGCACTCAGGTAATTCCAGAATAAAAACCAAACATTTGTAAACAAACAATAACAAATTTTGATTATTAATATGGTTGATATATTTTTTTTCATTAATTGAGCTTTGGCTATGATTGGTTGATAACCTAAATCGTCAACCATATGTCACTTTAAGTGGCGTTCAGAAACTCAATTTAAAACTTTCGTTTACAAAAAGGATGCATATTCGTATGTGACCTAGTAATAGTCATGATTATTCATAACTACTCCGGCGGTAAAGCAGATATGACCGGAATTGAAGAGCTAGATTGTGAATAATGTTTTGCTTACACAGTCTTAATAAATAAATATCATTAAAACTAAGTTGGATTTTTTTCGCAATATTAGTAAATAAATTTTATTAAAAAGATCTGATGTTTTTACTCACTCAATTTTAGTAATTAAGTTTTATTAAAGAAAAACTTTTTTGCTCACTCTACATATTTAGTTTGAATTGACAGCTATGACGTCACAATATGGCGCCCAGACGGTCCTATTCTTAGTTGACTCGCATTATACTTAAACTTAACTAAAACATACCCGTAGTATAATAAACATACCAGGTATTTTCAAGTGCTTATATTATACTCATTATAAAAACGTAACGATAGCGCGGTTCAGAAGCCGTTGCCGTTGATAGTCGCGGTAGCTTATGGGAAGTATTGATATTTTACTATGTTTAATTTTTTTTTTATATATTCTGTTGTGCAATGCAAGGTTTTACGCTAACTAACTTCATCTTTGTCATGTTTTCTTATAAGGAATTTTCAATAGCTAAGAAATTTTCTTTAACCAAAGTTGAACGACTATAACTCTTATTAAACTAACGAACCTATCTTAACCGCTATAAAGTTGTTGAAAGCATATAATTATGTAAAAAAGCTTAACTATTGACTTGAAAAACTTGGAAAAATTCATGATTGTTATATCTATGATATTATTTTAAAGGCTTACTCGAATAAAAGTAACTTCAATATTTTGCAACCTTTGCGTTGCTAAATCAAGTACCCGAATACCTTAACAATTTAAATAATCATACACTGATGATCATCCAAATTGCTAGGGTATTTACTAATTTAAATATCAGTAAAATCTTAAGTATACGATCTATGTAAGTAAAACTCTATTGACAATATATCCCGTTTTTTTTTTGTTATCTGGTATAATCCAAACCCATGTTACAAGGGATCAAAAAAACGACGCTGTGCTTCGAGAAGAGCTAAGTAGTGCCCTTGCAATTCGCTTGGATCGTCTTGTCGTCATGATGGGGGCACTACCATGCCCCAGATAAGACCAAAGTAAGTATATTTGCAATAATTGCATAAAGCTAAAACATTAGAAAGAAATACCCATTGATTATGTGTCAAAAAACTAGGTCAAATCGTAATTAAAATACTGCTACCCTGCCTTAAACCGAAATAAAAAGTTTAAACTACATCCCCCTTTAAAAATATTATTAAAAATATTGAAAACACGGCTGCCGTGCCATAAACCATAAAAACCGAAATAAAGTTAAAAATAACATTAATTTAGTTATTTATGATATGAGTGTGGTAAGTTCGTTATCATTACAAACGAGTAGCCTTACCATAATCACGAGTTTGCTTAGAGCACGAGTTTGTAAATACCAATTTCGCACGAATGCCATACGGCGTTTTTCAACACATTTGCGAGAAAACAGTACCTATACCTAATTTAAGTAATGGAGAAAACTTTTTCTATTAAGAAAATGGCGCGCATTTTCAAATGGCTTCTCGTGTGGTTAGTGAAAATTAGAACTACATCTTACGTCTCTTTTTCGTTTTACTATTAAAGTGAAACAAAGGAATAGAACAAAAGCGGTTCCAATGAGGTTCGACCGAAATTTTAAAAAAAACGTAAAGGATACGCACGGTGCCATGTATGGGAGCGTGTGGTAAAACGTGTGGTAAACGTAAAACGTACGCTTCGTTATATGGCCCGTAATTTAGACCTTTCAAGCAATATAAACAACCTCCGTAAATGCATTTTTGAGCAAATGCGTTGAAAACATCAATACAGTCAAGGTCCTATTTCACCAAGTAGATATATGTCACTGACATGTAGACAATTGGTAAGTGACAATTTTGAGAATTATTATTGTAAATGCTTATAAAAATGACAGGAAGTCCGTATCTTAGTTCAACACAATTATTATAGCTTGCGCTGCGTTAAGCGGGAGTACAAAGCGAACGTCCGCTCGGCGCGTCGAGTTTTTATGTCATTTCATAGAACAGCGAAGCACATAACCCGTCTCACGAAGCGCCGCTCTATGAAATAACATGAAACAAATACCCGGAGCGGACACCTGCTCCGTGCTCCCGCTTAACGCAGTGCAAGCCCTTACATATGTTGTGAAAGAAGGGTAATTTTTGAAGTCGACATATTTGACAAATTGTTCTGGGTAGAGTTGAGTTATAATTATAGTGCTGTCGTTGTTAGTTACAAAATGACCCTCCGTGAAAGCTAGAAAAGATGAGTTTTTGTACAGGAGAATTTATAAAAAACGAATATTTTTTTCATTAATATTAGTGATTTTGCGTTCAAAGAAAAACTCCGCATAAGCGAAACCAGTATCGAACATTTAATTAAAGAAATCAGAGCAGTAAATAGATCACCCCACAACCGTCCTCTTGAATACGTCAGTGACATATATCGACTTGGTGAAATAGAGCCCAAGTGACTGTTCTTCAGAACACTTTTCAATTGAACTCTAAGAGGGGAATCTTTTTCCTTCAGAACACTTTATATTGAAAAGTGTTTCTGCGAAACGGTAGTCACCGTCCACTTGATTGCAATGGCTTTTTAACTTGTTTTTTATTTTTGTTCGGATTTTGGCACATCAGTCGTGTTATTTCTTGTTTTTAATAATTAATCTTTATTTTGTTTTTAGTGCCATAACATATAAAGCTTTGAACTAAATATGGAAGTATGTTTTGTGTGCACGTGCACACTTACGTAAGAATAAGAATAATAAACGGTTGCGGTAATGCGGTACTATAGTTTGTGCATCTAGACAGCTAGGCAGCAGACGACCTTCGTGACCGGGTGGTTTGTACGCCGGGTTTCATGCTGTCGCCGACTCAAGAGGTCCCGGGTTCGAATCCCGGTGGGGGCAGATGTTTGTGTGATGAATACGTGCATTTGTACTCCAGTCATGGATGTTTAATATGTATATTTCTATAAAAATATACTTATATATGTACTGTATATGTATTTTTATCCGTTACCCTAGTATCCCATAACAACAAGCCTTACAGTGCTTACTTTGGGGCTAGGCTAATTGGTGTGAGTGTTTGCAATATTTATTTATTATTATATGATTATCCAGCTGTTGTCTATTTTAGATACGGGCGTAAAATTGTCGACATAATATACTTAAAAAAAGATAAACTCAGTAAAATATCGCATATCCAGTGTTTCATTTTCAGTTATATTGTATCAGATGTTCCCTGCAGCTGAAGAACTTTATAGTACTTACATTAATTTATTATTTATCATCACGATCTCTTTAAATACAAATTAATTGATATTTCCCTTGGTCATGCCAGAATTATATGACATATATTATGACGCGCCTCTTACGCTGCGATCATGGCAGCGCGCATGTTGGGGCGGCGTTTGGTAAAGTTCCGTTTAAAATTCTGCTATAATATTTATGACAAATCAAACAGAAACGGATGAAAAAAATTGTGCAAAACTTCAGCAGCTGTGAAAGCAGAAATCTGTGCATCGCTACCCAAAGCCTATTAATCATTAAGGCATCACCAGGCGTGCGCCGACGTTGAATTGAATGCAAAAAATAGGACTCATCATGTCGATGAATCAACTGATGTGATTTTTCGTTGAGACACTAGGAGGTATTTTCTTTCACCGATGTTACTTCGCGCGCCTACTTCTTTCTTTTGTCTTTTAATTTTCTTTTCGCATAAAATTAAAAGTTTTTTTGTTACTGCATCTTTCAGGTTTTTCTATTTATGGATAAAGCCGCCGATTAAAGAAGCATGGTAAAATAATATTACAATAAAGAAAACTATATTATTTTTATTGATGATGCGACAGAGAACGTGAAGCTTCGGCCACTTGTGTCTCACCTTGCCAGCCTGAACCCAGTTCTCCTACGAGTTGGAGCAGAATGTTTTTCTTCTACATAATGGATTACTTAACTGGTGGTTGTCCCACAGCAATGCATAGTTTTTTCTTGCTGTTTTATCTTATATATAAAATTCTCGTCTCACAATGTTAATTAACATACTCCTCCGAAATGGCTTGACCGATTTTTATGAAATCTTATATACATATATATATATGTATATATATATATTTATAGATAGGTCCGACAAATGACTCCACCCCACCTGATTGTGAAGTCCAGAACATGATTAAATACAAAAAACAAACAAACAAATCCGTATCGATACAAAACTTTGACGTTTTACAGATTGCTGGGTTTGATTGCCAAATAAAAATCTTAATGTTAGTTCCGTTTTTCGCCACGCCCATTCTCTTTGCGCACAGACTCTATCTATTTATTTTTTTATTAAATAGATAGTAAATATCGATACGAGTATATTTTATTCAATCTAGGATTTACAAGTTCTTACTCCTGTCCGTTCATAAGTACCTATATCTATCTGAAAACTACAAACATTTCAAAAATAACGATTCCTTCAATTCAGTCGTCAAAAGTTTTTTTACAAGGTACCCAATGTTATAGTTTGTTTCTTCGTAATTGATCTCCATCTAAAATAGTTTCGTTATAAATCCCGCTAATCGACTTTATTAAGCGATACTTACCTACTTAGAACACTACCACACTCAAAGCCATTTTAATACGTATTTTATAATTCAGTGGCAAAACGGTGGTGGTTTCAAAGCCGTTTCCATCAAATTCAACAACAACTTTGTAACTGTTTGTTTCCCCAAATAAACAGAAAAAACAAATATTTAAAAAAAATCAGCAATTTCCAAAACAAATGACACTTTACTAAATGTAAACCTAAGGCCGTAGTAAATGCTTTAAAATGTAAGTTTATTTTTCAGTCTTTATTTTTGTAAGAAAACCTTCATTAATTAATTTCCATCCTCTTAACATCCACTATAAAAAAAAATAAAATATCTTAGCTAAATAATACTAAGTACTCACTTAATAATTACTTTGATTTTACTTTAAGTAGTCGTCATGAGTATAATGTAGAATAACTTTGATTTTCTGCGGGATATTATGCCTTGCTTTCAATTCTAATAAAATAATTCAATAACTAGATAATTTCATTAATAGGAATATCTTGTATATTCCTATTAAATAAATGTATATTCCTATTAATGAAAATAACATGTAAGGTAAATAAGGGCCATTGTAATAAAACCATAATTTTGAATTATTATAAATATGATAGCATATCATGTTTTTGCTACTTAAATTACGAATACCTAATATTTCATAATTTTAAGTTTGCAGGGCCTTTGGCACCAACAATCTTTAAATAAAAACAAAGGAGAATTAATTAGCTGATTCCTAAATTATATTCATGTCATAATTGAAGTGTTTAAATAAATAAAAAACATTACATTGATAATAAACATAAAAACCATGGTAAACCTACATTTATAAAATAATAAACCTGACAGAATAATAGACAGAGTTAAATTACTTACAAATAAAAATAAGGTATTACCTACCTAAATTGGTAATTTTTCTGCAATGCATTCAGAAGTTCACAACACCAGAAAACTGTATACAGTATGTATGTTCTTTAACAAAAGAACTTAATTTTCAAAATCTAACAACTGTAATGTAAAAGGAGATTGCTCAGCTTCCATACATGTTTGGCCTAAAGACCAATAATCATGAAAAATTGTTTCCTAGATTCGAAATTATATATAAATTACTGTAGAAACGAATATTATTGACGGACACCCCTGAGAACTTCTATAAACCATATACACTGAACATATTAAAATAATAAAAAACAAATAAGTTATATAGTAAACTAGGGAAATCAAACCAAGTACCGAAATTATGGATTAGATTCAGGTATATAGAGCATGTACATTAACAGATAGTTGCCCGTTTTTAAAGTTAATGCATAAGAGTAACTTATAAATCAGGTGTCATTTCCGGTTATAATTAAGTACTCTGTGACAGAAACTGTGATTGACTGATGATTGTGAATGAGCCACAGATTAGAGAGAATTTTTAAACTCTCGTTAACCAAAGAAAGCTAAGAGATTTAGGTTCTATAGCCATATATTCAGTAGCTTCATTATTTTCGTTATGTTTTTAAGATAACCATATTTTAGATTTTTAGTGTATCACACCTTATAATTTTATTTATTTATAGCCAGGGAACGTAGGCCCATAGATACCTTAAAGTCTAACATATATTTATTTATTTATTTATTTATTATATATATACAGATTATAATGTGTTTATGGAGGTGTTTGGCGAAAAATGTATGGCAGTAGACTTTATGATGTCGCCTACCATCTATAATAATTGTCTGAGCACATTTGCATCTAGTGAAAATGATAATATAGATGTGGATATTAATACCACAGTGTAATAAAAAAAATGATTTATTTTATCGATCTTTACAAAATAGATTTGTTTATATATTATATAAACAACTTCGATCAGTCTTTGGCTGAATGTTACTACACCCATAGCCATTAAAAATGATTCGTATGTTTTCCAATTCGTAAAATTTAAAGTCCTTTTTTAAGTAAATATATTATACAAAGGTGTCCGTTGAAATCTAATGACTGTAAATTAAATTATAAATTACGCCAAGAATTACCGTGTATGTCAATATTTTTTGTGCATTTAGGCCAATTTGAGCAATCTCCTTTATGTATCAATCAGAATAAACCTAATTAAAAAGTTGTTCAAAAGATAATAAATTACCTCTTTTACCACATCTATTTATTAAAACTTGGGTCAGTCCTGCCTTAAAAATCTGAATTTTGCTATATTATGCAAAACTGGTCGAACTCTACAAGAGTATTATTAATGAATTACTTACTCTTTTTAATATCAAATTTATAAATAAGATTAAATTAATGTGGTGATCCCACTGCCTTTAGTACCATGCGCAGCTTTAATGTGATAATTGGAACAAATTTCATAACTTTTTGCATGAGTAACTTTTGTTTTTTTTTTAATTTGAGGAAATCCTCACAGAGAAATTAAAACATACGCAGCAATACGCATACTTATGCAGTTATATGTTAATTGTGATCATTAAATTACCCGTTTAGTTTGAGTAAATACAATACTTTAGCTTTTTTATACCTAGTGTTACGTATACGTTATATTCCGTTACATTTTACTCTGTAAGCGGGATCGTAAGGAACGTAAGTCAGGAGGTGTTGTTCTATTTCGTCACCGCCCACCCGCCACTCATAATAAAATAAATAAAGAAGAGAAATGACGGGCTATTTCCTTCGACCTTGTCCGTTTATACATAATATATAACACTTATGTGTGCTGTACCACATTGTATATACCTACTTCTAATAGTACCTTCATTTCTAATAGTTAACTTATCCGTAAAAGTGCCCCAGTGTTATTACAATACTAAATGTTACATTGATTTCTATTTATCAAGTTGTTTTTTATTATTTCAATTTTTATCAGTAATCCATTGTTTCAAATAAATACCAAAGTTTTCGATATAACCATACAAAAAATGACATGAATTTTAAAGAGTAAGAAACTGACAAATAACATAATAATGTTACCTGAATTTGTTAGTGTATTATCCCCGAGACCCGTGGAAGTGTCGACGTCAGCGCGTACGGCGGCAATCAGCGCGCATGCCCACGCGCAGCTCGCCACCACGAGCCGCGCGCGTTCACCGCCCGCGCACGTCTTATCCCTCAGTCTAGCCATAGCACATCACAAACTACGGTTCTTTACAAACACCAAAGTACAACAAAATTTTCTTAAAATTAAAACTAGGGTTAGATTTCAAATGGATGTAAAGTTCGTGTAGTTAGTTCGGTATGTGTTTGAGCGTGTAGTCGCGAGTCCAGCCTGGTGGTGGAGCGCGCGTGTCGTGTCGCAGGCGGCGGCGTAGTCGCGACGACACTGTCCGTGCACATCGCAGGCGTGCGGCACCGCCGGCGTCGCGGCATCTCCGCCGGCAGCGAGGAGGGCCGCTGCGCGCGCACCGCCTTCACCCACCAATCGCAGCGCCGGGGGAGGGCCCGCACTCAAGATGCACGGAAGTATATGCGAAGGCCTATGTACGAATGATAGCGGACAGGTGGTTTCGCGGCCGTAATTAGGCCTCTGATAACTTATTGCTACATAAATATGCTTAAACGCTAGACGATTAAGATAGCACCCGAACGCGGGCCCCGGGACGACCTATTACTAACAGATTACCCGTCCTCTCGTACCTGCAGTACTGGAAGCATTTTAATTTATTCTAATAAGATTCCCTTGAAAACTTTCTCCACGGGGCTTGTTAAACTCGAGAGCAGTAGAAAAAAAATGTAAGGCCTCTTATAGGTGTTCAAAATTAACTTTGAATTACAATCGAAACTTTATTTGATTTGGCTTCTAAAGTAGGCTTGGCTTATGCTAACATGTACTGTAACTATTTTTTTGAATTTGATAGATATACTGAAATATGGATGATAACGGGGTACAGTAAACGAAATTATATTCATTCCGTCAGTTAAATTATCAAAAAAAATTGAACGCATGTTTTTTCTTTTGTCAATCGAGTTGAAAAACGAAAAATTTGACGACCTCCGTGGTCGGGTGGTTAGTACGCCAGGTTTCATGGTGTCGCCGACTCGAGAGGTCCCGGGTTCGAATCCTGGTGGAGGCGGATGTTTGTGTGACTCCAGTCGTGGATGTTTAATATGTATTTCTATATAAATATACTTATACATGTACAGTATATGTATTCTATCCGTTACCCTAGCATCCCATAACACAAGCCTTATAGTGCTTACTTTGGGGCTAGGCAAATTGGTGTGAGTGTTATAAATATTTATTTATTTATGTATTGATACTGATTTAGGTTTGAAAATTAACCGGTAAACAAGCCCCGCACACAAGTCTGCAGTCAAATATGTACGAGTATATATCTACTTACTAATTGTGTGGCCGACAAATCTTGGCTAATAATGAGATCATTACTAAAAATTTTGAATAATAAAAGTCTAAACAAAGAACATTGAAGAACATCTAAAAAAATTAGCATGGGAACAAATATTTTATATTAAGTGCATCATGGTTCAATTACATTTGGTCGTTATTCGGGTGCAAGAAAAACATCACACTAATTCGGGCCTCAGATGCAATATTTACACTGGAATACGGGCTGGAAGACGGTGTCGGATAACCAAAACGAAAACTACCCGAATATGGGCGTACTCGACTCAATTCATTAACATTAACGTTTACCCGAATTCCATTGGCAATCGTATTCGGGCTAACGACAAAGTGTAATTGAGCCATCAGTCTCACATTTGTCTTTTACATAGGAAGAACAGCAGCAAAGTCATCATCATCAGCCTATTACACAGTCAGGTCATTAGTATTGTCACACAGTAAAAACTTTTCTTTTAGAATGCTGGCCACAAAAAAGTTTATAGAATTCGAATTTCGACTTGTTCATGAAAATATAAATGTATACTTTTCAGAATTTTACTCATTTTTATGGAGTGGGGACTTAAAGAAGACCGTGTTGCAGTTATGGCGTTGCATCGTTGCGGTTACGCGTCAATTCAAATTTTTGACCGTTTATCGTACCATCAAACGATACAATGAAGACTCTTGTGTAGATGACAGGTCAAGAAGTGGTCGCCCTCGGTCTGTTAGGACTCCAGCAGTGACAAAAGCTGTGAAGGCGCGAATTCTAAGAAATCCCAAACGTAAGCAGAAACTGTTGGCCCTTCAGATGGGGTTAAGCAGAACCACGGTGAAAAGGGTGTTAAATGAAGACTTAGGGCTTCAGGTATATCGAATAGTGATGTAACGAATGTCATTTTTTGAACATTCGCGAATGCGAATGCGGATGCGAATGTCTGGTACCGACATTCGCGAATGCGAATGCGAATATTTAGTTTTTTTTTAAATTGGCGCCTATTGTCTATGGCATGGTGGCAGTCTCGTTCGAATTGCCGAGTTGATATGAACTCATCCGACTGAAGTGTCATTCCCCTCGCACCGGTCTTTCCGTAAACAAAACAAGTGAATTTTGAGGTTAGTGATTGTGAGTGGTAAAAGTGATTTATTAACATGAGTAAATCGAATTCTAGTGAAACATGGACTTATTTCACACTTTGCGATGCTGAACGAGCTAAATGCAAACTGTGCAAAAATGAATATTCAAGGAAAGGCAGAACTACAACTTCTCAAATTGTTTTTTTCTAATATTCATATTCGCAAAACATTCGCAGAGATTTTGCGAATGCGAATGTGAATGCGAATAATCAAAAATATGCGAATATTCGTGAATGCGAATGCGAATATTCGTTACATCACTAATATCGAAAAAAAATCAGGACATCGTTTCAATGCCCGTCTAATGAACCTGAGACTGAAGAGATGCCGCGCTTTGTTAAAGCGTTTACGCGGGAAAATAATATCGGGAAATTTTTTTTTGGACGAATAATTTTTTACCGTAGAAGAGAGCTACAACAAAAAAAAATGATAAGGTCTGCGCACACAGTAGTGAAGAAGCGAGCAACCGTATTCCGCGTGTCCAACGAGGTCATTTTCCATCCTCGCTCATGTTATGGTTGGGAGTTTCTTATTGGGGCTTAACAGAGGTACATTTCTGTGAGAAAGGTGTAAAAACGAATGCAGTTGTGTATCAAAATACAGTCCTGACCAACCTTGTGGAACCTGTTTCTCATACCATGTTCAATAACAGGCACTGGGTATTCCAACAAGATTCGGCGCCAGCTCATAGAGCGAAGAGCACACACGACTGGCTGGCGGCGCGTGAAATCGACTTCATCCGGCACGAAGACTGGCCCTCCTCCAGTCCAGATTTGAGTCCGTTAGATTACAAGATATGGCAACACTTGGAGGAAAAGGCGTGCTTAAAGCCTCATCCTAATTTGGAGTCACTCAAGACATTCTTCATTAAGGCAGCCGCCGATATTGACATGGACCTCGTTCGTGCTGCGATAGACGACTGGCCGCGCAGATTGAAGGCCTCAAGATCAAGATCACGGAGGTCATTTTGAATAAACTTTATTATCATAAGAATCTATGTTTTGTTAAGTTCATTTTGGTATATAAATGGTTACATAATGAATAAACTTGTTTCAATTATTTTATATTAAACATGTGACAGAATTTATGACCTGACTAGGTAATGCCCCCACTGCCGGGGCCAAGACCCACCACGCGGGCCCAGTGCGGATTACCCGCCAATCCGACTAAGCTAACGACTGCAGTGTAGCCGGGACCAACAACTTAACGTGCCTTCCGAAGCATGGAGGAACTCGAGATTGAAGATTTTTGGTCACCCATCCAATGACCGACCACTGCTAAAGTTGCCTAGCTTCAACGATCGAGTTCCTCATTATAAATAGGCATTTATAGTAGTGTAGGCTATAATTAATAGTATTTGCACCAGCGAAGTAGGTTACAATGAATAGGTTTTCTAGATACAGGTTAAATATAAGCACCGTGTGGTGAAAACAAATTAAACACTGCTGTAATAGGTATAGATAGATATGGTATGGATATCGTAAACTTGACACGATACAGACATGATTGTGTGCAGTCACTTATAAAATCACAAAATAATAATGACATTATCTTTCCATTTCGCTCTAGACACATTACCTAATAGGATATTTCTTCCAATATTTTAACAAAGAACAAGACATCTTAATTGTGTTTGATAGTTGACTCTCATACACCTTTGGAATCCATAAAGTGGTTCGTGTCTGTATTTTGTGGAGTAGTTCGCAAAATTTAAATTTGGAACGTATAGAATCATGCCAGGATGCTTTAAATAATGCCAATTACATTGTCAAATTAATAAAACTTCTTACTTAAAATATTCATTGAAGTAGAGAAAAAAACTATAGTGCCCTTTTCTAAATATTTTGAGATTGATAGTTTGGAATCTATAACGTGGTTCGTGTCTGTCTGTATGTCTGCACTCAGTTGTCGGCATATTTTTTTTGGTTTACTCTTCTGATCCACATAACGAAAGTGTATACGGTAAATGGTGCCGAAGTTGTAGGCAAATCCGCAACCGATGCTTTCGCAAATTTTTTAATTCAGTGTTTCTTAAAGATGTGTCTGTATTGATTCCAACCGAGGCGTTGCGAAGCGCAGATATGCAATAACACTTTCTATAAATATAATTGGGTGGCAACGAAGCAGCTTAGATCTAGATCAGCGGGAGGTCCCGATGGAATTCCTGTTTATTTAGCCAAGGACTACATAACTGCTCTTGAGAGTCCCCTTTTATATACATATTGTAGATTTTATAGGTCAGAGGAGCTGAATAAAATACGGAATCACAGTGACGAATGATACTTATATTCTGTGAAATATATTTTTTTACTAGGAAGCTGATACGACTGACTCCTAGCACAGCGGAATACAAAGTGAAGCAAGTTTATAAGTGAACTGAATGCGTGAATGATCGAATGAGTGGGGGTTGAACGAACGAATGAAGTATTTGAGTTAAGATTGAATAAACAAGTATACTTTGGCATTACCTAGTCATGTTACTTTCTTTTATTACAAAAGAAATACAAATTATAATATATATAGATTAATTTTTGCCAATGTAATTCAATATAAATTCAACACGCCCCCTCAAAAATTAATCACTGTATAAACCAAAATAATTTTCTAAACAGTACATACAACTTCCTAGTATTTGTTGCACGGGTAAGGGAAACCCAGTAAAACCTTACCAGACCAAGATCATTCTTAAACTAATATTGTACAATCAATAAATGGCAACATTTTATAAAAAAATGTTTTATTCTAATCCCATTTCACGTCTTATTGTATGAAATGTAACGGCTTTGTGAGTATAACAGCCAATTGTGCACCTGTGGGAATAAAAATTAATTTTATTACATTTTTCGCAACTTGCTCCTGTGTAAAAATGATAATGTCAATGTTTTAACCTTTGCGGTTAGTTGGATTGTTTGCGATATTAATGTACCCATATTGTCTTCGTAAGCGATTATAGGATTTTCAATATTTAAGCCGATTATAATGGCTAACGATTTGAGCCACAGAGCCTCCCTAACAGCCTTGTACAATGTCATGTACTCTGCTTCAGTAGAAGAAGCTGCTACAGACAGCTGCTTTTTCGTGTTCCATGTGAACATGATTCGAATAACTTGAATAAATATCCTATGGTACTTTTCTAACATTAGTGTTACCGCCCCAGTCAGAATCGGCATAACCACACAATATAAGATTATAATCACATTTTGTATACACTTATTTAAGATCAATAGTACCTTTTAAATATCCGAGTACTCTTTTAACAGAGTTATGGCAATGTGCCATAACTCTGTTATTCTTGTTAGTATATCTACTAAAGATGTTGACACTAGTACTTAGGTCAGGACGAGTGCATATCATTATGTACATTAAACAACCAATAACGTTTTGACATTATAACTATCGTCAGCTTTAAATACTTCATAATTTAACTTACTCTCTAATGGAGTACTGATTGGATTGCAATCACTCATATTAAATTTATTTAAAATAGTTTTTATACATGCACTTTGATATAACGTTATTGTACTGTTGTATTGAATTACTTTTATACCAAGAAAAAATCCTTTAAAAACCTTTAAATCCGTCACTTTAACTCCTCTTTACTTTTTAATGTACTCATTAAAGAAGTCTTAAAACTATCTAAGATTTCTTTATTACCACACGTAATACATCACTACACATAACTACTAAATCCTCAACATAAAGTACCGAGTAAATTTTTTTCTGAACATTACCTTTATTTAGCATGTATATATATATATCAACAGATGAATTCTGATAAACCCTTTTTTTAATAAGCATTGTTCAAATAGTTGGAACCAACACCTAACCGCTTGCTTAAGTCCATAAAGAGCTTTGTTTAATTTACAAATATAATTATGAGGACTGATTAAACCTTCAGGAGCCTTCATGCAAATTTCTTCTTTTAAAATCCCATTCAAAAACGCAGTTTTGCCATCCATATGATGAATTATAAGATTAAACTGGTTTGCAAAGCCATTAATAAATCTAAAACTTACTATTTTGGCGACAGGTGCAAATGTATCCTGGTAATCAACTAAATATTCTTGACTGAAACCACGCGCTACAAGTCGTGCTTTGTATCTTTGTGGTTTTCCGAATTCATCATGTTTTATATTAAAGATGCATTTACAATTAGCAATATTTTTATCACTAGGTGTGGGAACTAAAGTCCAGGTATGTTTTGCTAGTAAGGAATTAAATTATTCCTTTATAACATTTTCCCACATATTCTTAATATGACGTTTAATTTCATCGTAAAATCTTGGCACTTTACAAAAAAACAGATTGAGCACTAACAAATAGTCAAAATTGTCATCCGTCTCTTTATACGATACAGAGGGACGGTTTTAAGTCTATCACTCCTTAGGTTAATAGTTTTATCAATACTATTTTTATTATAATTAGAAAAAGAATTAATGGCATTATTGTCAATTTTGCGAATTTTATTTGGTCATCAGATTTATTTATATCTGATTTATTACTGTTGGAATTTTGAGACTATGGACACAGATTTAGACTCACTGTCACTGTTATCTGTTATGTCCTGAGTATATTTATTACTATACTCTTCTGCCTTTAATCGGGGCCAGGATTGAAAAAAAATAGTTTCATCGACAACAACGTCTGGACACTCAATGTCATCAGATTTATTTATATCCGATTTATTTCTGTCAGAACTTTGAGACTTTATGGACACAGATTTAGACACTTAGTCACTGTTATCTGTTATGTCCTGAGTATATTTATTACTATACTCTTCTGCCTTAGAGCCAGGATTGAAAAAAAAAATAGTCTCATTAACACAACGTCCCTGACAGTTACGAATCTTTCGCAATCTGTATTCCAAACTTTGTATCCGTTTGGTTCGTATACCTTTCCATGATTTTTCATCAAACTGTCTCTAACGGTTTTTTTATGTACCTACATACACAGTCTACCCAAAAACCTTCAAATATTTTATTTCAGGTTTTTTTTTTCATGCCACATCTCAAATGGTGTTTTAGATTGTTTCAAAGCCCTTGTAGGAGTAATATTAATTAGATTTGCTGCAGTTAAAACTGCTTCTCCCCAGAAAACTTTATTTACTACTAAGCTATTTATCTAATTTTGTACAATTAATCATGGACTGAGCCTTTTCAGTTACAATCCTAACCATTCTCTCTGAAACACCATTCTGTTGCGGTGTTCGTAGTGTAGATAAGTGGTAAGTAATTCTCTTTTCAGAACAATAGTTTTTCATTTCGGTAAATAAATACTCTCCACCGTTATCACAGTATAAATTAACCAAATTAAATTTAACTTAACTTTTTGCCACATAATCTTTCATATCATTTAATACATCCGATTTATGTGTTAGGCGGAGTAATGCGTGAATTGATCTACAAAAATGACATAGTAATTTTTATTATATACTGTAGGGGTAGCGATAGGGCCACAAACGTCTGAGTGAACAAGATACAGTGGCCGATTAATATAAGTTTTATCTTTACTTTGATTATAAGACAATCGAGTTTGTTTCTCATTTATACAAGGTTCACACAAATTATCATTTGGGATTACAGATTCAATAAGGTTTATGTCCTTTACCATTTTATTCCTTTGCAGATCAATAAATTTACTTTTACTACTTACTAAACGTTGGTGCCATATATATTACATATTTTTATTAACACTGTACACTTGGCAAACAGAGCGAGTAATATAGTTAGACACTACAAGTCTATAGCAATTAGTTTAAAGACCTACCTTGAATTATGGTTTTACCATTACTGCAATTTGTGCGACCTCTTGATTAAAAATGACGGTCAATCCAGCTTGTTGCATCCTTGAGATAGACAGAATATTATATGGGACCTCTGAACAGTACAGGACACCTTCCACGATGCCTGTGTTGCTGATAACATTCAGGTTGCCTTACCTATGCGCTGAAACAAAATGGTCATTTTTTAGCAATTGAAATTTTCAAAGACACTTAAATTGGCGTAATTAGTAAACAATTCTTCCCTTTATATGATGTGTTCAGAAGCACCGGAGTCTAAAATAAAAGTTTTATCCTTTCCATTATTTTATCTTAATAGTCGGTAGTCATAAATGCAAACCCTGAAAAATCTTTTGATGTTGAAGGTTCATGGAATTCTACTGCTTGTACTGTTCTTGCTCTTTCGGAGCTGTTATTTTGCTTGTCCAATCGCTTGAAGTAATAACAGTATTTTTTCGAATGTCAATTCCAGCCGCAATGATAACATTTCACAAAATACTTCTTCTTTGATTTATTATTCGTTTGATTGTTATTATTGCTGTAATTATTCTCCTGATTATAATAATATCCTTGTCTTGAACTATTAAATCGCTCTTTATGAAACGCTTCTCTTTTATTTTCAACATACAAAACCTTAAAACTTGTGTCACAACTCTCTTTTATAAGATCTAACTCACATAGCAATGCACGCACTCGGAACTTCCAAATACTATATTTTCCTCCATCAAATGGCTTGATATTGCGCTTGCTTTTTAAATTTTCCATCTGGAAAAAAATATGTAACGAACGAGGGTAGGCGACACGCGAGCACTGGGCCCATAACCTGTAGATTTTGTAGGTCAGAGGAGCTGAATAAAATATGGAATCACAGTGACGAATGATACTTATATTCTGTGAAATATATTTTTACTAGGAAGCTGATACGACTGACTCCTAGCACAGCGGAATACAAAGTGAAGCAAGTTTATAAGTGAACTGAATGCGTGAATGATCGAATGAGTGGGGGTTGAACGAACGAATGAAGTATTTGAGTTAAGATTGAATGAACAAGTATACTTTGGCATTACCTAGTCATGTTACTTTCTTTTATTACAAAAGAAATACAAATTATAATATATATAGATTAATTTTTGCCAATGTAATTCAATATAAATTCAACACATATATATACCAGCTGACCCAGCGAACTGCATACCGCCATAAATATAGGGGCAGGTGGTATAAGAGAAAATTTAGGGTTGTATGTATTTTTTAATACCACATTATAAAAAGAATATTGCCCAAAAACAAATTTTAGGGGTGTACATTACGTGTGTTCTATCAATTTCCTGGGATAACATTCCTCCTAACCCATATGAGAACACTACGTTACAATACCCAATAGTTTGAATTTTGGCGCGAAGGCGCATTGTATGTTTCAGAACACTACATTACAGGTGGACCACCACTATCACATAAGGATATGAAAAATAGATAGTAGCCGATTCTCAGACCCTCGGAATATGCATATAAAATTTGATAACATTCGGTCGGGCCGTTTCAGAGGAGTATGGTAACTAACATTGTGACACGAGAATTTTATATATAAGATAACTTGTCACTGTTTTACTCTAAGTATCTGAAAAGTTTCTAGAGTCACTCTAGTTAACAAGACTTACAGTAGCAAAGTTGTATCTACTTTTAGACCAATTGCAGTCTTATCAGTCTTTGCAAAATTATTTGAGATTATGTTATGCCAGCAAATTAATAGGCAAACTACAAATCTTTTACATGATAGTCAGCATGGGTTTAGAATGGCTCGTTCTATCACTATTACTCTTGGATTTTATTTACGAAAAGTTAGATAATGGTAGGAAGGTAGACCCCACATAATTTGACTTTAAAAAAGCATTTGACCTGGTAGACAATGACATCTTATTTCGTAAATTGGCAGTGATGGGTTTTTTTAACTGACCTGCCCAATATCATTCAAAGTTCCAATTGTTTATTATTTGCAGACGACCTCAAATTAGGTCTTGGTATAGATAACCTATCTGACTGTGAAGCATTGCAAAGACAGCGATGGTGAATTGTAGTGTAGTGAATAGTCGCCCATTTAATATAAAAAATCCTCACATTCACACGTGAGCGCTGTTCACTAAATGTACATAATAATTTATCTGACAATCCCTTAGAGAGGGTGAGCAAAATTCGTGACTTAGGCTTAGTATTGGACTCGAGACTCGACTTTCACAAATATGTGGACACTATAACTAATAAATTTAGAAAATCAAAAAACCCGACTGTTTGTTACACTTCAAATAAAAACTGAAAAGAAAAAACCAACTATAATTCTGAATCAGACTTCGGTTTTACTTCAATCAATTTACGAAGGTCTTCATTTAGAAACTATAGTCTATAGTAGTTTCAATGCAGTTTGTTTGAAAAATTCATTGAATCTGTTAAATGTTCAGAATTTATGGTTCCCTATTTTTTAGGATGCAAGGACTAGGGAAGTAAGAACTAGTACTTCTACCTTATCTCCGGCGCTGCAGGAATAGCATAGCCCCTCCGCCTTTGCGTGACAAAGTCACAAGCATCACTACCCTTCACACCTTCGGCTTGTTGGTCGCCACCACCGGCGGCCGGCCTCAGGCACTACGGGTCGCACGATTCTTGCGACTTTGTCACAGCAGGCGGGAGCTGCTCTCCCTCCGCGCCTCCGGTCTCTAAAAAACAGTCTAGGGGTAGGGCAGACCAAGACCACGGCGTGTCGGGGTTGACCAAGTCGGTTCTGAATTAAAGACTGTTTGTTGTAAAGCCACATTTAATTTTTTTTCTAAGTGTTGAGCCCATACTATTTTTTATTTACCAAAATCTCAAAACAAACACAAAATGGCGAGACATCTGTCATTTTGACAATAGTACCAACTTTTTGAATTTTTAATATATTTCAAGCTAAATTCAAGCTATCTCAAACACTGACTTATTACATGGACCACGAGCCGTCCAGCATTATTAATAATGACCGGGCAATGTGATAAATAGGTGAGTTTAGATTGTAATTAATCACTTGGCCCGATATGGCTGGGCATTATTCATACTGCCCTGGCATTATGAATACTGCCCGCATTAATCACTTGGCCCATAACATATATATGTCATTATTATATATATGAGCTATATTACTGTTAAGTTTCATTAAAATCCATTCAGTATATTTTAGTTGAAAGTATAACAAAGATCCATACAAACGTAAGATTGAAATTAAAAGCGCAAGGGGTTAATATACAACTTTAAAGCGTTGTAGATCTTAAACAATCATATAAAATGAAAAATGGTGTTAGGAAACTAAACATGATTTTTGATTATCTAAGACTTACTTCGTCACAATATGGCGCCTAATTTTTCCCATCTTGAATTTTGATTACTATCATATCTTTAGTAGCACTCCCATGATTGAGACGAATCGATTGATGTATGAATCATCAAAATCGGTCCAGGCGTTTGGTCTCTAGTGTGCCACAAAGGAACAAACGTACATATAAAGACTGTTAAACACTATACCCTGTCTGCGCGTCGCGCTTCGCGCTCTTGAATTGCGCAGTCGGCTAAAAAGGCAAACAAATTACTTGGCTTTGTTATTAGTACTTCATCTGAGTTTGATGGATATGGGGCTGCATTAGTTCTTTGCAATACGTATGTTCGAAGTAAATAAGAATACTGTGTGATTGCCTTGGAAGAGGAGAAATATATGCTTAAATAAATAAAATAGAAAGAGTGCAGCGCAAATTTGCACGTTGGCTCTATAAGAGAAAATACGGTTATTACTCATATCTGTATCCGTCTTAATTTGGATGTGGCATGGTGGGGCTAGATACACTTAAACTCAGAAAGATTATGCAGTCTGAGCCTGTCAGATGCATCTGAAGATGGCATCTGCAGATACATCTGTCGTCGTATAGAGGGCGCATTACACATTATATTTATGACATTATTTTTAACAAATTGTATTTTTCAAATATATTATTGATTTCCTTAATTAAATTAACGTATTTCATCCTATCACTAGTACCTAATTGTAATTGATTTTGACATTCTGTTTATATAAATTTTTTTTTTCTTAGGTTTTCACGCACATCACTCATTAAATAAAACGTCAGAATGACGATGCAGACCTGAAAAGGCTGCGAAACGTAAATAAATAAATAAAGTTTCGTGCATTAACCCGTAAAAACTAGTTTTATTTAAATATATTTTTTACATTTGCTTTAAAATAAATGTTTCTAATTTCGGTTATCTCACAATAATGTATCATCCCAACCCAACATTAATTTATTGTATTTGATGTTGACATGCTTCATTCCCTGATTTAGAGATCTGACCACCCTAGGCTAACTATGAATATGCGCCCTCCGTATGTCCTGTCCCACCTTTTCATTCACTTATAGGTGTAACTAATTCAATTACAAGTACCAGATAGTCCAGTCAATGCACGGTTTTTCCATAGCAATTCAACACCGATAAGCACCAAAATCTGGCTTACCATCTACTACAAAGTTGGCAATGTGCCGAGAGTTGGTTTTACCCTGAGAGTGGACCCTTCTCGAGGGTAAAAAATATTTAAATAAAAATAAGAATGGAAATGGATAGTGACTTCTCTTTTTTTTATATTAAGGTAGGCAAATGACTCTACCCCACCTGATGTTAAGTGGAAATCAAGACCAAACGCGAAGATAGCTGGTACAGCAGTTATAAACTGCTACACCAATCATCCTCACCTTGCCGGCCTGCAAAAATGCTTCTTCACGCCTCTCTTAAAGGACCCCAGGTTATAGGAAGGAGGGAACACTTGCGCGGGTGAAGAATTCCACTTACGAATAGTACGACAAAGAAATGAGTCACCAAATTTCTTTGTTCGTGTAGGAATAGTGGCCACAGTAAGTCGGTGGCAACGTAGGCCAGCGCGCGTGGTCCTCTGAAGAAAAGGTGATGGAGGGATAAGGGAGAATAACTCCTCAGAACACTCGCCGTGGTATAGACGATAAAATGCGCTTATTGATGCCGCATCGCGGCGTAATTGTAGAGACTCGAGTTTCTTGGTTACCTCTTCATCGCCAATGATGCGGACAGCGCGCCGCTACAACCTATCCAAGGCATCGAGTAAGTACTTAGCTGAGCCATCCCAGAGGTGCGAGCGATATTCCACGCAGGACCGCACTTGCGTTTTGTACAACAAGCACAGTTGATCGGGCGTGAAAAAACGCCGCACCTTGTTCAGGACTCCGAGTTTGCGTGAAGCTGTTTTGATCACGGTTTCGATGTAGTCCTTTGGATTCAGGTCTGAGCGAACTTCCATACCGAGCATGGTAACGTTGCTCTGTAGCGCCAGTGTTGTGCCCTGAAGAGAGGGAAGGGGAAGGAATGGCGATGTTTTTGCCGTGAAAGCGTAGGCCTGAGTTTTCTTGGCATTGAACTCCACCAAGTTGCTAGTACCCCATTCGGAAATGGACTAATTCTGAGCAACTTTTGTACTATAAAGTTTTTATTGATAGCCAATACTTTTCGGCTTATTCGAAAGTGTAAACGTTAATTTTTCAAAAGAAACACATGTTTGAAACGGTTTTTCATGAATAACTGTGTAATTAAGTATTTTATGAAAAAAAAAACAATTGAAACAAAATTTTAGCTTATGAAAAACAAACAAATATTTGAATCATAGAATCTTTAATGATAGAAGGGATAATATTAATTAATTAATACTTAAATTGCTAAGTCTGTTATTTTCAAAGTTGAGAAAAAGTTAAAATAAGGATGGTATTATCGAATAAGTGGACGGGCAAATAAAAAAGAGCCTTGCAAGTAGAAATAAAATATAATACAAACAATAACAAGAACAACAAGCATGAAAAGCAAAAGCCACATAGAAAGAGACTAGTAATAAAAAGGATGACAAAAAGAATATAATTAAAATGAATATGATTAACCAGCCAGTCGCCAACATTTCCGGCCCCTGGTGCAAAGCAGAATCTAAAGTGTGGTGGCTGACTGGTTAGCCGACTGTAGTAAAAGTAATTTTCGCGTGGGGCGTTTAAGCTCTCCTCCTCTCTCCTCCTTTAATGGCTATCTCAGCCACTCTCACAATGTTGTCTCTGCCAGTGTGAACCTTAGTGGTCCTGCCAAGCGGTCAGAGTCCTCGAGGTAACGTTGCATCAGCAACGACAACTACTTCGCCTTCCTTGAAGTGGCATGTGCCTCTACCAGTTGGTCTCCTCAATAAAGTTGGGTAGTATTCATTAATCCACCTGCTCCAGAAGTGATCGGATAGGCGTAGAACATGTCGCCAATCAGCATGTCGCACCAGGTCCGCATCGGAGAGTTCACCCGCGAGCCAGTTTGCTAATGGAGTGGAGCCAATAAGGAAACTGAATGGGGTAATCGCTTGTGGCGCGTCGTCAGCCGAGGCCACGTATGTCTAAGGCCTTGAGTTGATAAGGCTCTCCGCTTCCAGCAGAAATGATACTGAAGAACTTTATTGTAGTGTTGACTACCCCTCAGAAGCTTATCGAGAAGGCTGACTAGATATATTTCGTGCCAAACACTCCAAGAAACATTAGAATGCCCCACACCCACATATCAAATGTAAAAAAATAGCAATGAAAACTGAAGTCTAGACTGTGGCATTGGTGTCAATTCTAACATGATTCTCTAATCCTAAACTTAAATTTGACGACAGTGTATCCTTTTCATTCTCTATACAGAATAAAAAGGAGAGACTGATGTTAAAAGTTCACGCCAGAATCGACACCAATGTTCCCTTTGCATTCTTTAAAAAGGGAGAACGTTTAAAAAATATAAAATGATAATTGTCATCTGTCAGTATCAAGCTGTCAGTTATCCGCAAAGTACTTCCAATGTCAAATCACGATTGACTCTGACGTATTTTATGAAAATATAGGTTTTAGGATTATGTTTGGCAATAATTAAATCTTTTTCTTAATATAAGATGGATCAAAGTCATCGGACTAGAAGGAATGATTTAGACATAGACAGTTTTAGGAGTGAAGAGCCAGGATTTGACCGGGCTCGTATGAGACGACAGTCTGGCGGCTTTGTAGATCTCGGAAATGAATCACAATATGGTACAGGAGGACACCAAGCATCGGGAGCTAATGAAATATTCGCAGATATCCAGGTCTGTACTATTGTTTTTGTGTCTTAAAAAGTTATATTTTTATTTACTTACCTTACTTAAATATGTAACACAGTCTGTCTACAAACTTGAAAGCTTTTAATAAAATGTTATCATTTTTTATAGCAAACTTATAGCTTGGTTCTGTCTTATAATAATTTTATCTTAGGTATTATTTAAAACATACTTGACACTAGTTTTCCATTTCTTTCAGGGTGATGTTCCATGGTGGAAATCAAATTTTTTCATTTCACAACCAGTACTATTTGGTACTTGGGATGGAGTGTTCACATCATGCCTTATAAATATTTTTGGAGTTATTGTGTTTTTACGGTCTGGTTGGATTGTAGGCCAAGCTGGTGTAGTTAATGGAGTATTTATTGTGCTATTTACAGGTCAGTATTTACATGCCTTTTAACAACTGTTTTTTTTACTGTTGTCCATAAAAGTGTTTTATATTTTTCTATATTTTTTTTATGTTACAAGGGTGGCAAACGAGTGTATGTGCCTGATCGTAAGTGGCCACCATAGCTTATAGACACTTGCAATACTAAAACTACAACTCTCACTGTTGCCTACACTGGCCCCATTCTAATTCTATAAGATTATCAAAGTTCTTTCTTAGATCTGTAGCCTTCTTTATAGGAGGTGTTATAATACCTGTCATACTGTAATATTTCAAAATTTATTTATTACATTAAATACAAGATTTTTTTAATTTTTACACTTGTTTTTTTTCAGTGTTTGTTGCCTTGATCTCAGTACTTTCAGCAATAGGCATTTGTGATAGATGCAGAATAGAAAGTGGTGGAGTTTATTTCCTGCTAGCTCATACCCTTGGTTCACGTATGGGTGGAGCTTTGGGCATCATATATTGCTTTGGACAGGTATTGTTAGAAAATCGAAAAAAAAAAACATATTTTGAATGCTACCTATTAGCTTTTCTTGATTGGCATGTTTTAAAAATAATAATTAGAAAAGCTAACAATTTTTTAGTACCTACTAGGTATTTTTTTTTAACCATCTAATAACAATTAATGAATAATGAGCACAATATATGCTTAATACAATGATACTGATAACTGTATTTTATCTTTGTAGATTATTAATTGTTCTGATAAAGATATTTTTAATTTCCTTGGAATGTTTTTGTCGAAATGGAATTATGTTAATATTCTCTCCTATTTTAGTGAAATAAATACCCCTTAGTTTTAGGATTAAGGATTTCTGATAAAACACTTTAAATGGATATGAAGACTATTTCAAATATTTGGCTGTGGTTCAAAGCATGTTAAGGTTTTAAAATATGAACAATGATGTAAATTTTGTACTAAATACTCTTCAATCTGTTTAACAGTGTAAATGTAAATGTGAAAAATGATTAATAATGATATTATGGTCTAACTTATAACATTACAGGCTGTCGGATGTGCACTGAATGTTGTGGGGTTTGGAGAATCCATGGCTAACTTAGTCGGATTTGATAATGCCTGGGCAGCCAAAGGATTTGCAATCGCGGCTGTTTTGTTATTAGGCACTATCAATGTGGCAGGAGTGAAATGGGTTGTAAAATTGCAATTTGCTCTTCTGTTGGTTATTTTGTTAGCAGCCCTCGACTTCTTTGTAGGATCATTTACTACCACTCCTAGTAAGTTGTCTACATTATGTCCTTATCATTATTACAAATCTTGACTCAGCGTGTGACAACACCTTCAATGGACTTTAGAATTCAAAATAATTTTGATCCTAAAATAATATTTTGATAACATTTCTTATTTTGTTGTAGCTAAAGAATTTCAAGGATGGTTCAATAGTACAATTTCAAATAATACATGGTCTAATTATGAAGAGGGATACTCTTGGTTCAAATGCTTTGGAGTTTTCTTTCCCACAATTACGGGTATATTGGCAGGAATTAATATGAGTGGGGACTTAAAAAACCCTTCTGTAAATATACCTAATGGCTCCCTAGCTGCTATTGGTACTGGGTAAGTAATATCAATATGTAGTGCTAATTTATAATTGATTATAGGGTTTACGTTCCTAGGTGGCACAATAATAAAAACAATATGTTTAATTAATCAATTCAAATGAAGTTTTTCACAATATTGATTAATTATTTATGTCAGGCTTTAAAAAACTGTTACTTTGAGCGGAAGCACTAATTTTATTTTGCAGCTGAACTAATTTTTCTTTTTTGTTGACTATAAAAATTAGGAACACAGCGGAAGAGATGCTTTACTCAATCACAATTTTTGTAATAAATGAAAAGAAAAGACAATAAACCACACAAAGTAGGTCTTACCAACATAATCCAAGATTTTTAGATGTCCGCTCTGCATAAAATCCTTCTACGTTATTTTTCGATTGGATTATGTCGGAGGGTGCCCCCCAAGTATAAAACCGAGTTTCTGTCGCCCGAAACTGCGAGCGTTAGCCGCCATCTTGGAAACCGTTTTTTTGCATATATCTCGGAAACGGTAAGTTTTACGTTAAAAACCGAAGAGATCTTTTTTGTAGAGAACAAAATTTCCCATCTTTTTTATACCAAACTTTTCCCCCTATTGTTGATATTTTCCGATATATTGAAGTAAATAAACCAAATTTTTTGTTTTTGTAAAGTATCTCAATAATTTTTGGAGATACGAAAAAAATGTTTGAATTAAAGTTGGAGAGCATGAAATTTTCTACAAATTTTGTATAAAACTTTTTCTTGCAAAATGATTAGTTGCTGAGTTCTAGCGCAATAAAAGATCATGAAAATCAGCGGTAAGTGGCAATACGTTACTCTCGCATGCAAACAAAAAGTATAAGTAAATTCGATGTCTCCGCGTAAAGTATTGTTTTACAGAAGGTAAGTAATTTAAGTCGGAACGCCGTTAAAATGAGTACGTGTTTTATATGTGAGAAATTGATAAGTGATAAAGACGTACAAGTGGTGAAAGAAAGAAAAATACAATTTATTAAATTAATATTATGCGATCCTGATTTGTAAACAGCGACTTATATCGCGCAAATGATAATGAATTTGGATACATGAATAAATTTTCATTCCTTTTTCCAATAATTCGTTAAAATATTTTTATTGTGCAAAATTTCCTTTTTAATCTTTCATTTCCCTCCTTTTCACGATAAATAAAATCGTTACCGTCTTCATGATAAAATTTTTCGATTATACTTTTTTGTTTGCATGCCAGAGTAACGTATTACCGCTCATCGCTGATTTTCGATTCCTGGTGACAATTTTTATTCAGCTGGAACTCAGCAACTAATCATTTTGCAAGAAAAAGTTTTATACAAAATTTGTAGAAAATTTCATGCTCTCCAACTTTAATTCAAGCATTTTTTTCGTATCTCCAAAAATTATTGAGATACTTTACAAAAACAAAAAATTTGGTTTTTTTACTTCAATATATCGGAAAATATCAACAATAGGGGGAAAAGTTTGGTATAAAAAAGATGGGAAATTTTGTTCTCTACAAAAAAGATCTCTTCGGTTTTTAACGTAAAACTTACCGTTTCCGAGATATATGCAAAAAAACGGTTTCCAAGATGGCGGCTAACGCTCGCGGTTTCGGGCGACAGAAACTCGGTTTTATACTTAGGGGGCACCCTCTGATATAATCCAATCAAAAAATCACGTAGAAGGATTTTATGCAGAGCGGACCGATTTTTGGTGCTAAAATTCCTGGACTAACATGACATGGCAGAGCGTCTAATATACATTTTATTTATTTATTTACTCTTTATTGTTTTTTAACAAATGGCGGACTTAATGCCACATGGCATTCTCTACCAGTCAACCATTAGGCTAAGCAGAGACATTATGCGGTAAAGTAAATTAAAGCACTATAGTAAAAGAGAAAGAAATGTGTTGTTTTATGTGGTAGCATTTAATAATAAACCTACTTTAGGAATAGAGTAGGAAGATTGATTTTACATAAACATTATTTAGTTTGCTTACCTTCTCGAAAACACCGACTGCGGCGAAGGCGAATCATATCAAAGAAATAGGCGAACCTTCTCATACACAGACAAACGTATTTGACAACATACTTTAGGCTTAGTATAATAAGATCGATTTTACCTTTATAATTATTTCATCTGCCGACGCGTTAACAAAGGGTACCATATCCTTTTTATTTCGATTAGATCCGCGAATAAAGATTTTATTTTATGCCGCGAATATAGTAATTCGGTTGCAATGTATTTTATCCGCGAATAGTGAAAACGCGAATAAAAAAGGTAAATTTAGAAAATCAAAAAACCCGAGAGCTTAATTATACTTCAAATAAAAACTGAAAAGAGAAAAACAAGTCCAGTAGTCTATAATTCTGTTAATAAAGAACAAAGCTACTATAACAGTCGGGACCCATTAGATATTCAAGAATACATAATATTTTTCAATAATGGGTCCCGACTGTTAAAGTAGCTTTGTTCCTTATTAACAGAACTATAGACTACTGGACTTGTTTTTCTCTTTTCAGTTTTTATTTGAAGTATAATTAAGCAGTCGGGTTTTTTGATTTTCTAAATTTACCTTTTTTATTTCACACTTTTTAGTTAGATAGTATTTTAAGACGGTATATACCGTAGTCTTGTTACTTCAGTAAGGGAATTAATATCGCGGGAATTATTAAGTACCTTGCGGTGGTCTAAAAGATTGATTTATTACGACATTATAGAGACTTCACCAGCGAGGTCAAGGCTACAGATGGGCCTCAATTTTCGCAAAAATGTGTGAAGTTAAATCAAGTCCTTACATAAATATCTAATGTATGTAAATTTTATAGTAAACTAGCACTTATTCAAAAAGTCATCTTTTGTTTATGTTCTTTTTAGTAGTTTAGTTTAGTTTAAATATAAAATTCATTTACTTTTATTCGTCGACTATTTAAAATTGGCAGTGGCTGCATTGTCATGTCAACGTCCGGTTCTACTATTGTGATATACACAAATGCAGTGTCATATCCTAGTCTCATAATTTGATATAATGTAGATGCCAGAAGTTAACTTCAAATGTTGTTAATTACCCTATATACAATACCAATCAATGACGTTTATGTCGCAGGTTGAAGAAAGCAATAATTCCCGTCTGTTGTTTTGGACAATGGTGGCAACTGCCTTAGATCTCTAAATTAAATAATTATGCAATCACCAAAGCAAAGTTTATAATATTTGATTAAACTAAAGGCGCATAATAAAATTTTCATAACGTTAGGTAGAGCACCATAGCAATCTCATTTATTATCAATTTATAGTTCTCTTTGTAGTTTTCTTTTAAAACGTTCACATATAACAGGTCAAAGACTTTGTGATTCGATCGTGTAAATCTCGAATGAAGAGTACTTCCACCTATTAAGTGTGCTGTTACCAGCCTAGTAGGTATTGCAAATAGTGCAATCATGGCAATGATTTTCCAATATTTTTTTGTATAAAAAAATACCGTATAAAGTATCACTGTTAAGCACAAATGCTAAGTAACTTTTACAAATATAATCAAATAAACCTATTACTTACTTTATTTTTAAATCTTTTTTATTAATTAAACACTATCTATACTAATATTATAAAGAAGCAAGATTTGTATGTTTGTAACAAAAAATCTGTCAAACTACTGAACCGGTTTCAAATATTAATTCATCATAAGGTAGCTACATTATTTATTATTATATTTTTCTTTATTTAAATACATTTTGTCCGAGTGACATATTATTTTATCCCGATAAAATAAATTTCGCCCGTACAATGCCCGGGTGGATCACTAGTAAGTATAATATAATATTATAGATGCGAAAGTGAGTTTGTTTGTTGCGCTTCCGTGCCCTAATAACTAAATCGATTATAATGAATTCCCCAATAGAAGTAGATAGAGGGAACTTGGTTCTTAGCTACAACATCGCAATACTTATAGGCGTGGGCTGATGAAAGGGGTGATTTACCTATAAAAATCTATATTATTTACTTTGAATTTTGCAGAATTATCGTTTATAGGTAATTATAAATCCAATATTATCGCGAGCTGATTAATAAATACAGGGATTCCAATAAGTATGTACCTACTAGCGAAAAATGGGTTATTTGTCATTATAAAGTAAACCTTTTTTGTAACATTAAGTAATATCGTTAAAAAAAATTAAAAACAGTATAATTCTGAGTTTTTCATTAAAATTCAATAATCATAAATACCTATTATGATAATTTATTTTTCATCATTTAATAAGAAGGAACTGTATCACAGTTTTATTGTAAGTACTTCGTATAGGATCAGATTTTCGCCTAGGTTTTATCCACGTTTATAAACCTCTTACACCCGTATTCACAAACAATACTTGTTTAAGTAAAGTAGCAACACTGTGCGAAGTAAGACATTTCTCAGTGCGTTTTACTTGGCAAGCCTTTCAATTCATAAACAATACTCAAATGACTCTTCGCTATGAGAACGCACAGCGTTGAACAGAGCTCTGTGATTGGTTCATTTATGTTACGTAGTTCACACCGCTCTGAATGACATGTCTATCATTTGTCAATGAGGGCTATCGCGTATGAATCCGCCGCTAGAGGCGCTACTGTAGCGTGAGGTCTCCGAAATGTCAAATGTTATTGCTTGTTGGTTGTCTACGCGGGTTTTTTTCTTATTAAAATAATGTTGTGAATAATTGGTAACAATTCGGCTTAATTATGGCAAATATGAGTTATGTGGCAATGAATGTCAGTTATTAAAAATTTGAGCTTAGAAAAATGATTATGTTCCCATTTTTTCCGAATAAAACGGAACTGGGCGTCACTGTGGCATGGCCTATTATGTTTAGGATATGGTTCTTTTGTGTTAAAATACTAAATGTAACCTTTGATTTCATGTGCGTGCATTAATAAACTTTAAAAGTTACAATTTAGGACCTCACTCAACAGTGGCGCCATCTGGTGAGACAGAAAACGGTAGCTCTCATTGTCATAATTCATAACCTTTTTAAAACCAAACAGTGCTTGAGATCTATTTTGTGTTTCGTGGTAATTATAATTAATTAGATTGTAGCGTCATCTAAATTCTTCTGAACTGTAATAATCAAAAGAATTTTGGAAATCTCGTATCACTTTTCTGGTACTTATTCTGTTTTGCTCATTGATATATACAGGGTGGCCGGGGAGTTGACGTTCAAAAGTAAAATTTAGATACTTTATGACGAGGAGTATCCAAATCACCCCCATGTATGTTCTACGATTTTGCGTACTATGAAGGTCAATTACAGAAAATAAACCCGCATTAACCCTATCTTTATTTGACCTTATTTTAAAGTTTAATGTTTCAGAAAGTTTCTAAAAGCACTTTGAACTCCAAATCCCCCCATTTACATTTTTTTTGATACTTTGAAAATTTGTGTGTACTGAGCTCAAATCGTAATTTTGAACTTTCGAACAAATTCTAAGTGAATTCTGCAATGCCTAGATGAACCATAAGTTTTAGGTTAGACTATGTTAGTCACTTATTACAAAAAAACTGAACCAGAAAAGTCCAACAGAATGAGAAAAAAATCGAAAACCGATGTTAGGTGACAATTACGAAATGACTTTAAAAAAATTATAACTCGAAAAGTACGCAAAATCGTAGAACATGCATGGGGGTCATTTGGATACTCCTCATCATAAAGTATTTAAATTTTACTTTTGAACGTCAACTCCCCGGCCACCGTGTATATCAAATTCTTCTTCACTACTGTAATCCATTGTAAAAGAATGCCATAATTTTCGAATACAGTCGCAAACAAAGAAAAAACAAAACCTCGAACAGCAAATAACAGTCAACGCAAATAACCTAAAATTTTTGACGAAGTCAAAAAGAAAAGAAAAATATTGCACTATGCGTTGCGTAATACAGCTAGCAGGCTACCTTGGCTGTGCGTTCATTATAAGTGACGCATAGTGCCGGTCGCCACTCAAGTATTGTCTATGAATAGGTTTTTCGGACCCTCTGCGTTAACGCACCCTGTGAGACCTCATAGTAATGTTTATGAATACGGGTGTTAGTATTCCCGGTCTACTCCTACATAGTACACCGCGCTATCACTTTGTCATCGTTGTAACTTTTAAAATATTTGACGATATGACAAAGTGTAAAAAGCAAAGTTTATCATCTTTAAATATCAAAAGCGATAAATGTATTTGTTTTGATAAAACATCATTTGTTAACACAAAATGTGCATTTTGGAAATAAATATCAAATAATATTTTAGTTTTGATTCACTATTTAAGCGGTAATGGCTTACACATTAAAAATAGATATATGGTGTCACGGAATTTTTTGTAGAACTATTTAAGAGATACATTTTCACTCTAAATTACATTCAAGTAACTTTTATAGTTTTTGCAGTGCAGGCCAAAATGGCTCGCAGATAGGAGTCTTTTTCCGTTTCATGTGACACTTATTGTTATATTTTGGCCAATTCACTCAATAACTACATAAATTATTATATATATGTTATTATCATATATGAGCTATATTACTGTTAAGTTTCATTAAAATCCATTCAGTATTTTTTAGGTGAAAGAGTAACAAAGATCCATACAAACGTAAGATTGAAATTAAAAGTGCAAGTGGTTAATATACAACTTTAAAGCGTTGTAAATCCTAAACAATCATATAAAATGAAAAATGGTGTTAGGAACCTAAACATGATTTTCGATTATCTAGACAGTGATACCCCACTTGACATATTTTGTCAACTTATTTTTTTTACTTCGTCACAATATGGCGCCTAATTTTGTCCATATTGAATTTTGATTACTATCATATCTTTAGTAGCACTCCCATGATTGAGATGAATCGATTGATGTATGAATCATCAAAATCGGTCCAGGCGTTTGGTCTCTAGTGTGCCACAAAGGAACAAACATACATATATAGACTGTTAAACACTATACCCTGTCTGCGCGTCGCGCTTCGCGCTCTTGCATTGCGCAGACGGGTTAAAAAAAAATTTTACAACAAATGTAGCGAAAAATAGGTATTTTGCAGTGGCGAAGCCACTAAAGAGTTCTAAGGAGAACGCGATTCCTGCCGGCTTACCTTGCCAGACTCTAATATATTGACATTCAAGCACAAGCGAACATTGACGTATACGTTAATGCAAGCGACATAATTACATTGCGCGCTTTGTAAAAATATTCTTTAATATGCTGGATACAAAATACGCAATCATTTGATATCGCGCATACGCACACAGATCCGCGCCGCCGCCGTAGTAGACTGGATAAGCCGCTTATCTTATTGGGACTTCAAATAAATAAAATGTAAGCAATTCACGCACAAATACATATTACTACCACATGCAACCAATCGTCGATATAACAGCGATATAACCCGATCTTAGATAGCCTGCAATCTTTATTTGTCATGTGTTAAGGCTCCGTTTAGCTTGAAGTTTTCGGCCAATCGCAGACACCTGGCGCTCGGCTCTGTTGACCTGACGTAGTGAGGCCATTATTTCGCGCACATTCGCATGGACGGATTCGAATGCTAATTTATCTATTGTGATAAGTGATTAGCTTGCTTGTGGTATATATGTAGTTTAACAGAATCGAAAGTAGTAAAATTTTACTTGCCAAATGTTGCGTATAGTGTTTATTTCACCGTATAGGTTTGTTTGCTTTTTTTGTTTCTTGCCGTCACGTAGGAGTGGTGGCATTAGTACAAATAGCTTGTTATCTCGCAGATTTCCTATTAAATGAGTTAACTTCATTCCCAAAACATTCGTTCGAAAATAAAACGTGGCCATGGCCTTCGGCTCTGTCTACCCCGTAAATCCCTTACTGACGTGATACTATGTATGTACGTAGAATAGAAATAAATTAGCGGTATTTCTGCTGGTTTTTATTTGTGATGATGATGCTGGCAAGTTTCCCTTATTTTGGTTCTTTGTTTTTTTATTATTTATTTATAATCTGTGTATGAGTGACGTGTGCTTTATACGGTTTTTTGAACGCCACTTTTATCATAATCAACATGGACTGTTCATATAATACCAGTGATGTCATGTATGGTGAAGGTGGTGAACACTAACAACTATACAGCAAGCATGTTCTGTCGCATGAAAAAACTGCATACAAGGCAACGCAAGCACCATACCTAATATTTCGTTGTAGTTTTGGGAAAGGTGTACTAACACATTATTATAAGGTTTTACATACATGTACATGTACATTTTGCTTATTCACGCGTTAGTCGTTTTTTTTGATCCGGCTTTACCTTTCTTTTTTTTCACCCCACGCCACTGGTACTTTGCGATGCGCACATACTTTGCGACAGCGTTTATAGGACACTAGCTGTTGTTTGTTCTTCGAAACGTCAAAACGTCTACACGTTTTGACGTGCTACGCCTGATTCAGGAACTAAAATAAAACCAGCAGTTTAATTTATCAACAAAAAGACGTCTTCAGAAGTCTACAAAACAAAATCCCAGTCGTCAATTAAACCAACATATTAACACAAGTGCGCACAGTATGAAGCCAAAATAACGTGTAAGATAGATAGATCACCAACGCGTACGCCACTGCTACTACCTGCCCCCCCCCCCCCTCCCCCTACCCGCGCACGTAGCTTCGAATTACTTGTCGCTAAGAGCGGATGAACACACAAACAGACAGGTTTATTTTATTTTATTTTATTTTATTAGATAGCATGGAGTATAATTATATAACGTTTTTATTGAATTATGAAAATAAAAAAAGTTAGATTAGCTCTAACTAGTTGTAATAGTACTTACCATTTGATAAATACATGTATCTCCACATTACCTCGATGCTGCATATGCTAAATATGAAAAAACCCGAATATTTTCCCATTTGGGAATTTTCCCTGGGTTTTTTCCCTATTTTTCCCACATTGGGGTTTTTCCGGGTAAAATCCCATCTCTAAAGGGGGAGCTCCCATACAATAGACGCGATTTTTGCCGTTTCTTACTTGTTTATAATATTGTGTCTAAACTGTCTAATGTTGTATAGATAATATTTACGGAACCCTTCGTACGCGAGTCCGATTCGCACTTGACTGGTTCTTTATTAATGATTTTAAAAGTTTCAACTGCATTGTTGGTTATTAAAATCACACCAATTTTTTAGTAGTCCTATCTTTATACTTGGATCATCATCAACCCATGTTCGTCCACTGCTGGACATAGGTCTCCCCTAATGCACGCCACTGCTCCCGATTTTGTGCTACTCTCATCCAGCCCACTCCAGCCAGCCTACGAATATCATCATCCCATCTTGTCTCAGGGCGTCCTACACTACGTTTACCGAGTCGCGGTCTCCACTCAAGAACTTTCCGACTCCAACGTCCATCAGTTCTGCGGCTAATGTGACCAGCCCACTGCCACTTCAGTTTGCTAATTCGGTGGGCTATGTCGGTGACTTTGGTTCTCTGTCGGATTACATCATTTCTGATGCGGTTCTTCAGGGATACTCCGAGCATAGCCCTTTCCATAGCTCTCTGAGCGACTTTAAACTGGTGGACTCGTCCAGCCGTGAGTGTCCACGTCTCGGCGCCGTATGTCATAACTGGGAGGACGCACTGGTCGAAGACTTTCGACTTGAGACATTGAGGGATGGGTGACGAGAAGACTTGACGAAGCTTACGAAATGCTGCCCAGCCTAACTGAATTCTTCTATTGGCTTCTCTCTCGAAGTTGTTTCTGCCTAATTGGAGCGTTTGTCCTAGATAGACATATTCATGAACAACCTCAAGAGGTACTCCATTAACAGCAACCAGTCCCGGATCAACGAGCTCGTTGAACATGACCTTGGTTTTATCCAAGTTCATCCGGAGACCGATGCGTTTGGAAGATTCAGCCAGGCTGCTCACCATCACCTGTAGTTCTTGCAGGGTTTCAGCCAGGATGACGATGTCGTCCGCGAATCAGAGGTCTGAGATGTATTCGCCATTAATATTAATTCCACGTCTTTTCCAGTTGAGCGTTCCGAACATATCCTGCAGCGCAGCGGAGAAGAGTTTCGGGGATATTACATCCCCTTGTCTCACACCACGGCGCAGCAGGACAGGCTCGGTCTGATCATTCTGGAGTACGACGGACATATTAGCGGCGTCATACAGACATCTCAGCACCTCGATATATCGCCAATCAACTTGGCACCTCTGCAAGGCCTCAAGAACAGACCAGGTCTCGACGGAGTCAAACGCTTTCTCATAGTCCACAAACGCCATGCACAGGGGCTGGTTATACTCTTTGGTCTTCTGTATAATCTGCCTCACTGTGTGAATGTGGTCTATGGTGCCATAACCCCGTCGGAACCCAGCCTGCTCCGCAGGTTGAGCTTCGTCAAGTCTTCGTGCAAGGCGATTCGAGATGACTCTTGAAAACAATTTATAGACGTGGCTCAGGAGTGAAATTGGTCGATAGTTCTTCAGTAAGGTCTTGTCGCCTTTCTTAAAGAACAATACGACCAAGCTCCGGTGCCACGCCCTTGGAGTTCTCCCGGAGAAAAGAACACAGTTAAATATACGCCGGAGCTCCTTCAGCACCGGCTTGCCGGCAGCTTTCAGAAGCTCGGTTGTGACTCCGTCCTCCCCCGGGGCTTTTCCATTTTTAAGTTGCCCAAGAGCCGCCTCGATCTCCTCTAGGTCGATGTCGGGGAGATCCTCCGTCACATGGCGGGTTAATGTGGCTCTTAAATATAATACTTGGATAAGTGGGCAAATTTATATTATACTAGCTGTCCCAACGAACTTCGTACCGCCATAAAAAAATAGGGGTCTGTGGTAGAAGGGTGAAAATTTAGGGTTGTACTAGCTGACCCAGCGAACTTCGTACCGCCCTAAAAAAATAGGGGTTGTCCAGCGGACAAAATTGTGAATCTAAACCATTCTCAGATCCCCTTGAACACACACAAAAAATTTCATCAAAATCGGTCCAGTCGTTTAAGAGAAGTTCAGTGACATACACACTCACAGAAGAATTATATATATAAAGATGTATTTTGTATGATATATTATAAAAAAAAACCAAAAAAAATGTCCAAAAAAACTTTAAAGGTGGACCTTAACATTAAGGGGGATGAAAAATAGATGTTACCCGATTCTCAAACCTGCTGAATATGCATATAAAATTTCACGAAAATCGGTCGAGCCGTTTCGGAGTAGTTTAATTACGCACACCGTGACCCGAGAATTTTATATATTAGATAAAGTCACACGGCGCGATTGCCTCCCGCGTCCGCCTTCGCCTCGGGACCGCAACTCGCGTATAATATTGTCAAATTGTACGTGAAAGCCAAAAGCAAAACTCACAGCGCGATTTGCGCCCGCATAGCGCAACGCGACGGTATTCGCCTGATCTCAAAGCCGCGGGGCCAGGGGGCCGCAAAAGTTTCGTGAGTTTTTAAATAAAACAGTTCTGCTGCTGCCCGCGGCGGGTGCGGGCAAATACCGTTCAGTGAGTTCTTAGCTTTATGACATATGATATTACACGAAAGTCATTACTCGAATTCGGGCACCCAAAGCAATATTTACACTGGAATACGGGCTGGAAGATGGTGTCGTGTAACCAAAACGAAAACTACCCGAATACGGAGAACTGGACTCCGTTCGTTTGCATTTAGTCGTTCACCCGAATTCCATTGGCAACCGACCAAGTGTAATTGAGCCATGAAGCGACAAAGAAAGTCATCAATACATTACCTAAAGAACTGTAAAATTTATATTGTACTTACTAACAATTCTCCAACTGTTATCATTGATACTAGCAGGCCTTACATGGCATAGTTACACCTCATAATTTGTGTGCATAAGTTTACGGATAAAATTAGCGATACTTACATTATATCTAGTTAGTATGTAATTAATGATAATGTTCATGAATAAAATATATTTTCATATTGCAGAACTTTCCTGTACCTGATGTTCATAATAACATTGGCGGCGACTGTTACTCGCGACACTTTGTTGAACACCTTTTCTATAACTGCTGACATATCAGCCGTACGTGTGCTCCTTTTAGCAGGCTTGTATGTAAGCTCCATGAGCTCATGTCTTGGAGCTATGTATGGGACACCTCGAGTATTACAGAGTATTGCTAATGAAAAAGTTATACCAGGTCTTGATATCCTTGGACATGGTGTAAGTATTGATTAATTTCTGTGGAGTTCACTATTTGGGCAGAAATTTTAATTCTTGCTTATAGGCTTCCAAAATCATTGACCTGTAGTATTTCTTTTACTAATTCTCTTCATGCGTTTCTGTAAGCAGTATAAAATGCTTTTACAATTTCATTGATTGCTTCTTGTTTTTCAACATTTTTATTTGTTTTTTTTACAGAGAGGGCCGAACAAAGTTCCAATATATTCTATGGTAGTAGTAGCTATTATAACAACCACCTTCATCATCATAGGAGGCATCAACCAACTCGCACCCATCGTCACAATGCCCTTTCTTATCACATATGCTAGTATAGATTACTCTTATTTTGCACTCGCCCAGACATTTGATTTGCAACACAAACGTGAGATGAGGTAAGGCTTATTCTTTTTTTTTACAAATTTATTGATATTGTTTAGAATATTAATATTTTGTATTCTTTAATAGATCCGATGATCTAAACTAATAAGAATATTAGAATAATTTATTAATACCAAACATTCACAAGAGTACATATACATATTAACATTTTTTTACTATTATTGTAGATTTCAGGGTAACTCGCCGCGTGATACGCACGTGTACGGCGCAACAGGCAGCGATCTAGATCTATTATTCCCAGAGAGAATACGCCATAAGAATGTTGGTGTAAGTCGATAAAAACTCCCGCTTTACTTGAGATTTTAATTGAGCTTATGCAATATTTCCAATTATGAGTAAAATTTGGAAAAGAACTGTGCTGTGCAACATTTAGTTCAAATATCCTACTAATTCTATCCCTATTATATATTACTTTTATTATAAATGTGAGAGTTTGTAGTTTTATTACTCACGCAAAAACTGCTGAATAGATTTGGATGAAATTTGGTACTCATCTAGTTTGTGACCTGGATTGAGACTTAAGATACTTTTTAGTAGGATTGTAGGATTCCCAAAAAACTAAAATAAACGCAGACAAAGTAGCGTGCAGCCGCTAGTATAATATTAAAAATGTGAAAGTTTGTTACATACATTTTGACATTAAACATATTACCTTTCTGCACTCCTTTTCTATATATGAACTTTATTACTTACACATAGGTACACTTCTCCACGAGCAAAACGTGCTAAAAAAGGATGAAAAAGGTTTTCTATCTCATATTAATATAATGGATAATTTTCTTTGCAGGATTTTACTCCATCCCCAACAGACCCTGCCATAATGAATGGACGCACAGCTAACGGTGATCCAACGGCCGGTCGAAGACCAAGCATCAGCGTTCACTCTAAAAACAAGAATTGGTACTCGCATTTCTGCAATAGATGGTTATCTTTAGTTGGGGTAAGCACATCTATAGTTATATTATTATACTCTTTACTGCATCATATAGTTAAAACATATAGTAAAATACATAGTAAGCAAAGGTGGGCTTTAGAGGCTGGCTTTTATTATAGAGAGGAAAATTTTTTTTTTGTAACAAACAAACTCAAAGACCTGTTTTTTAATCTTAAAGACAAAAATTACAATACCTGTGTTGCCGGTTTATTGCAGTTATTAAATAGTGATGTACTACTTAATTGATGGATTGAGCGAGCTCAGAAAATGAAAACTGCTTGGCCAAACGGAATCAAATTTTCACGGAACCAAATGGCAACTACTCTGCATGGGACAATAATCATGTGTACATAAATTAAAAAAAACATACCGACCAAGTTGAGAACCTTTCTGAATTCAGTATAAAAATGCATGTGAGAATAAATAGCTTTTGTACGGTAGAAAATATTAAATAAAGAGAGTAATGAGAGGCCTAGTTGTAGAGATATTTTTTTTTTATATATTTTTGATTTCTTCATTAGTAAATCATGAACATGTGTAAATAATGTTGTTATTTACACACAGGGAGATTTGAAGTTCATAATAAGACAAGCATATTCAGGTATGAATTTTCACTATACTCAGATCACTAATCAGATATGAATTTTCTGAAAAGTCATCATCAGACTCGGCATCTATTACTATAATAAAAGTTCGGTAATATCGACTATACGACTTGGTTGATCGTTTTTATTCAAAATATCAATTGGAAAATATCAATAATATAAAAAAAGAATAACCGTCAAATAAAAACTAAAAAATCCGGTATCATGGGTACAACACTACATAGTAGAAGCTGATATCATTATTTGCAAACTTGACATTTACAAGTGTCACTTTTGTCTCCGAGATTAAAAAATAGACTATACTTGAATATCTTTCCCTATTAGAATAAGAACGCTGCATTATTCCTTAGTGAAATAAGCTGTATTTTATCACATTAAAATAAATTTCTCACATGCAAATTCAACCAATATCTTAATTTGGAGGTTATCTAATACATGCGTTGTTGAGCTCGCTGCTAACTTCACAACCACCAAAGTTTGATTCACACTATCCGTCTAATTCTTGCTATTGTTTTCATTCAGCTAGAAGCTTTCGTCAAATCGCTTTCTAGTTTCGCTCAAGCCCCTCAGGCTCGAAAGCTTCACTTTTAACTATTTTTTTTATGTTAAAAGGGTGGTAAACAAGATGGCCCGTCTGATGATAAGCGGCACCATAACCTATAGACGCTTGTAATTTCAAAAATATCACTCGCGCCGTTGCCTTCCCTGACCAAATCCCCTACCCCATCGAGCCCTGGAACCTTAATCACCGACAAAAACTCACCATCACCAAAAGGGAGTGTATATTCTAAGATGGAGGTTACTCCCATAAGGGCTCTCCAATTGGAGCAGATAATCCGCTATGCCCTACCTCTGCTAAAATATTTGGCTGAGCGGAGACTCTTAGAAACTTTTTTAGCCTTTCGCTTTTTCTTATAGGTACTAATAAAGCTGGTGCTGATATTCCTACCATTTCTTACAGGTACTAATAAAGCTGGTGCTAATGTTCCTAGTGAAATGGGCATACGCGTTAGGCTGCCTCGCTTTACTCTGGCTTCTGTGGCTGTACATCGGCGCCGCCAATCCCGCCGTTAAGCCGGGTCGCGCCAATGAGTTCCGCTTCTTCAGGTGGCTCAAGATATCCTTCTTGCACGCCATTGGGTAAGATTTTTTTTATTTTTTCTATAGGTCCGAGCAAATGACTCAATTCCACCTGATGTTAAGTGGCAATGGAGTTTAAACACGAAAGTAGCTGATGCAGCAGTATTATCTACCACATTACAGGTCATAGCGCACCTGACCGAGCCGAGGCGGTGCTGGTCGGGTGCCGAGTGGGTCAGGTGTGCTATGACCTTTAGCCATCCTCACCTTGCCGGGCTGCAAGTTTCCTCTTCCTTTTTTAAAGAATCCCAGGTTATAGGAACTAGGGAACACTGCAGCGAAGCACTTCACACACACAATTTGCGGATAAAGTGTCAAAAAAAATGAGTCACCAAATATCTTTGTACGCTTTAAAATGACCGCCACAGTAAGTTGGCGGTATCGTAGGCCTCTGAAGGAAAGGGGCAGGTAGGGTAAGGGAGTATAAATCCTCAGAACACTGCCATAGATGATAGCACCCGCTTAATGATGCCACATCGAGGCGTTCTTAGGAAGCTCGAGGTTATCAGTCACCTCCACATCGCGATGCTAATCGCGCACCGCTGTAACCTATCCAAAGCATTGAGTAAGTACGTGGCAGAACTACCCCAAGACGCGTACAATATTCAAAGAAGGACCGCACTTGCCTTTTTTACGTACAACAAGCACAGTTGCACAAGCGATAGCCACAAAGGCTCAGAACTGAGCGATGCAAACCGTATGCAGTAAAGTTGTAGGGAAGGTCTTTATCCAGATCCTGTTGAAAACCTTGGTGATATAAAGGCTGATGACCAGCTCCGCTTGTCGATAGCCTCACTCTTAATTTTAGTCGCGCACACAAGAAGATAACCTGTCGATCGTTTCGGT
This sequence comes from Chilo suppressalis, assembly GCA_902850365.2. Lineage (NCBI taxonomy): Eukaryota > Metazoa > Arthropoda > Insecta > Lepidoptera > Crambidae > Chilo > Chilo suppressalis. Next base: position 18,449,196 of record OU963897.1, on the reverse strand, counting down.
TTAAAGTTTCGTATTCAGCCGGCACGTTCCAAAAAGTAAGAGAATTGGTACAGTACAAGCGCAGAAGATAACTCCACTGCATATTTTTTTAGTACAACTCCTGGTATTCTATCGCGTCCACTGGCTTTCCGGACGTCGCTTACCGTAACTCCTCACAAACATCACGCTACCTGATTTTAATATCCGGCATCGTAGTGCCACATTTAGTTGAAGACATGCGTGAGATAAAATGCATGATCAGAGAGTCCTGCATTGTCAGTTTTGGCCAATACAGGCATACATCGGCTTTGAAAGGAACATTCTATCATCATCATCGGACCGCATCAGTCCTCTGCTAGACATATGCCTCTCCTATGGCACGGCATTAAGCTGGGTAATCAGCTTTCATCACCCAGTCATTGCCTGCTTCCTTTTAGATATCGTTTCTTTATCTAGTCGCGGAACACCCTAACAATGCCCTAGCAAACGTAATATGTTTGCCGATTCGCGGTCTACCAGAACCCATCTGCCCCAGTGGCAATCTGTTTTACTGCATGTAACACCAGCCCACTTCAACTGCAGCTTGCTTATAACTTAAAACTTTAAATCTACACATTAATTGCAGGAAAAGACCCCTAGAGTACGAGCAGTTAGTAGTTACCCCGGTGCACTCGGACATAGCCGTAGAGCAAGAGAGACTGAACGACGACAACGAGGACTTTGCGTCGCGCCGCCGCTATCACCAGTCCACGCTGCAGAGTCATCTAGTTAATGTCGATAGCTAATTTTTATCTTAATCAGAATAAATATCGTGTTATTTCCAAAAGAAAATCGCATTATAAAAGAACTACTTACACGACAAAATTAACGTCAATAGTTATAATTCAGTTCTTATTTCCAAAAGAAAAATTTAATAAATTATTATATCTATTCAATTCGAGTAGCCTGTATTTTGACCTGGAAACAACGAATTAGAAATGATATGGAAGCATTACTCTCTAACAAAGGCCGCTAAAACATGCTTCCAAACTCATACAACTAAACTTCAATACTAACGTGACACGCACACAGACAAAACAAAATATTTTGACAATTCAAATATCTGCAAATGAATTCGGCTATCCATTCATTGGATAACATTATGTTAACGGAAATCCCTACCAATCCCAAGATCAACGTGTTGATCGCAGTTTCTTCGCCCCGCCTACTTGATCGCAGTTTGCGTGGAACCACTTTTTAACGCAATTCGTATACCATAATATCATTTCTAATTCGTTGCCTGAAAAGAGTTGAACTATATATGCTAAAAAAATTTTTTATCCAAAAAAAAACATTCTAATATTGCATTTGCGCTAAAGCGCAAAAAGTCGATAGCCGGTTGATTGAAGAATAAGACTGAAAGGAAACAAGACTGTTTACTGATTTTTTATTTTATTTTTTTATTTCGGTAAATAGAGACGCCTTGTTCATTCTTCAATAGACTGTGCTTAACATGACGTAGGTACATAACTAAATTACTAACCAGAAAGCACAGTTTTTTTATTATATGCCTAATGACACTAACTTGCTCGCTCCTCAGTCAATAAATCTTAAGTTTAATTTAAGTTGACGCTGTCATTTCTTTGTGATGACAATATAATAAAACAACACGTCAATATGACAATTTAATTAATTGGTCAGAGTATGGGCGCTATATAGTCAATCTGTAGGTTGAGTGGTGAAAAAAAAACCTAAAGGGTAAGTCTTGTTTTTTCTGTTGCCAAATGACGTCAGTAAGCCACCTTGGCGATGGGCATGTTCAACTCGTAGGCGTTTTTTGAAAAACTCAAAAAAACCCTCCAAAAAATTTTGTAACGCATTTTTCTTGCTTTGTATGCATTGTAGAAACTTTTTTTACAACCATAATTGTAGAGGGCGTTGAGTACTACAATTTATGTCAGTGTTGCAATCTCGTACAACAAAAAATGCGCATTGTAGGTGGCGCTAAAGTCTCAAAAAAAAATGTTTTTTCACTTTTTCACCCTGAAAATATCATTTTAATGGAAAACTTTAAATGGAAAAGTTGTTCCGTACATAATTACCAACAACTTTTTTATAAACATTTTTTTTGTATTACTTACCGTTTTCCTTACCTTACTTACCGAAAAAAAATAAAAAATAGTAAAACGTACATTGAAATGTGCACTGCAAATTTGTACTTGAACTGCCCAAAACCGCTCTATTGGATTTTTCATACCTGCGCAATTTATAACTTGAAAACGGTAAGTAATACAAAAAAAAATTGTTTATACAAAAGTTAAACATTTTTTTTTCATGATTGAAAAAAAAATAGTAAAAAATTACATTGAAATGTGCACTGCAAATATGTACTTGAACTGCCCAAAAACCGCTCTATTGGATTTTTCATACCTGCGCAATTTATAACTTGAAAACGGTAAGTAATATAAAAAAAAATGTTTATACAAAAGTTGTTGGTAATTATGTACGGAACAACTTTTCCAATTTAAAGTTTTCCATTAAAATGTTATTTTCAGGATGAAAAAGTGAAAAAACACTCTTTTGAGACTTTAGCGCCACCTACAATGCGCATTTTTTGCTTCACGAGATTGCAACAGTGACATAAATTGTAGTACTCAACGCCCTCTACAATTATGGTCGGAAAAAAAAGTTTCTAAAATGCATACAAAACAAGAAAAATGCATTACAAACATTTTTTGAGGGTTTTTTTGAGTTTTTCATAAAACGCCTATGAGTTGAACATGCCCATCGCCAAGGTGGCTTACTGACGTCATTTGGCAACAGAAAAAACAAGACTTACCCTTTACGTTTTTTTTTCACTGAAACGATATTTTTTTCGACAGATTGACTGTACTAATATTAGAGCGTGTTATCAACGTGTATTTTTATAATTTTATTTATTTTACTTTTTATCAATAGTAAAGAGGGTGAAAGAGTAACTTCTTTGATGTAGATTTCTTGTTGAAGTATTCCAAAATTTTGGAACTTCGAATATAATACGAAGTTTTATCAAAATTACAAATATCATTAACAATGCAAGTTTAAAATAAATATGTTAATTTTCCATTCCTGATCCGGTTTCGAAATAAAAGCTATGAATTGATGGTGTCAATCTTATAAAAGCTTTTTCTGTTTTACTATTTATTTAGAGTGAGATAACGCGAACTGAGAATGTAAAGAAATATTATGTATGCTTTTTTATATTAATATAAAAACCTCTTACAAATTTGGTATTACAGTCAAAAAGTATGATAGAGTACCACTTTTAGACAAAAAATGCTAGAATTTGAACGAGACAATGAAAGGAAATCGTATAAACTAATTAAATAGAATACAAGCAATTTACACCGATTTCTACTCTACAGCCAAGGACTTGTCTGTAATTAAAATTTGCCCTTTACAAATTAACATTTATACTTATCTGCTGTCATAACTTTGACTGCACATACCCAAACGTAATATTGTAGACCAACTAACTAATTGTAACATTTTAAACTTCCTAATTAGATAGTTTTTGTATTTTGGTAAGTATCATACATTGTGACGAATTCAATATGTGTTCCAAGTTTGATTTGGTTGTGCAAGACTAGCCTTAAATAATATTTAACTTAATGCAACCGAGTTTTTAAGAATATTTATTATGTAAAATTTTCATCTAAGCTTATTTCTGTTAGAAATTCGCTTGCCTACAACACCCGTAAGGCCATTTGTCCACCACCCCTGTCACCGGACCGTCACCGAGAACGAGATAATTTATGTATGAAATCAAAATGACGTGACGGGCTTGCTGTGGACAAACGGCTATAGTAAATGTATGTCCCCTAAATATGCCCCTAAACAGCGTTGCCAGACGTCCCGATTTTAAATCAAAATTAAATGTCCTGCGCGGGACAGGCTCAATCCCGCTTTTCGGAAATAACTCGACTGTGCGTGCAGCTTACTGAGAAAGCGCTGGCGGGTGGCACAGACAAGTGTGGACTGGCCACCTGCCCGGCGCGTAATGAAAGAACTCAAACAAAGACAACTATTTAACGATAGGGTAAATCTGATTTAAAATGTCATATTTTTATTAAAATACATTTTCTATGGATATTTTTAATAAGTACATTATAGTACTAGTAGTGTATATTATTCCTATCTATTGTCACGTAAAGGAAATTTAAACTCAAATAAAAACATAAATATTCAAAAAAAAAATATTATGTATGTTTTTGTGCCGCTTTCGACAAAAGAATCCCGCTTTTTTCACTCAAAAAGTTCCTTAATCCAGAGTTGGCAAAAAAAAATCTGGCGACGCTGCCCCTAAATATCATAGACGCATAGAGATATCAGGTTTCAGACTGCAGGTTAGTTAGTGTTTTTAGCTTTCGATATTAAAAGTGTCTGGCAACAAAAACTGCTGACAGAATGTGTCTGGCAGTTATTAATTTCAAATTGTTTACAATATTTCTGCAACATACTTAGGAATCAGTCCTCAGACTAAGTAAAGTGAGTAAAATTTTTACGATCCTGTGCCACCTGATACCGAAAAATTGCCCCACAGCACAAGTTAGCAAGTATGCAAACGTTTTTATCATTTTCAAGTTTTTATAATTCGTATTTTGTCCATGAGAAAATAAGTAAGGTCTGGCGGTCTTTGGATCTTGTACTATAAAACATTGTAATGCTTTAGCTACTTCGCCGGTTTGTCCACCGCGATAGTAGCGACTCGGCACCGGCACCGTCATCTCATTTGACGTTCCGCTGACGACCGTGGTGGACAAACAGCCGAAGTTGCTAAAGCATTTCAATGGTTTATCTTAGTAGCTACTAGGTAATGAACATTTTGTATATTATTAGATTGAGATGATATTTTATAGTTACAAGAATTATATACTTATTTATATTATTTGATTTATATTACCTAAATACATATTTATATAAGTCATAGCATTACAACATTTAATACGCTAATCGAACTCGGTCGTTTATTTTGCATTTCTCTTCAAATATCACTATAAAATATACTTTTAAATTACATGATTCTCTGAGGATCTATCGCTTAATCCTAAACGAACGCCTGGGCCTCACAATACATAAGGCTACCCGTGTTAGTAATTCGTTGTATTTTTCATTTTTATAAACCACCTATGAACGCTTTCTTTTTTGGGTTTTTGGTTAGTAAATAAAGTTTTTTTTGTATCGCTAATTTAAAAAGAGCACACAGCTTCACGTCTCTGTTTCTAATGATGCTTATATTGTTGTTTTCTTATTCCGGCACTTCACCTATTTGCTATTTGTCATTTTGAGAACAGGTTGTCCTTAACATTATCTGTAGGAGGAACCTAAAAGTGAAGATTGTTGCCAAGTTTACAAATAACAAATACGAATAGTCATGTAAAGTGCCAGCATTAAATACAAATACAAATTAGGTGGGTAATATGGGTAACAGCAAATTTCTTCAGCAAAACCACAAACATAAACTTTCGCAGTAGACGTTTTTGTATGTGAAATTGCCACTGCGCAGACTTTCTTGTCTACGTTAGACGCTCAAGAAGTTTGCCGGTGTTGTCTACCTACCTAGCCTATTGACAATAATGATCAAGTCTCATGCATCATTATTTATATCTCATAAACAACAGTGGTGGCTTCGATACCAGGAAATTAATTAATGAACCGATAATTTGATAAATATATTTGACATTATAAGTAATTTATATGTAAGTACCTATTTATTTGTATAATAATTATTAAGCTAAATTGTACTTGATTAATGTTATAAGTATTTTTTTTACAAAATAAAACATGTTCGCCTTAATATCAATAATGTATTATTAATTATCTTCTTCAAAAATGAGAGCTACATTTTGTGCTAACACTAAAGCTGTTCGGGGGTGGGATCTTCTATTGACATTTAGACATACCTATTGTTTACATACATAGTGTTTTTAGTTTGAGTATGATTAAAAATAATCAGTCACCCTGCCGGCCTGCATGTTGCTTCGTCACGCCTCTTTTAAAGGATCCCAGGTTGTAAGAGGGAGGGAACACGTGAGCGGGTAGAGCATTCCATTTACGGATAGTGCGAAAAGAAACGAGTCACCAAATTTCTTTGTACCAAAGGCGGATCCAGCTTTGGCGCCAGGGGGGGATCATATAGTCGTGGTATATTAAATATTGAAAGTACTTAAATAAAATCCCCCTGGGTTTGGTCCATCTGTACCCAGCCCAGGGGGGGACCCCCATGACCCCCCCCCCCCCCCCCCCCCTGGATCCGCCCTTGCTTTGTACGCGGTGGAATTGTGGTCACATTTAGACGGTGACAACGTAGGCCAGGCGCGTGTGGTCCTCTGAATCAAAGGAGAAGGTGGAATAAGAGAGAATAACTCCTCAGTACACTCGCCGTGGTACAGATGATAGAACGCGCTTAGTGACGCCACGTCACGGCGTAATCGCCGATGATGCGGATCGCGCACCGCTGTATCCTATCCAAAGCATCGAGCAGGTACTTGGAGGAGCAATTCCAGAGGTGCGAGCAATATTCCACGCAAGACCGCACCTGCGTCTTATACAACAAGCACACTTGCTCGGGTGTGAAAAAACGCCGCACCTTGTTCAGGAACTCCGAGTTTGCGTGAGGCCGTTTTTATCACACTCGATGTAATTCTTTAGATTTAAGTCACAGCGAATTTCCATACCGAGCATGGTGATACCTCTCTTTTGCTCCAGTGCTGTGCCCTGAAGAGAAGAACATGAAAGGAACGGTGACGTTTTTGCCGTGAAAGCGCAGACCTGAGTTTTCTTAGCATTGAACTCAACCAAGTTTTGGGTATCTCATTCAGAAATGTGGTCCAAAGCCTGATTGAGTTCAATGACAAGATTTTCCCGTTTCTCCTTGATTACCGCCTGTCCAGGCGCTGCTTGTCTGAGATACTCCGCATACACTACTATCGTCTGCATAGCAATGAATATTTCCAAGAGGAATTAAGTCATTGATATGCAGCAGAAAGCGAGTGGGGGATAGGACGGAGTCCTTAGGAACGCCGGCATTCACTGACATTCAACGCCGGCATTACATCCGTAAGGACACGAAATCTACGCTCATGCAGGAAGTCAGCTACCCAAGAACAGAACTGGACCGGCAGACCGAAATATATGGACGATAAATAAATGGATGGGTGTGATGTGATGTGCGTGTGTGTGTGGTTATGTATATGCGTGTGAGTGAATGAGGTGGTATCCATAATTGTTTCAAGTTTTCGTTTACAAATAGGTTCATCCCATTGCCTCTGCGAGTGGAAAACGAAAGGACCCTTACTACAACACAACGCCAGCCACTTACTCTTTGCTTCCGAAAGTCCCGAACCCAGAGATGGGCCTAGAATACTACCGCAAAGAGATTCCGATGCATGAACCGAAGACAAAAAAGCCGGCAGAACTTTCCTTACACCAATCCCCCCAAAGCGCCTGTGCGCCGCCGCCCGCCTGCTGCCAAGCAATTCAAAATTCTAGTTAGGGTAATTCTAATAAGATCGTCTAAATTATGCATAGGTTTGGGTATTTCCAAAATTGATAAACACGATTATATGTGAACTTGAGCACAAATAAGCAACACTTTATAATAAAAAGAGCCATGTGAGACTTTATTTCAAAAAGGCGAGACGATTTTTCTTGAAATTTTGTTACTTGTTCTTCCACAAATACAGGCATACATGCTTCCAGTTATCTACCAGTATAAAAATTTCCATGTTCTAGTGTGTGCCTTGTAAGATACAGGCTTTAAAATAAAATAAACTTTTTAAACAAAGTTTTGAATATTTTTTCTAAATTACTATAACCATTAACATTTACAAAGTGTTATGGAAAATGAAGTACATACCTTCTATAATGTGCACCATATTTATTAATATGCAATAATACACTGTATAATTCACAACAAACAAATAACTGTGCTCGAAAACAGGAAATAAATAGAACAAATCAGTACAATTAGCTAGAGCACTGCATTTACTAGCTGATAATCTCAGTAATGACTTACCTTCAACCGTTCATATTAAACAAGAATAGGAGGTAAGTACCCCCAATCACATCGCGATGATTTGTTTTAACTACCCTCACAATGTCAAATTTGAATATTATCCACCTAATATCTCATTATTGATCACTGTGGCCATTCATTGGCTTGCTTCACTCACGATTAGACGAGTCCGTCTTTTTTTCAGGTCCGTGTGTAACTGCTTCGTTAGTTGATCTGCCTTTTGTTTGTCCTTATCGCACTGCAGCTGCCATCATATCATATCATTTATGAGTTATGTTGCTCGAAATAAAGGAATTTTATTTTATTTATTTTTTATTTCATATCCCCTATCCTTTTTTAACCGTCAATTTTATAGTTCGAGATTCCAGTAAATAAGAAATAAAACCATGCCAATATGACGTTTTTTAATACTTACGTGTGTGAAACTCCTCCATTCTTATTTATCTTAGAACCTACAAACCGTAGTTTTTACACTCGCTGATATTAGCCGACTTAGGCATTGTCCTAATACAACGCGATAACGCGAATGAGCGATGCGATCATCGTACGAGTCGACGACGTAAAAAGTGGATATTCATCATTCTGTTGTGTATTTCAGTTAAAAAAACCAAATCAAAAACTCCATTTTCAAGTTGCCGCGAAAACGTTTCTCTGGACAATATGGCGTCTCACTGGTGTGTGACGTCACACGACTTTTAACTTTAACCGGAAGTTAAAGTGACCAATCCCAAGCGTTTTGGGTCACGTGACAATAGATAAGAAAACTATTACCTTTTTCGTGGGTTTTTAGTAAAATTATGTATATTTTTTCTGTAAAAATAGTGAAAATCCCTGCCAATATTCATTCTAAACACTGATGCTAATTGGCACTTTATTTTTAATACTGTCAAATACTATACAAATACCTATTGTGCGTGCTAGTGACATATCTACTAGCTTATACTGGAGCTAGTATATGTAATATCATTGAGTTTATCCATATTTTGTCTATTTCTTTGTGACATAGGTAAAGGTAATTTCTTTATTAACCTCGTAACGCCCAACTTCATTTAGTGCTAATCATGTCTTATAACCCAAGGTCCTTTTTTAAATCCTAAATTTTTATTGTCGTTCAGACCCAAACTTTGCCAAATATATGAAGGTGCTTAGGGTTGTGCAATATAGATGAAATTTCTTTGGCAGCTTATTAGGATCCTAAAGGCCATTTTTGAACAACAAATAGGATCAAAATTCAATTCGTAAAAAAAGTACTTTGGGTATTAAAGGCAATACACATGTGATTTTATTTAATACGTTTAAAAGTACTTTGGGCGTTAAATGCAAACATAATTATGTTTCAGTACGTTGAAAAGGGTGTAGAGTCGAAGTAAGTAGCACACAAAAACCAGTTTTTGTAGTAAATGAAACTTTAATTAATTGATTAGAATCTACTCAGGAACATAAAACTTTCTTTCTATAGTAAAAGAATTTGGTCAGAAAAAATTTTTCTTCAAAATTCAATATCGTTTATTCAGTCTAGACTGTTACAAGCACTTGTGAATGTCGAAAAGCTACGCCATCGGTTCGCAAATCTACGGCGGGAGACCTTGTACTGAGAAGAACCGGCAAGAAACTCAGCAAGGGCTGTTTTTTCTCCCTGTATTATATAAAAGAAATTAAATAGCAACCCATAATAAAAATAATGACCACTTAAGGTTAAAAACAAATTTTGAATTTTATAAATCATTAAGCAAAATGAAAATAATAATTACTCTCTTTCCATAATCAGTCTTCTATACTTGGATATCAAATAGCTAATTAAAATAAAAATAATGCGAAAATTTAAAAAATATTTTGCTTAGTAACACACAGGTGTAACTGAATTGTGGAACTTTCTTTGCAATTCCTCGCCAGCGGCATCAAATGGATGCAACTCGATACTAGAGTCTTTTATCATTTTGCAGATATCCTGATATCTCAAAACTAAAAAAAACAGGCAGTAACTGCGGTAGATATATTGCAATTTACAATAAGAAAAACCAAAAATATTAATATATGGCTTAGTTAACGCTCTAGGTCCTTTTTTTGTATCAATTACTTTAGGTATTAAATATCGTTAATCTATTGGAGTAAATAATAAAAGAACGTTTTCAAACAATGAGTCATACAATTATTAATAAAATTGTAATAAATTATCGCTTTTAAATTAATAGATTATAGAAATATTTTACGATTAGTTACGTAGTCTCCGTTTGTGTGCCAAGTCTCTACCTTATAAGTGCCGCCGTAGTCTGAGTGGTATGCCCCAGTTTTGATGGTGTCGGCCTTCATAGGTCATAGGTCCCGGGAGCTAGGCTAATAGATGTGAGACTTTCGATATATATAAATATTTATTATACATTTAGTGATATCGATTCTGGCATGATTCTCTACAGCTAAACTTAAATTTGACAACAGTGCATCCTTGTCATTCTCTATATAGAATGAAAAGGAGAGACTGATGTTAAATTTGGTTTTAAGTTCAGAGAATCACGTCAGAATCGACCCCATTATCTTTATAACTCTTTAAAGTCACTGGTGTCGATTCTGGCTTGATTCTCTAAACCTTAACTTGATGACATCAGTGTATCCTTGTCATTCTCTATACAGAATGAGAAGGAGACTGATTTTAAATTAAGTTTTAAGTTAGAGAATCATGTCATAACAATATATATAGTTAAAACTATTAAAATAAGCAGGTTAACAAAAGTGATCTCGTCAAAATCATCCTTAACTTTTTCTAGTGCATTTAATAATACTGAATCTTCTTCTTCGAAACGTTCCCACATGAAAATGAAATTTATTGGAATTTTCTAAAAAAACTAAATAATTTGCAAGATAAAGAAGGTCTCCATTTAGCTAATAAAATAACGAAACGTACCCACCCTCCATTCCACTTTTTTCCAAACTACCTTCTCCCACCCATTCGCTATCTCTTTCCCTCATTTTTCCCACCTACCCACCTAAATTCTTTTTTCATTTCTACCCCCATCCGGCACGGTGAACATTCTTAGGAATGCCGCCTAAACCTCTCCCTCCCGGGAAACCACCGGACACGAAAGCAGCTAGGGCTGAGGCTCCAGCCGCGCCCGCCCTCCCACCAGCACCGATGGCGCCTCCACCGGTGCGTCAGCCGCCTTCTAGGCAGGTGACTAGCACCCCCAACCCCGGCAGCGCCGCTGCAAGCAGGAGCGCGGCAACTGAGTTGCCTCGACCCTGTTCTGCGCCGGTCACTGCCCATCCGCGCGACCCCCGTCGCCGCCAACTGGACGAAGACGATGCCGTCGGAGGCGATGAGAAGCGCCCTCGACATGGGCCATCTCCGCCACAGCCCAGACCAATATCGCCAGCCACCCCTGGCACAAGCGGTACGTGCCCCCCCCCCCCCCCAAAGGAGCCAAACCACCTCCCCAGCTACTTCCGAAGAGTCGGACAGCGAGTCGACCGCCTCGGAAATTTCCTTTGAAGGAGGGATTGAAGGGCTCTACGGCCCTCTCCCTCCCCACGCCGACGCGGACTGCACCGTCAGCACCGCGTATTATAACATCCACCAGCTGGAAGAAACCCAGTCACGGTCCTATGCGCAAGCTACATCCCAACCGTCGCAACCATCCCTCCCCCGCTCACCGCACACCCCACCCGCAAGCCAACCTGCCGTATGAGGTTACCCGCCTATCGTTGTCGAGAAACTTCCCAACTGGCCTACCCATTTCGCGGAGATTAAAAGAATCCTGGGACACACTCCCAACGCGCGCCCCTTCAAGTCGGGAGTGCGATTCACCCCAAAGAGCGAGAAGGAGTTTCGCTCAGTACAGAAGTACCTAGTAGAAGCCTCAGAGGCCAATAAAGAGATCACTTGGTCCTGCTACTCGCCCACAGAAGACAAACCAATCAAGGTCGCCGTAAGAGGGATACCGGCCGACACAAACCCTCAACTTATTATAGAAGCGCTCGAGGAGAGAGGCTTCCCCATCTCGTTTGCCAGAAGCATCCGAGGTAAGCGCGGACGCCCAGGGTGCATTTTTCATGCACAACTCGAGAGCATGTCACGAGATGAGTTGTCCAGACTATACGCCACAGACGAGCTGCTGGGAATGCCTGGCGTCATCATAGAGGCCTGGAGACCTAGGGCTGGCCCAGCCCAGTGTCACAGTGTCATCGATGCCAGGCATTCGGCCACAACTCAGCTAATTACCACAGGCCCAAAAAGTGCCTTCGCTGCGCCGGTGACCACGCTGCCGCCGACTGCCCACGCACACAAACCGAAGCTGCGACCTGCGCCAACTGCGGCAAAAATCATGCCGCGAATGATAGGAGGTGCAAGGTCTTCCTCCAGCTTGCACGCCGGATGAACCAGCGCGTCCAACCTCCCATCCCCGGTGGAAGAACTCAACCCCAGTCCACAAGACCACCCCAACAGGTGAACCCGCCGAGCCTGGACCTACCGGAATCACAACCGGGACCAACGCTGGCCCCACCAGCCAACCCGCCCACAAGCAGGAACGCTCCTGTAGCAAATAGAAGGGAGAGGAGAAGAGGAAGAAGGAAGCCACAAGTGACCGCCCATCCAGAAGCTCTTGAGGGCCCCTCATCCCTCTACCCTGCCATCCCTCCCACCCAGACGGGTTTTCCCCAAGGGGGAGGCCCCCAGTCCATCACAGCCCCCGCAGCCGCATTTCGCCTACTGAGGGCCGCTTCCCAAAGGACGGGACCTCCCACTCCCCCATCAACGATGGAAACGCAAGTTCCCTCAACGAGACCCAAGGGCCCGCAATCGCAAGCCCAACAAACCACACGTCGACCCCAAGCGGTCCAACCCCCCAGACCGATTCCCAGACCGGCGTTCCAACCGCCCTCGCCCCCAACACAGCAAAGGGCCTTCCCAGAAGTCGCTCCATTCCACCCTCCCAGAGGACACCAACACCCTCCCCCCCAACACACCCTGCCGCAGCTTCCTATGCTGACAGTGGTGTCTATACTCAACCGCCTGATGAAGGACATCGCCAGGGGAATGGATCCCAACCAGGCGATCATGGGAGCCCTGACCTGGCTGCTCCAGGGGGCAATAAACACAAGATATTAAGAATCCCATACTGGAACCCAGGCGGAATCCGCACCCACGTGAACGAGCTCCGCCTACTCTCAACCCAACAGGACGCGCACATTATCCTTCTGGGCGAGACGCTCCTGTCCAGCAAACATAAATTGAAAATCCCTAATTACACCACCTACCGAAGGGATGAATCAACCCCTGACGGGATTCCCTACAGGGGAACAGCGGACCTCGTTAGAAGGGACATAATCCATGAGGAACTCCCCTGGCTCCCCTACAACTCCACTCGAACCATAGGGGTTCGCACCAAGGCCGGAGACAAGATCTTCAAGATATACGCGGCTTACAGGCCCCCGACGACCCAGGTGCATGCGTCGGACCTAGACCAAATATTCTGTGACGAAGTGCCCACCTTACTTGCCGGAGTCATGAACTGCAAGCATAGTTCGTGGGGCTCTGCAAAAACCAACATCGAGGGCCGCAGGCTCTTCAACATGGCGGAGAGCCGGAACATCGAAGTTGTGGGTCCGCCAGATGCAACCCATGTCCCTACCGACCCAATGAGGAACCCCGACACCATAGACGTTGCCCTCCATAAAAACATCACTGTGCCTGTCAGCGTGGAAGTAATCTATTCGACAAGCACCCAACACTTGCCGATTCTCATAAGTGTTTGCACAGACCCAAACTCAGTAACTCCGGCGCCGCCCAAAAACAAGACGGACTGGGCGGCCTACTCAAACGAGCTCAGTGCCTATAAGCTTCCCTTTCCACTCACCACCACCGAGGGAATAGAGTCCAACATTTCCCACGTCGTCCAGGCAATGAGAGACGCCAGGGAAAAACACACGGTCCAAGTCCGAACCCAAAGAAGGGACCCCCTACCCCTCTTCATATCAAGGAAGCTAGCGGAGAAGAGCAGACTGAAAAAGCTCTAGGCCACTTCGCGCTGTCCCCAAGTTAAGACGCAGTTTAACAAAATCACCGCCGAGGTCGCGTCCGAGATCCACAAATGGAGGGGAGACACCTGGAACTCGACGATTGAAAGAGCGGCAGATTTCAGATCAGGAATACACAGCCTCCTGAGAAACTTGACAAGAGAGGCCAAACCACCTTGCCCCCTGCTGGACGACCAGGGCCAAGCCCGCTATGCCCCACTGGATCGGTCTAACATTTTTGCCAACTACCTCAGGGCCCAATTCACCCCTCACCCAGCCGCTCAAGAAGCCATCAACCACCATCAAAAGGTCGAGGATGAGGCTAGAGCCTTCCTGGATTCTACTCCCCCCCAGCTGCCAGGTGACCACTTCTTCTCCCCGTCGGAGGTGCGCAGAATGGCAGTTAGACTCAACCCGCGGAAGGCACCCGGCCCAGACAGCCTACCGACGTCAGCCCTGGCTGAACTGCCTCGCAGAGGCATCGCCGCATGGGCCCGAATATTTAACGCCTCATTAAGGCTCCATCACTTTCCGAGCGCCTGGAAGTCCGGGAAAGTTATATCATTCCCCAAACCGGGGAAAGACCGAAGGCGCCCTGCCAGTTACCGCCCAATCTCGCTTCTGGACCATATCGCGAAGCTATTCGAGCGGCTTATACTGAGCCGTCTGAAAAACCAATTCAAGCCAAGGGATGAGCAGTTTGGCTTCCGAAGCGGCCACTCCACGGTCTTGCAACTTACGCGCCTCCTGTACCACCTAGCCGAAGCCCAAAACAAGGGGCACTGCTCAGTGGCGGTGTTCCTCGATGTCGAAAAGGCGTTCGACCGAGTCTGGCACCCAGGGCTGATTTTTAAGCTCACCAATTCCAACGTCCATCCAGCCCTTACTAGAATAATAGCCTCCTACTTACAGGGCCGCACTTTCCACGTGCATGTCGAGGGAGTAGTGTCCTCCAGTCATCCTATTGAGGCAGGGGTCCCGCAGGGCAGCGTCCTCTCGCCCTCCCTGTACAACATCTTTACGGATGACATTCCATCGATCAACGAGGACCTGAAGGAGTGGGAGAACAGGGTACACCTCGCCCTGTTCGCTGATGACAGCGCCTTCTTCACCTCCGCAGCATGGCCGAAGGCGGCGGCCATTAGAATGCAAAGACAATTAGACAAACTTCCCAAATGGATGGCGCTATGGAGAGTGTTTGTGAATGTGGGCAAAACCGCCGCCATATGCGTCACCAAGAAACGCCCTCCGCCCAAACTTAAATTAGACAGGCTTGAAATAGACTGGGCCAGATCCACAAAATACCTGGGGGTCATTCTCAAGAATCTGTCCGCGTGGGGACGCGGAAGAAGCTATTATAAAGAGCGCCGCCAGAGCAGCGCTCCGCCCCATCCTCTCATCCAACCTGCCCCTGGGAACAAAGGTGAGCATATATAAAACTTACATTCGGTCGGTATTTACTTACGCCGCGCGCCGGCTTGGTACTCCCTTTGTTCCCAGATCCAAAAGCAGCGGTTACAAAAACAACAAAATGTCACTCTTCGGATAGCCACCAGGGCGGGGCGCTACGTCCGGAATGACGTCATAGCCCGCGACCTCAAAATCGAACCAGTCGAATAGTTTGTGAGCCGCCTAGCTCGGGCCATGTTTTCCCGAGCCGACCAGGGCCCGTATCTTCACCTCCAGGGCTTAGCCCCCCTCCCGACTAATTCTGCTTCTTCCGCAGGTTCCGGCCGACACAGAAGGGCTCCACGTCCCACACCACGCAGCCTGTTCTCGCCGCCACCCCCCTCCAACCCACCCACACATCCCCCGTCCTCCCCAACCCATTAAACCCAAACAATTACTCCTCACCCCTGCTTGCATAAGTCGCGGCCTGCTCGCTGGCGCTAGTTGGGCCTCCCCCCAGGGGGTCTCGCCGTGTCCGTGATGCTAGCGTACCCACGATCAATATACGGTTTTTCGTTATGCCATTAAATACTGCGTAAATAATGCCAAATTAGTGTAAAAATAAAAAAAATAGTGCCTCTTTAATTTAGGAAATAAAGACCATTTTTACCGTGTACGCTACCATGACGTCATGGTACCCATGGCCGACCCCAAGAACGGCATATATTTAAGCAACGAAATTGACACACAAAAATAGTTCGCAAATAGTGCCCTGGCTTTACAAAATTTCATAATCAATACTCTTAAAGGACCAAAGATATTGAACTAAACATTCTTAGCTGGCGTCAACCTGGCGTACCCATAATAGTTCTCATAGATAATGAACTTTTCTCGTTATCAATTCTATATGTATAAATAGTGTGTCAAATAGTGCCTCTAACAGTAAAAGTATTTTATGTTAATTCGCAGTAAAACAATATAAAAAAGCAATTAAATTATTTTTATATATGAAGTACAGTCATGTACAGAAGTGATAATATTTTCGTAGTATAGTAGGTAAGTAAGGTACTTAGTAGGTAGGTTGAAATTCTTATATGAATTTATGATTGGTGAATTCGAATTGAAATAAAATATCTTTTTATAAAAAGTACCTATTTATTTTAGTAAAAATACATATATAGAAAATATCTTAGTGCATAAATTATTTTTGTGTGTAACTGTATTACAATACATTTGTTCCTAGAATTTAACATCCTCTTTATGTATTGTTGTGATGCGGATTCACATAAAATACTTTTACTGTTAGAGGCACTATTTGACACACTATTTATACATATAGAATTGATAACGAGAAAAGTTCATTTTCTATGAGAACTATTATGGGTACGCCAGGTTGACGCCAGCTAAGAATGTTTAGTTCAATATCTTTGGTCCTTTAAGAGTATTGATTATGAAATTTTGTAAAGCCAGGGCACTATTTGCGAACTATTTTTGTGTGTCAATTTCGTTGCTTAAATATATGCCGTTCTTGGGGTCGGCCATGGGTACGCTAGCTTGACGTCATGGTAGCGTACACAGTAAAAATGGTCTTTATTTCTTAAATTAGAGAGGCACTATTTTTTTTTATTTTTACACTAATTTGGCACTATTTACGCAGTATTTAATGGCATAACGAAAAACCGTATATTGATCGTGGGTACGCTAGCATCACGGACACGGTCTCACCCGGCTTGGCAGACCGCGCTGAGGGCCGCGCCGCAAGCCTCCTGGCGAGAACAGGAGGAAGAAGAAGATGAGGAGCTGGTGACCAACACCGTCACAAGACGACCGCTGTCCAGCGGCACCCAACCCCGCGGGGGCGCACCCCCACGAGAAGCAGCCCGGGGAAAGAAGTAATCTTCGCACCCGAACTTGTCGGAAGAAGGCAGAAGACCACGGACGACTGTATAGTGTGTCTTATTAATTACCTATTTTACTTGAATGAACTGCTAGTATCAAAATCATTTTGGTCCGACTGTTTAAGATTGCTACATGTATACTAGTGGCGCCATCATTTAATGTCACGACTTTATAGACAAACTGTACGTCGCGGCATTATGGCCGTTTTGAAACATTGCAATAGTGACGCGAAAATTCAATCTTGCTACATATATAGTGACCTGTGATTCAATTACATTTTGAACTTTGAACAACACTAATGCCGAGTTGTGTGGCGAATAAGTACACTATAATGATGTTATTTTTTGTATGATATAACATTTCTCAATGATAATAAGAATAAAATATAAATTAATTTTTAATACTTTAAAGATTCTGTCAAAGAACCTAGCCTGTTTTTAAGTTAAATTTGATATTATATTTACTTGTTTTAAACTTAAAAGGTTTTCGTAACCTTAATATAAGTTAGACCTCAATTTAAAATAGTTTTGTAAAACTTTAATTCTAAAATTGCCGATTTGCTAAATGCGCGTCTCTAATGACAGTAAAGAATAATAATAATTTCTTTCAAATGTAGAACTAATTTAGAATTTAGAACATAAAACTTCAAGAAAGCACAAACGTCAAAACGGCCAAGAACACCAATAAATACAGAAACCCTTTGAATTCCTCAAAACCCGCCACAATAGAGTTTGTATTGTTTATTGTGTAATGATGTTCTCGTTAATGGCGCGCGGCTTTTAAGCGATTGTCAAACAAAAGATTAAATTGTAGGCTGTAAACGACTTCATTGTAATTCTTTACAATATTGTATTCTTGTTTTCTTTTTCTTAAAACTATTTCTTTTATCTGTTTAAATTAATTCCATATCTTTTGAATAAGGACGCTTTTATTTAAAGTTACGTTCTGTGGTGTCGTTATCTACTGTGTAGTTTTATTACATAATAATCTGTGCTGTATTAATAACTAAATGCTGGGCAAGAAACAAAAACAAACTGTTTATTGAGACACATAACCCCGTAAAGCAATATTACCCTAAGAAGCATTTTGAAACGGCTTTTCTTTTGAACGGGCCCGTCCGGGGTGAAGGTCAAAGGTCACATGGCTTCGTAACAGATAATAATCCCTATAAGTTTCAGATTGACCGTAGAAGACCGATACAAGTTAATAGTATACTAATTAAAAACACAGTAATATGAGCGCAATCTATTTAGAATAAATATTAAACAATGATTTTGTCATGGACGTATAAAAAAAGCTTATAACCTTATAACCTTTTTTTATACGTCCTTGTGATTTTGTCATGAATACCAACCTAACTCAAAAAACCGAAATTATAAATAGTGTTATAATACTGTTACTTGGTGGAAGACCATTATCACAATAAATATGCACGTAAAATTATATACAAGAACCTAGAAGAATGTTTTTATTATACTAAAAAAAGAAATGAAGTAAAACGTTTTTAACGATTCCTGAAAAAAATGATATTTAGAGTTGTGCTAGTCTTTATCTAAGTGTGCGATATTTCCTATAAATAGACAAGACTTTTGCTATTGTAGTATGCTTAGTTACCTAACAACATGGACGTATAAAAAAAGGCGGACAGAATTTCGGCTAAGACAATACTGAGGCACCGTAATGGCGGCGGCTATTGATGAGTGAGTAATTGCTAGGTTAGCCAATTTTTTACCAATTAAACACAGCAAAAAGATGAGAATGTTTTAATTGTACAAAATTTTACTTTTTGCCCGACTGCGGAGGATAATGTTCTTCGAGCGTATGTATGCATGTATGTATGTATGTCCAATAATTTGGCACGCCCTACAGCCTGAACGTTTTGACGGATTTTGACATGCGATGTGTCATTTGATTTGTCGTGATTGTGTGAGTGGCACTGGGTTATTAAAATTTCAAAAAATCAAAATTTTATGCGCCAAAATGAAACATTTTGGAAAAAAAAAACTATAAGTATTTTTATAACCCGCCAAAGAGGTATCAAAGTGAAGGGTTTTAAAAGAATATTTAGAAAACATACAACTCGTGTCATTAAAATTAAAATGAAATTAAAATGTAGAAAATAAAAAAAAATACTAAAAAGAAAAATACAAGTCCAGTTGTCTATAATTCTGTTTAATAACGAACAAAGTTACTTTAACTGTCGGGACTCATTAGAAATTCTAGAATGTATCGAATTTTCTCAATATTGGGTAAATCAACTAAATATAGATGGCCTGCCCTGCATTCTCTTTCATATTTCTTAAAATAAACTAACACCCATTGAGTACTGTTTGTAATTGAGGAGTTCCATTGTTTTCCTCCGAAAGTACTCATCAGATCTCCAGTAAATTAATATGCAGCCATCTCGTTCAAAAATAAAATATAAGGCATTTTTAAACATTGGAAGCCACCTTTAATGCATAATGCATAAGGTCTTAATTATAACGTATGAGTCAAAGACATATGACCATTTGAAATGCAAGCTCATAAAATTTTACGACATTGCTGTATGCGGAAGAATATAAACCTTATTTTTTTTATTCTACGTGCATTTGTGAATGCGCTGTTAGCAATATAGCAGGTACGGACCGCGAGGAAAAGAGACGGTTATACGGCGACCAACGATATTAAATACCCCAGATACAACATCATGAACAAAATCATGGCCGAAACCTATCCAAAAGGTATTGGACGATCCACGGAGCTCTGTAAGATGATCGCGTAGTCAAAAACAATATAAGGCTTTATTTAAGCATTGAAAGTCACCTTCAATGCATACTGTATGAGGGCTTAATTAAAACGCATGCATCAAAGAGATGCGACTTTTCAAAATGCAAGCTCATAAAATTTTACGACTCATTGCTATATGCTCAAGAATATAGACCTTATTTCTTTGACTCTATGCGCAATTCTGAATGCGCTGTTAGCAATATAGCAGGTACAGACCGCGAGGAAAAGAGACAGCTATATGCACCCCATACCAATAATACCCCCCCTAAAGCCGCCTCTGTCCATTAGTTAATGGTACTAACACAGGCGTACACGTACAGTAGTCACTCAATATATTTAGTCATACTAAGTCAGTTCAGTGCTGCAGTGATCACTGATCACTCACTACAGAAGTCTTGGTGTGTTCCGCGCTCCAGTTCTTGAGTATAAAATTGTGTTCTATGATTTGTTATCTGTGTTGTGTTCACCTATCTAATCTGTGCTGTGTTCACCCGTCTAATCTGTGCGTGTAAATCAACGTCAAATCCACAAAATTGTCCATCAACAAAAAAAAGGCAGCCAAAGCTTGACAGTTTTCTTTTAGGCAGTGCTTTGGAGAAAAACATCAATTTGATTAATAATCTAATTAAATGGCAGAAGATTTAAGAAATTATAAGTTGCAGTTGCAACAGGTACAACAGTCGATTTCGTTCGAGTGCTTGAAAAAATAAAATTTTGACAGCTTGTTAACCCATTAAATTTTTGTCGTGGTATTTTCAGGTGGAGGCCGCTTTACTGACGGATCCACAAAATGAGGAGCTACTGAAGCTTAAAGCGGACTTAGAAGAAGTAATTGAATTGACCCAAGATCTAATAAAAACACAAGATGGTGAATCCAGAGCATCTAATGTTCATAGTTCTAGTAATGATGATGATGTTACAGCGTCCCTGCTAGCAGCGGAGGAAGGCGACACGGGAGATTCGTCACAATATACCAAATGGCGCGTTGGAGATAAATGTCTTGCGAAATGGAGATCCGATGGGGCGTAAGTAGTTCTTGTGTTCTTTGAATTATTAGTCAAGTAAGCTTAGTTTTATTCAAGTCAATTGGTTACAATAAATACATATAAATTGTTGTTTCTAATAATAGTAATGATACCTATATCCAAAGTTTTAATAGGTATTTATTTTCTTATCTAAACAAATCATTCCAGATTTTATGAAGCTCTTATTGAAGAAATTGGTGATGATAATTTAAAAGTGAAATTTGATGGTTATACTACATTAGAAACAGTTTCCATTCATGATATCAAACATCTAAGCTTGAAGCGCCCTCTGAGTGGAGATGAAAGCAAGTAAGTAATGTCTTTTTTAAGAAGAAATGTTATGTTTTTTGGTAGATTTATAAGGATATTGTAATTGTGATAGTTCCTCTAAAGCTCCTTTCTTTAGTCATATATAGAGTACTTGATAAAAATTGAACAATCTTTTTGCCAATAAAAAAAACACATTTTCCATTGTATGCATATGACAATAGCAGCTCTTAGAACAAATTAATTTTTCGTTTTATAATAGTGTCATTAAGGGATTTAAGAAAACAATATAATTTATGTATGTTTCACTGCATAATTATCAATAACAGCTAGTCTACCAATAGGAAGTTCTAAATAGAATTATATAACATTTTTCTTGTACCATTGATTCTTATGATTCAAAAACTCTCTGAAGCATCTTTGTCCCATGAGGATACAAAATAAATTATGTGTTTCAAAATATAATTGTTACAATACACAAATGGAATGAAAGAAAATTTAAAATATCTTTTAATTGAGAAAGCTCTTGATGATTACAAATCAGCATTACATATAACTTTTATTCAAATTTCATTGCATATTCTTAGCAATCCACAGGACTGCTAAATAGTTTAGTTACAAATCGGTTTAAATATCAGTTGTCCATGGAATCTCACACTTCATGCGGGATTGTAGTATTATAATCCATATTTATATTATAAATGATAAAGTAATTATTCCTTCACTATTAATAATAAAACATATTTTGACAAGAGTACCATGGAGTCTTTTTAGGTACTTGTTATGTGGTATATTTGATGATCTCCATGGCCGAGTGGTTTGTACACTAGGTTTCATGGTGTCGCCGACTCGATAGGGCCCAGGTTCAAATCCCGGTGGGGGCAGATGTTTGTGTGATGAATATGAGTATTTGTACTCCAGTCATGGATGTTTAATAAGTATTTCTATATAAATATACTTAAATGTGTACAGTATAATATGTATTCTATCTGTTACCCTAGTATCCCATAACACAAGCCTTAAAGTGCTTACTTTGGGGCTAGGCTAATTGGTGTGAGTGTTGGAAATATTTATATTTATTTGTTTAAAGGTAACTTTGAAGCTTTCATAGCTTCAGTTAGTTAGTGCAAGAAAGTTTCTATAAGAAAGCAATCATTGTATGTAGATTATATTACTGGAAATAGTTTGTAATGTTCAAAATTTTTGTTTGCGTTTAGCTTTATTTTTCATAATCTATCTTTCAATATAATTATTATGTACTGCAAGTACTTAAGAAAAATCTAAAACTGTAGTAGTATCATTAGTAAAAGTTCCTTTATTTTGCAGGCATGGCAAAGGCTACAATAGAGAATATTTGAAGAAGAAAAAGCAGAAGAAACAACAGAGATTTAAACAAATTGAAGAAGAAAGAGAAACTGAAAAGAACAAATGGTTAAATTTCCACTCCAAAGCAGCAAAGAAGCCTGGTGTCCGTAACAAAAGTATATTTGCTTCACCCGATAATTTGGCTGGGAGAGTAGGCATTGGCACTTGTGGTATCTCTGGTAGGCCTATGACTGAGTATACTCCAGGAGAAAAGTGGAAGAAGGGAGGATAATATTAACATTGAACTCAAGACTATTTTCTAGATTTTATTTTATGAAAATAAGGAAATGGAAAATGTGACCATACTAGCAAATTTTATTTAAACATAATTATAGCAAGCATATTTTCTGTTGTCAATATATAAATTTAATACAATATTGTGATACTTCTTTACCTATGTTTATTGAGTTTGCTAGATTTGTAGCAAACCAAAGCAAGTTGCATTGCAATAATATGCACATTTAATGAAATACAGAAAATTAAACATCTAAAATTTTTTCCTAGACACATTTCTGTTTTTGTCGACTGATGGTTGTAAATAAATACTTATGTATTAAATATTAAGTCCAAAAGGAGTTTTTCACTGATTGTCTTTCCCTAGTTTATGTAATTCTAAATTACAAAGTACATAATAATATAGTGAGAGGACAAGCAATTACTGCTTCTGCTACTTCTGAAATATATTGTGATAATGACGCACAGTGTTTTATGGAACCAAAAAAATTTACACCTTAATATTTTTGCATAAATCAATTATTTATACCTTAATAAAGGCAAGAGTTCAATTCTTAGATCACTATTTCCAGTAAAAAAAAAGATATGAAGTAGCAAAGTTTTTGAAATTTGAGCATTAAAAAATTAACAATTTAATTTCCTCAAAAGACGGTTCCATATCTGTACATGAGATATTTGCCACTTGATAAGGAATTATTGAAGGCATAATTTTGCAATTTTATTTGATTTATAAGTGTCCTAGTTTCCGAGAAATATATATTTTTTTAATTTCGATTTTTATTTTTTTTCTCCAAATATCGGCAAAAGTGGAACCTGGATTTAGTATAGAAAGGTTCTATAAGCCAAGTTCTATCACCCATAAAAAAATAAGGTTTCACTTTTGCGGTTTTAAGAAGTTATGACAGAATTTAGATAAAGGTCAACTTTCATGATCTAGGATTGTCACAAAGGTCAACTATGAGTTAAATGAAAATGTTAAATTTTTTGTTTGATAATTAATACCGTCAATCAATTGAATAAATAAACAACACTTGTGGACGAATATAATATACTTACATATACTAGGTACCTACCTAATGTAGATGTGATAATGTAGGAATACTTTATGTTTGTTCGACCACATTTTAACTTTGTACCTTACACGCTAAACGGTAACGAAAAAATGAACTATGTTGCTTGAAAAAAATTTCAAAATTCATTCAGAATCATTCAGGCATTCGATCAGAAAATAAAAACAAATCTTGGGCATAAATCAGTTAGTAGGTGTAACTATTATTGTTACAAAAAAAAAACGTAGAGGTAAGCAGGCATGAACTTGTGTCTAATTGGGTCTCCAAAACACACACAAAACAAACAATTAATAGTTAATACTCAGACCCGAAAACGAAAATCGATATTCATTATAATGACTTCCGCCTTGACTGGGAATCACCATAAGCGTTCCTTTTTTGCAAATAGAGCTTGGAGCCCATAAAAATATGTTAAAGGTACTGTAGTAAGTTCCTAAAATCTACATTATTGTAAACTCGTTCAAAACTAATACACAAATTTATATTTTAAAAATTTTCGTTCGAGGTCAGGTTCGGTGTCAACCCTAGCATAAAAATTTAAAAATGAATATCTTCTAATCGCCGCAAAAGTGACACGTGGCTTATTTATGTATGAAAGACCACATCCATAGGTTTATTTCTATCGAAGTTCTAGGTTCCACTTTTTCGTTTTTAGGGAGAAAAAACAATAAATACGAAATACAAAAAAAATTGCTGCTCCCAAACCAATGCATTTTTTTAAGCTAAAGAAACGCGTTTATACGCCTCTGATTATGCCCGATTGACACATATTTATTAAAAAAATATATTGTTAATATTCACTTTATAAAAAACTATTCTAGATTTCTTAGGTCAAAGGTCACGATAAGTTCATGATTTTTTTTCTCAAAAAGTATTTGAGTTAGACTTCTGGGAATTGAACTCATGCCTTTTTTAGGGTACAAATAATCTATTTATGTAAAAACCTGAACATGTAAATTTTTTTGGTTCCATAAAACACTGTGTGACGGACAACTACGGAACCCTACACTGCGCGTGGCACGACACACACTTGGCAGGTTTACAATGTAAATTTCGGCCGATATTAATATAATCGCCTATAAGTACTAAATGCATCATCAACATTATATACGACCTTAAAACTAAATAATAAACACTAAACAACAACCCAATAAATTTATAAATGTCCATTGCGTAAATGCCATACGTCTGTTGTATGGGAGCTCCCTAAAAAATGACATTTTAGTTTATTTTTAAAGAAAATATACAATTAAATATTCTGCGAAAATATAGAGCAAAAAATAGAAAAAAATATACGTTTGTTGTTACGGAGTAACCCTTAAATATATATATTTTATTCTATTTTTAGTATTTGTTGTTATAACGGCAATTGATATACACCATCTGTGAAAATTTCAATTGTCTAGCCATTACGGTTTTTGAGATTACAGCCTGGTGATTATTAGCTAGTTGTCGCACCTGCATTAATTTAAAAAAAAATATAGGGAGTATTATTATTATACTCACTATAATTATTATTTTAATAGTAAGTAAACCTTGAAAACGGACCTAGTGCAAGTCGGACTCGATGGGTTCCACGCTATAAGTACATACTATACTATAAACTACATATTAGACACTATATTATAATATCAAGTAAAAAGCGTTTTTGCTGTTGTATGGGGCCCCCCTTAAATATTTATTTAAATTTAATTAATTTATTTATAAAATTTATTTACTTATTCTATTTTTAGTATTTGTTGTTACAGCGGCAACACTAATACATCATCTGTGAAAATATCAACTGTCTAGCTGTCACGGTTCATGAGATACAGTCCGGTGACAGACAGACGGAGAGCAGAGTCTTAGTAATAGGGCCCTGTTATTACCCTTTGGGTACGGAACCCTAAAAGAAGACATACCTAGCGCGAGCCGGGCGCTAGAGCTCTGTGACGTCACATCCACCGCACGGGCCAGTCATAAAATTCGTTTAGTAATTAAGTCATAACTGCCAATATTTGTCGTGAAAAATTGAAACGCTGTATTTTATGGAATCCTTAACACTATAAATCTGCATTCTAAACTAAAATCGTTACGGATCCTCATTAGGACAGTTACCTTATAAAAACATTATTCATACATTCACGAAAAAGATCCCATGTTCAAACAAAGGTGTAATTAACACTTATAATATAGGTACCTTTTTAACCTTTTCCATAGGCACACCTTAACGAGGATATTTGTATTTGTGATAAAAATCCAAATAAGACTAATTAAAATTCAAAATTAGGCTACGGAACGATTTACGCACAAAAACATTTTGCTACATAAGCACCATATAATCAAGTAACAACTTTAGTGATTAACTAAATCTTACATATTTTGCCATTGTTCGTGTTAATATGTTAATGGTGTAAGTACCTACCTTAACGATGAATCGAGTAATGAGATGCCAAATAAATGATTTAAACGTTATTATTCTAAGGGTTAAAATTAATTAATCACTTAACCCCAGAATAAACTATTATTAGCCTTATAATAATAACGCTATTAGCTAATAGTCCTAAGTAGGAACATGCTTTGCAAATCAATTATAATTGATTTGCAAAGCATGTTCCTTATTAGTGTACCTACTCACCATGGAATTCCGGTTTTTAGAGATTGCCAAAAATAGTTCTCAAATAGAATCCAAAGGAAAAGAATTTAGCTCTTATACTTAAACCCCCTTATTAATAAACGAAGAATAAGCTTGGATTTGTTACTCCATGTTCTGTCTCTGTTCATCGAATGACATGTGCCATTTCAGTGACAAGAACAAAACACAGCGTAACTAGTCTAAGCTTATTCCTTGTTTATAATATGAGGGAAAAAGAGAGACATAATACCTCTGTCATGTAAGCTATAACTATTATTTATATGTCAAAAAATAGTGACAAAAAACTGAATTCGGTGTTCCAGAGATATACCTACGCCATGTTCAGTGAGTATGCAGGACTTAGGTACTACTCCTAAGCATACTCGCCTCATTGCACAAAAACAGAACAAGTTATATGCCAATAAATAGATCCCGAAATAGTCCCCTTAGTGAGAGAAAATATTGTTTGTGGAACCCTTATAGTTTCGGCATGTCCGTCTGCCCGTCCCCTTCCACTTATTAAGTATTTTAATTATTTATTAAGTTGTAAGTCATAAGAGTTACGAAAAAGTTAAAGAAATCTCAAAATTTTATAAACAAATGCATGTATTAGCTGATAAACAATAGCTACAAACTTGGTTTTTAGCTTATTTTGAAGATTAATTAATGCTTTATAAAAACGACCTGAATGTCCATTATCGTATCTCGAATAGTTTATAAGTTATATTAATTTTTTACTTGACAAATCAAGTGTCCGGTGCAACTTTGGTATCGTGTAATATTTAAAAGCGTTATAAAAAATAGAAAAATTTTTTTTTAGTATTTTGATATATATGGCTGTTTTTGTTATTTTTTTAGCTCTGGAAAAAACAATATAACGGTAGTTAGAATTTGTTTATAACAAATTGTTAAGTTAACAAACAATGAAATTATTGATAAAAAAAAAAAAAAATCTATTTACCTATGAAGAAATGCCAATTATGATTTTTAAAGAGAAAATCATTCCTTAACTAATTATTTAAACAATCGAAATATAAAAAAAACGATTATAAACAATAAAAAAAATTATTTAAGAAAAAATTTTTTTTTAAATCATTATTTTGCCAAGACAACATAATGGTAAAAAAAAAATTTCTTAAAATATTAAACTTGTCTATTTGTTTATAAACAATTTCTTAACAAATGATGTAAAAAATTTTTTTCCGATGTTACTTAATGCCATTGTTGGATAAGAAAGCAGCAATAATATAACATTTGTTTAAAAATTTTTTTTTAATAACATTTCTTAGACTTTTCATTTTTTGTTAACTTTAAAAAATTGTTATAAACAAAATAATTAACTTTAATAAACTTTTATCGCGGGATCTTGTTAAGTATATATATAAGAAGAGCTCCACAGAGCCAAAAATTTATAGGTTTATTATTTAAATTTTTATGTCGTCATTTATGAAAACGGAGATAGGAAAAAAATTCGTTAATTAACAATTCCATAACTTTTTGAAAAATTAATTTAAAAAAAAATTTCCAACGGGAATATATTCTTTCAAGTATCTGGATGACACCATAATTTATTTAAATTTTTAAATTCATATTTGTTACTATAAAAAAATAATTTTATGTAAGAAACTGTCTTTAACGGCAGTGCGCCCATGCCGTAATGGCTGCGCGGAGCCCTATTTTCAGCGTTAAATTAAAATTATAAATAATAGAGGTAGAGTTCCGGGAGCTGGGACTTTTTTTTCGGAAATTTCCTCCTCTTTAAGGACCTTTTTTCCAAATATCGTAAATATTAATAGTTTATGAGTTATTAACAAAAACGTAAATACCTCTTTTTTTCATCTTATTTTGTTAATAACAATTGCAATTTTTTACGTGCAGTAAAATCCTCAAAACTCATTTTTCTAGAGGTCGTTCCGAATCCAATGAGCTATTGCTCATATTTTTAGGAGCTTTATCTCTATTTTTCACGTTTTTGAACTTGTTGACTGGACTATTGTGAATATATCCTATGAAACGGTCATCGGTAATCGTTAAATCATTATTTTCTGTAAGCAAAAAATGCTGTCGATTGCCTCCAAGGTGTAATTCGTGTTGCAACAATGAACGCGTAACGCGTAACTTTGCTGTTTTTCTACCAGTAGCTTTTAGCTTTAGCTACGGTGAAGTACAAAGAATGCGTAAGGAGACATATTTATTTAAAATAACATTGAAACTTGAAACGAAATAAGTTTCCTAAATAATAGTAATTGAGAAACCTTGCGCTTGCATCACCCATGCATAGAACCTGCATAACCTGACGAAAAAAAACTGAAAGAAATTAACTTTTTTTTTAAATTTTAATTTTTTTTCTCTATCTGCCACCTCCGCAGCGCCGCCCCCGGCAAAGTGCCGCCCGGTGCGGACCGCACCCCCCCCCCCCCCCCCCCCCCATGCTACGCCACTGGGTATTTTAGTTGAGATACATAAATTGATATAACTTGGTTTTTCTAATTTCCGATATAGAAAATAAAGACTCCTGCTCAAATTATTAGGTAACATGCAACTACGGAACCCTAAACTGCGCGTGGCACGACACGCACTTTGCCGGTTTTTTTTATTTAGTTGTTTCATGATAACAAGAAACTGTAATAAATCTCTAGAGAATAAGTGAAAGATTTTAAAGCTAAATAATTGATATACTAGTTCGTTTAAAAAAAACTCGTAGAATGAGTATTTTAATCGATAATGTAGCTTCCAACATTTTGGAGAAAATAGCCAGTTTTTGAAGTACTGTATTTCCAAATCTATCAGACCTACAGGTTTGAAGTGACATTCATATTGTAGGGAATATTATCTACTTTAAAATATAGACAGTGACTTTAAGATAGAACTAACCTTACAAAAGTTATAAGTTAAAAGCTAAAAATAAGCGAAAATGTTAAGGTTTTTTGTGGTAGCAAAGGTCTTTCGAAGCTGTAAATTAGTTTTTACATTATTGGTAACTATCCTAACATGTCCAATTTATTGCCACCTATGATGAGTCAAATGACTAACTAGCCTTTAAAGTAAGGAAGCATTTTTATGTTACGTCTCGTCTCAAAAGTAAGGAAGCATTTTTATGTTACGTCTCGTCTCGTCTTTAAAGTAAGGAAGCATTTTTATGTTACGTCTCGTCTCAAATAAATGAAATTATTCTATATAAATATAGAATAATTTCATTTCTCATCATTAAGTGCTGATGAAAGACTTGAACATTTGTAATAAAAAAATAACTTCAAATGCAATAACTCAGTAAGTTAGTTTTTTATAGTTTTGCGAGCAGATTTACTCTCTGTAGGTACTTTGTCACACCTGGTCTAGCTCTCATTGTGCTTTCAATCTGTAAAATGATTTGCTTAGTTGGTAGTATCTACTGCTTGTTTGCTTCTCGTGTCCCAAAAGACTTCGCTTTGCGATTTTTAGTGTGTTTCGTACAGGGCCAGATTTAAGGCAGGGCTGTGGCCCAGGGGCCACCGCAACAGAGATTTGGTTGAGAGATCGTCGATCGATCGAGTCGTTGAGATTATGTCGTTTGGTCACCAACCAGGGGGGGTGCAAATAGTAAGTGGCTCGGCCTAGATTTAGGGGCCCCTAAACCTATAAAAAGGAAAAAAATGGAATCCTCACAAGATCACTTTTTTGTGCATTTGTCCATCGGTCCGTCTGTCTGCC
Organism: Chilo suppressalis; assembly: GCA_902850365.2. Classification (NCBI taxonomy): domain Eukaryota; kingdom Metazoa; phylum Arthropoda; class Insecta; order Lepidoptera; family Crambidae; genus Chilo; species Chilo suppressalis. The sequence goes on along the minus strand of OU963897.1, from coordinate 18,418,851 downwards.
TGTCGATACCCCTTATTTTGGGGATCTTGAAGGTATCGAGTCCAAATTTAAACCTTATACTTAGGTCTACGACCCCTTGAAGCTATGAAAGAATCAAACGTCAAAAAAATATACGGCCGTTTATGTTGCGCACCTACAAAGTTGTATGAAGGCCTCGGTAGGAGACTCCGACTTGCAAATGTCCTGTTAGGGGTTGCTGATACAGATTACTTAAAATGATGTGTAAAAGCGGCTAGTTTCCACGTCTAAGTTATGTTGTTTGTAAAAAAAAAACTGAGCTTTATATAATAATTTAAAATGAGGGTATATAAATTAAAGTAGGTAACAAATTAAACATGCTATAGTATTATCAAGGTCTTTGTAAAGAATTAAAAGCAAAGTCAAGTTTACTTTATTCAAATTGGATGCTTAATACAACTCTTTTGAATCGTCCTAATTTTTCTCCCTGCCACCCAAGGAAGTTTTTTAAGCTGTGATGAAAAGCAAGCGTAAAAACCTCCACAACATTCAATGAATAGAAACGACATTTACAAAGAAATTATGAAATCGTAACACTGTCATAATTCATTATTCATAAATCCTATTATCCATATTAAATATATGGAATTAATATTAATTTATAATACCTAATAAATGCAAGTGTGTCTCTTTCTGTCTGTCTGCCTGTCTACCTCTTCACGCTTAAACCGCTGAACCGATTTAGATGAAATTTGGTTAGGTATAGTCTCGAGAAAGAATAGGAAGATATCAAGAGGTGAAAAGAGGGGTGGAAGTTTGTATAGCAACCCATTTTTTCCACGCAGACGAAGTCGCAGCCACCCACACTGTTAATATTATAAATGTGAAAGTTTTTTGTTTGTTACTCAATCGCGCAATAACTACTGAACGAATTTGAATGAAATTTGGCACGCATATAGTTTATGACCTGGATTGAGACATAGAATACTTTTAATCTCGGAAAAATCTTGGGTTCCTGTGGAATTCTCAAAAAACTACTAATTATATAAATAAAATCCCATTGGAATTGTACTAGTTCGGAGGCAAGCATTACTGTCTTGTCTGGTGTAGGAGTTATTTTTAATAGTCATCATCATCACCAGCCAATTAATGTCCCCACTGCTGGGGCACAGGCCTTCCTTATGGATGGAATAGGGAGATTGGGCCATGACCCACCACGCGGACCCAGTGCGGATTGGTACCTACCAATAAATACTAACGACTGCAGATGCAGCCGGGACCAACGGCTTAACGTGCCTTCCGAAGTACGGAGGAGCTCGAGATAGTAAATTTTTGGTCACCCATCCAATGACCGGCCACTGCGAAAGTTGCTTTAACGATTGCAGCCGAACGCGCTAACCACATGCGCCATCGAGCTACTCATTTTTGTTAAATAAGTACTGAATTTAAATTTATTAAGGGTTAAAACTCTTGAATATTGCCTGAGACTATTGTAAAAGCGTACACAACACTGCAAATGTATTTACCTATTGACTTTGTGGAGCCTAAAAATTTACGTGTATTTCTAGTTTGTGTATAGGTATATATGTAGGTATCACACTTTTCATTTTTTAACTAACAGTAAAAATGTTCCCAATACAAAGGAAACCAGAATACGTATGGATTTGTGGGTGCAACTCGAACTTTTAGATTTCCAAGTAACTCTATAAGCAGAAAAAAACACGACCAATCTGATAACGTCCATTAAAGCTATTGATGGATAATAAATAATAAGTAGCTTCCTTTTTATCAACTGCTTCGGACTTCTTATCCCTGAGCTTTACAAGGCCACCACAGCCCAAAGTAGGATCTCGATAGGAGTGATGTTTGTAGCTACTGTAATGCTTGCCGTCGACCCCTTAATGCTGTGGCCGAACCCTGTTAAATTATTTATCTCGTTCAACCAGTATCCACCAAATCGAGGAGTAGGGAGCACGCTATATTATGGGGTGCGCCTATATGCTGTCTTCAAGTAAAATTGACTTGACAGCTAGCATTATACACACATCGGTACAGTTAAGGGAACTCAAAAAAGTTTGACTGTTATGAACCACAATTAGGGGTTTAATTCTTCAAAATGAAATTGTATAGGTTACATGAGTTGACTTACCTTGTTTCAGTTAGCCTGAGTGTAACTGATTATTGTAAAAATAAAAATAGTTATATAACAGAAAGTCCAAAAAATAGATTTTTTCTTAACGTTTACTGCGTATTTTACTTAGGGCTGATTTTGCAGTTCATGCGAAAAATATATCCAAGAAGCAAGTTTTTACTTAACCCAAAAGAATACTATAAATCAGGTGATTATCTAAATATTTTCAATGTGTCAGTTTAATACTATGGTATTATAACACTGTACGAAAACGGACTTTCAAAGGAGAACTGGTGTTTTTGCCTAGGTACCAATAACAACAAGCGATATATATATCAACAGAAAAGGTTTTTTATGTACTTAAATTGTTGTTATGGTGAAATGTCTCAAATCGCTATATGAAAAGAGTTATGACACAAAACGTGAGTCAAAAAATAATTTTAAACTTTTTACATTGAGATAATATCACCTTTATCTAGCCAAATCATATTATGCGGAGCATTTGCACATTGGCCTGTATGTACTCAATTCATGAATGATCAGTACATAGTATGTTAACATACAATAATTACATAAACATAATATATATAGAGGCCTCAATTTAGTGTTGAGTCCATTGATGACTGAGCAAGAAAGAATTAGTTACCTAAGTCCTGTCAAACATCGTTGTACGAACTCGGTCGTTCGCTCTGATGTTTCCATTTACCGAACGAGCAAATGTTTGCTCGTTTAGAACTGTTCTGAGCTTAAATCATGGAATCGCAGCATTAGATAACTGATTGGTCTCCCTGCGGTCGTCCGTCGCTGCGAAAGTCGGTTACGAACGAAACGGCTTATAAAGACAAGGATGAAAATCTACAACTTAGGAGAAAAGCGGCTGTCATTGACCGGCGTAACGACGACTATTAGTACAAATACTTTCGTTGGTACTACAGAACACAGAAAGAGGTTAGAAGGGTGATAAGCGATCGCCAGTGTGAGAACCGATGTTGCCGGCTCGCCCCTACTACACTTCCGCCTAATAGATAATAAGCCAATCAAACGACGCGACATCAAGCTACCGAACGAATCAGCGCTCACAGTCGTGACTGTGAGCGTTCATTCGTTCACACCGATTTTAGCTCTAGTGGTTGTCACGAGTCGATGAAATATTATCGATATTAAATATGTCAAGTGCGAGTTGGACTTGACTTGGTTGCATGGAATTTTTTGTATCCTGTCAAAGTCAGTAAAGTTAAAGAAAATGATTTAATGTAAAACGCATTACTACAGATAGTTATTTATTGACCTTTAAACAATATATATTTATGAAAAAGGTGACGCTTTGTTTCTTTTTTAAAGTTATTTTTCAAAAGAAATATATCTATATATTTTTCAATTACCACTTTAATTGAATCTGTTACGTGGTTAAATAATTAGAATTCATCGACTTGATAAAATGATATGTCATCAAATAATGAAGTGCCAATAAACTTTTTTTATATTTTGGGGACTAAAATTTCTTTTATGATAATTATTTGGAACCAATTCGAACTCTACTCCCGCCTGCTGTAGAAAAACTGCTTAATCCTATTTTTTATGAAATGCAAGACGGATTGTAGTAAGAATTTTGGCTGTCATAAAGTGGGATTATTTGTTTCGCCAGTATGCATCAATTGTCAGCGTCAGACTTGCTCCGATATTGAAAAAATACAACAGATGAAAATATTTATGATATTAATGAAGAGACAATTGTTGCATCCCTTTTCTTAGAACAGTGAATAGAAATTCTGCAAGAAGAAGAAAATGAAGACGAAGAAATAATTGTCGGAGAAGAATTAGACAATTATCTAATATAATAACATTTAGAAGAAAACAAATTTCATCATTAGCAATATAAACATTCTATCAATCAATAGGATACGATCTGATCAAACTTTCTTTATAATAATTACATATTATATACATACATCGTGGAGTATACCTACTGGGGAAACATTACCTCATAGGTGGTGCAGAAATGTGTGCATATTCTGTAAAAAATGAATTTTCTAATTATTAAAACCGCGATATCTCACGAATGGTGAGTCGTGAGAGAAAAATTGACTAGACCATTTTTGTAGAGAATTGTATGGTCTACAACTTTTGTCTGACCTACTTTCAGACAAAACTTACCGTTTTCGAGAAAAGTGGAAAAACCATAATTTTGTACGTTTTGAGTTGAATTATTTTTTTGCATAAGTAGGATCGAAGGAGCTTTTAGACATTTATTATCCCTAAAATATGACTTATTTTTGTCTATTTCGACTGGACTATTGAGAGAATTAACTTGTCCACACAGTCTATAGAAAGAGATTGTAAAGAGCCATTTGAAAACGAAGAGGATGAAGATGAAAATTTTACTGATTTCAGTACACAAGTCATTGCCTACATAACAGGCAATGTGGTTCATGTCCTAATTAAAAAAATCAAATGCGATATTTGCCCTGGAGCCCTAATATCAGATTCAAGTAATAATTAACATAAATTTCGTTAAAAGATAAAGGTGGCCTGATACATCCTGCTCCACGGTTGTCGTAGGAGCCGTTGATTGAAACATTTATTAATCTAATAAAACTATTTATTTATTCCTTTAAGATTACATATTTACTATTCTATGTCTTAATTATTAATGCCGTGGCGACTCACGCGCGTCACTTAATATAAATCAATATTGCTTACTTGCTAAATACACTAATTATACACTACATCTTCCCCCACAAATGAAAAAAAAAATTAGAAACTTTTTTTTTTATTACCAACAACATACAATATATTTTTATTTTTACCTTAAGATTACACTACATACAAATGGTTTTGTCCTATTTTTATGAATAATAATTTCTTTATTGTCTTTAATAATTTTCACATTAGGTGATAAATCGGATATAACTCGATAAGGACCCGTATACAATGTTGGGTAACGGCACCAGTGGTCAGCCAGGAACCAGTGGTCAGCCCTTTGCGTCGTTTATTAGTCATAAATATAGCTACAATTTGAATAAACGAAGCACGTCTATTTTAATAGAAACTTTGATTCCTCATTGGTTAATATGTCACGCGATAGATGCGGCAGGGAATCAGGGGAGAGAAATATACTCGTTCATACAGGTGACGGCGGTTGAAAAGCGCAGTATTGTCATGCCCGCCATATTTTTTACTTCGCGTGTTGTTCTCTTTAAAGGTAAGAAAAAACATGTTTAAATATGAAATGTGATAGTCTTTTATGCAATTTGGCTTTATGTATTACTTGATGCATTGAATTATATTAAATTTGAATAAAAATCTCGCTGATTTACGTAAATATTGTGGGGGCTGACCATTGGGTACTACTTTTTTATAAAAGATCCAATGGTCGGCCCCCCGGGGCTGATCACTAGATTCTTGAATTATTTTTAAAATCCAGTATTCAGCCCTGATCTAGCAATCAAAGATACTGTTAAACACCCATAGACTTTAATACGTTGCGACAAGGTTTATGTACGTTTGTAAATAAACAGTTGTGTCTTCGATTATACCCATTTAGGTAGTATTTATAAGAACGTCGGTAGACTACATTTTAGTTTTACCTGAAATAATTATAAAATGTATTTACAGTCCATCAAATCTAAGAAGTACCGTTTGACAGTTCTGACAAATTGAATAATAGGGATGGGTTTTAAAAAATCGATTACTATGATATCTGAATTTTAAGAGATCGATTACTATAATATCCGAATTTTAAGAGATCAATGACCATAATATCCGAAATTTAAGATATTATTTCCCTGTACTCTTTTCCTATATTTTTTTAATATGTTATTGTAAAAGGTTGTTTATTGGTAAATTTAGGTTTTACTAGTAATCTGAGGATAGAATACCGAAAAAATCTTAAGGTTCTAAAGGTCGAAGTCGAAGCATTTAAATAAAAGTAATGTTTAGGATATTTTTTATTCACTACAAGTACTGGAATCATTGTCGTCCTCGTCATCATCGTCATTTAAATTAATGACTAGTTGATTATCCATGAAACCATCGAATTTTACGTCTCTGTTGAAGTCGTCCATTATTATTTTCTTTGTTTTTTCTACTACTTTTGACCAATCTTCTTGTGTAACTTGCGCACATGCTTCCTTTAATAAGCCTTCCATTTTCTTGACACTGAAGGGTGGTTTTGTGTTGTGTCTTGCTGCATAACCTGTAAAACAATTATATAATTATTAGGTGGGAGACTTAGACTATTTTTTAAATTATAAAAGCTAGAGGCACTCGTGTTATGTGGCTACAAAATGTGTTAAGCTAATCTTGCTATATTTTGTTAGGTTATGTACAATTTAACACAACTGCGAAGAAGAAGGGTAATGTTTTATAGTATTACTGTACTTAACGGAAAATCTCAATTCACAATATATTTCAGCTTATTAAGAACAAGTTCTTGTTATTAATATAATCAACTACTAAAAAATATTATTATATTATAAAGTATTACCTTTAACTTGGGTCCAAATCAGTTCAATGGCATTATATTGGCAATGGTACAGAGGAAGTCGTATGACTTTGTGCCCGTGTTCTTCGGCTAATTGGTCAATAGCATAAGTCGGTCTTGGTGGTTTATCCAATTTCACTAAATGTAACAATTCAACTTTTAATAGTGACATGTCGGCTTCCACTCCTTTTCTTTGCAGCCACGCCACCAAATCTGCTTTCTTATTGGCTGATGTTGGTGCTTTATCAATTTGCACAGAGTGGTATGGGGCATTATCCATTATAATTGTGCTGTTAGGAGGGATATTCGTTAGTAAATTTAAGAACCACTCTTGGAACCTTTCCGCGTCCATTTCTTCATGATACTCTTTTGTGCTTTTAGATTGGAAAGCTAATAATGAATTTTCCACGAAACCTGCAGACGCTGATCCAGCATGGCATATAATGACCTTTCCCTATCGGCACTTTCGAGCACGAAGCTTCAGAATCACCTGTCCATGTTTTCGGCACAGAGTGGTTGGAATTTAGCCATGTTTCGTCCAAAAATATTACATTATCCCAGTTTATAATTTGTTTTACTTCGCGCTGGAATGTTAGTCGCTGCATAATTATGTCATGTCGCTCCATAACAATTTTTCGTTTGTCAACTTTTTTGTATCTGAAGCCAATTCCTGTTATTATCGTTCTCAACGACTCTATGCTTCCCTTGTACAGCCCGGCATCTTCTAAAGTTGCACATAACTTTGCCAATGTTGGAAATTCGTCTCTTGTAAAATAACCATAGATATGGTTTCTAATAGCATGGCTATCGAAGTCATCGATACCTGTCACAGGTTTAGTTCTTTTCCTTTTTTTCGGCGTGTGAAGTACGTTACTGTCACTCCCCGAAGGCCCATATTTTTCACTTAATATTTTGCCGACGGTGCTTCCCCCGAACTTGTGTAACTGGCAGTAGAGCTCCACCATTTTGACATTCACGCTCAAAATACTGGTGTAATTTCACCACCAATTCACGAGCCTGGCTGTACAAGGGAAGCATAGAGTCGTTGAGAACGATAATAACAGGAATTGGCTTCAGATACAAAAAAGTTGACAAACGAAAAATTGTTATGGAGCGACATGACATAATTATGCAGCGACTAACATTCCAGCGCGAAGTAAAACAAATTATAAACTGGGATAATGTAATATTTTTGGACGAAACATGGCTAAATTCCAACCACTCTGTGCCGAAAACATGGACAGGTGATTCTGAAGCTTCGTGCTCGAAAGTGCCGATAGGGAAAGGTCATTATATGCCATGCTGGATCAGCGTCTGCAGGTTTCGTGGAAAATTCATTATTAGCTTTCCAATCTAAAAGCACAAAAGAGTATCATGAAGAAATGGACGCGGAAAGGTTCCAAGAGTGGTTCTTAAATTTACTAACGAATATCCCTCCTAACAGCACAATTATAATGGATAATGCCCCATACCACTCTGTGCAAATTGATAAAGCACCAACATCAGCCAATAAGAAAGCAGATTTGGTGGCGTGGCTGCAAAGAAAAGGAGTGGAAGCCGACATGTCACTATTAAAAGTTGAATTGTTACATTTAGTAAAATTGGATAAACCACCAAGACCGACTTATGCTATTGACCAATTAGCCGAAGAACACGGGCACAAAGTCATACGACTTCCTCTGTACCATTGCCAATATAATGCCATTGAACTGATTTGGGCCCAAGTTAAAGGTAATACTTTATAATATAATAATATTTTTTAGTAGTTGATTATATTAATAACAAGAACTTGTTCTTAATAAGCTGAAATATATTGTGAATTGAGATTTTCCGTTAAGTACAGTAATACTATAAAACATTACCCTTCTTCTTCGCAGTTGTGTTAAATTGTACATAACCTAACAAAATATAGCAAGATTAGCTTAACACATTTTGTAGCCACATAACACGAGTGCCTCTAGCTTTTATAATTTAAAAAATAGTCTAAGTCTCCCACCTAATAATTATATAATTGTTTTACAGGTTATGCAGCAAGACACAACACAAAACCACCCTTCAGTGTCAAGAAAATGGAAGGCTTATTAAAGGAAGCATGTGCGCAAGTTACACAAGAAGATTGGTCAAAAGTAGTAGAAAAAACAAAGAAAATAATAATGGACGACTTCAACAGAGACGTAAAATTCGATGGTTTCATGGATAATCAACTAGTCATTAATTTAAATGACGATGATGACGAGGACGACAATGATTCCAGTACTTGTAGTGAATAAAAAATATCCTAAACATTACTTTTATTTAAATGCTTCGACTTCGACCTTTAGAACCTTAAGATTTTTTCGGTATTCTATCCTCAGATTACTAGTAAAACCTAAATTTACCAATAAACAACCTTTTACAATAACATATTAAAAAAATATAGGAAAAGAGTACAGGGAAATAATATCTTAAATTTCGGATATTATGGTCATTGATCTCTTAAAATTCGGATATTATAGTAATCGATCTCTTAAAATTCAGATATCATAGTAATCGATTTTTTAAAACCCATCCCTATTATTCAATTTGTCAGAACTGTCAAACGGTACTTCTTAGATTTGATGGACTGTAAATACATTTTATAATTATTTCAGGTAAAACTAAAATGTAGTCTACCGACGTTCTTATAAATACTACCTAAATGGGTATAATCGAAGACACAACTGTTTATTTACAAACGTACATAAACCTTGTCGCAACGTATTAAAGTCTATGGGTGTTTAACAGTATCTTTGATTGCTAGATCAGGGCTGAATACTGGATTTTAAAAATAATTCAAGAATCTAGTGATCAGCCCCGGGGGGCCGACCATTGGATCTTTTATAAAAAAGTAGTACCCAATGGTCAGCCCCCACAATATTTACGTAAATCAGCGAGATTTTTATTCAAATTTAATATAATTCAATGCATCAAGTAATACATAAAGCCAAATTGCATAAAAGACTATCACATTTCATATTTAAACATGTTTTTTCTTACCTTTAAAGAGAACAACACGCGAAGTAAAAAATATGGCGGGCATGACAATACTGCGCTTTTCAACCGCCGTCACCTGTATGAACGAGTATATTTCTCTCCCCTGATTCCCTGCCGCATCTATCGCGTGACATATTAACCAATGAGGAATCAAAGTTTCTATTAAAATAGACGTGCTTCGTTTATTCAAATTGTAGCTATATTTATGACTAATAAACGACGCAAAGGGCTGACCACTGGTTCCTGGCTGACCACTGGTGCCGTTACCCAACATTGTATACGGGTCCTTATCGAGTTATATCCGATTTATCACCTAATGTGAAAATTATTAAAGACAATAAAGAAATTATTATTCATAAAAATAGGACAAAACCATTTGTATGTAGTGTAATCTTAAGGTAAAAATAAAAATATATTGTATGTTGTTGGTAATAAAAAAAAAAAGTTTCTAATTTTTTTTTTCATTTGTGGGGGAAGATGTAGTGTATAATTAGTGTATTTAGCAAGTAAGCAATATTGATTTATATTAAGTGACGCGCGTGAGTCGCCACGGCATTAATAATTAAGACATAGAATAGTAAATATGTAATCTTAAAGGAATAAATAAATAGTTTTATTAGATTAATAAATGTTTCAATCAACGGCTCCTACGACAACCGTGGAGCAGGATGTATCAGGCCACCTTTATCTTTTAACGAAATTTATGTTAATTATTACTTGAATCTGATATTAGGGCTCCAGGGCAAATATCGCATTTGTTTTTTTTAATTAGGACATGAACCACATTGCCTGTTATGTAGGCAATGACTTGTGTACTGAAATCAGTAAAATTTTCATCTTCATCCTCTTCGTTTTCAAATGGCTCTTTACAATCTCTTTCTATAGACTGTGTGGACAAGTTAATTCTCTCAATAGTCCAGTCGAAATAGACAAAAATAAGTCATATTTTAGGGATAATAAATGTCTAAAAGCTCCTTCGATCCTACTTATGCAAAAAAATAATTCAACTCAAAACGTGCCAATGTTGGAAATTCGTCTCTTGTAAAATAACCATAGATATGGTTTCTAATAGCATGGCTATCGAAGTCATCGATACCTGTCACAGGTTTAGTTCTTTTCCTTTTTTTCGGCGTGTGAAGTACGTTACTGTCACTCCCCGAAGGCCCATATTTTTCACTTAATATTTTGCCGACGGTGCTTCCCCCGAACTTGTGTAACTGGCAGTAGAGCTCCACCATTTTGACATTCACGCTCAAAATACTGGTGTAATTTCACCACCAATTCACGAGCCTGGCTGTTCAAAGTACGTCCTCTTTTGGACATTATTAATAAACACTTGCTTAGTTCAGAGTCCAGAAAAGTAATAGATAGCCAAGTCACAAATTGTAAAACACAAACGAGAAAGTAGGTACGCGCACAGTCAGCTTCCAAGATGGCAAGAGACTGCTGACGCGGGCGAGGGGGACCGCGTGCGCTTGTGGTCGGCAGTGTTGTCTGATAAAAAAATCTTTTTTCTGGAGCTATTTCGCCTATATAGATTTATTTGAAAATAATTAAATTAATTTATTTTAGGGTACCTATGTATTAAATGCATTATGCGATCGAGCAGTAACGTGAAATTATACAAAAATTAAATTGCGCTGTACCCCTAAACATTACGTCGAAAATTCGCTTTCTGGCCGTGGTCTGACATTGGCCATAAGCGCTTCTAGCGCTTACAACATCGTAATCTGAGAAGATTATGGACCGAGGCATCAAATTTGATCATTTTGTCATCTGTCATGTATTTTTACAAATGCGTTAATTGATAATTTGAAAGTAATAAATTCGATTTTCCGAATAATGTACACGATTTTTTCGTACACAATTGATTCCGAAGAGTTGCAACACTACGAGCAGTGACCTAACTATGTGACTTTGCAATGAGGTCAAGAATAGAACTAGTAGAACTTATTTATTGTGTAAATATTGTTTATTTTGCTTTGTTTGAAAGTTTTCAATTAAATTTAGATATTAAGAATTGTACATTTTTAGATCCAATAATAAAACTTTTATAAATTCATGGTTTTACGAAAAAGGTTATCAAATTTGAATAAGTTACGCTTAAACAAAGTTATATCTGTTTGAAAAACATGAAACGTCAAACGGTACTTGTTAGGCCGTATACAGAAAGAAAGCCGAAAGCCGATCGGCGCCGATCGGCGCTTATCGGCGCCGATTCTTCCTACATAGGAAGCCGATTAAAGCAGATCAAGCAAAATGTCGGACTCATCGGACGATGATTTGGTTTTGTTAGGAAATGTTTATTTAAAAATGCGAAAAACAGGTATACATCCTATAAATAGAGAAAGGAAACGTTTCGGAGAATACCATCATTTATTTGTTAAAGAATTGAAATTTGATGATCAAAGATTTTATGCATATGCAAGAATGACTAAAAAAACATTTAATTACATTTTGGATTTAGTGGAAAACCGTTTGATGAAGAATTGGTGTAATTGGTATAAACAACCAATCCTTCCAGAAGAAAGACTTGTTGTCACCATTCGGTAAGTACGAAACAAATAATTTTAGCGCTTAGTTAATAAAAGATAAAGTTATTAGATTTATAAAAAGATTATAACTTAGATTGATTTAATCTAAGGATAATAATTCAAATACAAATTATTTATAATTCGACAATTAGGCGCCGATCAGTACGGCGCCAACGCCCTTCGAGGTATCTATGATGACATTTTATGTCGCACGCGTCACAAATTCTTCGAGTGCATTTATCGTAAACCGGCTGGATATACTAAATAAATATTTCCAACACTCACACCAATTAGCCTAGCCCCAAAGTAAGCACTATCAGGCTTGTGTTACATCAGTATATTTATATAGAAATAAATAATAAACATCCATGACTGGAGTACATATGCTCATATTCATTACATAAACATCTGTCCTCACCGGGATTCGAACCCGGGACCTCTCGAGTCGGCGACACCATGAAACACGGCGTTTAAACCCCGCGCGGACCGTTGGACAGTCGAGATTTCGCAGAGCTCCGTGAAAAAATGCGAAATAAATACTAAAGTGTCATTTTCTCGACAGGTATCTAATAAACGTTTGTTAATTTAACGCATTGGAAGCAAATTTTGTTCTAATACTTACTATAAACTGATTTAATAGAAAATATTTGTGATATTGAAATGCATGGTCGGTAATATAGCTGTCTCTTTTCCTCACGGTCCGTATCTGTTACATTGCGAATAGCGCATTCAGAACTGCGCGTAAAATCAAATGAATAAGGTGTATATTCTTCCGCATATAGCAATAAATTCGTAAAATTCTACCTTGCTTGCATTTTGAACTGTCATAACTCTGACGCATACTTTTTAATTAAGACCTTAAAAAGTATGCATTAAAGGTGACTTTCAATGATTAAATAATGCCTTATATTGTTTTTCACTACGCGATCAATTTACTCCGTGCTTAGTTCCGTGGATCGTCCAATGTACCTATTAGACAGGTTTCGGCCACGATTTTGTTCGTGAGGTTGTATCTAGGGTATTTAATATCGTTGAAGGGCTCTTAAGACATAGGTAATATTTAAATAAAGAAGTTGTAATACTTAACCGATTTAAATGTTCACTAACTTTATGTAAGTCGACAAACTAAAACAAAATCAATTAATACCTACTCACCGTCTGCATTCATGGCCTCGCTTATTTCTTTCCAACATTTGTCAACCACGTATCTATTACAGTGCCTTTTGTCGGTTTTGTCCCACAGAGGTTGTTTAGTGAATACTAAGGATATCAAAATGTCATTATCCATTTTTCTACTTAAAAAATAATAATAATAATAATAATAATAAACACTTTATTGCTCACATACATAAGGACATAGGTACAAACAATACATTAATAACAATAATATGGGCAAAGGCGGTCTTATCGCTACAAGCGATCTCTTCCAGACAACCTTCGCGGTATAGGTAAGCTAAACGGAAAAGAAGATGTAGCAAGCCAGCAGAGTCGATGAGAAATGTAATTAATATAATATACGTACATATAAGTAATTGTCTATCATACACACATATACATATTATATATATATATATATATACATACATACCACATATACATATATATAATTGAACATAAATATATACCTACATACTAACAACATATGTAATGTTAAAGTAGACTAAGTTCGCAGCAGAAGGAGAGTATGTAATCTACTTTTAAATATGGGAAGTGACTTTGAACTCCGGATTTCAGACGGCAGCTTGTTCCAAAGTTGAGCCACTTTAACTGTAAAGGAATCCCTATAGTATTCTGAGCGAGTTAAAAGGATCTCCAACAAATTATCATTTTTGGAGCGCAACATGCGGTTGTGGTCCGTACCTAGAAATTTGAAACGTTCCTTAAGGTAAGGGGGAGTGCGAGGGTCATACAACACATTATATAGCAAAGTGAGAGCATGTTCTTCACGACGCAGTCTAATAGGAAGCCACTTTAGCTCCCTCCTAAATTCGGACACATGGTCGAATTTGCGGAGGCCATAAATGAAGCGAATGCAAAGATTCTGGAGACGCTGAAGTTTGTCTAGAAGTACTTCATTTAGGTCAATGTTACAAACGTCAGCGTAGTCCAAAATAGGCAAAAGGAGTGATTGCGCAAGTTCAATTTTGGTCTTTATAGGGAGAAGATTTTTCCATCTGCGCAGTGAACCGGCAGCAGCAAACATTTTCCTACTGACCTCAGCAACATGAGGAGACCAAGAGAGTGTGGAGTCAAAGATTACACCTAAATTTTTAACAGTGTTGCAATACGGCAGAGGAGAAGAATTAAAATAGAGCTGAGGAAGATTAGCAACATCCAGCTTGGAAATTTGTTTGGACCCCCCAATGAGGATGACTTGGGATTTGCTGGGATTGATCGAAAGGCCGTAGGCAGAACTCCAGTCGTATATGACCTTGAGGTCGTCCTGGACAAGTGCAATCAAATTATTTATATCTTCAACAGGAGCCTGACGGTAAATTTGTAGGTCATCAGCATACAAATGGTATTGGCAGGTGAGGAGAGGAGTAAGGAAGTTGATAAAAATTGAGAAAAGGAAAGGAGATAGGACTCCACCCTGAGGCACTCCAGCAGTCACATCACAAAACCCAGAGCGCCTGTCATCAAAACGGACACATTGCTGTCGCCCAACAAGATAATCTCGGAACCAATCTACTACCACATCCGACACAAAGACCGACCTCAACATTGTTAAGAGGATGTCGAAATCAACGGTGTTAAAAGCATTACTGAAATCTAGGAGTACTAGAAGTGTCACACGTTGATTAGACATGCCTTCGTGTATATCGTCGGTTATCTTTGTCAAGGCAGTTACCGTACTATGGGCTGGGCGAAAACCAGATTGAAGAGGGCTCAGAATCTTTTCAGTGTTAGCAAATATATTGATCTGGTGATGGACAAGTCGCTCAAGGATTTTGGAAAGAAACGGGAGAATGGAAATAGGTCTAAAGTGACAAGGTAAACTAGGATTGGATAACTTTGGAATGGGAAGAACAGATGCAACACGCCAGCAGCGTGGAAATGACCCAGTGCTAAGTGAGAAGTTAAAAATGTGACAGAGTATAGGAAGAAGTGTCGTGGAACTTAATAAAATCATTTTCCGGCTAATTCCATCCAACCCTTCAGCGTTGGACTTTACAGCCGAAATGCATCGCTCGACCTCACACTCGGTCACAGGTCTAAAAGAAAAGGATAATGATGACTGACTCTTCGGATAATGATCCGCGGACAGTTTTTGCAGCGTAGATAGCTTTACGTAAGACGGGATGGACGAAGGTGTTGTGAAGTAAAGGTTCAAGGAATCGGGATCAAGTTTCAAAGGAGAAGATGAGTTAACCTTACCAATACCAAGTGATTTGAGGAATGACCACACCTTCGCAGGATCACCGTTCGATACAGAGGCATGAATATATTTTCGTTGTGCATCTCTGCAAATCCTGCTGCATCGGTTACGGAGCTCCTTGTATTTAAGAAGTGTTGCATCACAAGGATTCCTTCTGTATCGCAACTTTGCTTCATTACGTTTGGACATTAAGGCCTTAATATCTGGTGTTAGCCAGGGAGCAGGAAGGTGTTTCAGCCGCACAGGACGCAGAGGCGCATGCTTATCGAATACTTCGATGAGCATCGAGTTAAATATCTCAATCTTCCCATCAATAGTTGAGGCGTTAAATACCGCTTCCCAATCAATATCATTAAGATCAGTCATGAAGCTGATCTCGTCAAAGTTTTTAAAGTTCCGTTGCATGACTACTCGGGGTTTGGGTTTAGGACAACGGATTTTATAGGAAAGGTAAAGGAGATCATGATAGGAGAAGGCTTCAGCAGACAACTGACCATGGGAGTTAACAAGATCGGTGGAGGAGACTATGGCAAGATCTAGCAAGGATGGCTGACAACCAGGAAAGTGATGCGTTGAAGAAGAAGGAAGAATACTGAGATCGGTGGAATCCACAATTGAACACAGTCGTGATGATCGAGAATCGTGTTTCAGCAAGCAGGTGTTAAAATCACCCATAATTATTGTGTGATCAGCTGTTGGTACAAAAGTCTCCAATAAGTTCTCAAATTTTGAAAAATAATCAATGTGGAGGTTGGGGCTATAAAACACCCCGAGAAGTACTTTGAGATGGCCTAGGAGAACCTCTATAAACAAATGTTCGGAAGATACAGAATACTGAGAAGGAGACTTATCGAGAATATTAAAAGGGAGATTATTTTTGAGGTATATTGCAACTCCACCACCACCCTTGCCAGTCCTGTCATTACGGATTAGATGAAATCCAGGAAGGGAGTAAGTAATGGAAGGCAGACAGGGCTTGAGGAACGTTTCTGATACCAGGATAGCATGTATATTCTGATTGTTAGAGAAGGTGGACACTAAATCCGCATAGTGTGCGGGAATGCTTTGAGCATTTATGTGCACTATGTTGAAATTTTTTCGAGTAGTTGAGAATATGGACTCGAGCTGTAAATCGAGAGGTTGAGATAAACTATGGAAGCTGCTATCAATTAAAGAGGAAGTGGAAAAAAAGACGGAGCTGTCGCTTAGTGAATTGTCTGAGTCGTTATCCATCTGTAACATAATATGTTATTAAAAATACTATTATATTAGATATTATATGAATAAATACGAATATTACAAAATATATAAATGATTAAATATCAAAAAAAAAAAAACTACGTTTATCGCTACGTTCCGCCGGCAGTGTGAAAGAGAATCGCACCAACTACACAAACATAACAACATCAAAGAAGAAACAAGACAAACATATAAATAATAACACTTAATAAATTAACTTTAAAGTTTACCATTAGACCATGATTTTATGTCAAGAAAGAGAAAAAAAAAAAATCAAGGCAAAATTAAACAATGCCACCCAACCAACAAATGCATCTCCGTTTTATTTGACATTGGCTGAATGGACAAATCGTGCTTACCACAAAGGAAAACGCATTTCCGAACGAATAATATCTGTCAGTGAGGTTTGACACATCGGGTTGGCCGAATGACATTGTCACTTTGTTTGATAATGACAAATAGCTGTTGTAAACATTACAAACGGAAAATAAAATTAAAGTTTACCTCACAATCAAAGTTGCACACAAATTATGAGTTAAAGAAATAAGTGGGTAAAAAACACACAACGACATGATAAAACAGTTACGAAGCTGGAGCTACACTTTGTTAACGGGCATACTTTCGGAGAGTGCAAGAAACTCCGACATGGATTCTAACTTATGTCTCTTGCCGTCCGGTGTCTTGATATGAATGATTCCATCCATAGTCCAGCTGTTTTTAACGCCGAATTTATCCCTAGCCGCCATGAAGACATTATGTCGGGATTTCGTAAGAAATTCGGACAGCGTTATCTTCGAACCCTTGAGTGCGACTTTTTTGTTCCATAAAGCTGTCCGTACCTTCGTATCAGCAAACTTAACCACAATAGGCCGCGGATTAGGGTTATCGGCTACGAGCTTACCCATCCTATAACTTGCGGTGATGCTGCCAGACGTAAGATTTTGCACGTTGCACTTGACCAAGTTGGAGACGATTGTGGCGCAAGTGTCTTCATCTTTGTCTTCAGGAATGCCGTGGACCAGTAACATTTTCCTGCGAAAACGCATCTCGATCCGCTCAACCCTATTATTAAGAGCGTTCATCTCTGCACGAAGTACTGTCAAGCCATTACAGACAAAAGCTTTAAAGTTGGTGAACTCTGTGTTGAGTGCTGCTATGCTGCTAGGGTTCTTACGTGACGCCTGGTTGAGCTCAGCCTGGAACTCTGTCATCTTTTCCTCAAACATCTTTGCCATCTTGTTTATGTTTGACTCCAGTTGTGCGTGGTCCATAGTGTTGTGGTAGTTAGAGGAGATAGAAATAGGAAAGACACTGCAGGCAAGTAGCGATATCTATGCCTCAAATTTTAGCATATAGTTTACTAGAATATATTGAAAATTACTGTTTTTAAAACTTAAAATAAGCAGAGCTACAAAAATTTGCTGTTAACTTGTTAACTTGTTACTTCTCAAGTCACCTTCCATCACATCATTTATACTATAGAAAATAATTGCGTGTAGTAATTGACGTACCTGTTGTCGTTGTTTATTAATTTAAAATTGCAGCTGACCAGCGCGAGTCGGCGCCGATCGGCGCCGATCGGCGCTGGTCCATAGAAAAAGGATCAGCGCCGATCGGCTTTCGGCTTTCTTTCTGTATACGGCCTTAGATTTGATGGACTGTAGGTAGTTTGTATTTCAGTAATTTAATAAACATCTCTTCCAGAGAAACTCTCTTCCCCCATGGAAGCCATACGTAGCAGTTCGGGTGATTAGATAAATATGAGTATAAGATATACGAAAATGAAAATTTGTTTATTTCTTTAAATAACATAATAGTACAATTAGTCGAGGAGTCCTCCTAGTAAGTTTTAAATAAATCCTGTATCAGGAGAACCCGCTCTCTCATCACTGCAGGTAAGTATCTAGGTGATGCTATTTATATAATAATCGCCAACACAACCTAATATAACAATTTTGAAATAAACAAACAATAATAATATGTTTCTTTGTTGATATATAAGAGAGTTGAGATATATCAAAATAGGAAGATTAGCTGTAATTATTTGATTGTAAGAATAGTTTTAACAAAGTAGGTACTATTAGTAGATTTTCTAGTGACCTATTTCTCTTTCGTGTTATGTGTATACTAATGTCGTTGATTTTCGTATAAATAAATATTGATGTTTTTATGATTAAGTTCCAAAAATAAGAACACAAGTAATGTGACTGTTTGATTGCAATAATATTTCTGTCAGATTTTTTTTTGTTTTGATAATTTAGCTATAAATAATAAGAGAAAACTAAATAATATCGTTGATTTTGATATAAATAATGCTTATTTTGATCTCATGCTTATCAGTAGTTGTAAGGGCTGAATACTGGATTCATCGAGGCTGATTATTGGATTTTAGAGGCTGACCACTGGCAAAAGGTGCCATTTTTTTGTTTGAATTTAAATATATATCTTATAAAGAGAAAGATTGTTTTTAACATATGTTGTTTAAAAACTATAATAAACAATTAATCCAATCTTGTACTACGTTTCATTATCCGATGAATCCTGTAAAAATGCCAGCTTTCCAAACTTCAAAAAGTCGTTATGAGGCTGACCACTAGTGCCTTTACCCTATCAAGTTTCGAACCAGTTTCATTTTTCAGTAAAACAAAATCGTTCTTATTATAAGTAATAGGATTGATATTTTTGTCATAAATACATTTTCTTAATGATTTACTCTTAAGCAAATTTTGAATAGCATCCTGTTGTGCTCTTTGAATCCTAAACTTAAACTCTAAAGGAAAACTATCATAATTATACAATGGTTGTAAAGTGCTACATAAATTGCTAGGTAAACGGCATAATTGACCAAAAACTAATTTGTGTGGCGTATAGTGTGTTTCTGTATGAACGGCGGTTTTTTTGTGAAAAACACCAATATTGAACCCAGGAGCTCCATGAGCTAGGGTGATTGTTGGTTTGTATACGTAAATATGAACCTAATAACTTATGAGTATTTTCTAATGACCCAATGCTTTCATGATGGTAAGCGGTAGACATCAATTGATTTATGTTTAAAATTTTGCACAGCTCTTTCATAGTATTAGAAATAAATTCAGTTTCTCTGTCTGTTGCTATTTCTCTCGGTATGCTATAACGCAGGATAAAGTTCTCCGCAAACGCTTTTGCTACCGCCTCAGAACTTTTTGTTTTTAACGGATAGGCTTCAACAAATTTTGTGATCTCGCACTGTAATGTCAAGATATAAACGTTACCAAAATCATCTCGGTCTAACAGACCTACGATATCTAAATAAACCTTTTCAAAAGATGATGAAGCTGTACTAGTTATCTGCAATGGTTCTTTAATAAACTTAGTATATTTTTGCTTCTGACATTGACTACATTTCGACACATAGTTTCGTATATCCTTATTCATTCCTGGCCAATAGTAATATCTTTTTATATTATTTGTCATTCTCCTAATACCAGCGTGACCGCTAGCAGGCAGTAAATGGAAATCGTTCATAATAATTATTTTTTCCTCTTGTGTATTTACTTTTTGAACGTTCTTTATTATGCAAAACGTAGGACCATTATAGTTCTCAATTTTGTTTATTTTGCTAGCTAGCCAAGTAATAAAATATTTGTTGCACTCTATTTATAATAACAATATCTTTTAGCTTATTCTCGCAACAAAAATTCACCAATTCTTTCAAGAACTCATCTCGTGATATTCTCGATAAAGAATCTTGGTTAATAATCACTAGTGATTTATTAGGAAAATATAATAAAATTTTATTTTTAGAACAAATGCTCGTGTTCTCTTTTAAAAATTTACGAATCACTTCCTCTGACATAATAGTTAATTCTGTGTCATTTTCAAGTTTTTTAAGAACTTCTACGATTCTAAGACGTTCTAATCTCAAGTTCTTGTTCGACTTCGTTATCGAGTGTCTTTTTATATTGCGCCCTCGTCATCACGCAAATTATTTTTTCATACATTTTTTTAAGTCGTTCGATGTAATAGTTATCCTAGACAATGCGTCCGCTGTAACGTTATCCTTACACTTAATGTACTCTAAATCAAAATCGTATTGTTCTAAACATAAACGGAATTTAGTTAGGCGACTAGATGGTTCGCTCATATTAAAAAGATACAAAAGTGGTTTATAGTCGGTTCTTATAATCAATTTTCGACCATATAAATAAGGCCTAAAATACTTTACTGACCAAACTATTGCTAATAACTCCTTTTCTATTATTGGATAATTTAATTCACTTTTATTTAAACTGCGACATGCGTACGCTATAGGTTTGCCGTTTTCATTACTCAAAACACTCCCAATCGCAAAACCTGAACTATCCGTTTGCAAAATAAATGAATTATTTTCTGAGAAATTTGGAAAAGTCTAAGGGTTTATCAACAAGTCTTTTAATAATAAAAATGAGTTTTCACAATCATTAGTCCATTTAAATTTTATATTCTTTCTGCATAAATGGTTCAAAGGTATTACTATTTGAGCAAAATTACGTATAAATTTCCTATAGTAGTTAGCGAAAGCAACAAAACGCTTGACGTCATCCACTGACGTTGGCCTTGGATAATTTTTAATGACGCACAGTGTTTTATGGAACCAAAAAAATTTACATGTTCAGGTTTTTACATAAATAGATTATTTATACCCTAAAAAAGGCTTGAGTTCAATTCCCAGAAGTCTAACTCAAATACTTTTTGAGAAAAAAAATCATGAACTTATCGTGACCTTTGACCTATGAAATCTAGAATATTTTTTTATAAAGTGAATATTAACAATATATTTTTTTAATAAATATGTGTCAATCGGGCATAATCAGAGGCATATAAACGCGTTTCTTTAGCTTAAAAAATGCATTGGTTTGGGAGCAGCAATTTTTTTTTTGTATTTCGTATTTATTGTTTTTTCTCCCTAAAAACGAAAAAGTGGAACCTAGAACTTCGATAGAAATAAACCTACGGATGTGGTCTTTCATACATAAATAAGCCACGTGTCACTTTTGCGGCGATTAGAAGATATTCATTTTTAAATTTTTATGCTAGGGTTGACACCGAACCTGACCTCGAACGAAAATTTTTAAAATATAAATTTGTGTATTAGTTTACAATAATGTAGATTTTAGGAACTTACTACAGTACCTTTAACATATTTTTATGGGCTCCAAGCTCTATTTGCAAAAAAGGAACGCTTATGGTGATTCCCAGTCAAGGCGGAAGTCATTATAATGAATATCGATTTTCGTTTTCGGGTCTGAGTATTAACTATTAATTGTTTGTTTTGTGTGTGTTTTGGAGACCCAATTAGACACAAGTTCATGCCTGCTTACCTCTACGTTTTTTTTTGTAACAATAATAGTTACACCTACTAACTGATTTATGCCCAAGATTTGTTTTTATTTTCTGATCGAATGCCTGAATGATTCTGAATGAATTTTGAAATTTTTTTCAAGCAACATAGTTCATTTTTTCGTTACCGTTTAGCGTGTAAGGTACAAAGTTAAAATGTGGTCGAACAAACATAAAGTATTCCTACATTATCACATCTACATTAGGTAGGTACCTAGTATATGTAAGTATATTATATTCGTCCACAAGTGTTGTTAATTTATTCAATTGATTGACGGTATTAATTAACAAACAAAAAATTTAACATTTTCATTTAACTCATAGTTGACCTTTGTGACAATCCTAGATCATGAAAGTTGACCTTTATCTAAATTCTGTCATAACTTCTTAAAACCGCAAAAGTGAAACCTGATTTTTTTATGGGTGATAGAACTTGGCTTATAGAACCTTTCTGTACTAAATCCAGGTTCCACTTTTGCCGATATTTGGAGAAAAAAATTAAAAATCGAAATTAAAAAAAAAAAATATTTCTCGGAAACTAGGACACTTATAAATAAAATAAAATTGCAAAATTATGCCTTCAATAATTCCTTATCAAGTGGCAAATATCTCATGTACAGATATGGAACCGTCTTTTGAGGAAATTAAATTGTTAATTTTTTAATGCTCAAATTTCAAAAACTTTGCTACTTCATATCTTTTTTTTACTGGAAATAGTGATCTGAGAATTGAACTCTTGCCTTTATTAGGGTATAAATAAATGATTTATGCAAAAATCTTAAGGTGTAAATTTTTTTGGTTACATAAAACACTGTGTGACGCTAACTTTTTCAGGGTCTGGTAGAATGCCTTTTTCACTTATTATGTGAAAAATACAATATTTGGCGTTTTAAAAATTCGCACTTAGATGGATTAAGTTTTAAATTTACCTTCCTAAGTCTCGAGAGTACTGAAATTAAATTTTTGTTGTGAATTTCTAAATTTATTCCAAAAATAATCAAATCGTCTAAGTAAATTAGGCATTTGTCGTAATTAAGGTCCGACATTGCTACTGTCATCAACCTACTAAATGCTGCAGGACTTATTTTCAAACCCATTGGTAACCGACAGATTTGATATTGTCCTGTGTCTGTAGTGAATGCTGTGTACTTTCTACTACCTTCTTCTAAGCTACATTGGTAAAAACTATGAGATAAGTCGCAATGACTGAAATACATAGCCCCGGATAAACAGTCTAATATTTCAGTAATGTTTGGTAAGGGAAACTTATCGTCTTGAATCCGTTCGTTAAGTGACCTATAATCTATGACGACACGCCACTTACGCTCGCCAGTCCTATCAGTCTTTTTAGGCACTAGTAGCAGTGGGCTCGACCACTCACTACTTGCTTCCTCAATTATATTATTTTTATGTATTTCCTGTTTTTGTGAAAATGGAATACGATATTGTTTCCTATAAACGGGAGAAGTGTTTTCCTTCAAAGTAATAGATTGTTTATAAACGTTTGTAAACGTTAACTTGTCCCCTGGCAAGTGGAAAACATCTGCATACTTTGCGCATAATTTGTTCAATAGTCAATCTTTCATCATCCCTTAAATAATCTAACTTAAGAAGAGAAAACAATGACTTAACACGATCTGCTGTCATATCAGGTTGCTCAAAGTTACAATAATCATATTCATTTAAATTATGTAACTCTATACTCGATAATTTTAAATCGACGTCGTTATCAGTGGTATTCAATATTTTTATTGGTATTTTACCATTTTACTACCACGTTAGCTAAGAAAACCCCATCTTGTAAAGTTTTTGACAATATAAGGCAGTCGTAATTTACTTTTACTGGTACATGTTTTATAATTGCGCTTCTAGCTGCAATTGAAAATGAATAACTATAATTATAAAAATATAAAGGTAAACGTACACTATCCTTTCCATGTAAAGTCAAAGTATCGTTTTAATAGTTGATAATACCATGATATCCTTTAATAAAATCTTGACCTAAAATACCTATTGCCTTACAAGGCAAATTCTTAAAAATATAAAATTTACTAGAAAATATTTGATTATTATACTCTTAATCCAAGTAAACATAACCTACTGAACTTAAACTTCCGCTTATCCCGTTAACTTTAATAATATCTTTATGATAACTAATACCCATACTAACTAAATACTCATATTTTATTACAGATAAGGAGGCCCCCGTATCAATTAACCACTTTAAATTATTTTCATTTAAACTTAAATTAACATAATTAATACTATCGCATATCAATATTTGTTTATTGACAAAAAAACTTACTACTTGATGATTCTTCAGGTGTTTCAATATTCATGCTATTCTCAGATGGAATATTATTATCAGTGTAATAATTAATAGCATTACGATTACTATGATGGACACAATTAGCCGCTCTACGAAACTGCTGACCACGGAAATAAGACGTGTGGCCGCTGTTCACTGCCCGCTGCTGACCCGACCTATGTTTTGCGAAGTTATTGTACTGAGTATTGCGAAATTGGTTGAAATTTTTACTATGATTGCCCCTATAATGAAGGCTTAACTTTGCCATTTTGAGTTGATCACCTGCAACCAACGCGAAAATTTCCGCAAGGGTTCGTAGATTAATATACTAAAATTGCAGGGTGCTGCATTGACGGCAAAGGGTGAAAAAAAATGCGAAATGGTGCAAAAACGAGTTTTTCGGCAATATCTCGCGACTGACTGGAAAAATAGAAAAAGTTCCTAGTACAAAGTTATAGAAAATTTAATTTCCTACAAAAAAGGTATCAACATATTTTTGCGCATCTCCCATAGTTTTTACACAAAATGCAATTAAAGGTGCAAAATAAAAAAAGAAAATATATTGTTAATGGTTTTTTTTCCATTTTTAAACGATCCTACGGATCAAATTCAACAATCACCACTTACTGAAATATTTAAGCATGAGTTTTCGGCAGTCCACTGAAATTAAAATTGACTACCGAAATGGTAAAAAATGACCACCGAAATGATACAGCCAAGAACATCGCCTTTGTAGTAGAAGGGTTCCCTATTTTGAATTTAAATAAATTTCCTTATTCTTTGTAAATATTTTTGTTCATTATTTTTTAATAAGAATTATTAATGAAGAATTAATTAATTGTTACTCCTATTAATTATTATTAATAATTATAATTATTAATATGTACATTTTCAAAATAACGAACAAAGCGCGTTTAGAAAGCGAGAAGTTTATTAGTTAATAAATCGTCCCCTTAGTGCCAAAACCGATTATCTGCACTTTTCCGCTACTGAACTTTTATAATACCAATCGACCCGTGTCATTAAGCCGCATCTACAGGTAAAACCCATTATGCTCTACTACTTCCTGAATTAGCTAATGAATAAACAGAATAACTGCAAATTATTTCCAAAATTCTTGATTTAAAACCTAATAAACCCATTCAAAACACTTAAGTTGGTAAATGTATTACCGCTGAAACCAAGTTTCGGATTTAAACTCATTTTTCATGTAGACACTTAGAGTAAATATCCTGTGAGTATCCTGTAATTGGCTTTGACTGTTTGAATTTTACCAGATATTTTAATTTTACTAGATGAAGTAAAAACTAACAAATCTGTCGCTTTGTGCAAAAAATACATATAATATGTTTGCGTTATATTTGAGGCAAGTAAAAGAGGATAGACCGAATCGATCGACAGGTGACCTTCTAGCGTACGTGACATATATCTGAGGTGAGGCTATCAATAAGCGAGGTGAGTCTTTGGCTATCAGCTTTAACATCGCCAAGGCTTTGATAGGGTCTGGCACATAAGTCTTCTCTCCAAGCTTCCTGGATACGGTCTGCCTACTCAGTTCTGTGCCTGAGTGGCTGACTTCCTGCATGAACGTCAACGGACGGCGACGAATGTAGTTCGCAGTTCATGTCAGTGAATGCCGGTGTTTCTCAGGACTCTGTCCTATCCCCTACACTCTTTTTGCTGCATTCAATGATTTAATTCCTCTTGAGAATATTCATTGCTATGCAGACGATAATACAGTGCATGCGGGATATTTTGGATACGCAGCCGCTGGACAGGTAGAAACCAAGATTTGGACTGCATTTCGGAATGCGGTACCAAGCACTTGGTTAAGTTCATTACCAAGAAAGCCCAGGTCTGCGCTTTCACGGTAAAACTAACGTTTTTTCACGCCTGAGCAACTGTGCTTGTTGTACATGACGTAAGTACGGTCTTGCGTGGAATATTGTTCGCACCCCAGAGGATGGCTCCGCCAAGTACTTTTTTGATGCTTTGGATAGGTTACAGCAGCGCGCGATCCGCATCATTGGCGATAAAGAGGTGACTAAACACCTCGAGCTTCTTCAATTACGCCGTGATGTGGCGTTATTAAGCGCTTTTTATCGTCTATATCATGGCGCATGTTTTGAGAAGTTATTGTCCCTTAACCTACCTTCCTCTTTTCTACAGAAATCTACACGCGCTGGCCTACGTTGTAACCGACTAACTGTGAACTACTATTCCCACTATTCCAACGTGAACAAAGAAATTTGGTAACTCATTTCTTTGTCAGAATATCCGCAAATGGATTACTTTGCCCTCTTACGTGTATGAAGTAGCAATTCTGCAGGCCGGCAAAATGAGGATAGCTGGTGTGGCAAGTAATACTGCTGTACCAGCTATCTTTGCGTCTAGACTCCTCTGTCACCTTACCTCTGGCGGAGTCATTTGTCGAACCTATTTAAAAAAAAATATCTATAGCAAAGAAAAAAGATCTTGATGATTTGTGTAACAAAGGTGTCATACCTGAAGAGTACCATGGATTATACAGATCTTTGGCTACAAAAACAAGCCAATCTGATCGTTTTCCTTCAGAAACCATTCTGATGACTCATCATGTGAAAGCGAGTCAAGTGCAGATGAATAATACTGATTTTTTTACACTTATTTAATTAGGAATACTATCGGCCGCCAACGAATTCGTCCGCTTTAACTTTAATATACATTTCTAAACTAGATATTTTAGATAGAAATACTACTGCACCCTGCAATATCGAACCTACAGTATCTAGATAAATGTACATCATAAACCGAAACTATTTAATATACCTATATTGACTCAAGGATCTCTAAAAACTTATGGATGTATCATTTTGGCGATACTTTCATTCCCTGGACTCTTATCGGCATTACTGTCCACCTAATCAATTGTCTCCATATCACTGAAATGATATACTTACTATTTGGCGGGAATCCACAATGACGTTGTTGCGCGTGCGTGTGCTCCAGCGAAGGCGGACTGGCTCGAAGTGAGCACTGACAAACGGGACACAACAACGCAATGTAGACGAACCTATTTCACAAAAATGATAACTTTTTCCAAGACAAAAGTTGAGTGCTTGTTACATGTATAAGGAAGAAGGTAAACAAACAGTAGTAGGTTTTGTTATCAGAAATCAGAAATCAGAAATCAATATATCTTTATTCAAATTGGATGTATAGTACAACACTTTGAATCGTCCAAACATTTTTTTCCCTACCACTCGTTATTGGACATATTTTTTAGCTGCGGAGAAAAACGAGCGAAAAAAACTCCACAACATTAAAAGCATAATGTAACAACATTTACAAATCATTATGTTGTTACAACGTCAATACAATCATGATTTATTTAATATAGAAAACCTGTTGGAATGATTGGAACAGTTCAAACCCAAGCATTTTTGTCTGTAATATAATCAGACACTTTGTAATAAGCTTTTTTAATAAGTGCTTTTTTTATGCTATCTTTGAATTTATTTATGCTTAACTCTTGAATATTGCTTGGGACTTTATTGTATAAGCGAACACAAAGACCTTTAAATGAATTATTGATTTTGTGAAACCTAGTAGCAAAAGTTTGTTTATTTTTGTTTCTTGTATTAAGTGTGTGAACATCACTGTTTTTAAGAAACAAATTAATATTTTTTCTTACAAGTAATAAATTTTCGTAAATGTATTGTGATGCGACCGTCATTATACCAAATTCTTTAAACCTATCTTTTAAGGAATCCTTAACTTTAAGATTATAAATTGATCGAATAGCTCTCTTCTGCAGCACAAAAATAGTTTGAATGTCGGCGGCGTTTCCCCATAATAAAATTCCGTACGACATTACACTATAGAAATAACTAAAGTATACTAATCTGGCCGTATCTACATCCGTTAACTGGCGTATCTTCATTACGGCATATGCTGCAGAACTAAGTCTATTTGACAATTTATCAATATGTGGGCCCCATTGAAGCTTAGAATCTAAAGTAATCCCTAAGAATACTGTGGTGTCTACAAGGCCCATATTCCTATCCTTTACATTCACACTGGTTTTTACCTGTTTTACATTAGGTAATACAAATTTAATACATTTCGTTTTTCCTTCATTTAGTAATAAATAATTAACATTAAACCAGTGGACTACCTTAGAGATACAACTGTTCACGTCGTCAATAACTGTTTCCTTACGTTTGAGTTTAATTAAAAGTGATGTATCATCCGCGAACAATACTATCTCATGCTTATCTCTAACGTAGTAAGGTAAGTCATTAATATAAATTAAAAATAAGAAAGGACCAAGGATTGAGCCCTGCAAAACACCCATTTTAACCGGCGAACCCGCAGACTTATTGCCGTTAATGTCAACCCTCTGAATCCTATCCATCAGGTATGACGCAATAAGATCCAGATCAGTATCTCTAAATCCATAGTGGTGGAGTTTCCTGAGTAATGTTTCATGAAAAACGCAATCAAAAGCCTTGGACAAGTCGCAAAATCGTCGTTAATAGGCTATATTATATATTAATGATATAAAAGTTAATTTCAATCGAAAAAATAAATGTAACTACAGGGGAAGTAATTTTACGAGAGGAATTGGGTTTCAGACAGGTTCCCGTGATGATAAATGCCACTTCGTATTTTTTTATTTTATGGAATAGAGCCCATTACTCTATAATTCTTTTTGACAAGGTTGAGAAGTACCTACTTAACTAAGAAAAAAAGTCAAAATCATTTATTAGCACATTGCACTGCCGCTCTGAGCAATGCCGTGTATTTTTTTTTGCCTGGGGAGTCCACCTCTACATGATTCATTGGGATTTAATTAATATGTTTCGGGCATGTTTTTATTACCTTTTTCATATAATAGTCTTGACAAAAAAATGATTTCAATTTTATTATATGATAATGTATAAGAATATGTATTGCATATTGCAAATATATGTTTTAAATGCAAATTTTGCGCTGAACGCGATGAAATAAAAATAAACGTCAATAAATAAATAAAGTTTCGTGCATTATCCCGTTTAAACTAGTTTTATTTAAAAATAAATGTTAAAGTTAAATTGAAATCATTTTTTTTATCAAGTTTATTTTTCGTTATCTTTCTTAGTGGTTATCATTTTAAACCAAATACGCAGAATAGTTCACCCAGTAATGTACATTAGTGATTAATTAAAAAAAAATAACATTGTTGCCCAGCGCGCTATTCAACAATGAATGAATAAAAGTGAGCAACTCACTCCCTAGCGCGCGATCTGTGTACGGAAGAGACGGTTAAACATTGATAGCTGATTTTAGCTGAAGCATAAATTTTAAAGTAACTATGTCTAACGCTAATAAATTGTAGTGGAAGAAAAGAGTAAGCACCGATAATCGATTTTAGCTGAAGTAATTTATAAAGCGTTGAATAAAAGTTATTAAGTAAAAACAAATTGAAATTCGGTATCTTATTCAATTGCCTCAAACATTACGCAAATATACTATATATTTGTTTTTGAAAAAAGCGACTTAGATCTGTTAATTTTTACTTCATCTAGTAAAATTAAAATACACACATCAAAAGTGTCTAGGGATCAAGCATTTTTATGCGGATTTCTTGAGATTGAGATGTGGCTTTGTAATAAATTTATGATTTTATAAATTTATATGGATCCTTTTTGGTGCATTTCATAATTTGAATCAGGAACTGTGAATCAAATTCGAGTAAAAGATGAAAATCAGCTGTCAATATTTTCCCTATAAAAACATACAACGCATTGAAGACATTATTAGTGCTACTGTTTCCCTACTACTGATTAAAACCAACGTTATTATGGAGCGGCGACGTCATTTAAGCAGGGAAGAAATGCTCAGAGCCGTGGGAATGATAGAAGCTGGTTCCCGGCAACGTACTGTGGCTTTAGCTCTGAATACAAGTCAGAGTGTTATCAGTCGACTTTGGACACGATACCGAAGCACTGGTACCGTGGCTGAGCGCCATGGAGGACGGTATCGCTGCACCACACGGAGACAAGACCGATACATTCAAATCTTAACTCGAAGAGCTCCAACAATAACCGCCATGATGTTAGCCGTGAGGCTTCATCACTCTTCAGGGAACTTAATTAGCGACCAAACAGTCAGAAACCGCTTGCATGAAGTGAACCTTCATTCCCGAAGACCGCTACGGGTACCACCTATAGCAATGCACAATCGTAGGATTCGATATCAATGGGCTCTTGAACACAGAAATTGGGCAGAAGAACAATGGCGTTTCGTGTGCTTTTCTGATGAGTCTCGTTTTGGTATGAGACCGGATACAAGACGTATACGACACTGGAGAACCCCTGGACGCCAACAGCGATTAAAATCCTGCCAGGAAGTCCATCCTTATAGTGGTGGAACCATCATGGTATGGGCGGGTATTTGGATCGGCGGAAGAACTGAGTTGATTTGGATCAGAGGCAACCTCAACGCTCAAATTTATGCTGAGACGATTGTATCAGACGTCATCGTTCCTCTACAAGTGCAAATCGGTCCCTTATTTCAGTTGATGCATGATAATGCACGACCGCACACCGCAAGAGTTGTAAGACAGACTCTCGCCGCAGCTAACATCAATGTCCTGCCCTGGCCTGCTCAGTCGCCAGACTTGAACCCGATTGAGCATGCATGGGATATGCTACAGAGAAGAGCTCTGCCGAATATGGAGGGTATCCAGTCGCAAGAAGACCTTTTTTTGTTGTTGCAACGAACATGGGCGGCCATTCCACAGCGTGATTTGGATGAACTCATTTTGAGTATGCCAAACCGATGTTCTTGTGTTGTTAGTGTTCGCGGTAGAAATACGGATTATTAATTGTTTAAGTTACCCAATAAAATTTTAGAGAAAACTGTTATTTCAGTCTTTTTTTCGAACTTTTGTGTTAGTGGTTCAAATGTCAAAAATCCCTTTATTAGGAAAATGGCAAATTTCTTTATTAATGCAAAGGTGACTTGGTTTATCGTTGCTGTGACAAACGAAAACACTTTATTTGATGAATCCTTAAAGAAAATTTTAATTAATATCAATCAGGAGAAAAGTTATTGCAAAAATATATGTTGATCCCTAGACACTTTTGATGTGTGTATCTGGTAAAATTCAAACAGTCAAAGCCAATTACAGGATACTCACAGGATATTTACTCTAAGTGTCTACATGAAAAATGAGTTTAAATCCGAAATTTGGTTTCAGCGGTAATACATTTACCAGCTTAAGTGTTTTGAATGGGTTTATTAGGTTTAATTTAAATCAAGAATTTTGGAAATAATTTGCAGTTATTCTGTTTATTCATTAGCTATTTCAGAAAGTATGCGTCGTAGAGCATATTGGGGTTTACCTGTAGATGCGGCTTAATGAGACGGGTCGATTGGTATTATAAAAGTTCAGTAGCGAAAAAGTGCAGATAATATAGGTATATAGGATATAAATATAGGATAATAAAGGTTTTGGCACTAAGGGGACGATTTACTAACTAATAAACTTCTCGCTTTCTAAACGCGCTTTGTTTGTTATTTTGAAAATGTACATAGGTGTAACAATTAATTAATTCTTCATTAATAATTCTTATTAAAAAGTAATGAACTAAAATATTTACAAAGAATAAGGAAATTTATTTAAATTCAAAATAGGGAACCCTTCTACTACAAAGGCGATGTTCTTGGCTGTATCATTTCGGTGGTAATTTTTTTACCATTTCGGTAGTCAATTTTAATTTCAGTGGACTGCCGAAAACTCATGCTTAAATATTTCAGTAAGTGGTGATTGTTGAATTTGACCCGTAGGATCGTTTAAAAAGGGAAAAAAAGCCATTAACAATATATTTTCTTTTTTTGTTTTGCACCTTTAATTGCATTTTGTGCAAAAACTATGGGAGATACGCAAAAATATGTTGATACCTTTTTTGTAGGAAATTAAATTTTCTACAACTTTGTACTAGGAACTTTTTCTATTTTTCCAGCCAGTCGCGAGATATTGCCGAAAAACTCGGTTTTGCACCATTTCGCATTTTTTTTCACCATTTGCCGTCAATGCAGCACCCTGCAATTTTAGTATATTAATCTACGAACCCTTGCGGAAATTTTCGCGTTGGTTGCAGGTGATCAACTCAAAATGGCAAAGTTAAGCCTTCATTGACTGGACTGCTAGGAAAATTATTCCTTGAATTTCTATGGTAAAAACCTCTACTGCGGTTAGAAAAAGACCTACTATTATAAGACATAACCTGAGGTTCAGAAACAGAAGACTCATCTTCAGCTTACCTTATGGCATCCTTTAAACTCGAAAAATTTCTCCCACTTATCACTGTACTTAATCTATGATTTTGTAATCCGTCTGCAAACCGTTTTATTGCGTTCTTCTCATTTATAGACGTAAAATTTTATATACCTCCTCGTTACCGTTAGCCTGAGATATCGTCAAGTCAACAAATAACTGCTCAATCTCATCTGCGAAAGCCTTAATTGACTTATTTCCCTGTCTAACATTTTGCAGGCGAAATTGCAACGCTGTATCAGATTTTCTAGTGAGCAAATGGGTACGCATATCTGATAAGAGAGACTTAATATCGGTATAAATCGGGTTCAGTCGCATTTTAGCATTGCTAGATAACCGAGTTTTCAAAACAAAATCTATTAATGGTTTCCTATCACCATCAAGCATAGAATCATATAGGTCAATAGAATCTATTAATTCTTGTGTTGGGGATTCATTTCCATTAATTTTGGGCAAGAGGCTAACTGCCGTTTTCAAACAAAATGACTCTTTCTTCGACATTTTGGGGGTTGTATAGTCTAAGATGGACGAGTATAAATTTCTTATAATTATGCTTAAATCTAGAAAGTCCTTTGTGAACTCGCTAGATGGAAATGATTTTAAAATATCTTCAAAATTCTGAAATAATAGTTTCGTTTCTTTAACACGTTTTTCGTAATTTGGTCCAATACGCCGCTTTTGTCCTAATTTACGCACATATTCTTTTATAATTAATAATTTACTTTGAATATTTAATAACTTCTGTAACCCTTCATCTGCCATCTATATAAAATTCTACAAAATCGAAAAATAAAATCATTTACGACTAATAATTAAAATATAATATTGATCTACATTTAGTTCAATAATCGAAAGTTCATTGTCTCTTTATTTTAATGCTAGCACTGCAATTTCCGCGCACCACATAATATACGACATGAAATACTCGAGGAAAATGAAAGAAATTAAATGATATGGGCTTCTAATATCACTCACTTAATCAAGCCTCTTCGAAAGCCGGATTCTTGATGCTCAAAACCTTACGAATGGCCGCTTTTTGTAACTCCTCACGAACCCAGCTCCTATGACACCTTCGGTATAAATAGAATCCTCCAATAAGTAGGGCGATCAGGAACAGGACAGCCACGACGATCATCACGGTGTTAGTAGCACGGACATGGTGCTGCAGCAGACTCAATTCGGACAAATTGTTACCTCCTGATGCGGTCTGAGCCAACACGACTTCCTCCTTACTTGTAGATCCTACCATGATTTATCCCGGTTTGCCTGAAGACCTCAACTGGCAGGGTCGCCATCCACGGTTGTCGTAGGAGCCGTTGATTGAAACATTTATTAATCTAATAAAACTATTTATTTATTTATTCCTTTAAGATTACATATTTACTATTCTATGTCTTAATTATTAATGCCGTCGCGACTCACGCGCGTCACTTAATATAAATCAATATTGCTTACTTGCTAAATACACTAATTATACACTACACTGCCGTGGTGATGTTATAAAACAACAAGGGGATGACAGACTGAATCGAAGGGGATTTTTGTCATTTTTTATAATGATGTATTTAACGTCTCTGCCAATTTTCAGCTCTATGCGAATTATTCCTAAGTCAAATGTATATTTTGACTGGACCATAAACAAACTCTTCAGGTTTATATTATATTGTACTAGCTGTGGCCTGCGGTGTTTCCTGCGGCCTATTAGGGATATTTTCCTGCAGTTAAACGTAGCGTATGTATTAATTCAGGGTGTCAGCTAACTCAATACCAAATTTTATAAAAAACGCTCCAGCCATTTAGACGTGAAGAAGTAACAAACATACACACTCACAAACTTTCACCTTTATAATATTAAGTATGATATCATTCACAATCAGCTTTTATTTATTTCTAAAGTTACTTTAATTCCATTATTAGGTGCTAAAATTCAGTCGATAAAATCTATCGAAAATGTAATTGTACGACGCAAGACACCACTAAAGTAGGTGCAATGACCTTGTACTGCGTGTGGCCACGTGCAGCGCTCTGTGATCCACGCGTCATTCTTGCTCGATCGTACTACATTACGTGTTTTGAATGTCGTAGAAAGAATAGCGAGCGTACTTTATCAGCAATGAATATTTTTGTGGAAATATATATGTGATTTTTTATTTATCGTTTTAATAAAATTTCTCGAATTTTTGCTAAAATAAACTCAAACTCAAACTCTTTATTTGCAAACTAAGTGTTACATAAGTTCTTAAACATAATACATAGCATCTTATGACTTAGTCACCTTGTACAGGTATAACAAATAATATATAATTAAACATATATTATTATTATGATATTATAAAATTATAAAATTGTAACATATTTAATTTGGTTTAT
This sequence comes from Chilo suppressalis, assembly GCA_902850365.2. NCBI lineage: Eukaryota > Metazoa > Arthropoda > Insecta > Lepidoptera > Crambidae > Chilo > Chilo suppressalis. The sequence goes on along the minus strand of OU963897.1, from coordinate 18,383,774 downwards.
GTGATACCATCATTATAACATAATTTAACAAAACAAAAACAATTGAAAAAAAAAATACAAATTAATTAAATTTATTAAAGTATTCTTCGATAGAATAGAAGCATTCATCGGTTAAATATTTTTTTAATTTTTTGTGAAATATAGGGAGTTCCTGTTCATCCCGTATTTGTGATGGTAATTTATTAAATATTTTTATATTTTTATATATATATTTTTTTTTTTTTTATATCAGTATAATATCAGTCTAACTAAGAGTTTTATACTTCCGATGAAAAGAAATTTCTGCTTTAGGAAGATTTGATGATTGACTCCTTACTTTGCAAGTAATTACGACAGACGAAGGCATATTTTAACCGATAATCACAATACTCTATCACTGAGCGGTCGCGGGCAACTAAACGACGCGATCGGACGTTACGGTCAAGTTATGAGCATTTGCTCATAACTGTGACGCGCCTGCCCCGCCATTCTAACCTCGTTCTGTGTTCTGTGGTTGGTACTGTCTAATTACCTCGATCATAGAGCAACGCGGCAGACGCGGCCAGGAGGGGAGTAGGCATTCATAGCGTTCCCCTCTGTCGATTTTCCCCCGCTTTTGGGCCAGCTCAAACAACACTAGTTGCGCTCGGATATTTCACTACACTGACTCAAGTCGCAAGAGTGTAAGTCAGAGCACAAAAAACCATAACGTTCAGTAATTTTCTGTAAAAACAGATTTGCAACATCAAACTTATAAAAGGACTAGCGGCCCGCCATCGCTTTGCTTCGGTGTAGAGCTGAAGTGTAGACTACTGTTTTTGTTCTCAGGCTTGTATTATACACAATTCATCTTATACCTGCATGCAAAGTCTCAGCCCGATCGGTTTAAAATTGACAAACTTTTATACAAACTTTCATTCCCTATTTTATCCCCTTGGGGGTAAAATTGATCAAAATCCTTTCTTACGTCATAACATCTACCTGCATGCCAAATTTCAGCCCGATCCGTCCAGTGGTTTGGGCTGTGCGTTGATAGATCACTATGTCAGCCAGTCACCTTTGAGTTTTATATGTATACTAGCTGACCCATCGAACTTCGTACCGCCATAAAAAAATAGGGGTTGGTGGTAGAAAGTTGAAAATTTAGGGATGTATGTATTTTTGTATGATGTATCATAAAAAAATAAAAAAAAATATATCTAAAATTGAAAAAAAAAAATTAGGGTTTGATTACCCTACCCTACCCTGAAAAATAGATGTTGTCCGATTCTCAGACCTACCCAATATGCACACAAAATTTCATGAGAATAGAGAAAAAAAATTCGGAGGAGTTTAACCACAAACACCGCTACACGAGAATTTTATATATTAGATATAGATGGTGTAACATTTCATATGTAAATAGAATTCATCATCATCATCATCAGCCTATTAATATGTCCCCACTGCTGGAGTACAGACCCTTTCATAGGGAGAAAGGAATAGTGAGATTGGGCCATGACCCACCATGCAGGCCCAGTGCGGATTGGTGGGTGCTAACGACTGCAGGTAAAGCCGGGACCAACGGCTTAACGTGCCTTCCGAAGCACGGAGGAGCTCGAGATAGTTAATTTTTGGTCACCCATCCAATGACTGATCACTGAGAAAGTTGCTTAATTTCGACGATCGCAGATCGAGCGCGCTAACCGCTGCGCCACCGAGCTCCTCAAGTGTATACATACATACACTCATACCTCGCGTACATAAGTAGATTTTTAAACATATTATTGCTATGTAATCCCTTTAACAAAAAATAAATATGATTTTATAAAAATTTAATCTTGGGACTTGTTTGACAAAACAATCGACACGCCATCGCCAGTACAAATTTCAGATCTGTCAATAAAAAATCTTAAGTTCATCTTCACTTTCACTATTTAGTGTTGTCATTTTTTATGTGTGAGAGTAGTAATTACAAATTAGTTTTTTGCGAAAGTATCTGCATTTCTATGCATATTCCTCCCCCTCAAAAAATGGCAGAATGATTTCAGTAGTATTGTGTCACTAGGGCTACTACCCTACTGGCCTGCTCTATGCCTCGAATTGACCTATTGACTTTGTCCGGTACATCGTCCGCGTGGAAATAAAAATACTCAAAAAATCCCTAGGAAACCTTTGAGGTGGATAGACATTTTACAAAATTACTATACCTGCCAAGCAAGAAATAAACTTTAAAATGTGTTCAATTTCTTCGTGCCAGCAATTTTTGCGTGACTGAGTAATCAACTTCGTTTGTGTTTTTTTGTTACGTTCAACCTCGCGACGCTGGAACCAGAAAACGGATTAGCTTAAGATCTTTTATACAGGAAGAGCCATACTCTCGATCATTATGCTCGTATATCATACAACAACAATATTTTAAGCCAGTTAAAGGCTTCCCGTATAATAATATTTCCCACACTCTCACCATATGATACTAATGTGTTACATTAGTACCGTTATTATATTCTATACTAGCTGACCCAGCGAACTTCGTACCGCCATAAAAAATAGGGGTTGGTGGTAGAAGGGTGAAAATTTAGGGTTGCATGTATTTTTGTATGATGTATCATAAAAAAATTAAAAAAAAAAGATTATCTAAAATTGAAAAAAAAAATTAGGTGTGGATTACCCTTAACATTTAAGGGGATGAAAAATAGATGTTGTCCGATTCTCAGACCTACCCAATATGCACACAAAATTTCATGAGAATCGGGAAAGCCGTTTCGGAGGAGTTTAACCACAAACACCGCGACACGAGAATTTTATATATTAGTTATATATTCTACCTAACGGTAGAATATATATTTTTGAAACATATATACTCGTATATGGATACATCCATGACTAAGGTACAAATGCTCGTATTCCACATACTAACATTTGCCTCCCCCGGGATTCGAACCCGAGATCACGAGTAGGCGACACCATGACACCCGGCGTATATATCACTCGGCCACGCAGGAGGAGGAGGAGGTAGAAGGTAGTTTTTCTTGTGTCATAGGTTGGGGAGCATGTCAGTCCCTTACTGCCTAAAACATACCGGTAATGCCTCTGCCCACAAGAGCTTTTAAAGCTTCATCTAGACTTCTAGAGCGATATACCCCTGAGAATGGAACGTTGCCTTAGTTTATTAAAGGCATATTGAGTGGAGTGGAAATATTTATTATTATTATATTTTGTAGTCTATACGCAAATGTACTCGTAGATGCGGTTGACGCTGGAGTTATATTATAATATGCCATGATGAATAAGAATTGAAATTTTATGTAAGATTGTGTGGTAAGAAACTCAAAATTCAGTTACACAATATCAAATAAAAATTTGCTATTTATGAATGAAAAAATATATTTACTAAGAAAAAATAAACAAAATATCATTCAGTACTGAAAGCCTTCTATACCAACAGCTTTTCTTTTACGAGATGTGTGAAGTCGTTATGAATGGGGACTACATTGCGAGGACGACAAACATGATGTAACGTAACAGCTGTTGCGTAGTGAAATACGTTTCAAATCCGTTTTTGTAATGCAGGTAGCTACATTATTAGCGGTTTTCCCGCCCACACTCAGGGCAGAGTTACACAGTGGAGGAACCAGAATATTTTTTGCAGGGGTTTTGCATCTAGAATTTTGATTTTCGTTCGTTAATCCAAGTTCGTTCTTTAACAGCCAAGGTAAACATTAAAAACAAATTAACAAAGTTTACGTTATATTGCTAACGCATAGTAATTACCTAAGTTTCATCGGATTACCACTCTTTAATAAGTTTAATTAAAAGAATCATTAACATAAATTGGGCTAAAGCTCCTTGTCTTCCCTTCTCCATGGGCCATCTATAAGCAACTCTCGAATCCGAGAAAGACTCGTCAAAGTCAATTTATATGCGGCACAGATACGGGTCACCCCCAAATCACCCCCCATTTCAACTCGTATGCGACACCATTACTCAATGCAGATCTAAGCAATTTGTCTTTGTAAACATTTATTCATATTTACATTTTTTACCTCAAATACGGGTACAACCGTTGAATAAGTACTAATGTTTGAAACTAAATTGAAAAAGGGAAATTTTAATGTATCAGCTTGAAATACCTATCGGTTCCTGTATAAGAATTTGAAAATATAAAAAGAATATCGAATTGTATAAAAAACCCTTAAACTGAATAAGGGTTTTAAAATACTTGTTTGTTACAGTCTTTGAAAAGTAGATTTTTTGGGTCCCGTACCCAAAATGTGACAAAGGGAACCCTATTAATATGCTATCGCTGTCTGTCTATTACAGACGAGTCATCTATCAAACGGAAATAGGTAGGCACCTGACATTTTATCAGAATGCGTGTTACTGTGTCTGCTATTACAAATGAGGAGCTGGCGAACAAAACGGTATAATTACGCATCTGGTTAAACCACATTTTTTAAATTCCGGAGGTTTCGGGCCCGTTGAATTTGAATCTCAAATAATTTTCAATCAAAACCGTCTAAAACAGTGTTAAAATTACTAAATTTAAAAACATGCTAAAAGCTCACTGGAGGTATGTCATTCCATTCTATACAGCTCCTGTAAATTTTTATTTTATGTAATTATACCGTTTTATTCGCTAGCTCCTCAAATAACAAAATTTAAATTAAAGTGTTTTCATACAAGAAAGTGTTATTCTTTGCCCTTTTTTGTCAAAATACCAATATCCTTAATTCTAGTTTAGGCACACAAGCTCTTGTGAAGTCAACTCTATGCCATCGGTTCGTAAATCTACGGCGGGAGACCTTATACTGAGAAAAACCGGCATGAAACTCAGCAAAGTCTTTTTTTTCTTCCTGTTTTATTTCAAAAAGTGTCGTCAATAAAATAGAAGATGACATAAAAACTTGAAAGCATGTACCGATGTCAAGTTCCATTACTTTCTTAGAAATTAGATAAATACACATTTATTTAATTAAAAAAAGGGCTTAATAAACAATTTTCAATAAAAATAGCAAAGAAAATACAGTCTTATAAAATTAAGCATAAGGTAGGTACTATGTCAATTATGTAATCTTTTACATTATTGTAACCCTTCTTAAGAAGGCAACTTTTGATATAAATTTTAAAGTAATTATAACGTAAATCAATTATTTCTTCTGGTATTTAATTTTAGTAACATATACCTTCTCCCACAAATGAACCAAGATGATGATGATCATCTTACGGAGCTCTGTGGATCTTTCAATGTACCTTTTGGACAGGTTTCGGGCACGATTTTGTTCGTATTGGTGTATCTAAGAAGGTATTTAATAGCGTTTGGCTTAAACTGGGTAAAAACTTTTTGCTCTATGTAACTTTTATTTTTAGCTTTGGGCCGTCAAAACTTAAAATGGTAGGTGGGCCGTTAGATGAGTCCGGAAGTGTATATAATTACAATTGCTATTATTTCTTTCAAATGTTTAATACTTCTAAAGGTTTTTCGATCGACATTGTGGGTTACCTACAAATCGAAGAAATGGCGCTACCTTGCAGTCTAAGAAATACTTGAAGGAATTCGACACGGTCATTAAGGCCGCGGTAGCATAATTGGTCAGTGCATCCGCCCGAATGGTGGAAAGTGCGGGTTCAAGTCCCATTTGCTGCCTGGCTGCGTGGAATTTATGACGACCTCCGATCACGAGCCGGTCGAGTGGTTTGTACGCCGGGTTTCATCAAGTTTCATGGTGTCGCCGACTCGAGAGGTCCTGGGTTCGAATCTCGGTGGGGGCAGGTGTTTGAGTGATGAATACAAGCATTTATACTCCAGCCATATTTAATATGTATTTCTAGCTAAATATACTTATATATGTACAGTATATTTATTCTATCCGTTATCCTAGCATACCATAACACAAGCCTTACAGTGTCTACTTTGGGGCTAGGCTAATTGGTGTGAGTGTAGGAAATATTTATTAATTTTTAAACGCTTAAATTTTTTTTTATAGATCTTATTACTAATCCAAAACCTACAGCTTAACCTAATCAATTTGAGAATTTTTATTGTATACTATACGTATTGTTTTAATATTAAATCAATCAATATTAATAATACGTAAAAAATAAAACAAAAATTGTCGAATTAATTCGGTTAATGTAGGATTATGTAATGTAGGGTTTGGATTTGTAAAAATAATACCTATAAAAATATTATGTATAGCAAGTGGAGAAAATAAAAGTAATATTCCGAAACCAAAATATCCCTTTTTACATATTTTATTTGATAATATTGGGACTTCCAATTCATAAAACAGATTTGTCGTGCAAGGAAATTGAATTTACCTAGGCCATGCTTTGCATGTAACATAGACAAGTGGATTCGTACAAAAAGAACAAATAAGTTTCAAATTCATCTACTACTAGCGACCGGTCCAACGGCGCGAAGATGAAAATTTTTAATGAAGAAAATGAGATGTGTTTGTTGTTGCTAACACAACTACTTAAATATATATTTTACATGATAATAATAATAGATATACTGTTTGTATTTCCTCATTGTGGTGATTCTAGCAAAAACATTTTCAGCCTTATTCCGAAACGCTGGCTAAAGTTAGTCTTGTTTTAAACCTAATGTTGCCTCCGTCTTTTCTTAGTAAAAGTAAGTGACAGCATCTGTTTTAGTCCAGTTTTAACTGTAGTCTACGTTTTATAATATGGCGACATCTTAATATATATAAATCTCGTGTCACAATGTTTGTCCTCAATGGACTCCTAAACCACTTAACCGATTATAATAAAATTCGCACACCATGTGCAGTTCGATCCAACTTGAGAGATAGGATAGTTTAAATCTCAAATTATAGTCGCAATTTTAATTTATTGCTAATTATTACTTTTGGGCGGTACGAAGTTCGCCGAGTCAGCTAGTATGTTTATAAATAAATGGATTTGCGGACTTCATTTCATGGAACGTCATTGAAATTACTCAATAAAAAAATCAATCCATTCAAAAACTCGTAGTTTATTTAGTATCTGCGCCCAAGAAAGGATATCCTTTCTCCGCCACATCTCAAACAAAAAATATGAGACGAGTAGTTGATCTCGTGTATTCTGTTATAGCTCTTGTCCTAATTCGAGAATGGTATTTTGTTTTCCACTATTCGGACTATAAACAAATAACACGTGCAAGTAGCTATTAGAGCACATGGTGTGGGTGGTTGTATAAGCTAATCACTCATACCAGCAAGTTGTTTACTAAATATAACATAAATTAGTATTGCTTCCATTCATCGAACTAGTTTGTAATCAGCCGTCATTGAACTCTTTCAAAACGTGATAATATATAATGATCCTCAAATAGGTTTGAAAAAAAATCAAAAAACCCGACTGCTTAATTATATTTCAATTAAAAACTAAATAGAAAAAAACAAGTCCAGTAGTCTATAATTCTGTTAATAAGGAACAAAGCTAATTTAACAGTCGGGACCCATTAGATATTCAAGAATACATAATATTTTTCAATAATGGGTCCCGACTGTTAAAGTAGCTTTGTTCCTTATTAACAGAATTATAGACTACTGGACTTGTTTTTGACGTGACAACGTCTTAAATTAGGTTGCGGCTGGGAGTCACTTATGAAAAAGTGTAACGCTCGGTAACGTTACGATGAGTCTCTCGTGTTAAGTTTAAGTTTACATGTACAATGTTTTGTTTTGTGCAATTCTTATTTTCATTCAATTCCTTGTTCCTATTGTGCAATTTAATTATATTCATATCAATAAATATTCTACCGAGAAAAAGACGTTGTCACGTAAAATCTTCGCCCGTAAAACCGACTTTACAGGCAACCATTTTTTTCTTTTCAGTTTTTAATTGAAGTATAATTAGCAGTCGGGTTTTTTGATTTTTTAAATTTACTTTTTTTATTTCACACTTTTTAGTTAGTTAGTATTTTAAGACGGTATATACCGTAGTCTTGTTACTTCAGTAAGGAAATTAATATCGCGGGAATTATTAAGTACCTTGCAGTGGTCTTAAATATTGATTTATAAAGACATATAGAGACTTTACCAGCGGGGTCAAGGCTACAGAAGGGCCTCAATTTTCGCAAAAATGTGTGAAGTTAAATCAAGTCGTTACATAAATATCTAAAGATACTGGCAGCGTTCCCCCTTTGGATAGCTAGACTTATTCTTTGTCCGAGGTAGCTGCCAGCTCTTCGGTCTCCTGTGATGTCGACTAATCTTTTCGCTATTTCTTTAAAAAGCCTTATAGCGCTAGGACCCCACGGACCAAGGGTCTCGACACCGAATGGGACAAAATCATATTCGGAGCCTAGACCCCTGTATTTAAGGGGGAACGCTGCCAGTATCTTCGGAACCTTGCCTAAAGGGACTCCTTTTAATAATGTATTTTAGTTATTATATTTTATTTTTTAAGGTTTTTAGTTTTAGGTTCATTGTTATAGTATATTTTTTGTTTTAATTATTCTTAAATTTATTCATAAAGATATACATATGTGTGCCCTTGCAATTAAAGTCATTTTTCAGTTTTATGTCGGTAAGTATACGTCAAAAATTAAATAATATCTAATATATGTAAGTAAATTTTATAGTAAACTAGCACTTATTCAAAAAGTCATCTTTTGTTTATGTTCTCTTTAGTAGTTTAGCAATAAATATAAAAAATTCATTTACTTTTATTCGTCGACTATTTAAAATTGGCAGTAGCTGCATTGTCATGTCAACGTCCGGCTCTAAGATTATGATATACACAAATGCAGTGTCATATCCTAGTCTCATAATTTGATATACCTACATAATTCACAGAAACCCAATATGTAGACAGAAGTTAACTTCAAATGTTGTTGAACACCCTATATACAATACCAATCAACGACGTTTATGTCGCAGTTTGAAGAAAGCAGTTATTCCCGTCTATTGTTTTGGACAATGGTGGCAACTGCCTTAGATCGCTAAATTAAATAATTATGCAATCACCAAAGCAAAGTTTATAATATTTGATTAAACTAAAGGCGCATAATAAAATGTTCATAACGTTAGATAGAGCATCATAACAATCTCATTTATTATCAATTTATAGTTCTCTTTGTAGTTTATTTTTAAAGTGTTCACATATTAACAGGTCAAAGACTTTGTCACGGTAATCTATATTACTGTGACTTTGTGATCGACCCTTTTTTATTGGTAGTGTAAAGCTCGAATGAAGAGTACTTCCACCTATCAAGCGTGCTGCTACCAGCCTAGTAGGTATTGCAAATAGTGCAATCATGGCAATTATTTTCCAAATTTTTTTTGTATAAAAAAATACCGAATAACGTATCACTGTTTAGCACAAATGCTAAGTATCTTTTACAAATATAGTCAAATAACCTATTACTTACTTTATTTTTAATTTTTTTTCATCAATTAAATACTATTATCCTAACTATATATACTAATATTATAAAGAGGCAAGATTTGTAACATATAATCTGTCAAACTACTGAACCGGTTTCTAATATTAATTCATCATAAGGTAGCTACATTATTTATTATTATATTTTTCTTTCTTTAAATACATTTTGTCCGAGAGACATAGGCTATATTTTATCCCGATAAAATAAATTTCGCCCGTACAATGCCCGGGTGGATCACTAGTAAGTATAATATAATATTATAGATGCGAAAGTGAGTTTGTTTGTTGTGCTTCCGTGCCCTAATAGCTAAATCGAATATAGTGAATTCCCCTTTTAAGTAGATTGGAACTTGTTTCTCAGCTACAACATCGCAATACTTATAGGCGTAGGGTGATGAAAGGGGTGATTTACCTATAAAAATCTATATTATTTACTTTGAATTTTGCAGAATTATCGTTTATAATTACAAAACCAATATTATCACGAGCTGATTAATAAATACAGGGATTCCAATAAGTATGTACCTACTAGCGAAAAATGGGTTATTTGTCATTATAAAGTAAACCTTTTTTGTAACATTTTTTGTAATATCGTTAAAAAAAATTAAAAACAGTATAATTCTGAGTTTTTCACTAAAATTCAATAATTATAAATACCTATTATGATAATTTATTTTTCATCATTTAATAAGAAGGAACTGTATCACAGTTTTATTGTAAGTACTTCGTATAGGATCAGATACTGCGAGTAGCCCATTTTTTCTTTTTCGCCTAGGTCTTATCCACGTTGATATACACCTAAATTAAATTTCTTCTCTTAGTATTTCCGCAGTCTACTCCTACATAGTACACCGCGCTATCACTTTGTCATCGTTGTAACTTTTTAAATATTTGTCGAAATGACATAGTGTTAAAGGCAAAGTTTATTGTCTTTGAATATCAAAAGCGATAAAAGTATTTGTTTTGATAAAAAATAATTTGTTAATACAAAATGTGCATTTTGGAAATAGATACCTATCAAATAATATTTTAGTTTTGATTCACTATTTTAGCGGTAATGGCTTACACATTAAAAATAGATATATGGTGTCACGGACTTTTTTTAGAACTATTTTCACTTCATAGAGATACATTTTCACTCTACATTACATTCATGTAACTTTTATTGTTTTTGCAGTGCAGGCCAAAATGGCTTATACTTATTGTTATATTTTGGCCAATTCACTCAATAACTACATAAATTATTATATATATGTTATTATCATTTATGAGCTATTTTACTGTTAAGTTTAATTAAAATCCATTCAGTATTTTTTAGGTAAAAGAGTAACAAAGATCCATACAAACGTAAGATTGAAATTAAAAGCGCAAGTGGTTAATATACAACTTTAAAGAATTGTAGATCCTAAACAATCATATAAAATGAAAAATGATATTAGGAACCTAAACATGATTTTTGATTATCTAGACAGTGATACCCTACTCGACATATTTTGTCAACTAATTTTTTTAACTTCGTCACAATATGGCGCCTAATTTTGCTCATATTGAATTTTGATTACTATCATATCTTTAGTAGCACTCCCATCATTGAGACGAATCGATTGATGTATGAATCATTAAAATCGATCCCGGCGTTGGTCTCTAGTGTGCCACAAAGGAACAAACATACATATATAGACTGTTAAACACTATACCCTGTCTGCGCGTGGCGCTTCGCGCTCTTGCATTGCGCAGTCGGGTAAAAATTGCATCGTGTCAGCCATGTGACCCCGAAACCAAGTTCTGATAATAGTTCACAGAAATTGGCATCAGCCTTTTTAATTCGATTCTTTTATTATTTTTAACTATTATTGATTATGATCAGATTGATTTTTTTTGTGTGAAAAGGAAAGAAAATGTTTGCTTAGCTATTTCCTTCCTTTCTTTTCCATCATAGCCTCAATAAAATAAGTATCCCATGCCACATGCTAATTTCATAAATCTATACAACAAAATGTTCATGATTCCTAATAACCCCTTGTAGCTTTTGCCTTATGGAAAAACACTAATGCATTTGGGCTTTAGCTGCATTCTTCTGAATAGCGAGAATGCTTTCACAGACAGGTATCCCGCGTGAAAATATGTTGTGTCCTAAAAGTGTATTTATGACTTTATGGCAGAAATATTAACAATTTAGACCTATGTCTGTGGTCAATAAACTCAGTGCTACAGATTCGTGTTGGAGCACCTGTCTGGGGAAGTAATCTCCACCTATCTCACACACTGCGAAAATAGTACCTTTGGGCGTGGTTTGGGATAAGGTCGGGGAAAGCATCGCGCGAATCATTTTGTACCGTATTGCAAATACCTGTTATTTGATGATAGCTGCTTCCTTTTGTTTTAAAATACTTTTTTGCTACCTGATGTCTAGGAACAGCGTGGGTTATATACCTTTATATTATAAGTTCAGTATGTTGTCAACAGCACCCTTTTTTCATAAAAAAGGGAAAGTTTAGATAGTTCCCTCTTTTGGCTGGTAGAACATTTCCGTATTATTCCAATTTATCCACACCTTTTTTGACCCGTAAAAATCGTTACGCTTAGGCACTTACGCTGCCGCTGGGTAAGGTGACGAGGTTATGTGGGTAAATTTATTTATGCAACAACACAAACTCTAATATTTACACTTGGTATCAGATAAGATGGAGTAATTTTGCCGATTCCTGAGAATGTTTTAATTTTTTATAGGATATATTGACGTAAGGTGATAGAACAGCACCAATGAAACACATTTAGGGCAATGTTCGCAGAAAAAAAAAAATAATACGTAAACATTAGAACAACAATATCATGTACCTATGAATTTTCTAAGAAAAGTATTTCTTTTTCACAAGAACGTTTTTAGGATTTATCTCTCATTTTTCATGTTTACATTATCACCTTTCAAAGGTAAAAGTATATGGAATGACTCATCAGATTGGAACAGGATAGAATTTTCCCTGTTGACATACCTTAAATATTTTCTGTTAAACCTCTCCAGGGAGAAAACAATTTGCGCACAAAATGTCATCATAAACGAAAATAAGAGTCAGTTAAGTATTACACACACTTTCGTGGGGGCTTTTATGGGGCATGAAGTGAAAGTTAAAATGTGATATAAATACGGGAAAAACCGCTATTCCGTTTAACAGACTAATCTTAACTTAATGTGGGTTGCAAATAAGATTTCTGTAAAATTATTCGAGGAAGTCGATGGAACAGTGTAGTTAGCATATTCGGTCTAAGATCGCAAAACTTCAAAAACCAAGGTTGTGTGATAAAACTTGTATTATCTTGATTTGTTGATACTCCTCTGTATTTCGGAAGACTACTGGCGGCATCTGCCATTATAAGTTAACAATGATCTACCACGCGGGCCCAGTACAGATTAGTGGGTGATCTGTACTGGGCCCGCGTGGTAGATCATTGTTAGTTCACCCTGTTCACCCCAGGGGTCAGTTGATATTTACGTTAAGTGAATAAACATCTGAACAAAATTAGAAAAATATTCCATTTAAGTGATAATCTGGATTTTATCGACTTTTGTCTGATAAAATTATAAGTGTGTGGATGTGGGTGATCACATTAAATCTGAATTTCAGTTTCAATCTACTTTACCCAGTATCTCCGCGAAATTTTATGTTTCAAATATTTATTTAATATATAAAACATGACTTTATGAAAAGGATATTTCTTTTCATTTTCACTTATTTCAGTTATTCTGTTCGTAATCATAAATTACTTACATTTCACTTCTACAAACATCTTAAGAGACGGGAGCTTTTAATCATATATTATGAGTAGGCAACATGAATATTTACTATTTATTACGCTTCAGCTTCATTGTGTAAATGAAGGACGGAGAGTTGCAGATTAGGAAATCTTATTTACCCACCGTGCCGTAAGTACATTTCCACTTGAATAACTTACCGCGATTTTCATAAATAATTAGGTGCGTAGCTACCTATTCCTTATTCTCGTTTTTATGTAGGTTGGGAGTCTATGTATTTTTTATTTAGTTTATTATCCTCCAATTCTCCAAACGGTAACGCTCGACCCACAATTAATTTCCTTCTACCTGTCCAATGCAACCTTTCGGGGTGTAGCAAAACTCCCCCATGTATACTTAATAAGATTAGGCAGTTCAAGTGCGAGTTTAATTAGATGCTGCGTTGCGCTGCTTCTGATCTTAAAGTTCATGGGAATATCTTAATTCCATAATATGCGAACGATAAATTTCTTAGTCGGCCTAAAAATCAATTTATAGAGGTATGGAAATTAAGAAACAAAAAGAAACAAATTAGCGTGCTTCGGTTTCTTAGACATTGTTAAAGTGAGTGAAAGAAAAAACACTTAAGTTGAATAAGTCTGGAAGGGTCGGAGTAAGTCATCAACATTTTCCTTGTTGCATGACAGACACCAAAAGCTCCCGGCATGTAGTTGATAAATTGATTGAGGGAGCAAAAGAAGGATTGGTACGAACTGATAGGTTCTATTGTCTCTGTCGAATTACTTTTGTTTATTGTGCACTATCTACAAACTAGATAGCTAAAAAAATTTTTTTTTTACTTCTTTAAGTTTTAGTAAAAGTGGTCTATTTCATTTCCACAGATTAATTCTAAATAAACACAAAAAACATCAAATTCTGTTTAGTGGTTTAACTGTTGCAGGTTTGTAATTTTCGCATTTTTAATTAAGTGTGGGTTTTCAATCAATCTGTTATAAAAAATATACGGACATTTGAAATTCAAATAAAATAATTACAAACGGATGACGAGCCAAATTGAAATGGTTTTTTACTTTTACAATTCTTTCGTGAATAATACACAGAAATGTAACAAGGGCGGTGGATCAAAGGACGGTGAACGACGGCGGGTTTTGACGTCTATCGGCTCCAACCCTTTTTTCTATTTGCAAATTTACGGCTCGTGCGTAATTTTTTGTATATAAATCTGCTCAATAATCTCAAATATCGCTAAAAGAAAACCATTTGGGTATATGTATTTTGATTTCACAACGATATACTAGGTACGTTTATGTGTAATCAGAAAGATTTATTAGTAATTAGATTTTTGATGAAAATTTACTTTATTTGTAATAAGAACCATCCCATACGTTATCCCATAATTATCCTAATTCATGTGTGGGTCACACATTTCTTCGATATATGTATTATTAATATTTGTCCCTGAAAGCGTCGATCAATTATCAATTGTTTTTGGAAAAGAAAGAGGATAGCAAAGTTCTTTCAAACTGATGTCGTGTTTGATCCACATGACCTTACCGTCATCGATCTTAAGTAGTTTCTGTGATGCTTTGCGAACTAACTTTTATATAGTTAAGTGATATTTCTATAGACTAACAAATAATAGGCATATTATAGGTTCATTGCTGGTTTTTTGATAATAATAATAAGAATAATATTTTCACAACAAAAAAATAAGAAGTCAGATTTTTTAGAAGATTTGTCTAAATTCAAAAATAACTAATAAGTTTTGTCATTTTAGGAAGGGACTGGCTTCTGATGCATAAGTTTTACTTACATCGGGAGTCAGGGTGATGTGGATTTCTAAATTGGTGATGTTGTAATAAAGATTTTTCATTTTTACATTTTCATTTTCAGATATTGGAACAATACTATATCCTACTTAGGAATTTCTGAAACAGGCTACTTGCATTGATTGTATTTAAAAACGAATTATCTGCTTGTTTAAATTTATTGTCACTTGTATCTGTATTAATATCATTATATAGCACCATTTCAAATATTGCGTGTCTATATTACTTCGTATAGGACCCGTGAAAATTTCATGATTTACTCCTATTTTAAATGCAGTTTGACGCCTAAGTAGAGTGTCGCTACTAGCATTTAAGCTAATCCACTTAAGCACTATACAAGGCGACTGCTTATACCATCCTTTGCAAAATTTAAACATGTTCGCCCACGTATTTTACATCAACAACTGCAATATGACAAGTTTGAATGAAATACACAATGGAACCGCAGTCCCCAGACGCAAGTTATACGGCCACAGGTGTAGAGGTAGGAATGGACGGACCCTTTATCGATATTTCATAAAATACCCGATATTATCTAATCACCTAGTATCGATATATACAATCGCTATATTTAATTCCATAGGTTTACCAAATATAGTGAGATGAGAAATAAAAAGAATAAAAGTACACTTTTTTATACCGATTCCTTTAGCGGTCACGCAAAATCCCAAATAAACTCAAAACACTTCTAAATCCAGCAAATTAATGCTTAAATATAATAAACTATAATTGTTATTTCTTCTTTCAAATGTTATACAATGAAACTTTTGACATTTTGGTTTACCTACAATTCGAAGAAATGACGCTGCCTTGCAGCCTTAGAATTACTAGAAGATTTTGACAGCGGGAGACGCAGGTTCTAATTCAATTTTTGACCGAGTGGATTTTTTTCTAGTAAAACTTTTCTTAAGATTTAAAAATCGAGCAGATTAGTGCTTAAACATTAAATGTATAATATAAACTAACTATATGTGTAATAAACCATCAAAAATGTCGATATATTTGTAGCATATATCGCAAAGTATCGATATAACACTACGAAAAAAATAACGATTTATTAGACATGATCATCCCTAGGTGTAGGCATCACACCTGCCACGAATATTCGACGAAGTTTGAAACTGCAGCCTTGGGCTAGTCGCAAATTCAATACTTAACTACATAGTTTTAGTAAGAGTTTATGTCGGTTTCGATATTTACGTAGGTTAAGCACGCAATCTTTTTATGATTTAGCTGGTAATTGTAAAAGTACCTTCATTTTGTTTTATGGGCATTTGCAGGATGCTACTAACTTAAGTGTTTACAAAAAGATACTTAGGTTTCGTAGAGATTTTAATAGTTGCCTATAACGACAATAATGAAGCAGAATTTATACCTTTTGTTGTACTTGTATTTGAAATGTCCAATTTTAACATCTATTATAATAAAAGAAAAAAAAGCATAATTGGTCAGTGCATTCGCCCGTATTGCGAAGGGTGCGGGTTCGAGTCCCGTCTGCTGCCTGGTCCGCGTGGATTTTTTTCCATAATAACTTTTCTTTAGATTTCAATATGTAGCAGTTAAATGCTTTAAAAAAATAAAAATAAAAATTGTAAAAGTTTTATGCATCTACTTCATGAGAAACGAAATGATAATTTATGTATGTATGTCCACAAAAAGAGTATTTTAACGTCAAAGTTGTAACAACTCTTTACAATGTAGACTGCCACTAAAGCCGTAACCATATCTCGGTGCATTTTCCATACCTATTAAAAATACTCAACATAGAACCAGCGGAAATGATGTACAAATCAAAGATACCTACTTCATTTGTAAATTTCTATTTTTTACTGTTAAAATCTCTTATCTGTCAAGTCCGTCCGTCCGTCTGTGGTGCTGTTTCAGCGGCCAAACCGTAAGAGATAAATAAAGAGAATATTTAAGTTATAAGTTAAGAATAGTCTGATAAGACTACAAACCGGATTTGAGTAACGTAGCACTTCCGGTTTTCGAGAAATCACGAATTTCAAACGAAACCACACAAAATCTCCGAAGTTCTTAATTTTTTTTTTAATGAGGTTTTGATGAACAATTGGTTCACTGGTTTGCTAGTAAACGATAATAAGGTAACAGCTTTACCGCAGCTACAATGTGAATAATCAAGAAGCAATCTCGTCTTTGTTTTCCCTCACTGAGTGCATGCCTTCGTTTCCTAAATAAATGATCAAGTTATTCACCCTACTAACTTTTTATGAAACTAAGTACGCGCGTATTTCTGTAATAAGCTGAAATTCAATATGAAATATGCAAATTCGGTGTATAAGAAAGCAGGTATAATGACCTGAATAGTCGGAGGTGGCCAGCAATTAGAATTAGAGGTATGCTAGGACGGGCGGGCAGCTTGTGGAGTGTGGCGTACGGCGGGCGGTGGTGTGCGGCGCGGAGGCGGCTGCGGGCGTTGCGGCGGGCGGCGGAGGAGGGCGGGCGGCGGCGGTGGCGGCGGCCCGTCAGTCGGCGCCTGCCTGTGCCGCCGCCGGCCGAGCCCGAGGCCGTATTATGCCGCCGCCCCGGGGCCGCGCTCCACGTGCCGCGCGCGACCCGCCGCGCAATCCGCACGCCGACACCCTCTCCACCGAATCTCCCAAAACGCACGCGAACGCGCGTCCCCACTCGACCGGAATGTAAATATTTATGGATGTCAGTTTTCAGTTGTTTAGATTGGCTGTTTAAATTTCGAGGTACGTAAATAATATCAATAATACTGTTTCGATTTTTGCACGACCACCTTATACCCGTACCCTTCTGATAGATGTCGTTCTCGATGGGCATAAAGAATGAAATGGGTGAATTATAAAATTATTATAAGCATGCCACTTTGATATCGCATTGTGCCTTTGTACATAATTGCTACTGTGACTTCAGTTAATGGCGTACGAAGTACCCTTCTATATTTGGATCGATAGTTTACCGTTAAAAGTAGTTACCCAGTAGCGTTACTTCTAACAGATTTTTCGCATTACATTAAGTGATTAAAATATGACGGCGGGTAACAGCATTGCGCCGCCGCCGTCATGCCAATTTCGCATTTATCAGGCACTTATGATACAAAGCTTTATTTACAAAAGTATCTATGATAAATTTTGCAAAACATAATCAAACATCATGTCACAAAGTAGGTATACATTTTGATCGCAATGCTTTGCAGAGCATAACGTCTTTGTTGGGTGTTTTTTATTTATGTTTTGACCTTCTCGCTTGACCTCTTAAATTCTAAGGAGTTTTTTTAATGGTTAAGTCAGTAATTGAATTGCGAAAGTATTTTTGCACTAACCATGCAAAATGTACACACATAAATAGGTCAGCATGAATATGCAGGTATACCCCGTACACATACATAATACATAAGCAATATTAAAGGGATGGTCTTGGTTAGTTCCGACCCAAACAAACACAGGAGTCGATGATTGACAAATAGTAATTAAGGGCAGAAGTTATTTGTTTCATCTCCTATTAAAAAATTTCATCAATATGTAATGATTTCCACGCTGTTTACAAATTACTTACCACACATGTATTCATTGGCATAACATGTTTAGGTGAGAATGAAATCGGCAAGGCGTGTTCGGGTACATGAAGATGCTATACGTCATAGGTAATATATTTATAATACATTTTCTATCTAACCGTAGCTCTACGTAGAGGACATACCTAATTTTTAGTTTGATTGGTTTTAAATGAAAGTTTGCCTTTTTAAAACCTGATTATTTTTCGCTACCGTAGATGCTGCAAAACTATTACTTAGATAGTGATTTGTATTTACAAGTGTATTAATTAGCTACTTTATTTATTACCCTTTTTCTTTCTTAAACATTACTTGTGAACTAACAATTTTCAACGACTCTTCTTCGGTGTGAATCTGTAAAAGGAACTATAACTAGGTACATACTTTTCTTTAGAAAAATAGTGATACACGCACATCCTATTAGCTATCCAGCACACGTTTTTGTGAGTACATCTAAATGTAACCGTTAATTACGGTCTTTCCTAATAAAACCTTTATTAAAATATATGATAGAAATAATGGGTACTAAAGGTAACTGCCGTTGCTGGAACTAGGTCAAATACTTCCTACAGTTTTCTAAAAACTTCACATTAATGTATATTTATAATGATTGCGCCGCGGACTGCGTTCTATTATTTGGAAGTATTTCCTTTTTTTAGTAAGATTTCCAAGTTGTACCAACTACATAAATAAAACGTACTAGTAGGTACTTCAGTTTTTTGAAGTTATTGAGTAATTAAGTAACAAATGCTGTAAACAAAATAGTATAAAAAAAGCTCATAAAATTTTGTTAGATTTTTCATGAAAGCTTTGAATTTGAAGTAGTACCTACGACAGAAGATATTTTGGACAGCATCATTAATTACCTATAAATAGCATCTACAGTCACACTTGCGTTACTTGTTGCGCCCAATAACATGATCATATTACATAAAGAATAACACAAGCGTGTTGACAGGTAATTTGTCTCGTAGTCGCCAGCGCCTGAAAGCCTCTATGAAATAATTCTCGATTGTCGAAGATATCGACCTGATGGGTATTGTTATCGAACTTCGATTGAACGTGAAAAAATAAAGTTGCTTCAGTGGATTGTGAAAAGTTCTTTGGGTTACAAAAAAGATTTCATAAAATGCCGTCGTGTAATAAAAAGTTTTATGACTTTAAGATTTCCTACTGATTGTCAATCGGCACATAGGTATCTTTAAGTATATTTACATGTCCTTTAACATCTGCGTCAGCCTTTACAGTTGATACTAGTATTAAACACAAAGAAAAGATATATCGTTGGGCTATCTTATCATTACATCAGCTATAATTTTAGTTTATTTAAATAACAAACAAATAAACATAATCAAAATTCAGAAATACCTTAGCTAAAGAGACAGTAAAGAACTTATATGAATTTCAGTCTGCTGCCTAGCAATGAGCTGCTATGACAGATAAGACTACAGATCCACATTGAATATATATATAATTTTCACCAGGTAACTGTTTTCTTTGTTTTTTGTTACAAAACTAAAATAAAAACTCAAATTATCTAGAAGAAATCAAAAGCGACAAAAGACACAATAAAAGTGTCCGGAACTGCAGTGCTATCCTGTACGAACAAACTCACTATTCACCGCCGAATCCGCGTACGATTTGAAATTACAATACGAATTTCAAAA
The DNA here is from genome assembly GCA_902850365.2 of Chilo suppressalis. Taxonomy (NCBI): domain Eukaryota; kingdom Metazoa; phylum Arthropoda; class Insecta; order Lepidoptera; family Crambidae; genus Chilo; species Chilo suppressalis. Next base: position 18,363,632 of record OU963897.1, on the reverse strand, counting down.
CACATCAAATAAATTCGTATCCTAATTTCAAATCACATGCGGGTTCGGCGGTGAAAAGCACGCGAAAAGTGACTTTGTTCTTACAAAATAGCACTGCTGGTTACACCATTGTATCTAAATGAAAAACGGTATTTGAAAAAATAATTCTTTACTTTATTAATTGTTTGTTTCATCATTTCAGTACTATGAAAGTATGATTTGCTACGATATTCAGAGTAGTTTTGACACCTTACCAGATTGTTGCTCGCTTTCGAAGAGCTTTGGATGATAGATAAATAAATAAATAAATTCAACCCTCACACCAATTAGCCTAGCCCCAAAGTAAGCACTGTAAGGCTTGTGTTATGGGATACTAGGGTAACGGATAGAATACATATACTGGTGTCAATTCTGGCGTGATTCTCTAAACTTAAAACTAAATTTAAGTCAGTCTCACCTTTTCATTCTGTATAGAGAAGGACAAGGATGCACTGTTGTCAAATTTAAGTTTAGCTTTAGAGAATCATGCCAGAATCGACATCACTGATACATATATAAGTATATTTATATAGATATACATATTAAACATCCGTGACTGGAGTACAAATGCTCGTATTCATTACACAAACATCGGCCCCCACCGGGACTCGAACCCGGGACCTCTCGAGTCGGCAACACCATGAAACCCGGCGTACAAACCACTCGGCCACGGAGGTCGATGATGAAGTTATAATACCACTTTGTAAAATACATTTATACTTGATTTGGGGAATCTTAACGCGGCCTTGTCAATTTCAACGACTTTCTTGATGATATTCCATCTATCTCTATCATCTATCTAACACTATGAACTACGAAATCATCGATGATGTACGCCCGTGATTTAAACTGTTGGGCATCAAACATGTGACCTATCATGACATACATGAATCAATCGCTGTAAAATCACTTGACAGCACGACCCTGAAATGAAGTATATCGTCTATGTTTTCGACACATTTTTTGTATAAGGTATAATATGTAATACAGTGGTGTCGATTCTGGCGTTCTCTAAACTTAAAACTAAAAACATCAGTCTCTCCTTTGCATTCTGTTTAGAGAATGCCAAGGATACACTGTTGTCAAATTTAAGTTTAGATTTAGAGAATCGTGCCAGAATCGACACCAGTGTCTTCGCTTTTATTAGACTTTTTCATTTATAAGATTTTTAAAATTCTAGTCCCTAACTTCACTACTACAGCCACATTTTAATTATAAAAACAGACCACCAAAATTAAAGTTCTTATAGAGAATCTTGAATATTGTTTTACGATTCCGTTTCCTAGCGCTTCTGCCGAAAATGAATCAGTAGCTCCGCAACAAATCAATAAAATCATGCGTCATAGACTTTTTTCTGGCCGCGTTTGCAAAATAGTAATTTATTCACTATTTTGCAAACGCGCTATTAAGCTATCTAGTGGAACACAAATATACGAAATATATTTACTTTTTCTTCGAAACATCATCTTGAGAAAGCTACATAGGAACGATGTACTAGCGATAAGTAAAATATGAAATATCTAAGAATTTAAAGAAAACAAAAATAATAAAACACAAGCAAATATTTCACCACCAAATCAACTTAACATATTTAAACGAATTTAACAAACAAATATGTAATTACATACTTATCTGAAAACCTACAAATGAGTATAATATAGAACTTCATAACTTTCTCCGTTCTCACTCATTAAATAAATCGTATCTGATGAATCATGGATGAAACTGAATTGTGATTGTGCTTGCTTTCATTAATATATTTTATAATATTAATATAGTTCATATAAGTAAATTGACGAAAAAAAATTGGAAACATTGTCTAGTTTTCGGCACATTCCAATGAAAATTGTCTTACCTCATTTTTATTAGAGTTCCGTTCCAAAATACAATGAACTTATGAAGTATTTAACGTGATTGCCACCGTGTACCCTGTAGTAACACCATGATGTAAGTTAAGAGTATGATAGTAACCACGAGAGTGACTTCATAAAAAATACAATTTTCAATTTGCCATGACATGTTATAATGGTAGACGGACTCAAATCAATCATTACTTATATTATAAATTCGAAAGCGTGTCTGTCTGTCTGTCTTTCTGCCCGTCTATCAGTCTGTTGTTACCTCTACATACTTAGATAGAAAGCTTGACCTAGGCATAGCTGGGCCCAGGACATAGGATAGTTTTTATCCAAGAAAATTAATAGTATGAAAAGGGGGTGGACGTATGTATGAGGAACCAATTTTTTCACGCAGTCAAAGTCGCGGGCACACACCAGTCATGCTTTATATTGGAATCGAATAAAACTCAACTTTTAGAAGTCAGTAAAAATGTAATAAAAATACATAAAAATTGATATCAGAAACGAATGAAAACCGTCAGATATAATGGTGGCTCTCAACACGCTCACTTCTATCAGAGTACAGCTGTGACTGTAGCTGTAACTGGGCCCCTTCTAAATCCTAACTTAATTATAAATGCGAAAGTGAGTTTATATGCTTGCTTGTAACGCTTTCACGCTAAAAACACTGGACGGATTTAGATTAAAGGACATTGGGCAAAAATGTATGGACGCTGCACCCACGTTCGCCGCAGCTTAAACTACATTTGTTTGAAATGTATTATAGTCTTGATCATCTGTGCCAAACCGCATCAAATTCCATCCTGAGAGTCTTTACTTATTTTAAGTTAAATATGTACAAGTACTAATAACGAACGAACATTAATAAAACAAGGGAATTAATTTAGTTAGTTCGACCCTACATAGAGGACTCAGGTATTATGGGAGTACTTCAAAAGGTGCAAGGGTGCCCCCTTATATTATTCTGCCCGGTTAGAGTAAATCCAAAAATCTCCGCATGGGATGGGGTTTTTTCAAACAGTATGTTCGTTATAGTAAATTGTCTTCTATGTAAAACGGAGCGACCACAAATCACACAAACTTGTCCACGCTTTGGAGAAAACATGATACCAGTTCATCCACACTAATTGAAAAAACCGATATTCGTGTTCCAATGTCTAAAGCGTGTTAAATAAACAATCGAGTGATAGAGAGCGCACAATCACAATGAAGTAAGACCAGTCGACTATTTACAACTAAAATTAAGTTGTGGGTGGCCGCTGGTTATAAAACATGTCTTAAATTTATTCTATTAGCATACATAAATGGAGGAGTAATCTCTCAGTAAGCTTAAAAGTAAAAGATGTTTACTTAAATCGTAACTCAGATCAACTCAATAAGCATAGCACGGTCTCCAAATATGGTTAATTTCACTTTATTATGTTCTTTAGAGTTTAGAATATAATTTTCAATTCTTTATTTTTAGTAAGTAGTGTTTTTATGAAGTCGGTTTTTGTGTTTTGTTCAAGACAGTCTTGGGTTATTTTGTATGAGTCTAGAGCAATACAAGTTCGCTAAATATCTGGCCAGCATTCTTTCTTTTGTATTTCATAAAATTACTTCGAAAGCCTTTAGTCTCGTGTTAGACTAGAGTGTCACTCTTTCATTGCCTGCCCATGCCGTGCAGTGCTATTCCGTAAGAGCAAACTCAATTTTCACCAAGGAATCCATGGTGTGATTAAAATTAGATTAGAACACGAATCGCACTAATATTAAGGCGAAAGTTTATGAGTGTGTGTGTGTGTGTTTGTTACTTCTTCAAGTCTAAACGGCTGGAGCGATTTAATTAAAATTTGGTATGGAGTTAGCGGACATCCTGGATTAACACTATGGTTACGTTTTACTGCGTGAAAATTTCCCTAATACCGCGGGGCACAGCTACTTTCAAATAAATTTCAAATCACGCCGGCGGATTCCGCGGTGAAAAGTTTGTTCTTATAAAATTGCACTACTGTTAAAAACTTTACCCTGTGGAGCCCTGGAAACGTATTCACCTACCGAAACACATCACTCCCATAATATAGTGTTATTTCTTTATTTAATTCCCCAGACGGGCGTATAAAAATCCGCTATGCCAGACCTCTTTAAAAAATAGGGTGACTTTTTTGTCAATTGTTTTTATAACATCGCTTTAAATTAAAGTAGATGGTCAGTGCTATGTATCATACAAAATTTATTCTGTTAGACAGGTACTTACAAATAAGGTAAACGCTGGTAATGTCGGGTTTTTTTCACAATTTAGTCACAAAACCTGAACACTACCACGCTGCATTTGATTTCTTATATTGCTGAATCTATCGGCAGTTTGCTGAATGAAATTATTTCTTGTAATAGTTAATAAAATTTTCATACGATTTAATATCTCTCTATTTAATAAATAAAATATTTTTAAGCCAATGACGTTAACTGGTAATTAAAAACCTCCCTTGACCTAATACTCGTTAAAAATAATATAATTTTGATTACCGATTACTAGGCCAGACTTAAAACCGGTACCAATTAATGTCATTACAACATAAACATACTTTATTGCATATAGAATACAGTAGGTACAAAATATTATCAAAGCCGTCAACATTGAAAGTGAGCATCAGTTGTATTTTTGGTTGGTGGTTGGAGACAGGTGTATTGAATAATATCAACATTGGCTTTAAATATCTATCAAAGGTCTGCGCTCCATCTAATACGCACCTTGAAATCCCCAAAAAACTAACAACGGAAATTTAATAACTGTTTTGACCCTGGATCGTAACCAGCGCTGAACAGCTCGAATCGTCTACGACCAGAACCTTTCCGGTCAGCTTAATCTTTTGGCTCTGCGTAGGGATGTAGCTACATATCTTCTATTGCATTTATCATGGAAAGTGTTCTGAGCAATTGTTCGGATTAATTCCAGCTTCTGCTTTTCGCCATCGTACAACGCGACAATTTTGTGCATATTATCTTGATACGTGACTATCTACAACCGTCGATTTTGTCGTTTGTGTTTCCGGACAATTACGGCCCGAAAACCTTTAATAAAAGAGCGTACTCCTTCCTTAAAAGGCTGGCATTGCATTAGTGATACTCCTGGTGTTGCAGATGTCTATGGGTGACAGAGATCACTTACCATTAGAGAAGTCGTCTGCTCGTATGCCTATAATAATATAATATAAAAAAAGAACGACGAGCAGCCGTGGGCACAACATCGAAAAGTTCCTTAAAACAAACACTCTCAATGGTGAAAACGGTAGAACGCACTTTAGGTTACAAAACCTCTTGTGAAGCTTATGATCTTAATACAATAACATTTCCACAGCACGTCTTTAAACCACACCAAAATTGGTATCCAGCTTCTCAAACTTAAGATGAAAGCGATATACGGCGACACGGACATGCGGTCTGTCTTGCGAATTATATAAAAGCTTTCTGGTCAAAGAGGAAATATATACTCGCTCGAATGAGATCGTTCGACTTCTTTGAGTCTAAGACTGAAATCCTGAAGAACATTAAAAGTTTATAAGGGGTGTTATATTTTGCATAAGCACCTATTGTATTAAAAGTTACGTATCACAAAATCCTAGCTTTCGAGACACTTTATCCGAGATATAAATATAAATATATCAGAAATCTTATCCCATCCTTCAGCAACGACTCGTGAGATGGAGAAATGTTGTATTTCCAAAGAAAGTTAAGAGGGGACCATACACTGGATGACGCTCAGTGGGCAGCCCTCCACCATTTGAACCAACGATTATCAAAGGTCGCGGGACGTCGCTGGATGTTGACAGCTAATTCCCCGAAGCATTAGCACCATGATAAACATTTTCCCACGTTTTTTATCGCGTATAAATGCCAAACTCCACAGTTATTTGAATTAATTCAGCGATATATATACGAGCGATATGTCACATTACGGTGCTCATGTTAGGGGACTGGACCGATCAGCTTGAAGACGAAAGCTCCTTGGACGAAATCTAAACTCAGAATCGGGGCCGCGGTAGCATAATCGTCAGAGCATTTGCCCGGATAGCGAAGGGTGCGAGTTCGAGTCCCGTTTGCTGCCTGGTTCGCTTGGATTTTTTTCTAGTAAAGTTTTCTTTACATTTAAACAATTTGTAATTTTTGTGTCCGTAGACCCCTCACGAGGTAGTCTGACGACATCAAGCGAGTCGGGAGGACCCACTAGATGCGGAGAGCGCAGGATTAGGACAAATGTGTCGGTTACTGGTGCAAATGGCTCATTTTCTAACTAATATTTTTCATAATTTGTTCTGTATTTTCCTCGATAAAATAAATCGTAAACTAGAATAAATTTTGAAGGTCACAGTGAAATCAATATTTTTTTTATTATGGTATTTTTTTCATAAGTTATTTAATGATTTTGTGGCACAACTGCAAAGTCAGCCAAGACGATTATTGGTACGTTTACCTTAATAATATCGAAGATAAATTCAGATGATAATAGAAAACACAATGCTAAGTAGGTAATAATATTATTACGTAATTAAAACTTAAAGCGAAAAGCTAAAAAAAAAAAATATATATATAACCAAATTTCTAAAAATAAATTTAACCGTCTGACTGTATCCTCCACTTCCGCAACAAATGGGTATCCAATTGTGTCGGGCTGACGCAGATTTCCAATTAGACCCCATTTCTCCCTTGACACATGGACACCAAAGCAAAAAAACATACATACATAATAAGAAGTTAATGAACGTCAATTAAAATAGATATAAAAATAAGAATGGAAATATCATAATAGGAGATTTCCTATAAACAAAATGGTTTTAGCAGATATTACACCATCTGTTGGCAACGAAATGATATTTCCATTATACTATTAGTGCTGAGTCAAAGCTACACCACGAATATAAGCTTTTAGTTCTATCACTGCGGAAAGTACTTATGTATCTACCTACTTTACTCAAGCGTCGTTAAAATCAATTACCGTAACAGCGAATGTATTTTTAGTTTTATATAAAATTAGGAACCGTACATATTTGGAATATTTCAAGATGTTTTCCTGTTTTAGCCAAAACCTGTTCATTCTTGTATTTTTACAGTTACAGTTGAAGAGATTTCTGTACCTCGCAAAATTTTCAGAAACCATTCAGGCCTAAAGAAAATACAATTTTCAGTAATAACATACAATTATAACGGCGATTTTTATTGTTATCATTAATGTAAATCTTTTGATAAGTAGGTTAACTACATTGAAAACATTATTGGTGAAATTGGTGGTTATTGGTGCATGCCTACTAAAAGCAAAAAATACATGTTTTTTTGTTTTATAGTGATACCACAGAATACATAATATGTAATTTGGTAACACTGTATGTTTGCTTGTCTTTCTTATTGAAATCTTATATTTCCTAACTTGTGGTCGTTATACATCTTTCTTTCTTTAAAACGATACGAATGCTAACAATTTGCAAGATTAGAGACAATAATTAAAGCTTTATAAAAGGACAACTTGAGCCTGTGCCTGTCAATAAACAGAGGAAATCCAAAGTTACGATCAACTTTAAAAAGGAAATTTCATTTACATTCCAGTGGGGTCTCTCTTATCCCTCTGCAAGGGTCTTTATCAGATGTTTTTCACTAAAGACGGTTTCTCTGGCTAATTAAATGGTAAATTTTATATATACGATGGAAATAAGAAAGGTAGTACCTACACAATTTGAAGTGGTAAATAAGAAGAAAAATTCTAAATTCCCCTGTAATTATTTTAAAAAAATACAATAACTTCAAAACATTATAATGCTGTGTAGGCTTGAAAAAGGTAGTTGAAGTGATATAATAGTTCAAGAAAAGGTGTTTGCATATCTTGTATCAAGGAAGATAAAATCTAAAGAAAAGTTTACTAGAAAAAAAAATCCACGCGGACCAGGCAGCGGACGGGACTCGAACCAGCACCCTTCGCAATCCGGGCAAATGCACTGACCATTATGCTACCACGGTAGGGCTGCCATTTCTAAAATGTGACAACCAGGACAAGACGCGTGATAACCCCGGATTTTGGAGCCCAGAACCCGGCAGATCAATAAAAAAACAGTAAAAAATGTTACAAATCAACTTTTTTTTATGTTGATGTAGGCAAAAGGGCTAGCCCTTTTCATTCCACCTCATACTAAGTGGTCATTGCTGTCCATAGACACTTGCGGCACCAAGGGCCACTCATGCGTTGCCGGCTCTGAACGAAAAGGTTCATCCACCTTTTTAAGATTACCATATCATAGCTATAAGAAAAAAATACTGAGGAAAGTTCGTTCCAGATCTTGCTGGTACGCAAAAGAAAGGAACACTTGGTGCTCGAACGCCAGGCGTCCAGATGGTGGGCGTTAAACTTCTCTGCGGTGTGTGGTGCTGTGGAGAAACTTGGCCACTGGCATCCGGTTGAATAATTCCTCGGAACACTCTCCATTGTATAGACGGTACAACACGTATAAGGAGTTGCGATCTTGTGCATGTTGTACCGTCTGCGCATGCTAAGGGGTTGCAACGCGTCAGTGAGCTCAGGATCATCGATAAGTTAAACTGCCCGCTTTTGTATCCGGTCAAGGGGATGGAGCTGGTATTAGGGTGCTCCAGCCCAGAGGACCAGTCCTTTGTAAAGTAACACCCGATATTTAGGCTTGAGGTACTTACTAGACCTATTAAGCACCCAAGCTTTTTCGCACACACTTGTGTCTTAGCTGGGTTGTAGGCTCCAATTTGAGACTTGATCCAGTAACATCTGAATCTCGGACACAAGTCTGTCTTTATACCCTTCTTCTTAAATCCGAGGGATGTTTGACCGACCAGTGTAAAAATTGTCAGTGCTGATATCCACATATCAACGAATGCTGTTATTGCGTACAGCGTGAGCGATAAAGCTGATCTTTGAGAGAGAAAAGATTTATATATTTTCAAAGACATGTAAATTGACGGATTAATTGGCGACCAAAAACAGGAAATTTTAAACCCGGACTACAAATAAAACCCCGCCCGGACGCTCCCCGGACGCCCCGTAAACTAGGACAAATCCGGGGAAACCCGGACGGATGGCAGCCCTATACCACGGCCCTATTCGCCACGTCGAAATTTTCCTAGCCTTAAGCTGCAAGGCAGCATATAAAAATAAAAACATAAGATAAAATCTCTTTAGCTCTACTGTTCTGTTTATGTCTGGCTGGTTAACATAGAGTAGAACGCCGATTATCCGAATTAATAGGGACCGGAGTCGATTCGGTTAATCAGACATGGACTGGTTATAAATAAAAACGAACTGACACACTTAGAATAAACCTTATAAGTTTAACAAACACAGTTCTACAATACTAAATACAATAATATAGGTACTTAGTAGCAAAAAAAACGCGCCACGCAAAGCATGTAGTATCTTATCTCTAGGTTTCAACCATAAGCTGAAATATATCTGGACTCCAGCGAGTTCTAACAAAACAAAACAAAAAATATTTTTTTAAATTACGCTTAGGACTGATTCGGATAATTGGCGATTCGGTTAATCGGCGTTCGGATAATCGGCGTTCTACTGTACCACCATAGCGCGGCGGTTACGTAAGTTTTTTTTATGTTAAAAGGGTGACAAATAAGCATTTGGCCCGCCTGATGCTAAGCGTCCACCATAATCTATAGACGCTTGCGATACTAAAAATATTACTCGCGCCTTTGTCTACCCTGACCCAATCCCCTGACCCGTGGAGCCCTGAAACCTTACTCACCAACAGAAAAATTATAGCACCACCAAAAGTTAGTGCTATTTTACTGTGGTCTTCTGGGGATAGGGGTTACTTTCCCAGATTCGAGCGCTAACTTTTCCACTTAGAAAGTGGGTGGCATTATATAATACCATAAACTTAAATAGAATAAAGCTTCCCGCCATTATTCTATTTGCATTTTACTGTCCACCAAAATAATTGTCGAAGAAAGCTGATCATTTTTAACAACCATACTCAGAAATTTAATTCTTCATTAAGTCACGTTTTGTATTATTCTATTGTTATAGCAAAAAAGTTATAGCACCAACTGTAGTCAAACTTAAATGACAGATAGGCAATTGACATCGTTGTGCTGCCGTAGTTTTATCACAAATAAAGGTATGTATTTGTTTAAAACGCCAAAAAAAGTATGACTTTGTGTCACCTACATGTCGTCTGATAAAGAGTTAGTACGTAGGTATATTTGGAAAGTTACATCTTCATTGGTGTGACTATGGGCAAAAGTTCTTTAAAATCACTCTCATAATAATGGTTAAGTATTTCTAATTCGGATCTACTCGGAATTAAATTTTTGGTGTGTTAAAAATTGTGGGATTGCAAATACTGTTGTCACACGGAATCGGTGGCTTCTACTTTTACTTGGTGTCCACTAAATTCAAAATAGCAACAAAAGTTAACACGTCCCCTGGTTAAAGCTCATTGTGGAAAGGAAGCAATAACAAAAACATCGAGCATAATCTCATAAATCGCTCTAACAAAAACATGGAGCAGGAGACCCGGCTTAACGGCTCGGCCACGACCTTGTCACTATGAGCAACAGCTAAGGCACTTGTCTCACCACCGGCGATGAACGAAAAGCGAGTCTAGTTAGCAACTAGCAACGAGTTAGCGAGCAGCGGGAAGTGAGTGTGTAGTTCCGATAGTTTTATCGCTGGGCTGCAACGGGCGATTACTCGTAAGTCGTGACAGACCTGAGCCAAAATTCACGCGCACACGTTTTGACGGCCAAGCGAGCATCACTGAACTTACGAGAAATAATAGATCTTGTCGCTCAGTGTTAAACTAGTGAAGCGAATTATTCCCGGCAGTGTGAAGAGTCAGCGATCAACTATTTTGACGACCTCCGTGACCGAGTGGTTTGTACGCCGGGTTTCATGGTGTCGCTAACTCAAGAGGTCCCGGGTTCGAATTCCGGTGGGGGCAGATGTTTCTGTGATGAATACGAGCATTGTACTCCATTCATGCATGTTTAATATGTATTTTCTATATAAATATACTTATATATGTATCAGTATATGTATTCTATCCGTTACCCTAGCATCCCATAACGCAAGCTTACAGTGCTTACTCTGGGGCTAGGCTAATTGGTGTGAGAGTTGGAGATATTGATTTATTTAACTATTAATTAGAAACAAAAGAAAGTAAAGCCTAGCCTAAAAGTAACACAAATTTGTTTAAGCGTTTTCAATACTGTTAGTTTGATTTTGAAAGAGGGACAGATGGTGATCGCCCTGTTACTTATAAAATGGAAACTATCTCTGCTAAAATGAAGTAAGGTCGGAATATCAGTAGTTACGACGTAGTTTATAAATTAACCATAAAAAGTTTCTGAACAAACTTATTGAAATGTGTGTACCATTGCGATTATCTGCTAAAGCGTTATAAAACATACCATTTTGAAAAGGTTCATTACTGATGATTAAAAGTGGGTCGATGGTGGACACGAATGGTGAAACTCAGATTAATCTATATTAGTTTGTCTGTCTTATTGTCTGTTACTTCTTCAGCCTTAAACCACTGAACTGATTTAAATGAAATTTTGGTCCCAGGAAAGGAAAGAGAATTGTTTATGTATCAGAAATTATCATCGAAGGTGATGAAAAGGGGGGTGGAAGTTTGTATTGCAAACAAATTATTCCACGCAGACAAAGTCGTGGGAACCAACTAGTATGCAATGAGGTGATACTGTGTGTATGGAAAGGGGTTAGAAGAATTTTATTCAAAATAAGTTTTTACCACCGGGCAAAATCATTGAATCGGGATATTTAGAATAACCACCGAAATACATCAACAGAAAGGGAATGGTTTTTTACCATGAACGTAAACAAACCACACACCTCTTTAGCCAGTAAGCACGTTTTGCTGGCAATTAATTCACTTATCATCATTATTAAAGCATACACTGTCACCAAGAACTTGCTAGAAAAAAAAAGCAACTAGTTCAATTCCAGCTTGATAGATACCTAGAACGAACTTTAGTGTTTTTTTAAATATCTGCTATTATAGATAGATTTTTTTATAAATAACCCCTACTAATATTAATACGTCAAAATGTGAAAATTTGAATATTCTTTACTGAACCACGCAAAAACTATGTAACGGATTTGAATGAAATTTGGTACGCATATAGTTTATGACCTGGATTGAGACATAATATACTTTTTATTCAGAAAAATTTAAGGTTCTTGTAGGATTCTCAAAAAAACAAAGTTAACGAAAACGAAGTCGCGGGCGGACGCTAGTACCTACTCAATACTTCTGAAATTTCTTGAAAAAATCTCAAGTTCCACCCTGTTATACATACTGACGAAGAATAATTTATTAATTCATTGCACAAATCTCAAAGTTAATTAGTAGTGAATACTTGAATAACTTTTCTATTAACGAAGACTGGATGTTAGCGTTGTTCGCCCAACCTACCCCGAACATAGAATAATTAATGTTCAAATTAACTCTGATATCAGATTTTAAAAATTTATTACCTCCGGTCGCAGTTTGCAGCGAATATTAAATGAATTTCAACAATAAATAGACACTAGAGTCAAATTATGTATGTTGAAGATATACGAAATAATATCAACTACTTATATAAGAGTTACTCAGCGAGTTTGTGAAACTTATAGTAAAATTTTATCAAACCGGCCACCATATTGATTTGTTCGGATAAGACTTACTTTCTTGCGCAGAACCCTTCGCAAAGTATATTTGGACCTCTGATACCATATAATAAAAAGGCACATTGAATTTCCTTATAAATGGCGTGATTTACTGGCAACCTTCCAAATTTGATGCAGCGCCAGTGCCAGGGCTGGGCTCGACATTTTGCGGCTGTAAACACCCCAAAGGTCACCACGCGACAACTTCATGTTTAAAAAATAATTAAATGTAATCAGGATAAAAGGACTTCACAGCGTTTAATGCCCGTTCTAAAATTTTCATGGTGCACATAAAATGGTAACTTGAATCAAGTTAAATGCCTGTCGTAATAATTTTATTTATTTTTTGTGTTTATTCAGATTGAACTACCTGCAGAAATATTTGCTTATGAAAATTTCATGAATCAGTTTATTTTATATTTTTAGTTGTGAAAATGCTCATAAGGGGAAAATCATGTACACGATTTTCCTCTTTTGAGCATTTTGAAGTAAATTTTTGCCGTTATTACTATAAAACAAATTTCATAACTGTTAAAATCTATTGCACCGTTTGGCAAGCTTTGACGTAAGTATATTGTGTGACAATACCAAGCCAAGTGTTCCAATTATCTTTGTTATTTACGAATAATGAATGACAGCAAAAATAAAATTCGTAAATATAAAAGTATTGCATGAAAATAAAACATAATATCCTCAATACATATTTCATAAAGAGAAATACTTTTGTTTTATTTTCCCATTTGATTTTATGGTGTTGGCATAACTCTGAAAGAATTCGACATATTCAGCTAGTTTAAATTTATTACTGCAAATAAGGTTAAAAAAAAACGAAATGCTGAATAATGTTAAAGTAAGTATATATTTCTTTTCAACAGTCGAAATTTGATATAGTTAACGATTGTAGTTTTCACATAAATAATACCAGATTAACATTTTATTTATCCAGTGAAACTTTATTAATGGGCAGTGAGTATGACAAAACAAGCTACATAAAAAAAAGATTACAAATAACGGACATTCATTACCCTATAGGAGGTGTGTGAACACACACCAAGTTAAACTTTTGCAAAACTTTATAGTTATTTTATTAGATACTAATTTGATTACTGGTAATAAGCTACAATCCCATCCACCCATTTAATAAACTGTAAATTTTACTCCCTATAAATCAATATAATCTGCGAGTTAATAAATCAATCTACACGCTAAACTATGTATTTAAATAACTACATGGTTATATGCATTTCAGATAATGATTATGAATAGTAATAAAATATAAATTTATTATGTATGTTTGAGCGTAGGTACTATACAAACATGCTGAAGTTATTCCATCTGTGTTGGCTATTTTATGGCCAGCTCCGTAACAAGATGTTCTCTCGAGAGTTATTAATGCTGTTATACTATCTAATCTGGTGTGATACCGCCAACATCATAAAGAACTACTTTATCTTCTTACAGCACTTTGTTATTGATCATATAATGTACGGATTTATGTACCGTCGTAATGTATGTATTTAGGACGTCATGTGGATAAAGCTGAAAAATAAAATAAATAATTAAGATAAACGCTTCTAGAAATATTCTTTTCTAAACGATTGTAATTCGAAACTTCTGTAGGTAATTTATTTCAATCTTCAACTTCAAAAAATATTGTTACTTATTTATTATTATTATGAGGATAGTAACCGCCATTTTAGTTTGCAATAATTCACAAGATTTTATCTCAGAAACAAAATGGTAATTATAAATATGAAATAGCACCTGCATTTTTTCTCAAAATAAGACTACTTACAAAATCCATGTTGTTCTAATGATGTTTGTAAATATATTTAAGACTGATAAATTATGTGATTGCAATATACAAATTTAAGCTTGCTGAAGAGATTCAACCGTGGTTCTGGTTAGTGTAAGATTTTTAACGTTTGCTTTTATCGTCGAAACAGGAAATTATATTGCCAAGCCCTTCGTTATCGTTGTGTTTATGCTGACTGATGAGTGCTATAATATGATATATGTTTAGTACGTTTATATATTTATATTGATATTTGTGTAATTTCTTACACAAAATGTTAACAAGTTTATGAACTATTCAGATTGCTGACTATGTGTAAAGTAAAATATAATATACTATAAACAATAATATTAGGTATATGTATATACTTATTATATAACTTTAAGATTTCTGTATTACGGGTATTTTTGAAGCTTAACCTAGAATAGCTGCGCCTAGATAAACATTTAAGTTCATAAAAGAACTAGAAAAATCTAAGTTGTTAGGTACTCCCAAGCGGAGCTCAGCACAACATTGCAATAATATTTTATCCTATTTACGAACTGTTTATTATGTGTAGTGGGCTATAGTTGTTGAAGTTTCAACAGCAGGTACCCATAAATAACCATAAGTACAATGCTGCCTTAGTGTAAGTTGCACCACAGAGTTAGTTAAAGTTAAAATTAAATTTAACTATAACTGGACAATGGTTGGACAGCTAATTATCACTCTCAATTTATAACCTCATTTTGACTATCGTCAAATGGGGCTACCTGTTTTTTTTCTAACTAGTATTTTAACTAAACAGTTAAAGTGCGTGTCTATATTGACTACTGTCGTGGTTAAAGTCTGTGCTACTCACACTTGTTTTCAAATTCTTCAGTCAATAGGTACTACATTTGTAATAACTAATACTTGTTTCTCTTCAAGTTGTTTTTTTTATAGAAACTGATTGCAGTTATTACCTTACCGTAACTTGCCTGAAGACGAAATACATAAGTAAAAGTGTACTTACACGTAATCGTGATTTATCTTTTGGAGTTACATTTTAAGATAAATTAAACTAAGAAATAATTCCTATTGTGATAATTTAAAAAAACGTAAATTAATTCTATAATATCTATAACTTTGTAAAACAGCATAAGGATTGGATATTGGGTTGCTGTAAGTTCTCATAGTCATCCACAGCCAGAGAGATTCTTTGTCAATATACTTTAAGAGGGGTAGGGCATAGCAGATTTTCCGCTTGAATTGGAGCGCCCGTCAGGGGAAGTAACATGCACCTTACAGAAGATCACAGTAAAATATCACTACCTTTTGGTTGTATTAAGTTTCTGTCTGTAAGTAAGGTTCCAGGGCTCCACGGGGTAGGGGATTGGGTCAGGGTAGGCATCAATGCGAGTGATATTTTTGGTATCGCAAGCATCTACAGGCTATGGTGGCCGCCTTACATCAGCAGGAGCATCATACGCTTGTTTGCCACCCTCTTAACAATAAATCTATCTAATATATAAAATTCTCATGTCACGGTGTGCGTAATTTAAATACTCCGAAAAGGCTTGACCGATTTTCGTGAAATTGTATATGCATATTCAATAGGTAGATAGAATCGGACAACATCTTTATTTTTTCATACAAAAATACATAGAACCCTAAATTTTCACTCTTCCACCACCCATATTTTTATGGCGATACGAAGTTCGCTGGGCCAGCTAGTACATATATAAAGATACAATTAAATACTGGTGGTTGCAACTGTAGCGATTCTGTCTGCCTTCTATGCAAAGGCTACAGGATACGAATCCCGTATCAATTATATGATGACCACAAATAGTTGTTCCCAAATTATGGTATATAAGTAAATAACCATGACCCGAGACCAAATATTTGTGGTGGTAATTATAATTATAAAATTTTAGCTGAGATTTCATCCGCATTAACCTAGGAATTAGGTCTAGAATGAAATACTGAGTACCTACGTGCATACATATAATTATGATATTTGGTAACAAAAAGTTTCACTTTCGATTACACATTTCCTGAAGAATTTTTTTTATGCTCCGTTTTACCCTTCAAGGGTCGAATTTTTTCTTCCTTATTCTTTGTTAGCATTGTAAAGATGCTTTTATAAAAGTTTTTATTGAGTATTTAGACAGTGAGTTAGGTTTCACTCGATTTCGCCTCCTATAAACTTGTCTTTAGGAAAATTACGAAATACTTTTGCTTATAATTATTTTTAGGCGTACACTCACGCCCCCTTATAATAAAACGGGCAAAAAGTTTAGACTAGTTACGCCGTCTTTTGTTCATATCACTGAAATGCTAATTATCTTTCAATGAATGGAGACAAAACATAGAGTAACTAAACTATAAGCTTATTCGTTGATATGAGCTTTAAAATTCAACGAATCCTTAGGGAGAATTAAATTGCTATAATATCTACAAAAACTTTTAAATATCTATATCTTTCAAAAACTTTGTTTAATCTGACCATAATATCCTTGTAACCCTTCCATTTTTGTTGATCTTAGCTGACTGAATTCGACATACGTACGTATGTATTCATGGATGTATTTGTGTATATAACTATGTATTTATATATGTATATATTCATGTAGGTATATATACATGTATTGTTTTATATACTCATTTTGTTTATATTAGTTTGATTGATTTTTATGTTGTTTTGTGTAGTTAATTGCACCGCCGTCTCTCCAACTTCTTTCTTGTCCTCTTCATCCTAAAGTTGTCTGGAAGAGATCGCTCTTAGCGATAAGACCGCCCATTATTACACTGTATTCTTTAATTATGTACTTCACAAAGAAAATATAACTAGAAAAAATTCCAAGTTATATATATATATATATATATATCTATATATATATATAAAACAATGTACTTCATGTTTTATGTTTACTTTGGTGTAAAATAAAGAGTTTTGTATTGTATTGTATCTACTAAATTCCAATGGGAAATAAAACATAACTATTGGTTAGTACATTTAATTATAAGACCATCAAGTAAATTAATTAAAAATTATAAGAACCTTTACAGTTTTACGAAGTAAGAAGTATCCTCCTGGATTACGCTCTGGGCGACAAATTTCATCTAAATTCATCAAGCCGTTGTTTTTGTGATTGAGTAATGAATATCCTAACAAACTTACAATTCCAAAAAACACTTAAACCTGCACTTCCGCCTGGATAGCGGAAGGCGCGGGTTCGTGTCCTGTCTGATGCCTGGACCGAGTGTATTTATTTCTGGTAAAAATTTCTTATTATTTATAAATATAGCAATTTGATGCTTTTAAAAACAATATAATAAACTAACAAATTCCCAAGTCAGATAGTTACTTAATAACAATAGGAGTAGGTACGTATATTTTTTCTAAACAATTCGTCTTGTAGTGAAATCCTAACTTAATACTACGTTGCTGACCTATAAGGCCGTAAGGGTGAAATGTCATGGGTTTGGTTTCCACACCCAAATTAAATATTTATGTAAAACGCCAGCGTTCTCCATAATAAAGCAATCATGCCTTCGTTTTATGCGACTTTATTTGCTGCGGAGGAGCATTAATTTAATAAATACCTGTCTCAGATATAAATTACTTAACACTTTTTTTTCACTTAAGTAATGTATATATTTATTTCTTAGGCTTTCACGCACATCACTCATTAAATAAAACAATTTTAACGGGTTATATGTTATAATAATTGTAGTTAAAAAGTTGCACCTGCTCTCCTCCTTTATAAATATAATATATATATATTTAAAAACACGAGTGTGTATATATGTGTGTGTGTGTGTACAATATATACATGCATGTATATATACATATTTTAATCATTAGCTATAAGAGAAAGAGAGAAAGAGAATGTGCGCGCGCACTGCTTTCTCTTGCTTATATCCCCCACTCAACTCCCGTTTGCCTCGCCCGGACACACTTTACGTAACGCGTAACGCATTCGCCAGCTTACCCTCTAAGTAAAGCGTGCGTAAAGAAGTTTCACTTCATAAATATACGAGCATTGTTACGATTTTAAAATGACGTGATGCTGTTGAACTGAGAAGAGAGAAAAACAGAGATTTCACTAACTTTTAGTAAAGTTCAAAACAATTGTAGACCATGCGTTGACACCCTCTTCTGATTGCTTTTTATTGGATTACAATTAAAATGTAACAAATACCAAATTTGACATTATTAAGAAGAAGATTTCAGAATGCTATCAGGTGATAGCATTCTGAAACCAGGTGGTTTTGATGACATATTACGTAGGCTGTATTAGGTACGTAGATATAATAACTATAAGAGACGGCGTCAATGGCAAATTCATACATTTTGATCACGTTATCTCACAATGCAGCTTTAGCAGTGAATGATTATAATCTGGTTGTAGTAGTGTTAATGAATTGTTATATAAGATATTATCATAATACAAACACAAGTAAGTTAGCTCAAAAATAAAATCTAAGTGAGTGTAACAAAATTTTAATTCCGTGTAATTCCTAGTTTTGTGTTGTCAAAAGATATGATAAATCATATTATCAATTTCATTAAAGATAAAAAGTGATAAAAGTTACAAATCTGTTCATTGTAAGCGATTTTGTTGTGTTACATACAGCCATCGCCAAATATCTGAGCTAGTTTGAAATTTGATATTTAAAAAATGTTACAAAAATTGATATGTATTTTTTCATAATGAAATCTCTATTGTAAGTGACTGAAGAAAAAGAAGGGGAGGATAAATATATTTATGTAAGTAATACATAAGAAAAATGATAAGGAATTTAATTTTTTTATATTTCTTTTGAGCATTTAACTGCTAGATTTATAAACCCAAAGGAAATTGGGCCAGCCAGCAGACGGGACTCGAACCCGCACCCTCCGCTATCCGGGCAGATGCACTAACCAATTATGCTACAGCGACCTCAGTGACCGTGTGGAATTTCTTGAGGTTTTTTGTAAAATGAGATCCACATTTAGATTCACTGAAACATATTTAACCGGGCTAATCCTCTCGGCTAACAAAGTGAACTCACGGGGTACGTTACATATATTCATTGTGTGAGAATTATTAAACAAGAAACTTTGACACGGCCTTTGATGTCGGCATACATCATTTATGAGTTGTTTACGATGCTATTGACTCTGATTTTCACCAAACATTTACCGAAAATTGGTTGCAATTGAAATCGGTGTAGTAACAAAACTTGGCGTAGGTAATCACTTTAAGGATTAATTAACCAAATTTGAATACAATTAACCCACTGACTGGTAAAATCTCGGGTGAATTACGCTTAGTAGAGGAGGCAGTCATGCGTAAATGACGATCAGTATTAATGAACATTAACGTTGACAAATAGCATAATTATAGTCTGAGCCTCCTCAGCTATAAATACTTAATACTTTAGAATTTATTATGCTGAAGTCTATACACACAGAGTTGAGAGAGAGAAGCAAAGTTAAAGGGAGAGATAGAGAGAGAAACAGAAGGAGAGAGATTTATATGTGTTAGTCCATTCTGCTCCTCATATTTCTAAAGTTTTAGAAGTGGTAACCTACTATGGTAGGGAGTGGTACCTACATTACCAACTTATCTCTGACTACGTGACTGTATTTAAAGGTAATGTTAGTGAATCATCAGCTTAGATCTTTTATTGATTTATTTAAACTTTATTGCCACATACAAAAATGGACAAAAGGCGGACTTAACGCTAAAATCATTCTCTGCCAGTCAACCTTTAGCCATAAAGAAAAAGAAAGGTCTAGTACCCATTGGACCCTCCTAATTGGACCTTACCTACAAAAAAGTGCCCGTTCGACCTCCTATCAAGAACATGGTGCCCATTGGACCGTCACAGACGTACTTAACGACACAATAGGAGCTATTGGAGCTCTTAACTATTTGGCTAATTCTTTTGGAACGGTAAAGTACAGTCGTGTAGTAAAGTAATATTGTAAAAGACATAAAAACACTAAGGTTATAAATCTAAGTATTCAATCAACATATTTATAAAATTCAAAACACTAATCATCAGTAACAAACCAATATAAATATTTACATAAAATATAATAATCAAATCACAGATTTTTTACTTTACTTTTAAAGCCAATAGAAATTATTTTTTATCAAATAGCTTAACTAAATTATAAATATGGTTTGTTATATCACACAGATTAAGCACAATTATTATATATTCTTAATATTGATAAAATGAATAAAAGCACAAAGGTTAGAAATGTAAGTATTGAAAATCAACATATTTATAAAATTTGAACCATCAATCATCAGCAACAAACCATATAATATAATAATCAAATCATAGATTTTGTTATTTTACTTTTAAATAGAAATGTTTTTTTATCAGATATCTTAACTAAATTATACATACAGTTTTTATATCACTCAGATTAACTATTGAAGCACAATTATTATGTATTCTAAATATTCATAAAATATATCAATGTAATATTTTCATATTACATTTTATAAAAAAATGTTTTCTAATCATATTTTTACAATTAACGAGAAATTGCTTATTATAAAAACATACTTTAACTAAAGGATATGGTTCAAAAGCGGTAGTCGGTTTCCGGCAGGAACGAAATATATATAATTTGAAAGTTTGTATAACATGAATAGATACTTGATTTTTTTATTCATTACCGATTACTTTAAAATAGTGTTTAATAATTAAACAATTCTGTAAGTATGCTGGCCACTCTATCTTAGTAACGTCATATTTTTAGTGCGTGGTGGCTTATAACGTCAACTCAATCACTATGGCAAAAGTCAATCAGTCCAGTCATGGATTATTATCAGAATTATTATCACTGCTTTTGTTACACATTGAACATAATATATTTGATGCTTGGCAACAAAAAATAGACAAATAAACTTGCCATTTGCAAATCAATTATTAGATAGATTTATGTTATTTTAATATAAAAAACTGGGATAAAATAGAATTCTAGTTTTTTGTCAAACGATTCACAATTAAGTGCGCTGCATCTCATAAAAACTTGGAGTCTGCAGAAAGACCGAGGTTGGTAGTGACCAACCTCCATAAAAAATTCAACAGTGTTCTTTTGTAAAATATTATAAATTACCAAATTAAATATTTAAGGCACATATGTGAGTAATTTTCTAAGCAATGGCCTACGGTTGTAAGATTATTTTCTAGCTGCAACATAGGTCATAAATCTGAACGAGACAGCAATATTTCTCTCTCTCTCCCACATATGAGATCGGCGCCATCCTTTTGTTTAAGCGCAGAGATTGCTTGGGCTTGGAATCTATAACCTTCCTTTCATCAGGTGCTTAAGAGGAGTATAACTGCCAATAAAAACACTCCATCCCTCCCACAATTTCAGTCTTAGATCAAAAGATGATGTCTTTGCAAAATCCACCGTCATGTTGCTTAGATTGTCTAGATCCAAGCTGTTTTAAGGAACTTTGAATCAATCGAACTTTGTTCGATTTGAAAGGTCTTGTGGATTTGATGTTGCGCTGTAAGGGTATTTATTGGTCAGTGTACGATTGAGTGACACATTTTTACATTAATGATCATTAATGTAATTAAATTTAAAATTAATGTAATTAATGATCATTCCTTTCAACCTAAAGCACAAACATATATGTTCTTTAAAGGACATTATATATAATGTCTTTTAAAGAAAAAAAGGTTTTACAATATTTAAGAAAATAAAAAGATATTGAAGTATTATCATTGTCACTTGCGCCCTTATGACCCATAGAATAAAAATACATATCAGTAGTGCAATATTTGGTTTTGGCTCCTTGTCAATATGAATAAAATAAAAATAAACATTATACAAATTAAATTTTGATTACTTTTGATTCACTTTTTATTTTCTAAATATCTCCCTTATATCTTACTGTACGAGTACCTTACTAAAAAATCCAAATGTGTTAAAAATTAGCTTTTCTTAAAGGTTACTATCATCTGTCTGCGTCCAGTATTTATAGAGCAATAGACAAAAAACAGTTATTTTTATTTTTCCTGAAAACTTACATTTTTGTAGTTAACTTTTTATTCTCCGGGGACGGCGAAATATCGTTAATTCGAAAAAAAGGGAACCTGATTTCTTTATAATTTGTTTAGGACTACTTACTGTTTGGAGTCAGTACTTATACAGTATTTAGTTAGTGGCTTTATAATACCTACTATTAATATTATTTTTGTCTACAATTTTCTACATGACTGTACTGTGCTTAACAAAACTGTTAATAAGGTCCAACTGGCAGTAGGGTATAATCTTGAAGGTCCAATGGGCACTTAAAAAGAGGTCCAATGGGCACAAAATTTTAAGGAGGTCCAATGGGCACCAAAAAAGAGGTCCAATGGGCACATTGAATATAAAATGTTTTAAGAAGGTCCAATGGACACCAAAAAAGAGGTCCAATGGGCACTTTTTGCTTTTGAGTCGAATCTTGAGGGTCCAATGGGTACTAGACCTAAAGAAATTCACAAATACGGCAATAATAATAAAAAGTAATTTTGGTACTATAAATAGACACCAATTAAAGTAACTACATAAATATTTATTTAAGAAACCTATCTATGCTTGCATAGAATACATTTAAATATACACGGTGTTTCAAAAATACAAATAAAGCGAAAAGGGTGTTGAAGGGTCCCTTATATAGAGCTCATTGCCAATATATGGCGACCGTAGCTTAATATTATTATTTGCCGAAACTTTAATTATTCTTCATAAAAAAATAAAATTATCGACATTGCAGCGCAACTCTTTTAAAAGTTCATTACCCTTACCAGGAGTAGTATTACCTCCTACTAACTTAAATAAATGTCTACTCCTGGTATCCAGTATCAGTACGTACCTCATCTAGCTAATTTTTATTCAACTAATAATAATATTCAAACCCAGTGTTTATTTTAGTAGGATAAAAGATGGATTAGCTTACTTAATTCAATTAATAATTCAAAGTAAAAATCAAGTTTAGAGTCAACTTAGAAATCAAAAATAAATAATAAGGAACGACCTCAATTCCTACCTATCTAGGTAATTGCTTACATACATGAATAATTTAAGTTTAATTTTAAAAAAGAGTTTTCAGCATTAAACAGGTGTATTTATCATACTTTTAAGGCTTGGTTGGTATGTATGTACTATCTAGCACACACAAGATTTAGATTAATAATTTTAAGTGTTATTTCTAGGTAAAAGTAGGTATAACAGAAAATCAGCTCACCACTTATTCTCTCGTGAAAATAACCTGATATCATATCAGGTCCGGAACTCGAAACACTTGTGACACACTCACTTAACAACAACTTAGAGGAGCTAACACAACACATAACTTCAGAGTCTTAGAGGAGCGGTTCAAAATGAGCTCCCCCTTGCTGAATACACAGCGATGCCCGTCGGGACACGGCTTGGGTCGCATTTCTCAACATCGTTGGTGTAATTGACGCGAACACAGATCTTACTCGTTGCTCCATTTCTCCAAGTGTTGGACAATCAGTGAAGTACACCCTGTCCTTCACGTAACCCCACAAGAAAAAGTCCAACGGCGTGAGGTCTGGAGAACGAGCAGGCCATTGAACCGGTCCTCCCCGACCAATCCAACCTCGCGGGAATCTAGCATTGAGGTACTCTCTAACCTGGTGTGCAAAATGCGCCGGCGCCCCGTCATGTTGAAACACCATGTTGCTAAGATTTTCAAAATACTCCCGGTCTACCACTGGAAAATCGTCTATAGCATCTTCGAGTTCCGTTTGTAGAAATCTAAGGTAGTTGCCACCGTTCAGACGCGAGGGCAAAATCACGGGCCCAATGACATGGCCGTCATAAATACCAGCCCACACATTCAGCCGCCACTGATGTTGGAATCTGCTCTGTCGTGAAACACGTGGATTTACCCGAGCCCAGACGTGATCGTTGTGAACGTTCGCAACTCCCGATCTTGTAAAAGTTGCCTCATCCGTCCAAAGAACACAGTTCCCGTAACTAGGGTTCGCTTCTAACTGCCTGAGGTACCACTCGCAGAAGTTTACCCTTGGCGTAAAATCAGCTGGTGTCAGCTCTTGCGTGCGGCGGTAGTGGCACGGATGCTGACCATCGTCACGCAGAATTCGTCAAACAGCAACGTGTCTCATGCCGAATCTTGCCGCGGCTCTTCTCGTAGAAGCGGTTGGCTCCTCTTCAAAATGACGCAAGACCTCCTCGACCTGCCTGGGATCAACAGAAGTCGGACGTCCACTACCAGGAGAACGGTGAAATGAACCAGTAGAGTGCAAGCGTCTGGTCATATCTAAAATACATTGATAAGATGGTAATCGTCGTTGTTCAGCAGGTGGTCTACCATCGACAAAACGTTGTCGATACAGTTCACGAGCACGATTTAAATTTCCATCTTCATGACCTACGCATAACATCATTTCGTAATATTCTGAGTTGGAATAACGATTCATTTTTATTCACTTAATGCAAATTAAAAACTACGAAAACAAGAAAATGACAAATCACAACTATAGCACTGAAACACTTTCGATGGACTGAAACAACGATCTAATGAAATAACCCCAAAGCGGGAAGCCGCTATACCTAAAATTTGAGCGCACGCGGCGCATCTTGTGCCTTTCATTATACCTAATATTTGAGCGCGCACACGGCACACCTAACCTTGAACCTTTTTAACCCTTTAGCCAGTGCACTGAAATATGACGACAATGATGCAAGTAAATGATAATAATTAACAACTTAACGATGTATGTAGGTCGTATTTTCTCAGTATTAGAGTGACTTTTTCTGTTTTTGGGTGCTTCGATTAACAAAATAAATACATCACGGACTAAAACATAACTCAAAGAATATCGCTCCTATTCATAAAAATGACAGTTAAAAACATAAACCTGTTTTAGCAAAAACACTGTTTTGTCTCGTTCTTTCTCAGCACTGTCAAGGTTTGAGAGAAAGTAACAAAACAGTGCAATAGTAAAAATAGGTTTATTAAACTGTTTTCATTTTTATGAATAAGAGCGTATGGCTATACCAAGATAAAGACGATCTTAAGCATTAATACTTACGATGTAAAGTAATTATGTCTTCTCGTAATTGATAATGATAAAGCAGTTTTGTAAAATAAGACCCCACTTTAAGTGCGGCCGTTTTTAAAGTTCTAAGTTTTTAAAAAATTAGAACGAGAAAGAGAAATAATTAAAGAACTAAAATATTTAAATACTTGTGGGAGCAACAAATAGGCTTTCTCAAAATAGGTTTTATTTTATTTTTGTAATGGAAGTAAGGACATATTCAGATTTAGGACTTTACAATTACACAAATATGCATTGAAATAAATAACAAAAACATAATTCAATGTAGATTAGTATTGAATCAATAGTGTAAGCCTTAATTAAAAAATAACGCGCCCGTAACATAACCGTTTTAGGGTTAAATCGGTGTACCTAGTACCTATGCAAGAAAGCGGCACGTGTAACGCACACACACGCACCTTGTAGTACTCGCGGCATTAAAGAAAGGAATCGCAAATGACGACGTAACACATTCTGTCCCTCTCGCGCATCCAATCCTAAGTAACGTGCGAGTGAGACAGAGTGCCTCGCGTTGCATTTTCGGTTCCTTTAATGACACGAGTATACCTATATTCTTTTATCCTGTGCCGATGGTGTCCTAGTACTGGAATTGTCAACCTTTGACTAAGTGGTTAAATTAATAATTGTCGTATTATTTCTAGACACTAAAAAAGGAATAATAAAATGGTATGAATTGTGTAGGTAATTATGATCACTATTTATTTGTAGAGATAAATAAATAGTTTGTTTAATTTCGGCATTTTCTTTTTGTTATTGAATTAAGATTTAGATAAGTATTACTCAGTCTGACTTTTTGGGTTGATTAGTCTATCAAAAATAACTTCCTAGATAAACCACCACGAACTAAAACATAACTCTAATATGTCTATTTTACTTTTGCCAGTAATGATAAAAAACTGAAGCGGACCACGTGTGTTTCGCAATAAAAGGTGAATGTGAACAACATGTACGTGACTTTATTTAGCTTCTGAAAAAAAATTGAGATGTAAGCGATATTTGTAGCTATTTCGTTGCTTTAATTTATCGAAAGAATTAATAAAATAACTAAAATATCAATAACTTTCAGGAGCAAAATTCAACAAAAAAATAACATTTTCTCAGAATATCCTTTATGGTATTTTTGTAATGGAGGTACGGACATTCAAACTTAGCACTTTAAAATTAGACATAATGTATGTCTAATTTTAAATTAATAATTGAAAAAAATATAATAGATCCTCCGTGCTTCGGAAGACACGTTAAGCCGTTGGTCCCGGCTGCATCTGCAGTGGTTAGTACCCGCCAATCCGCACTGGGCTCGCGTGGTGGGTCATGGCCCAATCTCCCTATTCCATTCATAGGGGAGGCCTGTGCCCCAGTAGTGGGGACATTAATAGGCTGATGATGATGCACTTACCTAATCATAAAAATAACACCGTCCATGGTTAAAAGCGCAGAAATTGCGCACGGATAAAACAGTTCTGATACCTACCTACCTACCTACCTACATACATATCAAACATCAATCAAAGCTAAATTTTGTTGTTTAATTTTGATTTATGAAACTAAGCCACGCTAAATAATAATCTTTGATATTTTTTTAGTAAGTTTTGTGAATTTGACAAAAAAAATGTTGCAAAATTAGCACCTAAAACTTAACCAAGTATTGGTTGTAAAAAAACAACCTAATCAACAGTTAGGCGGATAGGTAGTCGTAGTATTCTGTGTTTTTTTAAATAGGCCAATAAAAAAATAAAATGTTGTTGACCAATGCCACGTAACTTTAAATTTTTACGTTTTAGGGTTTCGTCGGAAGAATTAAAGATCGAAAGTTACTGAATCTCCTTTGAGCTCCTAGTACTTACATAAACTTTTACATTTATTTTTTACTAACAAATAATCAAAGCACACTTTATAACTAGGTTCATGTGTAAGAAAATCCAAATGCGAAGACTTCCACCTGCTTTTCTTGGTAGGTGGACCCGTCGACCGCACGTTGAGAGTACGTGCGTCAACACTATCTTTGTAATAAGGACAATTTAAGATCATTATTTTACGTTTTACATTGTGCTAAAAATTACGCTTATTCAATTTGAATGAATTCGGTACGGCGCCTAAAGATTTTTCCTCGACAAAAATGGTATTTATCTGCACATCATCATTATCATCACCAGCCTATTAATGCCCCCACTACTGGGATACAGGCCTTCCCTATGGACGGAGGAACTCGAGATAGAAGATTTTTGGTCACCCATCGAATGACCGACCACTGCGAAAGTTGCTTAACTTCAACGTTCGCAGCCGAACGTAATAACCACTTGCGCCATCGAGCTCCTCATCATTTATTTGCACTCCTTAAAAGAAATCGGTTACGCACTGCGTGATTTAAAACGAATTTCCTTTTGCGAATACTCAGGTTATGGTTTTAACTTCCTACTGTGAATTTCCTAAAAGACTACAACGAAGGCCCCTGCACGAATTTTGACAGTTCCGTAATAGAATTGCATTGTCGAAGTTTCCATGAAAACTAAGCAGCGCCCCTGCCGGACGTAAGAACCAACTGGCTTTTTCCATTCAAAATTTAACCATGAAGATACGATTACGGAGCTGTCAAAATTCGCTCTTGGGCTTCGGTACTAAAACAATGAGTTCTTAAAGAAAGCTGTTATTTCTTTTCAATACATTTGCTCAAAAAATGCATTTACGGAGGTTGTATACATTGGTCGAAAGTTCAAAATTAAGGACGAAGCGTACGGTAAAACATTTTACCGCACGCTCCCATACATGGCGCCGTGAGTATCCTTTACGTTTAATTTCGTCGAACCTCCTTGAAAGCGCTGTCATCATAACTTTGTCTCACTTTAACCCCAAAAAAAAAAGAGTGTCTACTCGTTTGTAATAACCAATTTACCGCACTAATATTATAAATAACTATTACAGAGTTAGCAACGACCTTATGCTTCATGTTATCCCAAGTATTACAAGTAAGGAAAATGATATTAAAACATTACATTAAATGTCAAGTAGGTACACGGTTAGTGAATAAAAATTAAGTACTAGGTTATGTACATTTCAAGATTGTGTACAAAACCACCTAAACAATTTACTTCATCACGGCGCCTTGTCATTAAATTATGTACCGCCCCCCGCCACTGTATTTGAAGACTCTATTTAGGAAAACAAAAAAAATGCATGCGGAACCCAAAGTGTATTTTTTTAAAAAGTGCTAAATTCGGCTGTTTGCCTGGTGTTTTCAAAGACTAAATGGTAGCAGATGTGTCTAATTAGACATAATCATGCAATTCGTCGTTGAATACGATTAGTATGCCATTGATTTATTTAAAGGTAGTTATGTAAGCTAACTTAATATTACTAACAATTAATTGGAATAAAATAAAAAAATACATTATCAACAAGCAAAAAAAGTTTTAAATCTGTAACCCGACTACGGAAAAAAAGTAGAGAGAGGAATGAAATCGATTAAAATTGTGACTTACGACGACGAAGCCAAAAGGAACGGATAAATCATTTTACCATTCTATGTACATACATACAGGCGAAGGATCATACACACATAAATACATACATAACTGTATGTGTAAATTTACATACAGACGAAGGATCATACACACATAAATACATACATAACTGTATGTGTAAATTTACTTATTAAAACGTAGCGCTTAACGATTTCATCTTATTTTAATTAACAAGGTGTCTATTGATTCTTTACAATGACTTGAACAACACAAGCTTTTTAACAGACTTTAATAAATAGGAGGAGTCTTGTAATTGATCATTCCTTTCTTTTTTGTTTTTATTCCGTGATGGGATTCACTTTTATAAACTTTTTTTACATGTTACACCTGTTATTGAAGCGAAGGTATAAATGTTTAATAAATTCAACAAGTCTGAAAATTGATAATCTATGATTTAAATGACAATTTTGGGTTGAATGACATTTGCGGCAGATTACTAGAGATGGGACATTGTAAATATGATTTTTCGATAAATAATTTATTTTTTTTGGGTTATTTTGAAACACCGTGTATATGCACAATATTTATAAAATATATATATACCCACATATATAATCATTATTTTTACACAGTTTATAAAATATATTGATGATGAGACTGAAGGGAACTTGTGAGCGAACTTTAACGTTCTTAGCTTTCTAGGAGAAGTTTATGAACTTTCTTCTTAAAATTGCACCTATTAGGATTACCTTCTAATGGAGTCAGGGAGACTGTTCCATAGTCGTAAAGATTAAATGGCAAAGGAATCAGTCATATAGCCAGAGTAAAAGAGATTAAGGGATAGTGCAAGAGTATCAGTAGAACGAAGTTGAAGGTCATCTTTCCTTTCTTATTCAACTATATATAAAAACACGCGAAGAAAGGTAACCCCAGTCCAGTACGAGGATGCAGGGCGGATCGGTAGGTGCTTATCTAACCAACATAATTTGGTTTTTAATCTTCTTCGGAAATACAGTGGTTGGAATAGTTGCTTTTTGCGCGTAGTAACCATGGACCAACCGCATTGTACTTTCAGTTGTGCCACAGGCACATGCTTCGAAAATTTTGTCCCCGTGGCACGTTTATGTACAAAAGTTCCCTTTGGCACAACTGGTTGTGCTATGCGGTTGGTACATGGGTACAACGGGAATCAGTGATTTGATAAAGTACCCATGGAACAACTTCATAGACGTGCCACGGGGACAAAACTTTTGAAGCATGTACCTGTGGCACAACTGGTTGTGCTACGTGGTTGGTCCATGATTACGACGAAGATTTTTGTCAAATTGACAAACTTAGTCAAATTTTTATTTCTGAAAACAAAGACTAGTACGTATTCTAACATTGATCTTTCGAACGTATTTTCTTAAAACACGAATAGTACCTAAGTACCTGTAAAGGTATGATAATTTCAAAATAACATGACCCAGCAGTTGCTGAACTGAGGGCAAAACTTTAGCTTTCGCCAACTTTTCCTCGCCGATACCTACTCTATTATAGGATAAGTTAGTTTCTCAATATATTATAGGCGACGAGTGGGCTACCTGTCAGACTACATTAAAAGCTTACTGATTATAAAAGTAACAATAGTCAGGTGTATCTCTGGGAGTGTTTATGGCGTAAATTTATGTTGGCTATAACCTAGTTGACATAGATTGTCTTCATCGAGCACTTTTCTTATTATTAGATATAATTTGACATTATACCTACATGAGGGGTGTGTGTAGCACCGAGGTCATAATTTAATACATATCTTTGGCTAACAAACATCTTGTTTTTGTCATTCATTGCATGCGTACACATAGTTTTAATAGTAATTCACAGCGCTAAAAGCTGACGGTAGATTATATATCCACGTGCAAAATGATACCGTCACAATAAAACGGGACTCCTTGCACCACTGTCAACACCGTTTGTGTTATTTATGACTTTAGCAACTACCAGTGTCCACGTTTCACCACACATTTAGTTCAACAGCTGCCATGCTATTCTGTAAGAATTAACTCACTTTTTACCGCGGAATCCGCAATGGGATTTGAAATTTGTATTCTTTGTATTCTGATTTCTTATATCTTCTATAGTTTGTTCTTACAAAATGGCACTGCTGTTTAGACTTGTATAAGACGTCTTGTGAGTGGGGATGACGTAAGGAACAATTTTTTTTAAAGTTGAATTAAGAGGCATCTATTTTCTTTGTTTTGACAAAAAAATATCTTAATAAAAACACAGTAGCCACTGAATGAGCTCTTTTTTCGCGACTGCCTATAGCTGTATGGGCCCTTAGAAATAAATTGACAAAAATAGTTTCTGTCAATTTGTGTGGCTTTAAGTAAATGAGACATTGGCTACCATCACACAGCGACTATTCGATTAGTTTTGTTTACGTCATACGTTTTTAACGTATAGGAGACAGTCGTTCACACGATGACCATTTCCATGCGATTTTAACGCACAAACACACTGCACACGTGTGCAACTTGATTTATCAGAGACCTGCCTACACCAAGAGCATAAGTGCCCTGCATGACGTATTAGATAAAATCGCTTCTAGATGCGGCGCATTCAGTGACAACTTCGTACGGTATACAGGAACGAGTACTTATGTCTCGAACGCATAAACTGCGTGTGAACAATAATAGGTTTATATATTGCCCCTGCTACATTCGATAAAATATCATATTCGGTAGACGGGACATAAAATACTGTGTGAATATTTTATACGAGACTGTAACATCTGTGTGACAGGCGACGGATACACGGACACGCGAGTGACAGCAAATATCCTTGGAACTTTCGGCTACGGAACCACAAACATAGTTTACAAAATTTGCAACATGCTGTGATGAATGAAAATTAATTTATTCTGATATTTTTGATGGACGTAATATAAAAATAGATTACCGTCGTTTCATTAACGTTGATCCGTGAATCCAATAAAACTGTATAATGAGATCTTAACGAGTTTATTTGAAAGTTCAAAGAGCTCAAGCTCTAACTACAGAAGCCAATGGTGGATTCTAAAACATTAATAATGAATAATATTCATAACATTTAGAAAATAATTACAATTTGAAACATGCATAATGGGCACCTTTGCGTAAGGAACGACACGAGGTGATTGATATTTGATGGTATTTATATTAATGGAATTATATTAAATCAGATAAATAAAAAAATATACATTTCAAACAATAAGATTTATAAAACTTGTTTTATGATTGGATATTTTTTTATAAGAAATAACTTAACAAATCAAATCCACGACACTTTTACTCTGATCAGTAAAAATTTTTATTGTTTTAACGTTCTAGGTTACTAATTACTTGGAACTATTCACTGATAGTGAATAGATTATCACGTTACTATTACTATTATTAGTATTATATATGTCTATAGAAGGGGAGGAATTCAAAGCTATATAATTATACGAGTATTTCTATAAATGTGTAGAATCTGATTCAACATTGAAACCAAGCTTCCAACTTCTTGTCTGCGATGGATCTTGGACTACTTTAGGTGACCGGAAAACTCGATGACAAACGAGCGTGTGGTTGTAACCCAACGAGATGGTCTAACTATCACCACTCTACGTTAAACACTTACCGAGCTACTCTCTACAAAGCTAAAGATAGAAATAAGTGGAGGAACCTCGTCAAAGAAAAAATATATTTCCTTAAAGAGATTCACGACCCCTAGTAATACTAATGATACGGTAACAAATATTGGTAAACACAAATAAGTTGTGTAAATGAAACGAATACCCAATATCGTTATCCACGTTTTTTGTATGATTGCTAATAAATATGTAATGTATCACGTGAATAAATCTCTTGCAGGTTGTATAATATATTTATGAGGTCACTTCAACATCCCGAGTACCTTTGAAGATGTGTGCAGACGACACAACCGACGCTCGACAATGTTTACGTTTTGATATAATTTAGTTTGTAGGAAATTACCTACAAAGAAATTGGAAAGCATGGATGCGTTGTAAATATAAATTAATGAATGTCTTTTGATACATGCCGATTATCATTTCACTTTATCTTAAAAAAATTACTTTGACAACATGACGTATAATTGTATTTACACTAAGTACGAGTACAATTTTAGTACTTCATAGAGTTCTTAATACTTTTCTATATTATTATAATCTTATGTATTAACATCCTAGTTTAGAACGCAGGTCTTTGTGATGTTAAATTGGAGCAGTCTACTCAACCTACTCTCGGTTAATGAATATTCTAAGACAATCCCCACCCTCAACATGAAATCTGTAGTCTTGAGTGCTTGTCACTAAGCTGGAGTATCACTTAATTTAAATTTTCATTAGTTTTAATTAAACCGAGGCATATTAATCACAGACGTAGTAGCGCTGTTGCCTTAACGTCAGCCTGTCAGAAATATAGAACAACTGTACTTACATCAATGAGGTCAATTTATTCACATCTTCTGGCAATGTGTCTACTCAGTCAAGATAATTACAGATAGATAAACAAACCCTAGATAGCTATCCTTCTGGTGTACACTATTAAAGCTACCCATACGTTGCGTTAGCGCGTTCGGCTGCGATATTTGAAGTTAAGCCACTTTTACAGTGGTCGGTCATTAGATGGGTGACTAAAAATTTACTATCTCGAGCTCCTCTGTGCTTTGAAAGGCACGTTAAGCCGTTGTTCCCAAATGGATCTGCAGTCTTTAGTACCTACTAATCTACACTAGGTCCGCGTGGTGGGTCATGGCACAATCTCCCTATTCCATCAATACGGAAGGTCTGTGCCCCAGCAGTGAGGACGTTAATATGCTGTTGATGATGAAGATGTTGATGGCTATTTTCCGTTTTCACCATCCACCAGTCAAGATCACCAGTCAACTTCTCTTCAAAGCCAGTTTGAAGAGGAGTTGACTGGTGATCTTTACTGGTGGATGGTTGCATTGAAAGAACGTTCCCGGTGTTCTCTTTCACTTGGCTTGGCAATTTGGCATCGTGATTTTACCAATCATGCCTGTAGCCAGGGTTCTCAAGGGTTCACAAGTTGCAAATGTAGTTTTTTTTTAAATCTCACGCGAGATTGGTTGTGGTCTCTGCGTGAGACTGACGGTAAAGCTAACCACCCGCCGAAACGATGGGTAAAGGTCAAGCAGCTCAAAATATCTGTTTACTGCGTGCGCCACTACATGTAAAAAGATATAGCGATGTTTTTTTTTTGTATTGACGGAGGTTAGCTATCTAGGGTTGAGAAAACGAGAAATAACATTTTAATGTGACGAAGATTACCTATAACATACCAACATAGAAATAGAATACATACCAATCGTTAAAAGAAGCATTGCAGCATTATGCAAACTATCAAAAGTTCTGTAAAGCAAATCGTGAACCGATACTGTTTTTAGTAGTTTTTGATTTTTGACACAGTTATTGTTATTAGAACACAAAATTACAATTAAAATTACTAAATCATTTATTAAAATTTTCTTTATGTATTTTGATTTTATGTTTTGGCACTGAACCACGATTGAGACCGATTTTAACGTTAGCGTAACAGAATCGACACTCAGTGTTGTTCGGGTTTGTAATAATAAAACTAATCGATAAATTACAATATTCTTGGAATTAATATGACAAAAACATTATTCCCGCTGGTGGCGGTACAGAATCTCAATTGAATCGACCGGTCATTTCCCGGGGGGCTTGCGTACCGATTAATGTCGGGGCAATCGGATCAGTTGCCAACTGAAAGCCCGTCAATGTCTACGTCTACTCTGTTTTGTTCTTCAACTATTAATTCGGTCCAAGCAGATATTCCTATTCAGCAGATATTCGATTAATTCAATTCGATTCAAATAGTTTATTACAAACAACAAAATGGTCCATTAAATCGTTAGTAAGAATATTGAACTTAAATGATATGTTAGTATATAATTAAATTCTTTTAAGGATTCAATCAATGTGTGTCTTTTAAATATTGACATTGTAGTATAAATAACATAAAATGTAATCTAAACCAAAATGATTTATATAATTAATTAATATTCTACTTAAAGTCATATAATAAAATGTCGTGTAATGTAATTTAATGTACTTAAGTGACGAACAATTTAAGTGAATTTATATAATCATTTATTATTTTATATTAATGCGTGTGTTATTTACTTTTACAGTTATCTGAACTTAATTCATTTTAGTTATCTTATTCATCTGAAAAAAAAATATTAAGGCCCTCTTGCACCTTTATTAGTGCAAGAGACCCTTTCACATTTTTCTTTGTAAATAATTGAGGTTTTAACATGATTCCTTTTTAATTTCTTTTTTTTATTTATATGTGAGCCCAAGTATAAAGCTCATAAAAAATAGCATAAACTGGAAATATTTAAGAGCCATGAATCACAAATCCTTGAATATTAACATCGAAGGAGAATGTTAGGTACTTAGACGATATTAACCCATGAAATATGAAAATGAAATACAATACTCACCTTTTAAGCTCGAAGCTCTGAAGTTAAATACACCACTTTGCGATGGAGGTAATTAGATGTAAACGAAAACGCGAGGTTCAAAATTTGGATGATATCATTGCGCAGCAAAAAGCTAACTTCCACGCCGGAAACTTAAATGGAGAGTATTAAACGTTAGTTTTTGTAAATTTTTGCTTTTGATGTGACGTGAATGTGATAATGTTTATGCAACCTGTGCTTACAGAAAATGTATCAGTGCGCTTTCAATTAGATGCATAGGTAGATTAAATGATGTAGTTTCGTACTATTATATTACGCCAACGTCTGAATATAATTATGTATTAGGTCAACCACAGTACAAATAGTATATTACTAACCGCTACCCCTAGGTATCTATTATCGAACACCGCATTCGAAGACAATTAATCTAGCTATACTTAGCAAACTTTTACTTTGAATTCGAAATCGACGTTCAGGTTGTAAGTGTCATCACCTGTTTTTTTTTTTGTGCACCAGCAGCTAAAAAATACCAAGATAAATTCCTGACGCTCTAAATACTCCAAATAAATATATACGGATCTTCTACATACAGGTATTACTAAAAAGATTGTAATCATACGTTCAGCAAAGGTAACTACCAGTTTCTTTATTGTTAGCTGCTGCGTTCATATACCTATAATTAGTTAATTAAGGAGGTATTCATAGAGCTTAATTTGGTACTAATCATATTTTGATTTATGAAGCGTCTGAACTACCTCTGTGAGAAACTATTTATTCTAAACAATACCTATAATCTATACCTAGCGGTGCTTATGAGGTTTTCGGTTTAATTAATATAAGCGACCTACCCCGACTTCGCAAAGGAGATAAAAGAACGCGAGAAATGATAAGATTTCAGAACAAAGCACCAGAACGATTAACGAACTTATTATTAAATTGCTGCCTTCTTTTCCTTTCGTAATTTATGTTTTTTTAGTCTGACCTTGAAGGTAGATTTTAAAGTTTTGTAATATGTGAAAACCTGCAAATGACCTTTGATACTGCTGTTAGTTTGTCGAAACATGATAAATAAATAAGTATACCCGCTCTGAGATCAGACCAGGAGTAATGTGGACTTTCAAATTTTTTATTTTAATCATGTAAACTGCTCGATGTTTACTCGTAAAGAAAATATTATTAGAAAAAAATACACGCGGGCCAGGCAGCAGACGAGACTGATGTGGTATTGTCTGATATTGAAGTATTTATTAACTTAAAGCTCTCCGCTTGCAGGTTGATCGTGGACTTTTTTTCATTCTTTACTCACGGGATATTGCAAACATTTTCAAACGTAGATACACACCTACCAGCTTTACATTTAACTTGATTTAGGTATATAAGTACAGTAATAGAAATGAAATTCAAGTTGCCACATTGTAGTAGCCATTAACGTGACTTCGTATGTTTCAAATATTCAAAACTGTAAATGATTCCTTAAAAACTTTCATATGTACTTTTCTGCCTGTCTTCTGCTTATAATAAATCTACATTCGTACCAAATGTTATCTTTATAGGCAGTGGTTTTTAAGATTTCTCAATCATCGCAGTCAGTGAAAGAATGACCTTTCGTGGACGCGGACCATAAACAACAACAATTACTTGGTATATAAATGTCACTATTAGGACTCATAAACATTTGTTCTAAAGGTCTTATATCTTCATGTTATTTGATAAGATAATATTGAAAGATGTATATATACTTATTTTAATAGCTAAATGTACATTTTAACTCCTTTAAGTACAGAATGACGAATTCCTATAGGTACAAACTTACGCTGACCATTTTATGTACCACTTTTAGCGGACGATTTTCATGAAATACTTAATTTCTGTAACAGATATCACTTACTAAGATTCTTTATTTAGTATACATAGTAAAAGTTTTTTTTGTCTAAATTATGTTGTATGTAAATACGACAAAATCCGTATGTTATTTAACAAAACCTACCTATAAAAAGTGAGATGAAAATTGCTATCACGTTACAAGCGCGTACTTAATTATGTCACAAGAAATAGAATTGGATCTCACGTGAAACGGTGCGGTTTGTAAATATCCATGAATGGGGATGTTTTGTCGCTGCTGACTGGTTTATTGCTGCAACCATTTCGTTTTCCGTACGTAAGTTGTCATAGTGGCTGGTTTATTTGGTAAATTCGCCCAGCATTATACATGGTTGGTCAGCGTTTGTTGGAAGACGAACGAAAAAACTTATCCCAGTAAATAGATTAGCTGACAAAGATCAACTGGTTTGTTAAGAATTAATATTTGAAAGTAAAGATTTGTTTACGTATTTAGATCTATTATATTATTTAAGAAAAGTAAAACATAAACTCATCATCACTTTTTCTGTTTTAGTGAATCAAATTTTTTCTTAGCGCGTTGATAACATTAACCCACCTAAATGTATAGGTATGTGTGTTACGCATGAAAGTTCTTTTTTTTAAGTAATGTTACTAGCCAGTTTAGTCTTCAATCCATCGCATCGTGGAAAACATGAAATTATTTAGGTATTATGCAAATATTCGCCCTTCAACATCAGGTTCGAAAATGAAATGCAAGGAAAGTAAAAAAAAAAAGAAAAATCACAACTCTGCAAAAACAAGTCACCGTCCGATGCCATTTAGTGTGTTGTGAAGAACGATAGTATCACAAGAAGCTGCGATAAGGACAATCCGTAGATAGTTCCACGGACGCAATGTTATTTTATTGCTTTCAACAACCCTCAGTGACCTACTTGAGAAGCTCTACTTACACGTGAAACCGCAACCAATTCGAGTATGACTTAATCACAGTAAACAAAACTGGTAGATATGTTTAATAAGAATATGTATTTTTGAAGACATAAACAAACATTATTTAACTACCGAATCCTGTTTTCACAAGAATTTAATGCTCCTACTAATCGGTATGTGTTGAGATTTCAATATAAGACTGTCAACCTGCTCTCTGATTTTTTTATATTTATATAAGAAGAAAAAAATAGCTCAGATGGTTCTTGACTGAAAAATAAAATAAAGATTGACGGGATACATTAAAAGTTTGTCAAATCGACAACACTTTAAAGAATATTAGGCTGGATGTGCAATTTTTTAAAGCGTTCCGTTTTAAATTAATTTTTGCAGCAGCTTTAAACTATAATCAGCAGCGTGGGTCTTAGTCCCACCGAGCGAAGGCAAATTTTTCCGCCTTTTAGCACTCCTCTCTCCCCAGAGAACGGCTTTCTTCAAAATACGATATTTATAGCAAAATTTTTGCCGCCTCTAATTTGCTTATCATCCCTTCTTGGAATTTTGGAATGAAGGAATTTTCTAAGAACAGTAAAATTTTCCCGTTACAGTGCCGCCCGGTAGTCTTTTTTGATATACTTATTATTATTTCTATACTCGCGGCCACCCGCGACTTCGTCGTCTCAGTAACGTAATATTTTTCCGGGATAAAATGTATCCTTTGTCTCAATCCAGGTCTTAAACTGTATGCATACCAAATTGCATCCAAATCCGTTCAGTAGTTTTTTGGTGATAGAGTAACAAACAGAAAAACTTACACATTTATAATTACATTAATGGCCCGCCCTCTCTTCGTTTCGGTATAGAACTATAGTGTAGACTATAGTTTTTGTTCTCAGACAATGACTTTCTTCATTTATATGATAATGAAGATTTTGTTGCCTAGTTTGGGACCCGTTGTAACGAATGCACCGATGCTCTGTTGTTCAAAAAAGGTTATATATAAATGTCACTAACCTCCTTGCCATTGGCCCATGCCCTTATTATTAAACGTATCTAATGATGCAGTGATTTGTATAAATCCATCACTGTTATCACTCAAAATTATTGCACTCATGATAACTTTTGAATAGAATGAAACTTGGGATTGGTCTAATCCAAAAAGTAATTAAAAAAAAAATAAGACTATCAGCTACCTATATAATGTCTTGAATATGAAGTAATTTGTTTGGATAAGAATTATTAATACCCGGGTACGAGTAATGTGACTTAGTTTGTACCGGGACGTTACTTTTGCTTAATATTTTACACGAATACGCAGTAAGATATACAATGTAAGATTACTAATATTATAAAGTTGGAGAGTTTGTTTGTTGTTCAGGGTTCCGTAGTTCTGACAATGAACCCTTATAGTTTCGTCATGTCATGTATAGATTAGGATTTTTATTTGTACTCGTATCACGTAATAAAAGGTAATATCAAATCCGTTTCGCCTGATTTTAACGAAGTGTCGCCGGGATTGATATCTCGCAGACACTTGAGATAAAGAGTAAGTACTTACTGCGTGCTCCACTCAATTACTGAAACGCTATACTTATACTTATATAATATTATGTTCAATTATTTCTCCTATTATTAACGAGACAAATTGCCTTAATTTTAAAATTATTAATAATTATCTTGTCATCTTACAATTTAATTTGATTATGTCAGTAATGTACCCCACTCTTTATACAAACATAAAATGAATTATTTAAGAAATGTTAAGAGAAATGCCAACTACTAACCGTGACTCATTCAATGAGACAACCTAAACAACAACATTTTCTCCGACTAAATTACCACCTCAAATTAACACAATTTTCTTGGAGTCTGTCCGTCATAAAGTTTATGTTTCAACATGCGCGTTGCGGTTTATAATTAGCCGCAGCGAGTAAGTCGGTCACCGTGATTTACCAGGACTATCACAAAACCACTGTCCTGCTGAATCACCTGTTTCATATATATAAACGTCACAGAGAACAATAGCAGTACACTAAAATTCAATTGTGGAGAGCGTTTGTTATTTGGTTTTCCTATTTAATATGTGGGAACGGCGCGACGGACCGTAGCCGTGTACATATTCATCTCCGACGTCAAATAAAATTGAAACAACATTTTAGGTACTTTAAACATGGAATATACCGGGCGACATATTTAAAACGTTATCACATCAAAGCTGAACAGTCGAAACGCAGAAACCAGAAACCGTGCAATCATCACAATACTTCTAAATATAATCTTCGTGTAGGAAATAATAGCAGCGTAGGAGGGCCGGATTTCGTGAATCGCAATTATAATAATAAAGCTTTGTGCTAGCGATTGAACATCTGTAATTTATTGTAGACATTTTATAAAATGTTGTCATTCGTGATGCATATTTACTGGAAATATTACTGACGAACCGTTAGCGACCTAGGATACTTCTTTGTTAATACATCTTATTCTATTTATAACATGATATTGCGAAATGCTTTGTACAGTACTACATTCTTTAAACATTTCGTTATAATTAAACAGTTTCTATTCTAAGTAAGACAAATTCACATTTTCTACACCAGTAACTTTTCAATTTAAAGTGGCCACAGTCATCCGTTGAGCCTTTCGGATTTTGTTGAAGAGCCAAGCGGATCAAGTACGAATCTCGTCCTTCTCACATACAGTCAAGGCCTTAAGGGTGGATATAAATTTTTTTTTGACGAAATAAATACCCATAAATTTTTATCTACCAAGATAGGTATTGAATGTTCTACGTATACCAATGGCAATATAACATACTTCAGTGTCTATAAAAAATACGAACTGCGATTTTATCAGTATTTTTTTTTATATAATGGAAGTAATATCTGATAGATAATATCAAACCGAGTGGTAACATACATACATATTTTATTTGTAGCTCTGACGAAGCGAGAGATGATTAAAGGTAAAGAATTGGCGAAGTAACAAGAAAGGATAGAATACAAATCAATCGAAATAACTGACAATGCTATGAGTGCAGGTATTGTCTACTTTTTGTGAAATATTATTAAGGTACCTTAGTATCAATAATTTTGTTTGTTATGAATCGAAGTAAATAAAATGTACATACTTTGAAATGAAACCTTCCTTTTCTTTCTTGATGAGTGATACTGTCGGGAATATGCCTTGTAGGTACATCGTAGAACATCCTCCCTAATGGTTATAGTCCAATCAATGCACGGTTTTCCATAGCAATTTTACCAAACAGCTCTAATTAGCACCAAATTTAGCTGTATGTGTAGCTATCTTTTTAAGTAGAAGCTGCAGCTAAGATTGGTGGGCCCTCTAATTTGTCAATGTGCCGAGGGTTGCTAATACCCTGGAGGTGGATGAAAAATATTATAGGAATAAAATAGGAATGGGAATCGATAGACTGCCTAATTCTAATCAGCATTTGTTTTATCCCCGAGAAGAGGTGGCGTCCACCCCCAGGAAAATGGCAGGCTTCGGCACATTAACAAATTTAAAGTAGAGGGTAAGTAAAGCCCAAATCCAAATTTTGGTGTAAATTGGGGGTGTTTGGCAGAATTGCCAAGTTTTCCCGTTTTTTATGTGCATTATTTGATTGAACCATTAGTTTAAAGGCATTGTCGTCATAAAATACGTCATACACCAACGAATATTTAACTGTTGAATTTATAAATGAATAATAACAAATAATTGATTGTCATTGGTTGCAGTGAGAGTAAGAGTGGCGGCGACCGTCTGGCGACGCCGCGGATGTCGCTGCTCGGCAAGCCGCTCAGCTACCGCGCCACGCGACGCGACGCGCGCTACCGCCGCCTGCAGTCCAAGTTCTACAACTTTCTAGAACGGCCGCGGGGGGTGAAGGCAGTCCTCTATCATATGATTGTGTGAGTACATTTTGATTCTTTCTGTATTACTAATAGTGGGTGTCTACGACTTCGTCAACGTAATAGTTTTTGAAAATCAACAGGAACCTAATATTTTCTGGGATGAAAGTTTTCTATGTGTTCATCCGGACAATAAATTATGTCTGTCCCAAAGGAGATTGCTCAGCTTCCATACATATTTGGCCTAAAGACTAATAATCATGAAAAATTGTTTCCTAGATTCGAAATTATATATAAATTACGGTAGCAACGAATATTATTGACGGACACTCCTGAGAACTTCTATAAACCATATACACTGAACATATTAAAATAATAAAAAAACAAATAAGTTATATAGTAAACTAGGGAAATCAAGCCAAGTACCGAAATTATGGATTAGATTCAGGTATATAGAGCATGTAGATTAACAGATAGTTGCCTGTTTTTAAAGTTAATGCATAAGAGTAACTTATAAAATCAGGTGTCATCTATGCATTTCCGGTTATAATAAGGTACTCTGTGACAGAAACTGTGTGATGATTGTGAATGAGCCACAGATTAGAGAGAATTTTTAAACTCTCGTTAACCAAAGAAAGCTAAGAGATTTAAGTTATATAGCCATATATTCAGTAGCTTTATTATTTTTGTTATGTTTTTAATATAACCATATTTTAGATTTTTAGTGTATCACACCTTATAATTTTATTTATTTATTAATTTATAGTCAGGCAACGTAGGCCCATAGATAGATACCTTAAAGTCTAACATATATACAGATTATAATGTGTTTATGGAGGTGTTTGGCGAAAAATGTATGGTAATAGACTTTATTATGTCGCCTACCATCTATAATAATTGTCTGAGCACATTTGGATGTAGTGAAAATGATAATATAGTTGTGGATATTAATACCATAGTGTAATAAAAAAATGATTTATTTTATCGTTCTTTACAAAATAGATTTGTTTTTATGTTATATAAACAACTTCGATCAGTCTTTGGCTGAATGTTACTACACCCATAGCCACTAAAAATGATTCGTATGTTTTCCAAACCGGTAAAATTAAAAGTCCTTTTTAAAGTTAATATATATTATACAAAGGTGTCCGTTGAAATCTAATGACTGTAAATTAAATTATACATTTCGCCAAAAATTACCGTGTATGTCAATATTTTTTGTGCGTTTGGGCCATTTTGAGCAATCTCCTTTGATCTAAATCCGTTGAGAAGTTTATCCGTGATCCAGTAAGGAACATTCAAACATACGTACTCGTACTTTCGCATTTAGGTATTATGAAGTAGGATTCTAGCTGGTGCCCGCGTCTTTGTCTGTGTGGAAAGTTCGTTTCCCATAGAAACTTTCACCTCCCCATTTCACCCCCTTAACGGATGATTTCTGAGATGAAAACTATTATTTCCACTTTCCGGAAACTCAAACTATCTCTATATCAAATTTAATCTAAATAGGTGTAGCAGTTTCAACGCGAACAGGCAGATACACTTTCACATTTATAATATTAGTATGGATCTAGAAACACAGAGGATCTGTCGTCTGAATTGGAGTGCACGTTAGAAGAAGTAACTTTTTCCTTTCATAAGACAACAGAATAATAACACTGTTAAGCGGTTTACGCTCGAAAAGGTAACAGACAGGCAAACATACTTTCGCAAGGTACACCATGTTTAACAGTGAGTAAAGTCATTAGACCTTCTGTCTTGCTGGATCCAGCATGCGAGACAGCGCTAAACACGTAAAAGAGACTCTGAATCTACATTTTTTTACGCGTGTAGCGCTGTCCCGTATGCTGGATCTAGCAAGACGGTTAAAGGACTTATGGATGTCAAAACTTATGTGTATAAATAAATTGCGTTCAGACTGGCAAGTTGAGCGCACCTCTAGTG
The DNA here is from genome assembly GCA_902850365.2 of Chilo suppressalis. Classification (NCBI taxonomy): domain Eukaryota; kingdom Metazoa; phylum Arthropoda; class Insecta; order Lepidoptera; family Crambidae; genus Chilo; species Chilo suppressalis. Next base: position 18,319,677 of record OU963897.1, on the reverse strand, counting down.
GCTTTATCTCTATTTAATCAGTTTTCGTCAAAATCTATTCACGTATGATCTATCAAGTAGAGTGGGTAAAGTAATTTGTTGTGGCGTGGAAAAACTACGAATAAAAATAAGTCGGTACGTTTTCAGTCAAGTAGGCTTAAAAGCTAAACACATATTTGTTTCTTAGGTTTTAACGCCCATCACTCATTAAATAAAACAGTTTAACGGGTTATATGCACCGAATTTATTTATTTATTGACGTTACGCATCCTTTACAGGAATGCGATAACACAGTTTTATTTAATCTAAACACAGTTTTACGGACGCACTCAAAGTTGACTATAGTTGATGCTGTAACATTTTTTTCAAAATCAATAGAATTAGACAATACGTAACTTAATGAAGCATTATATTAATTAGACGTTTCTGAGTACGGCTTTTAAATATAAATCAAGGACCTTACCTGACATCCAAAACACTGCTATCAAAGGCCTAAGTGATAATGCAAACAATGGATGCAATGGATAGTGTGCAAACAATGGATTTTATTATACTAAGCTGGCCATCTATTAGACAAAACATTAATTTGCATAACAATTTCTTCTTTTTACAGTTAATACAGAAAAATAAGAAATAAATAAATAATACAGAAATATTTGTAAGCTGGGAGATCAAGTTATTTTGAGCGGTTCGCAGACCTAGCTCTGGCGTTAATTGAGCACGTGCATATGATTTGTCTGGGTGTAAACCAGCGCGCGTACGTAACGAAACATAATATTATGCAACGTCAGGGGTAATTAATATTCCTCTATGGGGATTCATGGATAACTCATTTGATAGTAGTTTTCGTTATGTTCGTATACACTAACAACTGTAAGTTTGATACAAATGTAATTAATTAATTTAAGTATTTACTAAAAGTACTGTCAGTTAATTTGTTTCCAGATCCACAGGAAGCTTATTTTTCTTAAAATCATTGTAAAACATTATGGTAGACTTTCGCTTAGAAGGAAGTAGGTATTTCTGAAAACAAAATTGTTATTTTCTGAACAAACATATTTGATGTGACAAACTTTGCCGCCTCCCTGTGACATAATGTTGACATTACTTTAGTGGAGCTTTGCAAAGTAAAGATTAACCTATTAGTTTACCAACATTTTTCTTACGTGTTTCTGTTACATTAATGAATTTTAATAGTAATTTTTGCGACTGTCTTAAGAGGTACTAAAACACGAGAGGCTGTTTATAGGTTGACTCGAGTCCTTTAAAACCTAAATTATATGCACTTGAATACACTACTTGTAGCATTTATCGCTCTCACCAACCAACTCAGGGGTTTTTGCATGAAACTCAAGACTAAATTTTATACTCAGGGCGCCGAAATACTGATATTTGTAGGAGATAAATAAAAATCTATAACCGCAGTGAACAAGATATATATCTATATTGTCAATATTCAGATAAATTTTTCAACATACATTGACCTTCTTAGTACTAATTATGGTTATCTTAGTATACCTATATATATTTAGATTTTACAAAATCAAGGATTAAGAATTAAAGGAAGTACATACACTCAATTACATTTTTAGATGTTGATATCTTTAAGTTAACGTACTACATGAACATTTAGTTTTACAAACAGACAAACAATGTGATGTGAAATACAAGTTAGCTTTTTAATGAATTTACTGGTGTCGATTCTGACCTGATTCTCTAAACCTAAACTTAAATTTGACAACAGTGCATCCTTATCATTCTCTATACAGAATGAAAAGGAGAGACAGATTTTAAATTTAGTTTTAAGTTTAGAGAATCATGCCAGAATCGACACCACTATATACTTATTTAAATCCTTTGTTATGTTGTACAATACAGAAATTTTGATGATCGGAGAATGCACTGATTAAGAATTAAATATATTCAGATTTTACTTAGCTTTTTCTTAAGATCTTGGTATCATCAAGTTGATTCAAGGGTCCACATGAATTGGAACAGGACGTGCTGTCACCACATGAACACGTTTTCTTTCAGGATTCAATTTACAGGCTCAATTTCATATAGCGTACTTCTTTATATATCCAAAGAAATTCCAAGCAGATCTAATCAATTGATTTTTGTATAGTGATTTTATTAGCCTCCTCAAAGGACCTAGAAATAATTACACACACTTCCTATAGTTCAATTAAAAGCCTAAATTGACCTACAACCTAACTAATTAAGTATATTGGACTTACCCGTTAATCCGGGGAAAGTTTATAAATTAATAATGCACTGACTATAACTTGCTTATGAACAGTCACTCGTGCAGTTAACTGAATGTTCCAGAGTTCGATCAGCAGACAAAAGAGAGAACTAATTCGGCTGCTCACAGCTATTTATAGTGGTATATGGTCACGTGTTAACTGGCTTGGGGATTGCGCTTCTATTTCCTTATAAGGAGCGCGAAATCACCAAAACCAGTTAAACAGACCACGCCTATCGAAACTCATCCAGAATGTTCATTGCTACGTCACATCCAATCTTGCAAATTAATCGACAGAAATTATACACTAACCCCATCTACCTCACTTCCCAAACACATCTATCAGTTTCTTTTAACTTCGTATGCTTTCTTTAAATAAACAACTATATTCGATGATTTATGTGTACGAAGATAGATGGCGCTATTCAAAATAACAATAATATTCAAACAAAACCATTTATAAAATTATTATGCTACATACTGTACAGAAGTATTTTACAAAGTATTCTGAAATCCCGAAGACAAACTACACGATCGGCAGCACGAAATAGGGTATTTGACAGTATTGAAAATAAAGTGCCAATTGTTAACATCTGTGTTTAGATTGAATATTGGCAGGGGTTTTTACTATTTTTACAAAAAAAAATCATATTTTTACTCGAAAAAGACATTAGTTTTCTTATCTATTGTCACGTGACCCAAAACGCTAGGGATTGGCGGAGCCTAAAATGACGTCACACGCAGGTAAACTTCCGGGTAAAGTGACATTACATTGTATCGTTTAATAACAGTCGTATGACGTCACACATTAGCAAGACGCCATATTGTCCAGAGAAACGTTTTCGCGGCAACTTGAAAATGGAGTTTTTGATTTGGTTATTTTTACTGAAATACACAACAGAATGATGAATATCCTTTTTACAGACTCCATAAACATTAGTCAATAACGTGAGATCGTTGCCTTAAACTTGTCAAATACCCTATTGTATGAAGCCCGGGAAATTAAGTTCAAACTACGACTATTTTAAGACACACCTTGTAGCAGTATAATGGATTTAATTTTTATTTGAATGTATGTGCGTATATAAAGTACGTCTGTATAAAACCATCTTTATAATTCGCAATTCGAATATTTCAACATGAGTGTAAATAAAAGTTTTTTCGTATTACAAACTGCTATCCAATTTTATCTATACGATGATCTACGACTTTGAAAAGAAAGGATCAAATTTCAAAGAGCTTTAATCCCAATGCCGTATAATAAAAAGACAGGTTATACGCCAACATTATTGCATTTTAAAATTGCAATAGCAGTCACCGCCTAAACTTCCCTTGGCAACTTGGTCGCCAATAGATTGCACTAAAGAAGTCTCTTTCATGCAAAAAAGCAAGAAAGCAGATTACATCTCGCGCTTTAGCCTCCACTTGTCAACGGTGTCAACAACTATCAAAATAAAATCACTAAATATTTTCACATTAATTTATTTATAGAAACTGTACTTACGAATGAAATGACATGTTTTTCTTGTCTCTAATAGTACCCGTGTAATTTGTGTACTATGTAAAAACACACATAGGGTAAAATATTTACATCTTGTAACGAAGTGTAGCCGCGGCGAGTGAGCGTGCCCGACTGAATGCAAGTCGGGCAATTACCTGACTACTGTATTGCCAAATTAGAAGTGTGTATAGCATATCTTTAACTATAAAACATCTTGGTTTGATCCACAATATTTTGTAAATACAGTTTCCTTGTTATAAGATGGTCCTATGTGCAATTACGCATTCTTCAAAGAAGAAATTTTTAAGCGAATTATTTGGCCGGTGGGCCAGGTCAGTTATGTTTTTTTTTCGATAGTACGATAAAAACCCCTGGAACTATTACCTACATAAATCCAATTCGGTAAGAACCAGAAACAAGGAAGCAAATACTTTCTCAAACTTAAAATAAATATTTATATTCCCCTTTCCTTCAGGCAGCTTTTATTATCAATTAAATCGCTAAATTGGTAACAAGCTCGATGCTGCAGTGGCTAGCACTTTCAGCCGGCGATCCTGTACATTAATCAACTTTAGCAGTGACCGATCATAGGATAGACAACCATCTGCTAGATTTATAAATCTGAAGAAAATTTTCCGCGAAGCCATCAGACGGAATCCGAACCCCCACCGTCGGACGGGCCTTGCAGCCTAGTAAATACTAGAAACAAATTGACACGGCCATTAAGAAGATCTCGGTAGCATAATTGGTGAGTGCGTCCGCCCGAGTGTAGAAGGAGCGTGTTTGAAGACAGATTAATTCCTGGACCGTGTGACATTTATCCTAGTATCATTTTCTTTACATTTATGTATCTGCCGCGGTTAGCTCCTATCAATCCGAAGTGATCCCGCGTGGTGGTTTAAGGCCCATTCTTCCTACTCCATAATGAAGGCATCCTGACAGTGATCTTCAATAAATAGATTAGACTATATGAAATAAACGAGTATTATTTATATATATTACTAGCTGACCCGGCGAACTTCGTACCGCCTTAGCGTAGCTTTGATGCACTACTTTATTTTGTATAGCTGACCTATCTTATGTATGAGTACCTATTCAATTTGAACTGGAATCTATAATATCCTCCATATAAAAATGAATCCTTATTTCCCTGGTCTCGCCATACCTGAGGACTTTACTAATTTTTATTAAATAAAAAACAACATATATATTTTCATAATAGTGTTTATTCCATAGGGTTCAATTTCACTCATATTTTTACAAATCGCTATTGAACAACTTTGCATTTTGAAGTAAACACTGAGCTCAACACCACGCGCGCTCTTGAAAGCAACTAATAGCCTCTATACCCTTCACTGCTTCTCTCTATTCTAATGCTTTTTGATAAACTATACGGTACGAAGTTCGCCGGGTCAGCTAGTCCATAACCGCGCTAACAATAATTTTATTAAGTTTTTGATAAATAATTTCGTTTTGTTTTAAAGACTAAGAAGTTTTTTGTTTGCTAATAATTGTTTGTTCCTGTCACAGATTACCACAGATTTTTTGTTTTAAATTGAATGACGTTGAATTCGTTACGTTATATTTTTCAATCTTTCTGAGAGATTTTCTTTATATATTTTTCCGTAAGAACCTTGTACATAGTATTAGAAAACTACAAAAAAAAAATCAGCGAAATGGGTCAAGCCGTTTTCATGTTATGTCGTGACAACGGAAAACGGGTTTCATTTTTATATATATAGATTATTAAAAGTACACTATTGTATGAATAAATCTATATTTGAAAAAAAGAGCAAAGTTTTACTGAGCCAAACTTGTAGGTACCTATGTAAGTACGTTCCCACTAGAGCCGAACGAGGCAGCCAAACTGAAAAAACCAAAGCGTAAGGGAAAACCATCAATAGGATTACTACACTTTTCTAGCCTCACTCAGAGTAGCTTTGTTGAGAAAGGGTTTAGTGAAGCGAGCCCTCTAATATCATAACAAGCGAGAGATGTGTGCGAGGGACGTGATTGAGTAACACGTGCGAAACGTGTTTGTCTACTACACGACATATCCCTTTCAATGTAAACTTTAACAATGTTATTTATTAACTTATTATAATATTTAATCTAATGTAAACCAGTGGGCTTAAACAAGCTATTCATCTGAACGATTACGTTTAACGTTGTGGTTAGCTCGAATTATATTGAGGAGCTGGCGAACAAAACGATATAATTACATAAAATTTAAATTTACAGGAGCTGTCTAAAACTGAATGATATACCTCCAGTGAGCTTTTGGCATGGTTTTTAATTTATAAATTTAGTAATTTCAACACTGTTTTAGTAGGTTTTGATTGAAAATTATTTGAGATTCAAATTCAACGGGTCCGATACCTCCGGACTGTAAAAAAAAGTAATTTGACCAGATGCGTAATTATACCATTTTGTTCGCCAGCTCTTAATTTATTCTATGGCAGGTGCCGTAAACATGTGGCCAATTATTCTATTGATTCAGATGCTTACGTTAAAGGTAATAAATTATACACTTTTAAATTTAATATTATAACAAGCCATCTTTTATGCCTCTGCCAAACAGATGGCATTCCGATTATACGACTGTTTTTACTAAGACTCCACTGTCCGTCCGTCTGTCTGTCTGTCAACAGCAGTGGATACGATGTGGATCCGCGCGGATTTATATCGGAAACGCGCGCACCCACATCGGATCCGCGCGTGAAACTTGGTTTTTCAGAATTTAACTGTTGGCTGTATCTCACGAACAGTGATAGTTAGACAGTTAAATTTTCACAGATGATGTATTTCTTTTGCCCATATAGCTATAAATAATGTCAACAAAATAAAATAAATATTTAAGGGGGGCGTCCATACAACAGAAGTAACTTTGGCGTTTTTTCAATCCGAGAGGAAATTCCGCTGTGCCCAACCTCTCTTAAAATTCAAACGACATCGTAGATTTAAGAATAAAAACGACTTATCTCGCCTCTAATCGCCCGCTATAAGTAAGAATTAATTAAAATCTTAAAAACCTAATTGCTTATTTTTAAACTTTTATAGCGTTCAAACTTATAGAAGGAATGTTAATTATCCAGAAACAGGTGTCTTACAATAATTTGGATCAAATTTATTGTTTGAAAAGTTGCGGCCTACATGTTTTATAAACGATTGTGTCTGTTTAATTCCGTTAATAAAGTTTTTGACACTGTTGAAATAAGAAGCCGGTGCATTCCAAATAAAAATAGTTATCTTTCGGTTCATGATTGGATACAATGCAGTTTATCTTTTGTAGAGAGAACTTTGGCAGTTAATTATGGTAATGCCAGGGCCATATACTACAGAAGCCTTGCCTGGTTCTAAGAGACAAGCTATACGCTTAGTAACTTACCTAAATTATTGAAGTGAAAACTTCTTTAGCACTTTTGATATTTGAGATGAAACGGAAGTAGAGTATTTGTCACAAGATAGGTTTCTAATACCACGCTACGACTATAAGGAGCGGAGCACCGATAAAAAATGATGCAAAAACGTGTAAAAATATTCTATTTATACATAATATGTATATATATATATATATAATAAATATTTTCAACACTCACACCGATTAACCTAGCCCCGAAATAAGCACTTTATGGATTATGTTATGGGATACTAGGGTAACGATAGAATACATATGCAATACATATATAAGTATATTTAGATATAAGTACATATTAAATATCCATGACTGGAGTACAAATGCTCGTATTAATCACACAAACATCTGACCCCACCGGTATTCAAACCCGGGCCCTCTCGAGTAAGCGACACCATGAAATCCGGCGCACAAACCACTCTGCCACGGAGGTCGTTGAAATAGTGGTTATGCTGTAATAACAATTATTTTAATTTTATTGCTATTTAAAATTAGATAGTTTTAAACTTTACTCATCGAAGCCTACAAATATTTATATTGTAGAAATCTTTTTTGTTTAATAATGGTGTGAGATTCCTCCACCAACTTTCTTTTATCATTATTTTCAAGCTGGTTTCGCATGCGATGGTGTAAGGCAATAATAATAATACCTACTAATATACCTTTTTTTACACCAATTAGCCTAGCTCCAAAGTAAGCACTATAAGGCTTGTGTTATACCTTATACAGACCCATATCTATTCAGGCATTTAGAACTTAGAAGTTGTTGTGAAATAAATAAAACGCACATACTACACACATCAAAAGTGTCTAGGGATCAACATATATTTTTGCAATAACTTTTCTCCTGATTGATATTAATTAAAATTTTCTTTAAGGATTCATCAAATAAAGTGTTTTCGTTTGTCACAGTAACGATAAACCAAGTCACCTTTGCATTAATAAAGAAATTTGCCATTTTCCTAATAAAGGGATTTTTGACATTTGAACCACTAACACAAAAGTTCGAAAAAAAGACTGAAATAACAGTTTTCTCTAAAATTTTATTGGGTAACTTAAACAATTAATAATCCGTATTTCTACCGCGAACACTAACAACACAAGAACATCGGTTTGGCATACTCAAAATGAGTTCATCCAAATCACGCTGTGGAATGGCCGCCCATGTTCGTTGCAACAACAAAAAAAGGTCTTCTTGCGACTGGATACCCTCCATATTCGGCAGAGCTCTTCTCTGTAGCATATCCCATGCATGCTCAATCGGGTTCAAGTCTGGCGACTGAGCAGGCCAGGGCAGGACATTGATGTTAGCTGCGGCGAGAGTCTGTCTTACAACTCTTGCGGTGTGCGGTCGTGCATTATCATGCATTAACTGAAATAAGGGACCGATTTGCACTTGTAGAGGAACGATGACGTCTGATACAATCGTCTCAGCATAAATTTAAGCGTTGAGGTTGCCTCTGATCCAAATCAACTCAGTTCTTCCGCCGATCCAAATACCCGCCCATACCATGATGGTTCCACCACTATAAGGATGGACTTCCTGGCAGGATTTTAATCGCTGTTGGCGTCCAGGGGTTCTCCAGTGTCGTATACGTCTTGTATCCGGTCTCATACCAAAACGAGACTCATCAGAAAAGCACACGAAACGCCATTGTTCTTCTGCCCAATTTCTGTGTTCAAGAGCCCATTGATATCGAATCCTACGATTGTGCATTGCTATAGGTGGTACCCGTAGCGGTCTTCGGGAATGAAGGTTCACTTCATGCAAGCGGTTTCTGACTGTTTGGTCGCTAATTAAGTTCCCTGAAGAGTGATGAAGCCTCACGGCTAACATCATGGCGGTTATTGTTGGAGCTCTTCGAGTTAAGATTTGAATGTATCGGTCTTGTCTCCGTGTGGTGCAGCGATACCGTCCTCCATGGCGCTCAGCCACGGTACCAGTGCTTCGGTATCGTGTCCAAAGTCGACTGATAACACTCTGACTTGTATTCAGAGCTAAAGCCACAGTACGTTGCCGGGAACCAGCTTCTATCATTCCCACGGCTCTGAGCATTTCTTCCCTGCTTAAATGACGTCGCCGCTCCATAATAACGTTGGTTTTAATCAGTAGTAGGGAAACAGTAGCACTAATAATGTCTTCAATGCGTTGTATGTTTTTATAGGGAAAATATTGACAGCTGATTTTCATCTTTTACTCGAATTTGATTCACAGTTCCTGATTCAAATTATGAAATGCACCAAAAAGGATCCATATAAATTTATAAAATCATAAATTTATTACAAAGCCACATCTCAATCTCAAGAAATCCGCATAAAAATGCTTGATCACTAGACACTTTTGATGTGTGTACATCCATATACTCGTAGATGCAGAAAACATTTTTTGACAATCGTGTAAGAATAATAAATCAGCTGTAAGTATCTTTCTTTATTAATAACCACATTTGCTCATTATAATGGTTTTATTTATTCACGGCCTTCCATTCCATTATCAATCGGTAATCTGTCAATGTCAAGTGGAATGTTTTGCAAATAACTTGCGGCAACATTGTGCGGTGAGTTTTCTGAATAAAATATAGCCGCCTGCCCAAGAAAACAAAAGGGAAAGGAAGTCCTCAGGTAGCTGTTGATATTTTTATTATAAATACGAAAAAGATAATGTTTTTTTGTCTATTCCAACAACACAGTAGATCGTATCCATACTTATTGACGTTACTATACCTATCTTGTACGTGTATGTCATCTAGAAAGCCACATTTATTTTATTTATCTTATAACTTGGGCTTTGTTGTAATTAGAATTAAACTATGAATTAAATTGAATTATATCAATTTAAAAAGTATGGACAACTACGTAAAGAAGGAAATATTGCCGAATAAAACCACTTGCCCAATAATTCGCTTAAAAATGTCAAACCAAACATTTATTATTATGAAAAGACTTTCTAATAACAAGCAAACTACTATTTGAATTTGCAATTAGACCTTTGTTTTCAATGCAATATATCAACTTATAGATAAAATTGGATTAGTAGTTTAATTTCAAAATTACTTTTAAAGTCGTTAATGTAACAGAAACTCTTTTACTAAGAAAATAAAAATAAGGTGCGTCAGAAATCAAATTGTCTTCAAGTACATATACGAATAGTTATTATAAAAAAGAAGTTATTACCTTCCAATATAATAGAATGTATGACCCGTAAGTTGCTCTACTTTTACGATCGCAGAAAGTAAATTAGGTTAGAAACCGAATAATGACAAAGTTTTTTTCGTAGTCGTACATAGTTAAAGTAGGTATCTCTTTCATAAAATGTTTTAATGATTTGGATTGGGTCAAAAGCATGTTTATATCAATAAGTACATTGACTTAAGTAGGTATCACTTCCATAATAGTTATTCATGCATCTGTTGTATAATGAGGGGTATGAAAACACGAAAGTGGGCTTATTAATGTCCAATTGTGACTAAAGCTAATTGTGGGCATGCACTATAATTTCAGCGGACCACTTTTGAGCCGCGAGTGTCGTATCTTCTCTTTTTGTTTTAATCTAATATAGGGGCGCGTATTCCATTATTTTCATATTTTCCATAAATAAGTGGAATAAAAGCTCTCTGTAAACGGCCAATTGGTGGACTTCAGTGTTTCCAGGTAATGTGGGTAAACTCGACACCAGTGACGGGTGGAGTGTGCGGTGGTAAAATGGTATTGTGGTTATTAACTGGAACAATTCCTCTGGAGCATTCACATGAAGGACCCTGTAGAATACACATAGGCAAACAAAGTCCCTGCACAGTTCTAAGGCCAGATTTTCCCCTAGCTTGGAATCATCGATAATCCGAATCGCACGTCTTTGTATAGAATCGAGGGGATCCAGCTGCTATTTGGGAGTTCCAGCCCAGAGATGTAAGCAGTAATCCATGTGAGGTCTAATTTGTACCTTAAAGTTTCGCTTTTTAGAAGTCAGTTTGTCCATAAATAAGTGGAATAAAAGCTCCCTGAAAACGGCCAATTGCTGGACTTTAGTGGTAATGTGGGTAAACTCGATACCGGTGACGGGTGGAGTGTGTGGTGGTTAAATGGTATTGTGGGTATTAACTGGAACAATTCCTCTTTGGCCTAGCCCTCTAAATGGCTTCTAGACGTCACACGACATATCAACACCTAGTATCCCAACGCTATTGGAATTATGCAACGGGTCTCCTTGAAATTGTAGTGTGACAGCAAATGAGTCCTTCTTTCCAGTAATTATGCTTGTTTCTTGTTAGGGTTTAACGAGACAGGGTTCCGACTTCCCCATTCGGAGACTCGCTCAAGAGAACTCTCCAACTCTGACACAATAGGGATATTTGGGTGGCCAGTATACCGCGCATCACACGTGCTGTCATCTGCATGCATACTGAGAACTAACGGCATGTCATTGATATGCAGGCTGTATTTTAGTAGGTTAGTCATATAAAGAAAAGTGTGTAAAAATTTATGTTTTGTTCACGAAGATATGAATATAAACACTCGGCGCCCCGGCTTCTGAAACCAATAATATGTGAGACGCAAATGGTAGCAAGGTAAGCAATAAATAATAGTTGGTTTGTTTCTAATGTTTTCATTTTAGTTTGTTGTATGAGATAAAAATGTCATACATTTTATTTTGTTTCATATTAATTTTGTTAGGATTCAGTGTGTTCCAGTGCCACCAAAGGTTTCATGTTTTGGTACAAAACTTTGGTAGGAAAACCACATGAATGCAGTAAATATAGTTAGATATTTGATAATGAGAACCTCCTCCGACTTTATCGGTTTAAAGAATGGGTAGTTTCTAACAACCATAATCCTACGTACCTATAAAAAGGAAAGTTTTTTTTATTTATTGCTTGAACTCGATTAGAATGAAATCTGGTTTATATTAAAGGTAAACCTAGATGTATATAGATCTAGATTAGAATGAAATGATAGATATACACAAGAGGTTACTTTTTATTCAGGTGAAAGATTGAAAGTGCGAGCAGAAATCGTTAAAAAACAAACGCCCACGTAAACATCGTTTTTAGGATCCCGTACCTTAAAAAGAAAATCAGAACCATACTAAGATCACTGTATAAAAACTTGAAATTTAACGTTGTGCATTTTTGTATTTTGCACGAATTGCTTTAATTATCAGTATAAAAGTACTATCATTTATGTGGTATGTATTCTACCATATACATTTGTTTATTGCGCTATCGTACACAAACATGTCAATTTCTACTATATTAAAAAGTTTATCTCTCAGAAAAATCAACTTACATGAATCACACTTAAGCGCACCTAGCGACATCTATTGGGATTTGCCACCTGGACGTCCTACATAGAGACTTATTATTATAATACGATAAAATAAAATATTACTATGTTTCGTCCAATATATTGACCTTTCCAATTTTATTGTTTTCGTCTTACGAATTTTCGATTAGGTCACGTGTCCTGACGCGATCAGACCACGTGTCCTGACGCGATAATGCGTCCAGCACCGCGCGGAATCGGTCTTCCAGGAGGCCCAAGGTGATCGCCATCACCTTGAATGGAGTCCGTCGGAGCCTTGCTACGGCTCCGGAGCCGGTCCCTCACTATGTCGAACTCTGCGTCCGACACGGGGGGACCAGCGGCCCACGCTTCCGGAGCAGAACCGGAGGGCATCCTGGGGGGCTCAAAGGGGCTGGGGTTGGGAAATAATGTCCCCAGCACCCTTCGCAACAGTGTTGGCTCCATACAGGACGTGGAGGGGGCCGCCGAAGCGAATTCCCCGCATCGTCCTGTACGGCTTCCCCCAGGAGTCGCTGCAATTTTATTGTTTTCGTCTTACGAATTTTCGATTAGGTCACGTGTCCTGACGCGAGATTAATAGTTTTACCCATTACGAAAAAGGTGTACAACGCCGCTAAAGAAGTTTTCACTTGTAAAATTCTAATAATCACAGTTTGTTGTGAATATTCATTTACAGACGTGTGCGTGTGTGTTGCTTATGTAATTGAGCCGTAGCATATTTTATTTGATGCTAGTATGAGCGTATCTTCCCTTTTTGTTTTATTCTAAGGACAGAGGTATGTTTGTTCACCACCTATGAAGTTTTATAATTAAAGATACGTCATACACGCTTCTAATTTGGCAATGCGGAAATCAGGTAATTGCCCGACTTGCATTTAGGCAGGCATGCTCTCTCGCCGCAGTTACACTTTGCTACGACGACGTGTAAATATTTTATGATTTCCCAGACAAAATCCCTATGTGGGTTTTTAGATAGTACAAAAATTACACGGGTACTATTAGAGACAAGAAAAACGTGTTATTTTATTCGTTACTTTGACAGTTGCTGGCACCGTTGATGCATTTTTTAGCCTCCACGTCTAAAAAATGCATTAGAGTGAAAGAGACTTCTTTAGTGCGCTCTATTGGCGGCTGTTGCCAAGGGAAGTTGGGGCGGGGACTGTTTGTGCCATTTTGAAATGCAATAATGTTGGCGTATAACCCAAACACCACCGTTTTTAGAAAAAAATATCCCAGTGCGTGAATTCGATTCATGGTATGCCAAATCTACTTCGTCATAAGTTCTACTTGTGTCATTATACACACATGTAATAACTACTCGTTTCATTGCCGCAGGTTTCTGATGGTGTTCATGTGTCTGTCGCTGTCTGTTTTCTCCACGATCGAAGAGTACGAGGCCAAAGCGGGGATCGTTCTATTCTACATGGAGACCGTCGTCGTCATCTGGTTTGCCATCGAGTTCTTTCTAAGGTAAGAGTACATAAAGTTCGATTTAAACTTTATTGTGAAATTAGCAGCGATCGCAATAAAATTTTAAGATTCAGTGTTATCAAAATGTTTACAGAATCAGTTTCATCCAGCGCATATATATATATATATATATATTCGCTTAAGGCGCCTTTGCATTGCAACTTGCTTGTATGCAAGGTACAAATTGCATACAACTTGAACAAACTTGCATATAAGCTACAAGTTATAAATAAAGAAATAACACACACACACACACCAATTAGTCTATCGCCAAAGTAAGCGCTGTAAGGCTTGTTTTATGGAATACTAGGGTAACAGATAGAATACATACACTGATACAATATACCTGTATGTATATTTTTATTTAGAAATACATATAAACATCTATGACTTATACACAAATGCTCGTATTCATCACACAAACATTTGCTCCACCGAGATTCGAACCCGGGACCTCTGAGTAGACGAAACCTTGATACCGGCGTACATACCACTCAAGCCACGGAGGTCGTCGAAAATTGCCTGTAGGTTTTATATTTTTAATAAGTGACGCGCAAATTGAATACTCATTTGGGAACATCTCCCCTTATATGCAAAGTAAAACCCGCATGCACATTTGCACACTCACGAAAACATATTTCCAATGCAAGCAACTTGTACCCAAATTTGACTTCATAGTTCCATGCAAGACTTGTCTAATAAACTCACGGTTCACAGATTGGAATCGCATTATACAGCGTAGAATGAACCAATAATATCTGTAGTAATAACGAAAATAACACAGGCACCAAATTATAATGTGCTTACCTATTGGGGGTCGGGAATATCGTGTTGGCGAATCTGCTGTGCTCCGGTTAACCCGTTATTAACTTATTATGGAGGTAGCCAAGGATTTCCGAATGAACTTAATTACCAATTACATTTAGGAAACGTATAATTTCTCCCGGAAATGTATGTAGGTAAAATTTATTTTTCACATCTCCTAGCGTCTTTAAGCATTGCTTATTTATGCATTATATGTTTTCTAGGTCTATATTAATAATAATAAAAACCTGCATTTCTTAAAAATAATTACAATTTTATCTATTTGTTTGTGTCTTCACGCAGAGTTCCAGGTAGGGAGAGCAGAGAGAATAGATCGCCATAATATTTAATTAAGTTAGCCACGACCGGAGGTCTCAAAAAAAAACCAATTTTATTTTACTAAAACTAACTTTAATTTCCGATACAAGGAAAATTATTACAATTAAAATATAATCTAATTATTTTAAGTCACGACTCGATCAATGTAAGAATCGAAGTGACGCTCCTCGTCCGCTCACGTAGCCCGCTGCGGTGGAGGCACGAGGCTCGTAGTCAGCAGTTTACGCCAGTTGCGTCAATTGCAGCGACCGATATGCGATCTTTCGCTGAATCAGCTTTTAGGGCC
Source organism: Chilo suppressalis (assembly GCA_902850365.2). NCBI lineage: Eukaryota > Metazoa > Arthropoda > Insecta > Lepidoptera > Crambidae > Chilo > Chilo suppressalis. The sequence goes on along the minus strand of OU963897.1, from coordinate 18,304,337 downwards.
GTGTGCACTGATTTGTGGGTGACTGCTAACTCGGCGTATTCCCTTCTACGTAGAATCGTAACATCTCCCTCCCGAAGAGCAGCAACTATTTTTGGGAAAGTCGCAAAAATGTTGCTGGATGCTGGTGTGCAGGCTTTGCAGGTCCTGGTGTTGCATACGTAGAGTCAAGTTTGGGCTGCTCTAAATCGGTCTTCGGATCTGCATCCTTATTCTTGTAGTACGTCGCATACTTTCTGTACAGGATGATAGTAGCGAGTACACGAGTACAATCATCAGCACTACATAAAATGGCAATGTAGTGTGGTAAAGTGAGTCTGTAGAAGTCTCATTGAGATGAACTGCAGTTGAGATGAGATTTTATCTTGAATTGTTCGAAGATCTCTAAGGTTTATTTATTTATTTATTCATTTATTGCATGTCACATAACATTCATGGTGGTACATTAATTTATGTAAAGTAAATATGTGACGCCCTGCAAGGGCATAGCAAATATCAAGCCAGAGGGCTTGTTAAATAATTATATTATAATACTTAGTTCACATTTCATTTTTACACAACAATTATATTTTATAAAATAGATTTAACAATTTCTATAAACAACAATAATAATAATTTAATTTTTACACAACAAACAATTCAATTTTATAAACTAGATTTAACAATGTTAATAAGCAATAATAATAATAATGAAAATGTCAACTTTAAAAATTAATTACATTTGTCGTCAAAAAATTCTTTAAAATTATAAAAACATTTTTGGATTAAATATGATTTTAATTGATTGTTGAATTTGGCTGATATTTCTACGTTCTTTATATTATTAGGTACATTATTATAGATTTTTATTGTCATAGCATGAGGACTATCCGAAACCAATCTTAATTTGCTGTATGGCACTTCTAATTTATTCAAATACCTATTATTACTTTTAACATTTACTGTTGGTGAATAAAATTCTGGGTGTTTTCTTACAAATTTACATGATTCAAGGATGAGTATGGATGCAAGGGTCAAAATTCTATGTTTAATAAAATAAGGTCTACATGATTCCATCTGATCAATGTTTGTCAAAATTCGTATGCATTTCTTTTGCATTATAAATAATTTGCCTACGTCAGATGAGCTTCCCCACAAAATTATACCATATGATAGTATTGAATGAGCAAATGCATAGTAAGCAGTAAGAGCGGATCTAAAATCAGTCACACGTTTTAAATGTTGAAGTGCATAAACAAAAGATGACATCTTTTTTAACAGCTTTTGTATGTGGCATTTCCAGTTTAAGTGTGCATCCAACTCTATACCCAGCAAAGTAGCAGTATTGACAACATCAATCTTTTTGTCTCTTTAACTGTACGATATGTCTAGTGGCACTTTTTGGTAAGGTCCGAATTGAATCAGTTTAGTTTTGCTAAGATTGAGTTGCAAATTGTGTGATTCTAGCCATTTAGTAATTTTATTAAGGGTAGAGTCTAGTTTAGGTTGTAATTCTGAAGCACTTGAGCAAGATATTGAGATAGATATATCATCAGCAAACAGCACACACATCTCCTCCAGTACATTGGGTAGATTATTAATATAGGCAAGAAAAAAATGACATCCCGAAACGCTACCCTGCGGAATTGAACCAGTTACATGAATTAAATCAGATTTAGTATGTGTAATTTTACCTGTCTCAAAATCAATATTTTCAATTTCCACGTATTGGTAACGATTTTCAAGATAAGATTTGAACAATTCATGAGGCAATCCCCTAATCCCTATTCCATATAATATATCCAGAAGAATTCTATAACTGACCCTGTCGTAGGCCTTGCTCATGTCGAGAAGAAGGCCCACCGCGTACTACCTATTATTTATTTGTTGGTAGACGTCTTTTATAAATTTATAAACTGCTAGGATAGTGGAGTGATTTTTCCTAAAGCCATTTTGGCTTTCGTGCAAAATTTTAAACCTTTCTAAAAAAGAATAAAGAAGGTTGATTGATGACAGCTTCACAGGAGGCGATGCAGCGCTATTTGGGGTACCGTAGTCTGAGATGTTCAAAATTTTCATGGGTTGTCCTTCAACTCGATCGTTGGTGTTATAGATAGTTGATTCCTTCGTCCTTATTGAGCATTGAGATGTAATAGTGATGAGGTAACTTCCTTTCAGCATTTGATAGTCGTTACGTTCGCAGATCAGTTGAACTTGCGTGGGACTGGGAAACATGGCGACGTAGTGGCGATCGTCTAGTCTCTGGATGTCTTCCCTCAGGATACGAACGGGTGTTGGTTGGCAGGAATCATCTAGTCGTTGGTGGTAAAGGAGTTCCTGGATGCAGTCTGGATTCGATCTTAGTCGTTGGTGCAATTTCTCATAGCAGAGATACCGAGTGTTGTATTTCGGGCATTCAGCCTCAATGTACACATAAAGATTCTCATGGGTTGCTACTAAAGGATAAGGAAGGATGAGGACTCGGTTATCCTTATTAGGTGCTATAGGGAACTTGTAAAGTTGGTAAGAAAGAGGCGATATTATTGGAACTTTAAAAACTATAAAATAAAAGGTTACCCGAATAAAAGGATCCTGTTTCTATAACATTATAATATTCTCTAAATTCTAAATTTAATAGCTGGTCCTTTTTATAATAATTGAGTAAATCTTTTAACATTAGTTTTAACGTAATAATGCCTAACATTGAATGATGTGCGCTTGCTGTACGTGTAAAAGCAAGGATATTTTCTATTCGCTGTAACTCAAGAGATAAGTTATCAATGTTGTCGGTGATGATACTAAGAAGTTGTGCTAACTTTGCATATTTTATTAGACTGTGCTTAACATACGCATCTGTATCTAAGAGCAAATTTAATGTCTCATCAATTTTAATTTGATTTTGTGCAATACTGGATATAATGTTAGTGTGGTGAGCCATCCATTCTTTTCTAAGACTCATATGACTATTGATTTGAGAACTGATTTTATCCTGATTATCCTTCAGACTTTTTATGGCATTGTTATATTTTATAGCATCAGTATAGTCTAAATTTCCAGTTAGCGATTTTATAACCGATCCCATTCCATCTACAATACCGCGCTTTGCTCGATGGGGTTCTAAACTCTTTAGTTGATAGGATAGTCTATTTGAATTTCAAATAAAATGTGTGTGTCATTAGGCAACTTATTTTCTAGTTCTCTTAATTGACCTCTAACTATGCTTATTTTGTTATGAATATCGGTTAATTATATGTATTGCAGGAAGCTATGGGAATGTGTTATTAAGTTCATGGGTCCAAGTCTAAACGGTAAAAGTCCAGGGCCGTCATCCAAACTTTCAAGTCTTATCTCCTCCGCTAGTCCCAGGGTCAAGGTTAGAGTCAGCGTTATCCTGTAACAATTTAGCGCTATTTGGTACACGTTTTAATCTAGATTTTGCTATGGGACCGCGTTTCTTTAAAGTATAAATATGTATAGGTAAGTCAGCTAGTACTTTGTCGTGAGTATAACGTAGGGCTAGTTTTTGTCGGCTTGCTAAAGGATTCGAGATGAAAACTTGTTGCTGAGGCTGATACTGAACCCTGAACAATCAGGTTCACGTGTTTTGTTATGCCTTTCAATTATGGCAGTACGGTTAGCTAGACTTGAGTCGTTAATAAAGTCATAACTGTCTTCATTTGGTCACGGTGAACATTAATGTACTGTTGCATGAGATGTACTGTTAAGTCTATGTCAGTGGGGTCTCTCGGGTCAAGATGTCCATTTATAAGATCATATGGCCTACACTTGGTAAAACTGTTTACTGAACTGTTGTATGCTATTATTGCATAGGGCATGAGGTTAACGGTTGCTTCTTCCTTATTTTGAAGGCGCAATAGCCTAAGGTGTTCTAAAAGGGTGGAGTGGAATCTCTCGATGTTTCCATTATCATTGGCATTCGCAAGGGTTTTGTGGTGGTTGATTTTATATACTCTAGTGAATTCTGCAAACATTTGATTAGTGAATTCGGTGCCTTGGTCAGTAACGATAGTGAGGGGTAGACCATGATGGGTAGAATATTGTAATAAGGCTTGAATTACACTAAGGGCAGTACCATCTCTGAGATGGTAGGCTTGACCATACTTTAAGAAGACATCAATCATGGTGATATATTTGTCTCCTTGAACAGTAAAAAGATCCATGTGGACAATTTCAAAGGGTTTACAGGCAGGAGGTACAATATTAAATTGTTGCCTTATAGGGTTTCTATCGTACTTTGCTTGGCCGCAGATAGTGCACTCGTTGATAAACTTAGTAACATTTTCCTTCATTTTGGGCCAGAAATATTTACGAGATAGGGATAGATAGCATTCGTTGATGCCTCTGTGATTAGTTTTTCCCTCATGATAGTGTCGTATGATGTCCTGTTGACGTAAGTATTCCTTAACGTTTTCTAGCTCAACTTTTGCTATAACCAGGTTCATTGCTGAATTCTTAAATTTGTCTTGTAAGATAGGAACTATTTTGTATATGCCTAATGGGGGTGTAATGAAAAGGGCAGTCTTAACTTTTGGGTTGACGTATTCTTTGATTACGTTTACCACGTCTTCTTCCAGATTAGATTCAGACAGTTGAGCTGAAATACGCGTGTGACTGTCAAAAGGTTTGGTTACTATCGTTCGTTTTTTTAGATCCCCTACAATAGTGAAGCAAAGTTGTCGGTGAAATCTATTCAAAGGGTCGTCGGTAATTGGTACCTCGAGTATGGGATGTTCCTGGTCAGTATGAACTGTATCAGTTTCAGAATTGTTACCTATAGAGGTAAGAATTTCAGAGGGATTCACAGCCATGGAGTCAGTTTCTTCGTTATAGATTTCTACACGAGATAGGGCGTCGGCATTGGTGTTTGCTTTTCCGGTTTTATAAAGAATGGTATAGTTATACTCACTTAGTTTCAACCGCCATCTTGTGAGTCTAGAATTTGGCTCTCGCAAATTCATAAGCCACTGTAGTGGTTTATGATCGGTGATTATTTTAAACTTTCGCCCAAACAAGTAAGGCCGGAAGTATTTAGTGGCCCAAACTATAGCTAACAATTCTTTTTCAATTGTGCTATAGTTTATTTCACTTTCGTTAAGGGTCCGAGAGGCATAGACAATTGGTTTGTCTGTGCCTATGGGCCCTTGTGATAAAACCGCACCGATGGCGACGTTTGAGGCGTCAGTTGTTAAGTTAAATTCACGGGTGAAATCTGGGTATTGCAATATGGGACCGTTAGTGAGTAACGTTTTACATTTTTCGAAACATGCTATGTATTGTGAATCTAAATTTATTGACTTGTTTTTAAAGAAAAACAAGTCAATAAATTTAGCACTGAGTTAGGGGCTTAGTAATTTTGGCAAAGTCCGGGATGAATTTACGATAATAACCTAGTAATCCTAAGAACTGTTTGATCTGTTTGGTGGTTTTAGGCAAGGGGTAGTTCTCAATTGCTTTCATTTTATCCGGGTTCGGCTTAATGCCATCCCTACTTACGATGTGTCCAAGATACGCCGTCTCTAACTTCAAGAACTCAGACTTATCCATCTGGATCTTGAAGTTAGATTCCCTCAGTCTTTGGAACACTTTCTCAAGATTCACCATGTGCTCGTGGAGGCTGGTACTGAAAACGATGACGTCATCAAGGTACACAAGGCAAATGACGTGCCCTCTCAAGACATTATCCATCACTCTTTGGAAGGTTGATGGAGAATTCTTGAGACCCATGGGCATCCTCATGAACTCAAAGTGTCCGTGCTCCACGTTGAATGCGGTTTTATGAATATCATCAGGGTTCATTTGTACCTGATAAAATCCACTAGCCAAGTCCAAGGTCGTGAAGTACTGGCACTTGCCCAGTTTATCAAGGATGTCTGTTATATTGGGGATGGGATACTTATCGTCAATTGACTTTTCGTTTAGTTTTCTGAAATCGACAACTAAACGCCACTTTTGTCTACCTGACGCATCGTCAGCTTTCTTAGGAACAATCCAGATGGGAGGGCTCCATGCAGATTCTGAGGGGCGTATTATTCCCTGATCTAGCATTTTTGCAATTTGTTCGCGAACCTCATTACCATGTACAAAAGGCTAGCGGTAACTCTTTGTGTAGATGGGCATCTCATCGGTTGTCTTAATTGAGTGTTTTATCTTATTACTGAAAGTTATTATATTATATGTTATTATATTAGAATATATCGGAATATTGAGAGCAAAGTTGTATAAGATTCGTTTCCTCTTCAGGATTTAAATGATCCGTTCTTAGGCGAGAGATGACATCTTTAACACGTGAATTGTTAGTAGTTTCAGAGTTTTCATATTTAACATCAAAAGATTCGGTGTTAAATAGCTCTGCTACTGCTGGGCGATCTAATGAAAATATAAGGTCATTGTTAGTTGGGTTCGTTACTTCTACTATACCGCGACTATTCTTATTATACGTAAGGCATTCGGAAATTATGCAGTTACAAATAGCTTGTTCGTTAACTATTACTTGTCCGTCGGTGGCATTAATAGGTAATCGTATTAACTTTGATGATTTTGCTGGTATTATATCTTCGTAGAGATTTACGTTCCGCGAGTTATACATTCTAATAGGGTTCGTGGTAGTTCGTGTTGTCAGTAATAGGTCTTTTAAGTCTATGGTCGCTTCCCATTGAGTCAAAAGGTCTAGTCCAATCAGTCCGTCGAAATAGTCATGAAACTTATATACGAAAAATTTTATGTCTGTTTCGTCTTTAAACTCAGCAAAAGGAGGAATAGTTATTGAATGATCATTTCTACTGGTTCCATGTATATTAGATACTTCGAAGGGGTCATAATCAAGTTGTATGTGAGGGTAATAGTAGCTTACGGCTTCAGGACTCAGAAAAGATTGATTGGCACCTGTATCTATTAATAATTTAAGAGGCGGGTTGGCAATGAGAACATAGGGTAGCTGCCTCTGTGTTTGAAGGTTCAGTTCTATTTTAAGTTTTTTAATTTCCTGTCCTTCCGAAAATCCTGGTCTTCTGACTTAGAGGATGTAGAGGACTGGTCTTGCTCCTCTACGTGGCCATACCACTCATCAGTTTGTGGTAGCTCCTCAACTTGATATTGGCATTGATTTGGATCATTATGTTCATAAACATGGTACATCTCAGGCATATTATAGTAAGGGTCAGTGTCATAGTAGTCATTGTAATAGTAATTAGAATAGTCATCGTAAGGGGTACACTCGTTCACATTTACGTCGCGAGTTTTGAAATAATTTGATGGTGGTGGATTATCATGCTTAGTCCAATCGTGCCCAGTTGGGGGTAAAACTTGAGGCGTAAAGTGGCTTACTCCGCTCATAGGCTTAGGAATATTAGAATTAAAATTGAAATTAGGTCTAGGCGATATTTTAAACATGTTGCTTTGCGGGTTATAGTTATTAGGACGTACACTGAACATCTGTTGAGTGCGCGTAGGCATACGCATGGGAGGTGGTGGCATGGGTTGTTGGAAGTGAGGTTTCTGCGGAAAATTGTTATTAAAGCGAGGGGGTGGAGCTTGCATGCTTGGGAATTTTACAGGGAAAGAAAACGGTTTCGGAACGGCATAAGCATTTTGCATTGGCATATGTACGGGAGGTCTATAATTAGATGCGTTCTGAACAGTCTTTGGTAAGGCTTCATTGCGATTTTGCAAATACATGGTGTTTAACTCTTCTTGTACATATTCCAATGCCTTTTCGATGGTACGCATGCAGCTTATACGAGAACCTAAAGGTTCCTTTAGTCCGCGTACAAAAGCTCGCATTATAAAGCTTTTTATATAAGTCACGTTTCGCTTCAATTGTTGTAGGTATGATCTCGTGTAAGATGACGTACGTCATGATGGTAGAAAAGAGAGTTTGGCTTTTTTCGTAAAATTCTTGAGGGGTGTTGCTCCCCTGGGTCTGCACCGCTAGGTCATTGTAGAGGGTGGTTTCATCCCTCTGGTCAGTGAAATTATTTACCAGAACATTTCTAATGCCATCCCAAGTCTCAGGAATTCCGTTGGAGTTGATTATCCTAGCTGCGGGTCAAGTTATTTTATTAAGGATAGCATTAATAATAAAAAGTTTGCCTATTTCGCCTGACTGCTCACTATAAGTTTCTACAATCTGGTCACATAACCTCACAAATCTCGTAAGCACGTTTGGGTTACCATCAAAATCTGGCACCAGGCGCAAGGCCTTTATAATAATATCAGGATCAGCCATTGTAACTTCGCTTATTGTACTATAGTTAAAACTACTCTCTAAGTCACTATCGATATTCGTATTTCTATCGATAATGGTTCGGGTAACCCTTGTATGCCTTAAATCCTTACTTCTTGGGTGAAGAATCTTGAAAAATTATTATAACTAAGGGAAATAAGAAATTTAAGGATTAAAGGGAGAGCAACACTAGAGAAAAATCAGAGGTGTACTCACATAAACATATTATCTCGGTCTTTCTTGAGCTGCTATCAATTTTCGGATACTCCGGCGCAGGCCCGTTCGTTATGCAGGATCCCGGTGAGGACTTGAAAGTCTATCGTAGCGCGGCGCGAACCCGATTCTGTGATTCCCAATAGGCTACGCGACGACCTGGGAATCCTACCGACTGCGTCAATTACGTTAGCCACGACCGGAGGCCTCAAAAAAAACAATTTTATTTTAATAAAACTAACTTTAATTTCCGATACAAGGAAAATTATTACAATTAAAATATAATCTAATTATTTTAAGTCACGACTCGATCGATGTAAGAATCGAAGTGACACTCCTCGTCCGGTCACGTAGCCCGCTGCGGTGGAGGCACGAGGCTCGTAGTCAGCAGTTTACGCCAGTTGCGTCAATTGCAGCGACCGATATGCGATCTTTTAGGGCCGTGTGCACTGTTTTGTGGGTGACTGCTAACTCCGCGTATTCCCTTCTACTTAGAATCGTAACAATTTTGTCTATTTAATTTACTAAATAAACTACAACGTGGCAAAATAAATTTTGGTATATCCATGGTATATCAATTAATATTAACTGCCTGCCCAACAACGCTTAAATTTTTTAAAACAAAAAATGAAACAGCTTTTATTATTTTATAGATTTCACTGGAAATTTTCGACTGAAAATCTATTTTGAAATGTCAGGAACAATACTAATAATAACCCTATTACAAATGCAATAAAAACCATTTTCGACTGAATGACTATACTAGCTGCCAATCAATTAAATTCTTATATAACATTTGCCCGATGAAATTGGTCAAACCATTCAATGTTTGAAGACCTTGCCTAGTCGTTATTTATTCAGGAATTACCTAGGATAGGTCATGGTTAGTTTGTACATTAATATAATAATATTAAAACTATATGAGGCTCATTCAAAATAATGTCCATTAGCTTTAATATTATTCCTTAAACTTTGGTGCCTGTATGAAAAGAAACACGCACTCTCTAAATAGGAAAATTCTTCACTGCCAATCTTTGGAATTATTTTAGGGGCTCCATAATACCAAGGCGTTAAGAGAATGCTATACTCTCTAAAACTGACCATAATCCATATTCCAGCGAATTAGGATCGGCACTGGATGACGGCAAGTCTTCAGCTCTGGTGAAGTCCGAAACGTTCGCTACTAACCACGCTTGGGTGGATCGAGCTTTATGATCAGGTGCTGAGTCTTGCTGAAAGCACCATTCTTAGTTATGGAACATAGTGTTATTAAGAGGCTTAGGCCACCTTCTTAAGAATCTTATCTTAATACATAAGTGCCGATGTTTTAACACCTTTTTCACAAAGATGTCTGATTCACTCTTTGATATCTAACTTCCCACCAAATCGTCACTGACGTCGGATAATGCCATCGTCGGATTAAGCTATTAAAAGCTGACCAAATGTAAATCGGTTTGGGACACGAAGGGTTCCATACTATATCTAAAATTAGCATAGGTTTGTTAATCTAATTAACTATCTTACATTTTTAAACAACTACACTAAAGATAATCCATTCATGGAATAAAGGCATATAAGGTGTTTATATTTAAAATATTTTAGTATGATGCATCTACAAATATTCAAGCTAGTTTACAATAACATACCTACTCTCTAATCAAAAAGTTCAAAAAATTGTGTACCAATATTGGAAATAAAACGGCCAAAGAAGTCGAACCACCACTATTGTGAAAGCGTATTCTAACTGGATATGATTTAATGAATAATCTTATAAATTATTATTTCATCTTATAAATATTTACTCTAGCTTACGTGCGTATTTATAAACGCAGTTGCCGTAGAAAATAAATTTTCTCTTTCCACGCAACCAGAAATAAATCATAAAGTACTCGTTCCGTTTGTTGTTTAAGTGGGTACCTACCCACACTCCTGCAACTCATCCGAAAATAAGAAAAACAAATAAAAGAAATAAATAATGTTCAGTAAGCCTGTTGAAGCGAGCCGATCCGTCTACATTGAGTGACGAATCGCTCCACGCGCGGAAAACCAGAGATAATCTACGAGTACGCTGTGGAGCCGGGCCAGGGCAAATAAGTGCCCGCGCTCACATGCATTAACTGTTACGATTACAGCTCCCCTTTACGATAATTTAGTTGATAGAATCATTCCAGCACTGGAAAGTATCGCTGAAAGAAAAGAATTGCTAAGTCTACTCTTCAAATGGAATAATATTGCATAAATATATGTAGTTATTTTAGTATCTTCTGCCTGAAATACAGGGTATCCTAGTTCAGGCTAAGTAATTAACATAACTTTAGTGTTCTTAGATCTCGTCTCTATAAACTGTTCTCTACAATTTAACTAAGCGAATTAGCACAACACTAGAAGCAGCAAAGCAACTAGTAGAGCAAGCAGGCTTCAGAAAAAAAATCTCTACGATAGATCACATCCATACCCTAGAAATGATTATAGAGAAGTATTAAGAGCAGCAGAGACCTTTAAGGTACGTTTACACGCTTGCCAAGCTTTGGCAAACGGCAAACAGCCCCAAGCCTCCACAAATCTCGTTTGGCGTTTGAAAGGCGTTTACACGCTTGTGAATGCGTCAGTCTGCAACATACATCCAAGCATGGTGGACACCGAACTTGTGACGGCTATTGCATTTGGTTTAACATACTTTTATTTGAAATGCAAGCAAAGTGAAACAAAAAAAACGAGAGCTCGACGACATCAATATCTCTTTTTTATTTTTTATTTCCTTTACTGGCCTTCCGGTTAGTTCAGCAAGACGAATCCATGCATCTGCTTGTTTCTTCTTATCTTTATGATTTGCATCTTTCGGATTCCAGATGCAGGATTCCATCTGGTAATGTTCCAGAAACGAAAGACTCTCCTCATTCGACCAGCCACTCATTTTTTATTTTTTTGTATAATTAAGCAATTGTGTACTCGCCGCGAGATCACAATGGCTACTAAACGCGGACCAACATGTAAATACGTCGCAAGCGCTTGCCGAAAACGCCCTTTGACCTGCGTAAAAAAACCGACACTCGACTGGATCGTAAGCAAGCACCCACAAGCTCACGCAAGCCAAGCCAAACGCCCTTTTTACATGCTTGCGATTGTCGAGGCTTGCCAAGGCTTGGCAAGCGTGTAAACGTACCATTATATTACATTTATTGATTACCAAAAAGCCTTTGATACTATATGACTTTCAGTTTAGGTGGGCTTTTCCTAAAAGAGTACGGCTTATCACAACCAAACAGGTCTATAACATTAGCAAATAGAGAATTGATTAAAGAAACTAGCTATGATAAGAAAGCTTTAGAGAGGTTATTCAGGAACAACTATGATTTGTTAACAGAAGAACAAAAGTCAGTATACGAAGAAACAGTAAGAAGTGCGAATGCAATTGAAGGCCAAGTCTTTTTAGATGCTCCAGTAGAAACGGTAAAACCTGTGTATTATATTTGATGCGAAAATACGGGTCACACGTGACATTGCATTAGTTACGGATTCTTCGGATATTATCTGGGATGAAAGTACTATGGCCCATAAAAAAGGAATAGAAGCTTTGAATAGGACTCTGCAAGACATAAGCATCAACAAAAGTTTGTTGGGTGGTTTGACTGTATTGCTGGCTTTGAAACTTTGTTGGTTTGGGGTAAGAAATCAGAAATCAATATATCTTTATTCAAATTGGATGTATAGTACAACACTTTTGAATCGTCCAAACATTTGTTCGTTATTGGACATATTTTTTAGCTGCGGAGAAAAACGAGCGAAAAAGCTCCACAACATTAAAAGCATAATGTAACAACATTTACAAATCATTATGTTGTTACAACGTCAATACAATCATGATTTATTTAATATAGAAAACCTGTTGGAATGATTGGAAGAGTTCAAACCCAAGCATTTTTGTCTGTAATATAATCAGACACTTTGTAATAAGCTTTTTTAATAAGTGGTTTTTTATACTGTTTTTGAATTTATTTATGGTTAACTCTTGGATATTGCTTGGGACTTTATTGTATAAGCGAACACAAAGACCTTTAAATGAATTATTGATTTTGTGAAACCTAGTAGCAGGTAAAGTTTGTTTATTTTTGTTTCTTGTATTAAGTGTGTGAACATCACTGTTTTTAAGAAACAAATTAATATTTTTTCTTACATGTAATAAATTTTCGTATATGTATTGTGATGCGACCGTCATTATACCAAATTCTTTAAACCTATCTCATAAGGAATCCTTAACTTTAACATTATAAATTGATCGAATAGCTCTCTTCTGCAGCAAAATCGGCCGCGTTTCCCCACGATAAAATTCCGTACGACATTACACTATGGAAATAACTAAAGTACACTAATGTGGCCGTATCTACATCCGTTAACTGGCGTATCTTCATTACGGCATATGCTGCAGAGCTAAGTCTATTTGACAATTTATCAATATGTGGGCCCCATTGAAGCTTAGAATCTAAAGTAATCCCTAAGAATACTGTGGTATCTGTTAGTATAGCTCTTTCGCATAATCACTCTTTTGATTTTTCCGAGATGAGCGAAACGTCTGGATAAATTTTTGAAATTAAATTTCAACTGGTTGTTGCTGAAGTGCACAGATCGGGAGGGACAGATATCATGCCATCTTTTTCTGGGTAATCACCGTTACCTAGTTTTAGCAAAAGATCCGGAAATTGGCTAGCGGAAACATCACCTCCTAAGTGGACTCTCTTGTTTTATGATAATTTTAAAATTTCAACTAATGATGATCTTTTAAGACACGCTTTTATTTCATTGGAACGTTCCCCTTGGGCCTATCGGAAAAGTATGTGGTAAGTCTTCCATCCTTATTTTTTTCAAAATCAAACGTAATTCATCAGTTTTGTCGGTTCCCAAAATTTATACTGTTTTTTTCATCTGTTAATGAATCACAGTAATTGTTCACAGTACAGCCAAACTTTCTAAAGCTAACACATCGTTAAGTAATCTTTTTACCGGCTATAGTACTTCCAACCTAGACAATCATTTTAGGTTTTTCATAAAACCTACTATTTAATTGTAATTTTGTCTGTTCTGCTCTGAAACCGATACAATCATGAATTGTGCTGCACTTATTGTATTGCGCAGGGAATTATAATAATTTAATTTATAAGTACCCCAAATTTGACACGTTTTTATGTTTTCAAATATAAAACCACTAAATAAGTAAGCAGATCGATTAAACATCAGAATTGTTAAAAATTTGCTCCTGAATCACTAAGTCCACGCGGTCGAAGTCGCGGGCAAAAGCTAGTAAAATAATAAGACCTCATCGGAGCGCGTTTAAACGAAAGTAAAATATTGTCTTCAATATACCTAATGTAATAAAGTCTTGTCGGCGGAGTATTTTATGACTGCGACGGCGACGGCGGAGTCTTGAAAAATGGAACAAAAAGGTTTTTCAGAATCAGCAATCGTGTAAAATCGCACGAAGAGTGTCTATAAGCCAGTTTCCTTTATTATGTGCAAATGTAGATTTATTTTTAATTATTATCATTTTATTATATTTCTAATTTTTACTTCTACATTAATAAATAAATCTAAAGAAATTTCTAGTAGAAAAAAATCCACGCGGTCCAGTCATCAGACGGGATTCGAGATTATCATATTATGTTTGTAATGAAATCTAAAGTTTGATAAAGTAGGTACAATTAGTTTTTAGCTTCAGCGATGCATCAGATAGGTATGTCTTATGATCTCTCACATCTCTAAAGCTCTTTTATATATCTGGATAAATATTAAAGATGCATCGAAATTCATTTCACATTCGGTATTACCGAAGTTTGGCAGCTTTTACTGAACTTCATCTTTAAACGAGTTTTGGTTAGATCCTGGTATTGTATATTAATTTAAAAGAGAAATGGAAAAGTGAAAAGAAATGTGTTTTAAAATAAAATCTCGAACAAATGATGATTTGTAAGCAAATAGGTATAACGTGGATGATCGCTACTGTTTGTGTTTATTGCCATAGCCAAGAAAAACATCAAGTACCAAAATTAGTTTTAATAAAATATCAATTGTAATAATCAGCAAGGTAACTTAACAATACATATCATTATATTTTCCTTTTAACTCATTTTAGATAATGATACTTTGATTTTTATTTTTTATTGTGACAAAACAATATATAATCATTTTGTTCATTGACCAAAAGTACACGAAATTTAACCGAATTTCGACCAAATTCGACATTCGGCAGGACCCACATTGCAACAGGTGCAACGCTAATATATATACTAAGTAAGAAAAAAAAAATCTCAAGAAATTCGGACATCATTTTCGAAATTTTGACGACCTCCGTGGCCGAGTCGTTTGTACGCCGGGTTTCATGGTGTCGCCGACTCGAGAGGTCCCGGGTTCAAATCCCGGTTGGGGTAGATGTTTGTGTGATGAACACGAGCATTTGTACTCCAGTCATGGATGTTGAATATGTATTTCTATATAAATATACCTATATATGTACTGTATATGTATTCTATCCGTTACCCTAGCATCCCATAACACAAGCCTTACAGTGCTTTACTTTGGAGCTAGGCCAATTGGTGTGTGTCGGAAATATTTATTTATTTATCAGTTTTTAAATGACTATAAAAAAGGGGACGTTCTCAATTCGTCATTGGATATTTTTTTATTGTTGTTCACGCATATTTGGTTGTTCTTTTTGTTTAGAAGAGTTGGTGAGGGAGATGGTCTCATATTAATTTGGTGAACGTAACGTACACATAACGTGTTTGGTTATTTTATGAAATATAAAAGAGAGATTTCAGGCTGGACATCTATATTTAGTAACCTCTGGCATATAAAAAGGGAAAAAATAAAAACTATTCAACTAAAATAAAAACCGACTTCATAAAAACAAAACCACTAAAAATTAAGAAATAATCATCATTATCATATCAGCCGAAAGACGCCCACTGCTGGACATAGACCTCCCCCAAGGAATTCAAAACCGATCAGTCCTGCGCTGCCCGCACCAGCGGCTTCCCACGACCTTCGCCAGATTGTCGGTCCACCTTGTTGCGGGCCTACCAACGCTGCGTCTCCCGGTAAGCGGCCGCCACTCGAGGACCTTTCCGCCCCAACGGCCGTCAGTCCTCCTTGCAATGTACCTTGCCCACTGCCATTTAAGGCTTGCATTTTGGGCTATGTCGGCGTTCGGCGACCTTGGTTCTTCTGCGAATCCCATCATTTCTGATTCGATCGCGCAGAGAAACGCCGATGCTCTGCGTAAGAAATAATATATTTTCTTTACTTAGTCTACATTTAAAGACAAATTAATATTTGGAGTGTGTTTTGATGTAAGTATTAAAAGGCAAAGAAATGTATTAGTTAAATCTAGAGAAAATTTTACTACAAAAAAAATCTTTAGATTTAAACATTTAGCAGTTATCTTTATATATATAATTCTTCTGTGAGTGTGTATGTCACTGAACTTCTCTTAAACGACTGGACCGATTTTAATGAAATTTTTTGTGTGTGTTCAAGGGGATCTGAGAATGGTTTAGATTCACAATTTTGTCCGCTGGACTACCCCTATTTTTTTAGGGCGGTACGAAGTTCGCTGGGTCAGCTAGTATGCTTATAAAATATAAATGTATTATTTAAAAATTTTTGGTGGTTTTTATGGTATCAGTATTTTTGTTGGAGTTAATTACTTTACTTGAGTTAAGACTTTCGACTACATGGAATAATAGGTATCAGATGAACCACTGGAATTTTAAAGTTTAAGTGTGGGTGTCCAGGCATCTACTGCAACCGTAATTGAATCCTTCACAGTATTCCCGATAGTCAAATAACGTTTCAGAAAATGTACATATTACTTGACAAAAATAATTCAACAACGTAATAAAATTTTTGGCACAACTGATTAATCGATATATTTATTTCTTATGTTTTATAAAACACTTTTTAACACCTTTTACTGAAACGTAGAGAAATGTATAAACGCATCTAAAACCCGTTGAAAAGGTGTTTTATTTGATTAATCGATAAGTGCTTTACCCAAAACCTTTTTTAACCTTACCATCTCACGTATACACAATTACACATAGGGATTGAAATCCGGAAAAAACGGATCCGGTACCAATATACCGAATCCGAAGACCGGATCCGGTGCCAGCAGTTTGTAGCAAAATAATATAGCTGTTGCATGAGTAGGTACTTTAAATGCGTCGCGCGTGGTGTTCATGCGTACGAGTCGCTCGTCGCTGAGTCTTTGCGGACAATAAAGCCGACAAGTGTAGAAGCTGAAAGGGCCTTTTCGGCCGCAGGCTATATTTGCAGCTCAGTGAAGTCGTTTAGCTGGTGACACATTTCACAATATTTGTTTACTACGATCTATTTTTCAAAATCAATATTGATTTGCTTTTAATACTTATATTTTCTTACAATTATTACTTAAAATAATTATTTATCGTAAGTTGATTAAACTAAAGATTTCTAAAGTCATAATTGTGATAATTTTTGCCGTTCATTCGTTTGACAGATTCATCAAATCATGATATACCTATAAGACTTGTTTGTTAGCATTCTTAAATACTTTAATAATGATTTAGATCTCATTTCCGTTAATATATATAGTTAAATACGTAAGGTAATTAACTCTTACACTACCAAATCTTAAATATTTTCTTGTTGTCTATTTGTCTTAACATTGGTTAAGAAATAAACTCGATTCTATATATTTGTGATTTATTTTTCATAAACTACCTACATATAAGTGCAGTGACACTTGATTAGCTCACTTATTTTGTACGAAACAGCGTAAATAATCCTGATTTTTTCAATCCGGGATGATTTTTCAATGGGAATCCGGTCGTCTCCGGCCGAACTGAAAATGACGCCGGAATTACACACAATTCTTTGTCAACTTATATTGTATCCAAGGTTTATGTATACAATTTAGAAAACCTTTTTTCTAACTAATCGGTAATTGATCATGGGACTCCAAACGACGCCACCTGTGTCACCCCCTTAACTATAGAGATATGTAGGAGAATCTGTGCTATTTTGAGTATAGACCCAAACGGGCAAAGGAAAAGTAAATAGTAGGTATAACTGTGTATAAAGGAAGTTATTGCCTCCGGTTATAAAGCTTGGGATGCACATTACGTACAAACGAGGCCTTTACCGAACGTTTGTTATTGATCGCTTTACATTCCACTTGTCTCTCAATCCCGAATTAAGTGGAATCCTTTTTCTTTGTTCGTGCCTTTATATGTTGAGTACCTTTATTAGCTTTGTATATTTCTCTGATGTATATCTAGGCATTACCATGCAATGTGATTTACTATAACCCTTGTGTTGTGACTGAGCAGTATTGAGATGCGATATCATGAAATTATGAATAAGTAAGATCCATGTCGCAATCTGGAAATCATGGTGACAGATACAAAACTTATCGTCCCCTCTACCCGATAGACCTGCTTATACAGGGTTAATTTTAAAATACCGGTAACCTCGCAGTACAAGATAGCTATCATCATACATAACAACATTTGCTCTACGAGTTTTGAAAGTTCGTTACATTTTTATTTTCATACAAAAATAAATATTATTAATTTACCGTCCGAATGTTATTAACTCTACAGAATCGGGGAACAGTAAGGACTACAGGAAGAATGCGCGCGGGAGGGAGAGGAGGCGGCGCTAGCGTTTGAACTTGATTGACCTATTTATCTACGGCCGCCAGTCGGCCGGCGCCTTTGATGCGCGTGAGTCACGCTTTCTTGTGTGCAAAAATGTTTCGTTATCCTTCGCCTGCATTAATTTAAAAACTAAAACAAAATAATAGGTACCGATATTGGACATTAAACTCGGTGTAAGTAACTTTAGAAAAACGATAAGAAATGATTACGTAAATCGTTTTTACATATTTTGGAAGATAAATTAGCTAAGTGTTTGCTTTCAATTGGTTAATGTAGTTAGTAAAGCATGAAGTTCTGGTGGATTCAGTGTACCTTATGCATACAAGCTACGTGAGCAATTAACTATGCTAGCAAAGTATCTAGTAAAGAAATACAATATTAATATTATTTATTGGATAGCGCGCGAGCGATGCCCTTTTGATTATGAAGGAAGCATAGACGTATAAATGTCACGATAGTATATAAAAAACGTAGATTTTTTTTATTGATCAAAGTAATGAGTTATGTTAAAACTCATAGAACAAATGTTGTTATGTATGATGTTAGAAATCTAGTCCTGCCGAGTATGTGGTATTTAAAATTAACCCTGTATAAGGCCTAGTGGTACGTGATTACATAGCTATCTCACTGGCCGTTTGATGTGCCGGTTCCAGTGAAAGGCAATCTTATAAAGGAACTCTAACTGTTACCAAATCCCACCTAGCCAACTGGATATGGTATTTGTAAAAAATCAAAAAGAAAAAAAATAATAACTTTGCATTTTTTGTCTTTTGAGAAGAAAGTACCTACATACAGAAGTAAATTAATTTGGTTACATTATGATATTACCATAAAATTTTTGACTTAAAAATATTTGTTAGATCAAAGCAATTTATTTTACAGTTACAATTTATCAGCGAGAGATATTTCGGTAAAAATCTGGTTAAATTTGGTGTGAATTAAATTACATTTTAGAAGGAAATGTGTTGGGAGCTTTCGAATCAACCATTTAAAGCAACATTCGCAAGGCAAAATTATATGTTTACGTTTTCTCCACGATATCAATCACCCTCAAGAGAATATCAATTTAAGGAGATACAATTGTTTTGTCAGTAAGATTACAACATAGAGCAACGCGGCCGACGCGGCCAGGCAGGGCCGGATCTACCATATGGCTTATTGGGCTTCAGCCCAGGGCCCCGTGGATTCAAGGGGTCTCCAGCTAAGTCAAGTTTAATTTAAAAATAGACGGTAATGCGAAAGAATCCATAATTATATTAAATTAAACAGATCGTATAGTTTGCAGCACTACGAATCCTGCGATGAATTAAACCCATTCCATTCATTAAATTCAAGTATACTTTCAGGTGTTAAAATGTTCCGCTGCCATTACACATTCATCTCAATCATGCTCCGCTGTTTCCCTCCCAGACTGTCTCTTTCTATCTTGCTAGAATTATTTATAAGTACCATTATTTATCATTTTTAATTATTTATAACTAGTAGGATAGAAAGAAATAGAGTTTTGTTTTGGAAGAATGTAGCGAATCGTGATCCAGATTGAATGTGTAATGGCCGTCTACGGGTTGGCAACCCTGAACTCCAGGTGCATGCATTTCTATCAAACGAAAGCGCCCGTACGGTTATTGACGGTTATATATGGTTATTATCGCGATGATGAAAAGAAGGATGAATATTTAGTCAGAGAATGCATCCAATTAAAAACTTATTTGCTTCAGTCGACAGAGTCCTACTCGTCTTGCGTAGACTTTTTTACGATTATTTATGAAAAGAAGCTGTCATGTAGTGACAAAATAATTAGAATAAGAAAAAAAAAGAGAAAACAGGAAGAGGTTATAAAATATATATATTTACAACAATAAAGTATTTACAGAAATAGAATATAAAAAAATAGGGGTATGGTGTGAGTTGTTTGTAGTGTGGGGTGTACAGTAAGAAGTGGTGAAGTGGGCGTGGGTCGTCGGCGAACTAAAAAGAATCAAAGTAGGTGGTCTATGGAGGTTCAATAGGAATAGACGTAGTTGGAGAGAGTATCCGTGTCATAGGTAGCCATGGCAACGGATAAAAAACATTAAGTTGTCGCAAATGTCAAGAAAATAAATAAACGAAATTATAACTAAAAATAGATAAATTCGGAGAAAAAGTAATGAAATTAAATAAATAACAGAATAAAGAGAACATGTAAAAGAAAATTACGTGACAAAGCATCAACTACAAGATGTAAAAAATCAGCTGGAAAATCAAAAGTTGTCATCATTAGTGGATTATCCTAATAATCATAACGGAAACACCAAAAAAAGATGTGGTTTTCTAATGGATAGCGGACCGATCGGTTTGACAGTTTTTACAAATACCGACACACCATATTCGCTCGACGAACAACATACTGATGACGCCGAAATAGTAAATGAAATGTGCGAGCTATCTCACTCTAGCGTGTGTGACGGTGGGAAGCCTTCTATCACCCTCGCACCTAAGAGAGTAATTGAGTTGTCACAATCAGCTACGAAGCAACGTTCGATATTTGTCGGAGGTGCGAGTGAGACGGAATCTGTCGCAGAGAAATACTAATACTTTGCGACAGACTTTGGCTGAGATAGTTAAACGACCCGGTGACTGGAAGAAAAATAAACCCGACGAAAATTGGACCATAGTTCAACGTAAGAGGAATAAAAATCGCTTTGTAGTCAAAACAGGAACAGCGGCTACGCAACCTCAAAGAAATTTTAAAGCCGCAGAAAACCTAGTACCGTTGTTTATCTCAAATGTAAACAAGGATACGTCGGAAAGCGACATAAGCAAGTACATAAAAAGTAAAAATGAGAAAATTGAGGGTGTAGAAAAAATTACCATGAAAAATAAGAGGCCATACAATTCCTTCAAGATAATGGTATCACGGAATAAAATTGATACATTTCTGAATGATAGTTTCTGGCCGGACGGGATTACGTTTAGAAAGTACATATATTTTAGACAACGAAGCGTACAACAAGAAGTAAATAAGACTCCGCCGGCGAGCGATTACACAACAGTAAACAATGGGTAGTACGTTCATTAGCTATAATTGTAAAAATATTAAAAGGAGCGCGGAGTGCGTGAGAAGGCTATGTAAGTCAGCCTTTAAGAGACGTGGCTATATCAGCATGATCTATCGATGCTTGGCCAGATTGATACAGACTTTAGTTATACGGCCAAATCCTGTAAGTATTAAAGTTCACAATGATATTTATTGGTCTGATCATTTCCCCCTTGACTGAAGTGTAACTTGAACATAATTAAACCTAAATTAGTGTCTTAAAACTATGTAAATAGTCGTATTGTATGGGGATTAAGGGACACGGAAGAAATAAATAAATATTATAAAGTTTGTAATGATAGACTAAGAGACATTAATTTCCCTAGCGAATTTCATCAATGTGCCGATTCTATGTGCAATAATTTAGAGCATACATTTGTTATTGATCGGTTTTACTATTCTATTGTTAACATTTTATGTCAGACATCGATGGAAAGTCGCAATAACTCGGCCAGAAAACCAGCTAAAGTAAGAATTGTTTATGGATGTAATAAGCATGTTAAGGATGCGCATAGGCAGGCTAGGCTTAATTTTCAAATATACTTGTATTACGGCAAGCCGAGCGAGGGACCCATATATGAAAAACTGAGAGAAAGCCGCAGGATATTAAAGTCTCGTCTAAAATTCTGCCAGAACAACCAAGAGCAGATTAAAATGGATATCCTTGCTTCACAACATTCGGCTAAAAAGTTCAATAAATTTTGGAAGGGTACGAAAAACCTTAATGGTAGGGTTAGCCTGCCTGTGAGCATAGATGGTGTGAGTGAGCCTACATCCATAGCAAATATTTTTAAGGATAATTTTCGTGTGAAGTTCGGCCTGCCATCGTTGCCCATTGCTGAGCCCTCCAAGTTAGAGCAGCCGGTTAGTTTCTCTGCTAAAGATCTTCTCATAAAAATATGAAGAGGGGTAAGTCTACAGGCCATGACGGGCTCAGCATTGAGCACCTTCAGCATGCAGGGACCCACCTCAGCAGGGTACTGGCTATATTGTATACCTTTTGCTTGCTACATTCGTACTTACCGTCAGATCTCATGAAAACTGTAGTAGTACCGCTAGTTAAGAACCCCACGGCCGATACCGCTGATAAGACTAATTATCGACCAATCTCCTTAGCCACGGTAATCGCGAAGGTTTTCGATGGGTTATTAGATCAAAAACTTGAGAGTGTATTGTTATTGCATGACACGCAATTCGGTTTTCGGCGGGGGCTCTCTACTGAAAGTGCTATATTAGCTTTAAAGCACACTGTGCATTATTATGTTAAGCGGAAACCCCCGGTATACACGTGTTTCTTGGATTTGTCCAAAGCCTTTGATTTAGTATCTTATGAAAAGCTTTGGACAAAGCTAAGAGATGCAGGAGTGTCTTCAGACGTAGTAGCCCTATTTTCATATTGGTATAGTCACCAAAGCAATACAGTTAGATGGGGTAACGTATATTCTGATGAATACCTTCTTGAATGTGGTGTTAGGCAGGGGGGGCTCACTTCACCAAGACTTTTTAATATTTATGTCAATAAGCTCATCGAGGAGCTCAGTAGCACGCATGTTGGTTGTCACGTAGATGACGTTTGCGTCAATAACCTAAGTTACGCGGATGACATGGTGCTGCTGAACCCCTCGATAGGGGGATTAAGAAAATTATTGCACATAATATGTGAGTCTTATGCTGTGGAACATGGTTTAAAATATAATGAGAAAACGAGTGAATTCATGTTGTTTAAAGCCGACAAGAAAGGTCCGACTATCACTCTAAATGGTACACCGTTGAGCCATGTTTCCCAGTTTAAGTACCTAGGCCACATAGTCACTGAAAAATTATGTGATAATGCAGATATTGAGAGGGAGCACAGGGCATTGTCGGTGCGTGGTAACATGTTGGCACGTAGGTTCGCTAGCTGTGCAGCTGAAGTCAAAATTACGCTGTTCAAGGCATACTGCCAGACATTATATACGGGCAGCCTGTGGGCCAGCTTTACACGCGCGGCCTATAATGCTCTGCGTATCTCATACAATAATGTATTTAGGTTAAAATTTATTTTATTGTATTGTCTTATTGTTACTCACATAGCATTTAAGTCAATTAACTAACATATCTATGGACTATGTCTGAAAATAAACGATTTTTATTATATTTTTTTTTTTATTATTTTTTTTTATTTATAAACAACTTTTCCAGGATGTCATATATACAGAACAACGATGTCAAACTTACGACTTAACCATTTATCCGTTTTGTCCATAAATGTTGATGTAACTAAGAACCTAGAATGTGAGAAGCAAATTAAAGAATTTGCTAAGAGAAGTGCGGGAAGGTTATAATTTGTCAATTTTTTTTATGGTTGTATAACACTAAGGCATAATATATTATAATATAAATTTAATATTTTACAGTCTCATTTACTATACTTTGTGTATTTGAGTGAGGCGAGTGAGAGAGGTGGGCTGAGTAGTATTAGCCCAGGGCCCCCTAAACTCACAGTCCGGCCCTGCGGCCAGGAGAGGAGTCGGCATTCACAGCGTTCCCCTCTATCGATTTTCCTCCGCTGTTGGACCAGCTCAAAAACAAAACTAAGTTTAAACGGTTTGCTTCCACCTATATCGTCAGAACAGCTAGGTTGTGGAACTCTTTGCCGGAATCTCTGTTTCCAGTCACCTATAGTCTGGGGCTCTTCAAGTCGGGAGTGAATCGGTTTCTTCTAGGCAAGCGCGTCCCACCTTAGGCTGCTACGTCGCTCTTCATCAGGCGCGTGGCCGTCAAGCGTAAGCCTATTTAATGTAAAAAAAAAGAAGATGCGCTCGTATATTTCACTAGACTGAGTCAAATCGCGCGAGTGTATGTTATAAATCAAATATGCCATAATGTTATGTAATTTGCTGTAAAACAAATCTAGAATATTAAACTTACAAAAGAATGGTGTTCAGTTTCTCATATAAGCAAAATTATTAAAATATTATTTCTATATAACCACTCTTAAACACAAAATTCTTATTATTTAAATAAAACTAGTTTTTACGGGTTAATGCACGAAATTTTATTTATTTATTGACGTTTCGTAGCCTTTACAGGCTACGTCGTCAGAATTAAACTTTTATTTAATTTGTCGAGCTACCTTCGAAAGACTTTTATTGAGCGTTCGGTTATTTCATTGTTCGATTTTAAAAGTTTTATTGTCTATGTATGAATTTATTATTTAATTTACTTAATAAAGTATTTTATTTAAAATTCTTTTTTGTAATTTTGAGTTTATTTATTTGACCCTAACTACCGTAAACTACCACCGGTTCCAAAATTGGGAGACCTTTCTGAGAAGAACCGGCGAAACAAACTCAAGAGAGGCTTTCTATTTCCTTCTTATGTTAAATTATGCAAACAAAAAGAACTAATAGTATCTGATGGTCTTGCAGTGTGTGCTCGGGGTTGGGATTTTGTCTCCTGTATAATAGGTTCCCAAGATGGTGGTATATATACCAACCATCTTCCCTATTGAAATTTGGATATTTTTTTTAATCTCAATAGCCTCGCGCATCATTCGAGGAACGAACCGCCGCGAGGAACGAACTTATTATTTTGTTAAAATCAATCGTCGGACTTGTTTGACAAAACAATCGACTAGTCAGTACTAATTTCAGATCTGTCAAAAAAAATCCTTAATTTCATCTATGCCCGCTTAGCGCTGTCATTTTTTATGTGTGAGTATAATAATTACAAATTTGGGACTGCATTTGTGTGCATATTTACCCTCGCAAAAAGTGGCAGAGTGATTTCAGTATAGTCAATGAAGGCTTAACTTTGCCATTTTGAGTTGATCACCTGCAACCAACGCGAAAATTTCCGCAAGGGTTTGTAGATTAATATACTAAAATTTCAGACGCATTGTGGGCAAACGGTGCAAAAAAATGCGAAATGGTGCAAAAACGAGTTTTTCGTCAATATCTCGCGACTGGCTCGAAAAATAAAAAAAAAGTTCCTAGTACAAAGTTGTAGAAAATTTAATTTCCTACAAAAAAGGTATCAACATATTTTCGCGTATCTCTCATAGTTTTTGCACAAAATGCAATTAAAGGGCAAAATAAAAAAATGAAAATCTATTGTTAATCGTTTTTTTTTTCATTTTAAAAGGATCTTACGGGTCTAATTCAACAGTCACCACTTACTGAAATATTTAAGGATAAGTTTTCGGCAGTCCACTGAATTGAAAATTGTCTACCGAAATGGTAAAAAAAATTACCACCGAAATGATACAGCCAAGAACATCGCCTTTGTAGTAGAAGGGCTTCCTATTTTGAATTTAAATAAATTTCCTTATTCTTTGTAAATATTTTTGTTCATTATTTTTTAATAAGAATTATTAATGAAGAATTAATTAATTGTTCCTCCTATTAATTATTATTACTAATTATAATTATTAATATGTACATTTTCAAAATAACGAACAAAGCGCGTTTAGAAAGCGAGAAGTTTATTAGTTAGTAAATCGTCCCCTTAGTGCCAAAACCGATTATCTGCACTTTTCCGCTACTGAACTTTTATAATACCAATCGACCCGTCTCAATAAGCCGCATCTACAGGTAAAACCCATTATGCTCTACGACGCATATTTCCTGAAATAGCTAATGAGTAAACAGAATAACTGCAAATTATTTCCAAAATTCTTGATTTAAAACCTAATAAACCCAATCAAAACACTTGAGTTTGTAAATGTATTACCGCTGAAACCAAGTTTCGGATTTAAACTCATTTTTCATGTAGACACTTAGAGTAAATATCCTGTGAGTATCCTGTAATTGGCTTTGACTGTTTGAATTTTACCAGATATTTTAATTTTACTAGATGAAGTAAAAACTAACAAATCTGTCGCTTTTTGCAAAAAAATTATATATAATATGTTTGCGTTATATTTGAGGCAAGTAAAAGAGGATAGAGCGAATCGATCGACAGATGACCTTCTAGAGTACGTGATATATATCTGGGGTGAGGTTATCGATAAGCGAGGTGAGTCTTTGGCTATCAGCCTTAACATCGCCAAGGCTTTGATAGGGTCTGGCACATAAGTCTTCTCTCCAAGCTTCCTGGATACGGTCTACCTACTCAGTTCTGTGCCTGAGTGGCCGACTTCCTGCATGAGCGTCAACGGACGGCGACCGATGTAGTTCGCAGTTCATGTCAGTGAATGCCGGTGTTTCTCAGGACTCCGTCTTATCCCCTACACTCTTTTTGCTGCATTCAATGATTTAATTCCTCTTGAGAATATTCATTGCTATGCAGACGATAATACAGTGCATGCGGGATATTCTGGATACGCAGCCGCTGGACAGGTAGAAACCAATGAGAAACGGGAGAATCTTGTCATTGAACTCAATCAAGATTTGGACCGCATTTCGGAATGCGGTACCAAGAACTTGGTTGAGTTCAATGCCAAGAAAGCCCAGGTCTGCGCTTTCACGGTAAAACTAACGTTTTTTCACGCCTGAGCAACTATGCTTGTTGTACATGACGTAAGTACGGTCTTGCGTGGAATATTGTTCGCACCCCAGAGGAAGGCTCCGCCAATTACTTTTTTGATTCTTTGGATAGGTTACATCGGCGCGCGATCCGCATTATTGGTGATAAGGAGGTGACTAAACACCTCGAGCCTCTTCAATTACGCCGTCTATACCATGACGCATGTTTTGAGGAGTTATTGTCCCTTAACCTACCTTTCCCTTTCCTACAGAAGTCTACACGCGCTGGCTTACGTTGTCACCGACTTACTGTGAACTACTATTCCCACTATTCCAACGTGAACAAAGAAATTTGGTAACTCATTTCTTTGTCAGACTATCCGCAAATGGATTACTTTGCCCTCTTACGTGTGTGAAGTAGCAATTCTGCAGGCCGGCAAAATGAGGATAGCTGGTGTGGCAAGTAATACTGCTGTACCAGCTATCTTCGCGTCTAGACTCCTCCGTCACCTAACCTTTGGTGGAGTCATTTGTCGAACCTATTTATAAAAAAAAAGATCTATAGCAAAGAAAAAAGATCTTGATGATTTGTACAACAATGGTGTCATACCTGAAGAGTACCATGGATTATACAGATCTTTGGCTACAGAAACAAGCCAATCTGATCGTTTTCCTTCAGACACCATTCTGATGACTCATCATGTGTAAGTGAGTCAAGTGCAGATGAATAATACTGATTTTCTACACTTATTTAATTAGGAATACTATCGGCCGCCAACGAATTCGTCCGCTTTAACTTTAATATACATTTTTAAACTAGATATTTTAGATAGAAATACTACTGCACCCGAAATATCGAACCTACAGTATCTAGATAAATGTACATCATAAACCGAAACTTTTTAATATACCTATATTGACTCAAGGATCTCTAAAAACTTATGGATGTATCATTTCGGCGATACTTTCATTCCCTGGACTCTTTATCGGCATTACTGTCCACCAATTCAATTGTCCCCATATCACTGAAATGATATACTTACTATTTGGCGGGAATCCACAATGACGTTGATGCGCGTGCGTGTGCTCCAGCGAAGGCGGACTGGCTCGAAGTGAGCACTGACAAGCGGGACACAACAACGCAATGTAGACGAACCTATTTCACAAAAACTTACTGTTCATGGAAATGATAACTCTTTCCAGGACAAAAGTTGAGTGCTTGTTACATGTATAAGGAAGAAGGTAAACAAACAGTAGTAGGTATTTTTGAAGTAATACTACTTTAGCCGCGTTATGAAAAAATGATGAGAGTGAAATTTTAAGATGCACGCGCAACACTGTAACAGAAAAGTAACACCATGAAGTCGGCCGCTAAACCGCACATTACTCGTAAGTCTCGAAAAAAAGCTTCCAACAAAATAGTAATAGGATCTCTTAGTTGCACATGTTGGTACGCTCGTCGCCTCTGATCACTGTTTTCATATTTATAATATAATAAAACTGTAAGAATGTGCGGGAGGGCGAAGGGGGAGTGTGAGAAGACTGACGTCAAATAAAGATAGGCGTAGGTAGAAAATACTTATATTGTGATTACTATTCAATATTTGTAGGAGAAATGGTATTACTGTATCCCACAAGGGTGGAAGTACATGTATACTATTATCAAGACACTAAGACGTCCCACGTGGTGGAAGCGTATAGCGTGCAAGACAATAGGCCCTACCTACGAAGTGATGACTTAGTCAATTTCCCAAGAACACCTTATACAAGTGGTGTCAGTATAGTATAGCACGGTTCACATGCGTACAGCGCCATCTAGTAGCGGTCGGCGTGATGATATTTGATCCTATGATGTGCCATACAATCGGTGTCGGTATAGGATAGCGCGATTCACATGCGTACAGCGCCATCTAGTAACGGGCGGCGTGATGATATTTAATACTATGGTGTTACAAAAATAATGGTGGATTATTAACCACTTAGTGGTTAATAATCCACCATTATTAGAAATCTGTTCGAAAGGTACTTTGAACGATCCACGGAGCTCCATAAGATGATCGCGTTGTCAAAAACAATGTTGGCACGCTCGTCGCCTCTGATCACTGTTTTCATATTTATAATATTTATCCACATGTTTCTAGTTTCTATATAGACACAACGTGTTTTAGTTATTACAAGTGCTAATTACGTATGGACTAATAACTTAAATTCAGTAGTGATTTTAATTGAATATTTTGAATATTTATTTAGTTTTTCAAATTAAAACTGAACTTAATTGACTGTGTTAACTATCCTTTTCCAGTCCTTTTATTATTTTATTGTAATTATTAATTATTTGCATGCAATTAAAAAATATTTTTAATGATGCTAAAGAAGTATAACTTCTCACGCGCGTACATAAGTTACACGCATCCATTTTTTTTATTATTATTATTTTTATTTTATTTATTATATTATAAGAAATATATTATAATTTTAAGTGTATAACAGTGTCTCATAAACCAGTATTGGTTTTCCCGGACACTGCCGTTCGCCATCAAGACCCGCAGGTACGTCTACTCATCAACAAATTTAAGTTAAACCATTCATTCATCAGACATTAATCGGTAAGGTAATGTTATTAATATTTTTTTACATATACCGCACCGCCTTTAGTGAAAAGATAGGTATCTGTTGGCTAAACACCGCACAGAGTAATACACCAAAAGAATGGAAACACACGGGCTGATTTCGTGTTTCATATTTTTTTTTGTTTTAGTTTTATATCATGTCGATGTTTGTTTTTGTTATTAAAAGGGATAGAAAATATGCTTTTAAAATGGAATTAATGTTACTTTGATTAATTTTATTTTTAATTGTTTCTGGCAGATTATTTATTAATTTAGGAATCTGGTGTTGAAGCAACTGTTTACCATACAGATTGCTATACCTTGGTACTTCAAATATAATCTTTGAGGCACTTCGTGTTAGTTTCTTTCATTGGATGGATTCAGAAAGTCTTTATTGTGATAGTTTTCAATCAGTAATGCACAACACACTTGATGATGTACAGGTAGGACTCCACAATGATAGAATAGCTCATTGTAGTTGTGTTGGTACTGAGTTTTTATCTTTTCTGGCACTATAGTTTTAAGAATTCTTAACTGAAGCTCTTTTATCGAATCAAGATGCGATTTGAAGGTTCGACCGTAGCTACTCAGGCCGTAATGTATTGTACTTTCACCGAGTGCCTTATACAACTGCAATAGTGTTTTATACGGAATTTTGTTTTTAACAATAGCAAGCTTGGCCAGTATCGCCCTTAGTTTGTCGCATACATTGTATATATGTCCCGTTCACTTTAATCGATCATCAATTGTTAGACCGAGATATTTAACGCGTTTTGCCATTTCTATTGTAGGACAAGTGTAGATTTGTGAACAAGCGTGTATTTGTGTGCGCAATTAGTTTCAGATCCTTGTATTTTCTATTGTGACTAGAACTAATACATTAGTTTTGTTTTGTCTGGGTTTACCACTAACCCTACATCGTGAGACCATTTAGATAATAGTATGAAGTCTTTTTGCAAATGATTAAGGGCAGTGTCCAGATCATTGTTTGCAGATATCAGGCAGATGTCATCGGCGTATTGATACATTTCGCTCTTAGATACGACATTCACCGCATCATTCACGTAAGTTATATAATGCAATGGGCCTAATACAGAACCCTCAGCGGTGCCATCTTTTACAGTGACATTATCACTTAAAGCGTCACCTATCTTAACTATGTAGGATCTACCATTCAAATACTCCTGGCACCATGTATTAAGAGGACCACGTATACCACAATCGCTAAGCTTTTTGATCAGAGTATTGTGCCTTAGAGAATCGAACGCCCTACTGTAATCTATAAAAAGTACCAAAACATGTTTTTTTCAGTTATAATTTCTTTTTTTTAAAGCATGTAACTGCTTGATGTTTAAATCTAAAGAAAATATAACTAGAAAAAATTCTACGCGGACCAGGCAGCAGACGGGACTCGAACCCGCACCCTTCGCAATCCGGGCGAATGCACTGACCAATTATGCTACCGCGGCCCTCACGGACCTCCTCGAAATTCCTCTAGCCATTCTTAAGCTGCAAGGCAGCGCCATCTCTTCGCATTATAGGTAACCCACAATGTCAAATGAATACTTTTACAAGTATTAAACATTTGAAAGAAGAAATGGCAATTATAGTTATAATTAATTTTTTTTTAAAGCATGTAACTGCTTGATGTTTAAATCTAAAGAAAATATAACTAGAAAAAATTCCACGCGGACCAGGCAGCTGACGGGACTCGAACCCGCACCCTTCGCAATCCGGGTGAATGCACTGACCAATTATGTTACCGCGGCCCTCACGGACCGCCTCGAAATTCCTTTAGCCATTCTTAAGCTGCAAGGCAGCGCCATCTCTTCGCATTATAGGTAACCCACAATGTCAAATAAATACTTTTACAAGTATTAAACATTTGAAAGAAGAAATAGCAATTATAGTTATAATTTTTTTTTAAAGCATGTAACTGCTTGATGTTTAAATCTAAAGAAAATATAACTAGAAAAAATTCCACGCGGACCAGGCAGCAGACAGGACTCGAACCCGCACCCTTCGCAATCCGGGCGAATGCACTGACCAATTATGCTACCGCGGCCCTCACGGACCGCCTCGAAATTCCTCTAGCCATTCTTAAGCTGCAAGGCAGCGCCATCTCTTCGCATTATAGGTAACCCACAATGTCAAATAAATACTTTTACAAGTATTAAACATTTGAAAGAAGATGTCTTTTTGCATTAAGACCATGATTAACACTATCAGTGAATTTAGTGAGAAGTTGAGTCGTGCTTTTACCAGACTGAACACCAAATTGTTTATTTGTGATTATGCTGTTATTTTTATAAAATATGTGTATTTGCTTACTTATTACGTTTTCTATAACTTTATCTACAGTTGAAAGTATTGTGATCGGACGATAATTTTCATAAGAATCTAGACTACCTTTTTTGTGTATAGGCTTTACAATACCCGTCTTAAGGTCCTTTGGGTATAAGCCTTTTTAAACAGAAGTATTAATAAGCTGCGCTATTACACCTGCGATTTGCCTGCCAATAATTTTTAGGTCTGCCGCTCTTATTCCATCTACACCTGGTGCTTTCTGGTTGTTCAAGGACCGAATTTCTTTAAGAACTGTTTTTGAAGTAACTTTCTGAAATCGGCATGATACATCAGTAAAGTTCACATACGTTTCTGCATTCTGCAGTTGCACTTTACATTTTGGTGATGTACTCTTAACACAACCTTTAAAACTTTCTGCAAAAGCGTTTGCTATATCTTTAGTACTTTTAGTACTATTCAAGAAAGCATTACATATAATAGTGTCCGCAAGTGTTTTTGCCCTGCCAGTAATATTATTTAGTATCTGCCATAACATTCTAGGGTCATTTTTGTGTGTCTCAATTTCCTTTCGTATGTGTTTATTTTTAGACTTATTTATCAATTTATTTGTACTATTCCTAACTTTGTGCGGTGATCGGCCAGTGCAGTTCCAAGCGTCGTCGTGTATATGTTTAGTGAGCGGGATCGTGCATAAATGTGATCCATACAAGATTTGCTGTGTCTGCCGTTAACAATTTCTATGCGTGTGTATTCTGTGATCCCGCAAGCTAAACCGTATTTATACATGGTGGTGTTGTAAATATGTTTTATAGGTACATTTTTCAGCAGGTTTATGTTAATATCTCCTAGTAGATAAAGGTCTTGTTGTTTGCCTAGTTTGTTCAAGATAATATCAAGTTCCTTAACAATAGATGTGCACTGCTACTTGGCGGTCGGTATAAACATAACAAATCAGCAGAATAGCCCGAGGGAGTAGTGATTGTGCCTATTAAGTTTTCACAGTGTTGCATTATAAAATTGTTTTTTTTTTAATTTGAAGCAATTGTTTATATAAATGATTACGGCACCGCCCCTCCGGCCCTTCCGCAGTTCTGTAAACATTCTATAACCTTTTAGTTGGAATAGGGTACAGAGAGAATTACAAATATTTACCTCTGTAAGCATAACTACATCAACAATTCGAGAAGATAAATAAATACATTGTTCAAGTGAAGCAAAGTTCTTAATGATCGATCTTATGTTCATATGTACACATACAAGTTTTGTTTTTAATGGAATATTATTCAAGAAAGTTTTTAAGTCTTTACAGGGATGATGACAAATTTTTTTTCTTCGTTTATCAGGTAGATTATCAAAAAGTATTTGACACGTATTTTTTCTTTTTTCACATAATATAAACATTGCAGAGATATATTGATTTGAAAAGTCGCATGACGTCACGTTTGAGTACACTTATAAGCGAAAATTCACTCAAAAGTGACGTCACGAGCCCCTACTCCCAAACTTTGACGCGCTATAACTTTGTCATTTTTTGCTTGATTGCCCAAAGAAAAAATACGTGTCCATTATTTTTTGATCATCTAACTGACGGACTAAATAGAATTTCGTTTACTGTACCCCGTCATCACCCCTATTGCATTATATCATCTAATACAAGATCCATTATTCAAGAAATTCGTAATTACTATTTTAACCAATAAAATATAGAAATACCTATTTGTTCTTTGTTACAGCCAACTTTTTTATGTCTTCTAAGCAACGAATTATGTAGGATTTTTGATTCTTTTCTCACCCGTAGTACTCCCTTTTTTATCCAAATATATCTATATACTTCCTTCAGTTACTTCTTAGTTTTCCAGAGTAGTTGCTTATTGTAAGGAGTTATAGCTTCACAGATATAAAGTGTTTCATTGGCTTCAGAAGAAGAACACGAAGACGGGACGATTTCAGATGAAACAATTTTTGTTGATTTTTTTATTTTTTCTTTGTTGGCAGCTATCCAAGAGGTTTAATTTTGCTCGGTTTTTAGCTCAATGTGTAACGGTTGATAGGCTATATTATATATTAATGATATAAAAGTTAATTTCAATCGAAAAAATAAATGTAACTACAGGGGAAGTAATTTTACGATAGGAATTGTGTTTAGGACACCTGTCCTTAACCCAATTCCTACGAAGTGGCATTTTATCATCACGGTGACCCCACCGTGATGATAAAATGCCACTTCGTATTTTTTTATTTTATGGGATAGAGCCCATTACTCAATAATTATTTTTGACAAGGTTGAGAAGTACCTACTTAATTAAGAAAAAAAGTCAAAATCATGAATCAGCACATTGCACTGCCACTCTGAGCAATGCCGTGTATTTTTTTGCTTGGGGAGTTCACCTCAACATGCTTCATTGGGATTTAATTAATATGTTTCGGGATTTTTTTATTTCCTTTTTCATAGAATAATCTTGACAAAAAAAATGATTTCAATTTTATTATATGATAAGTATATGTATTGCATATTGCAAATATATGTTTTAAATGCAAATTTTGCGCTGAACACGATGAAATAAAAATAAATGTTAAAGTTCAATTGAAATCAATTTTTTATCAAGTTTATTTTTCGTTATCTTTCTTAGTAGTTATCATTTTAAACCAAATACGCAGAAAATTTCACCCAGTAATGTTTATTAGTGATTAATTAAACAAAAAAATAACATTGTTGCCCAGCGCGCGATTCAACAATGAATGAATAAAAGTGAGCAACTCACTCCCTAGCGCGCGATCTGTGTACGGAAGAGACGGTTAAAGATGGATAGCTGATTTTAGCTGAAGTAATTTATAAAGCGTCGAATAAAAGTTATTAAGTAAAAACAAATTGAAATTCGGTATCTTATTCAATTGCCTCAAATATTACGCAAATATACTATATATTTGTTTTTGAAAAAAGCGATTTAGATCTATTAATTTTTACTTCATCTAGTAAAATTAAAATATCTGGTAAAATTCAAACAGTCAAAGCCAATTATAGGATACTCACAGGATATTTACTCTAAGTGTCTACATGAAAAATGAGTTTAAATCCGAAACTTGGTTTCAGCGGTAACACATTTACAAAGTTAAGTGTTTTTAATGGGTTTATTAGGTTTTAAATCAAGAATTTTGGAAATAATTTGCAGTTATTCTGTTTATTCATTATTTTATTTATTTATTTATTTTTAAACTTTATTGACCAAAATATAAATATATAACATTGGTGTAAAAGGCGGACTTAATGCTAAAAGCATTCTCTCCCAGTCAACCTTTGCTAACATTTTGTTTTTTGTTTTTCATTAGCTATTTCAGGAAGTATGCGTCGTAGAGCATAATGGGTTTTACCTGTAGATGCGGCTTAATGAGACGGGTCGATTGGTATTATAAAAGTTCAGTAGCGAAAAAGTGCAGATAATCGGTTTTGGCACTAAGGGGACGATTTACTAACTAATAAACTTCTCGCTTTCTAAACGCGCTTTGAGCGTTATTTTGAAAATGTACATATTCAATTCAAATTCTTTATTTGCCATTAAATAGGGTGGGTACATTAAAATGTTCATGTTAACAAAGATATAAAGGTAGCTTTAAGCCTATTTAGCCATATGATATAGCATGCAAAAGGAATATTTCCATTTATATTTTTAAGAAAACAATAACAAAATAAAAAATACAATTTCATTAATAATCCGTAACAAGATAGAAAAAAAAACAAATTGTATACATTATATTATTAAATAGGATAATAATCAAAACTAATAGCAATACCAATACATGCATCAATTCATATAATAAGAATAATATTGTGAATGTCATTAATAATTTAAATATTCGTCAATTGAATAGAAAACTTTTTCCAGTAACCATTTTCGTAATGATTGGAGAAACATGTCAAATGGGAGTTTTTTTATGTCATGTGGTATTTTATTGTATATTACCTTACACATTGCGTAACTATTTTTTAAGAAACGCTTGGTCTTTGGATTTGTGTCAAGAACAAGTTTGTGGGGATATCTCAGACTTCTGGTAGTCACTTGTTTTGATTGTAAGAACAAATGACCGTTGCTTCTAACAAACTTCGCAATTTCCAACACATAAAGACCAGTAAGAGTCATAATTTTTAAGTTTCGGAAATACGGTTTACATGATATGTCTGGTTTGATGCCACATAGTGCTCTTATGCATCTTTTTTGAGCAATAAAACTTTGCTAATATCTGGGACAGTTCCCCATATTAACAAGCCATATCTGAGCACTGGCTGAACATATGCATAATACGCTGTAATGGCCGTACTCCTATTTGCCACCCTTGTCAATTTGTACAGTGCGTATGCAAATCTGTTGATCTTATCATAAACTTTGTCCATATGTTCTCTCCAGTTCAGCTTGGAGTTTATTTCAAGGCCTAAGAATGTTACCTTATTGGGGCTTGATAGGATTTCTCCGTTGAAATCAATAATTTTAGGTTTATTTTCTAGATTATTAAAGTTTAATTTATTCGTTTTGGTCAGGTTAATTTTTATCAAACCACTCTAATATTTGCTTTACAGTTGTTTTTATGTCATGTATATGTTGCTCGAATTTTTGTTGTTTACTTGTTGTGACTAGTATGGAGACGTCATGCGCAAATAAAACTGTTTTTTGGTTAGTGGAATCAGGTAAATCATTTATATAAACAAGAAATAACAAGGGTCCGAGCACACTGCCCTGAAGTACACCTACACTAATTGTCCTAAATTCCGACTGTTGTACTTGTTTAGTATTAAATTTATTTATAGAAGTTACTTCCACTCTCTGAACCCTATTTTGCAAGTATGACTTTAGCCAACTTAATGCAGGACCTCTAATACCGTAGTGTTCTAGTTTAGAAAGTAGCTGTTTATGTGAAACAAGGTCAAAAGCTCTAGTCATGTCTAAGAAAACAACAGTGGCATACTTGTCTTTATTGACATTTTGCAAAATCTCATTAACCAAATTGAAAGTTGCATGCACTGACGACTTATTTCTTTGAAAGCCATACTGATTCTGATTTATTATTTAATGTTTATTAAAGAATGTAATCAGTTGATCGCACATGATTTTTTCAAAAATCTTAGACAAAACAGGTACTAGAGTTATAGGTCGATAGTTTTTAATATCATCTTTGTCTCCTTTTTTATGCAATGACTAACAATATTAATAATTATAATTAATAATTCTTATTAAAAAATAATGAACAGAAATATTTACAAAGAATAAGGAAATTTATTTAAATTCAAAATAGGGAGCCCTTCTACTAAAAAGGCGATGTTCTTGGCTGTATCATTTCGGTGGTCATTTTTTTACCATTTCGGTAGACAATTTTCACTTCAGTGGACTGCCGAAAACTCATCCTTAAATATTTCAGTAAGTGGTGATTGTTGAATTTGACCCGTAGGATCGTTTAAAAATGGATAAAAATGATGTGGTGTCGTGGGACACCAGGTAGGAACGAAGTTTCTTCGGCTAATGTAGAATCGACACAAATTGCAAACTCGCTTGTGTATGCGACTGTCGCGCCTGCGCACGTCTCATTTAACGGTTTTATTCCACGCACTTTTTTCCATGGATTTTTTCTTACGGTTTTACTATCACATTTTTTTCAGTTCGCTCGCGCAGCAAAATCCCTATCCCCTCCAAGCCTGCCGTAAGGAACTTCGTCGCGCCTGCGCACGTCTCATTTAACGGTTTTATTCCACGCACTTTTTTCCACTGATTTTTTCTTACGGTTTTACTATCACATTTTTTTCAGTTCGGTCAGCTAGTGTTCGTACAGATTGCTAGGCAGGACTGGCCCACAGTATATAATAAACTACAATGTCACAATAATCCAGTAATGCAGCCCCGTCGCTCTGCCACCCCCCCTGGACTTAACCACAGTTTAGTATAATATACGACAATAATCCAGTGTTGCTATAATGCCACAATAATTTGGGGTTGCACCCCCGTCGCTCTGTCACCCCCTGTTAAGTACTGACCTTGTTATCATGTCTAGCTTAAGTTTACAGCAGATGACAGGCGTTCCTGGTCCACAGCTCGGTATAACGTCACAAATATCCAGATTTCGTGTAATGTCACAATATTCCAGTGCTGCACCCTCGTAGCTGTGCCACCCCTTACATACGCACCTTATTATCATGTCCCGCTAGCATTCGTAAAGGATGCTAGGCAGGACTGGCCCACAGTTTAGAATAAACTACAATGTCACAATAATCCAGTGATGCACCCCCGTCGCTCTGCCACCTCCTGATAAGTACTCACCTTGTAATCATAATCACGTATCACAGGCGTTACTGGTCCACAGCTTGATATAACTTCATAAATATCCAGTGTTGGTGTAATATTACAATATTTCAGTGATGCACCCTCGTCGCTCTACCACCCCCTATAACTTCACACATATTCAGTGTTGGTGTAATATAACAATTTTTCAGTGATGTACCCTCGTCGCTCTACCACCCCCTATAACTTCACACATATTCAGTGTTGGTGTAATATCACAATATTTCAGTGATGCACCCCTGTCGCTCTACCACCCCCTATAACTTCACACATATTCACTGTTGGTGTAGTATCACAATATTTCAGTGATGCACCCTCGTCGCTCTACCACCCCCTATAACTTCACACATATTCAGTGTTGGTGTAATATAACAATATTTCAGTGATGCACCCTCGTCGCTCTACCACCCCCTATAACTTCACACATATTCAGTGTTGGTGTAATATCACAATATTTCAGTGATGCACCCTTGTCGCTCTACCACCCCCTATAACTTCACACATATTCACTGTTGGTGTAGTATCACAATATTTCAGTGATGCACCCTTGTCGCTCTACCACCCCCTATAACTTCACACATATACACTGTTGGTGTAGTATCACAATATTTCAGTGATGCACCCTCGTCGCTCTACCACTCCCTATAACTTCACACATATTCA
Organism: Chilo suppressalis; assembly: GCA_902850365.2. Lineage (NCBI taxonomy): Eukaryota > Metazoa > Arthropoda > Insecta > Lepidoptera > Crambidae > Chilo > Chilo suppressalis. Next base: position 18,265,795 of record OU963897.1, on the reverse strand, counting down.
GTGTTGGTGTAATATCACAATATTTCAGTGATGCACCCTCGTCGCTCTACCACCCCCTATAACTTCACACATATTCAGTGTTGGTGTAATATCACAATATTTCAGTGATGCACCCTTGTCGCTCTACCACCCCCTATAACTTCACACATATTCACTGTTGGTGTAGTATCACAATATTTCAGTGATGCACCCTTGTCGCTCTACCACCCCCTATAACTTCACACATATTCACTGTTGGTGTAGTATCACAATATTTCAGTGATGCACCCTCGTCGCTCTCTCTCCTGCCGTAAGGAACTTCGTCGCGCCTGCGCACGTCTCATTTAACGGTTTTATTCCACGCATTTTTTCTTACGGTTTTACTATCACATTTTTTTCAGTTCGGTCGCGCAGCAAAATCCCTGTCCCCTCCAAGCCTGCCGTAAGGAACTTCGTTCCAAAAAACCATTAAGAGCCCTTTTACAAAATTGCGCCGCTGCAGTTTAGGTAAAATACGGCCACGAGTCTGTGTGGGTCGCGCGAGCGAGACATCATCGACGCAGCGATGTACTGAACATCGTGCGATTTACCAAATTGATACTTAAATATGCAATTAGTGGATTATACTATAAGTGCAAATATAAAAGAAATTTAATTTGAGGTGCTAAGATGGATCCCTACTGTAGCGACAAAGGATTCTAGATAGGAATCCCGAGTGGAGCAAAGGATACAAGGATAAAGTTTTTTTACTATTGTGAGAAAATAAATAAGATATTTATCGAACCCATTGGTCGTGTTTTGGAAGAACAATAAAGATTAATTATGATTATTACTAATTATTGTAACTTTGTGTATGATTTGCATAACTTCTGTTTATTCAACTTTAATTTTTTTAATTCACTCAGTAATTAAATGAATTTTTTTTCACTATTATCGCTGAATGAAATCCCTTTTTCCAGCGGTAATGAGAAATAATATTTTATTTACTTGTGCTTTTTAGTATTAACTTTTTTAATGATGAATGGTGTTTGGTAATAATAAAATAACTCAGTCAAAACTGTACTAATTGTTGTTTTATGTTTGCCTTCGTAGTTCATTTAATAAAAAAGTTTTCTCACTCTGTACTTGGAATATTTCTGTAAGAGTTTTTGATAACAAATAATGTTTTTTGTATTCGTGTAATTCCCATGCAATTATACAAAACCCATCAAAAGTATTTAACTTTCATAGGTACTCATCGCTTACACACCTAACTCATGAAATTTTTGCTGCGAGTTCACGTATGGAAATATCAGCAGCATTGTTCCCCTATATCATTAAATATATTAGTTTAATTTCAATTTCTCTTTGTCATTGTCAACTTCCATGAACAATATAAAAAACTTACAGTTCCCGTTACAATCGAATCCATTGAACTTATGGTCGCTATAGTAGTTTCACTATTTTCGGCCGCGGCAATTTTCTCTGTGGGGTTGGCATTAGAATTTTTATTCCATCTAAAATAAATTGAGCTGTGAATTTCTATTCTAAATATTTTATTTTCTAAATTATTATGTTGGGCTAATATTTACTTTAGCGGCCCGTGAACTTATACTTGTTATACTTGATAATAATATAAATAAATAATGAAAATTTTACAGTACTCTAGCTTTTTTACCGATATTAGGATAGATTGTAAGAAGCTTAACTTTAAATCGGGGAATGAAGGGGGGTCACAACTGGCCGCTTTATTGGAAAACGAGTTTATATCTCTTAAATTATTGACTTTACGGAAAATATTGTAGAGTACTTTTTTGTTTATTGCTAAATTTTCTAACTTCTTTGTGTTAAACTTTTTATTGTAACTCTTATCATTTTTTAATTATTGTTGTTTATTAGAACATGTTTGTAGTTTGCCTTTATAAAACCTTAAAAATATCATAAATAGATAAAAAACGTCATATAAAAGTTATTCTTGATTAAATTCCCTACAACTTTTGTATAAAACTTTTTTTTATTAAATAAATACTTTTTAAGTTATGAGTCATTAATGTGGCGCAAAAACGGGAATTGAAGTTACAGAAGTATCCGAAAAACTCACTTACTTTCATACAAATTGAAGCTGATAATGATTTGTATTGGAATGTTATTAATTAATTCCAAAAAAAGTAATTAAAAAATTTGATACTAATATATAAACACTATTAAATATTATATGTATATGATATTAGTGATGAAAATCAATTGCACGTGTACAAAACTCTGATATATTGCGTCATTGCTACGTTAACGACACACAACTTTAAAAGTATTTATTTAATAAAAAAAAGATTTAAACAAATGTTGTAGGAAAAATGACAAAATTTGACTTTTATAAGATGTTTTTTTATTAATTAATAAAAAAACATCTTAATCTCAGCAAAAACTATGGGAGATACGCAAAAATATGTTGATACCTTTTTTGTAGGAAATTAAATTTTCTACAACTTTGTACTAGGAACTTTTTCTATTTTTCCAGCCAGTCGCGAGATATTGACGAAAAACTCGTTTTTGCACCATTTCGCATTTTTTTGCACCCTTTGCCGTCAATGCAGCACCCTGCAATTTTAGTATATTAATCTGCGAACCCTTGCGGAAATTTTCGCGTTGGTTGCAGGTGATCAACTCAAAATGGCAAAGTTAAGCCTTCATTGACTGGACTTCCTAGCCGCGTCGGCTGTGTTGCTGTACGAATTACAAGAATCTATTTGGTTTTTTTTTTATCAAGGTCATAAACAAATAAATTCAAAGCAAATTACTTATTTATTACAAACAATATAACTGTTTTTGGATATTAATTAATCAAAGAATTATTAGTTCTTGGGACCTTTTTTGTGTGACTTTACTTTTCATTTGTAACTAGCCTTAAATTCTAAATTGTAAGTGTATATCAAAACTCGCTTATATATCTTAGTGCAAATTTGAAGAGCAACATCAGAAGGAAATCTTTTAAGATGTAAGAGTAACTTATCAGGAAATTCTCTAGAAGCAACTGTTTGAATATTCTATTCACGTCCACGCGTAGAAAAGTTACACGGAGCCAAAGTAGAGTAAATAAAAAGAAAGTACAAAACATTTCACGTATGGTACGTATACCAAAAAGTTTTACCATTTCAACCTTCAATATTAGCGTTATACCTATATGTTTTCTAAAACAACCGGTTTCTATTTCTAGTTTTATTACAAACTAGTGGGTGCCTGTTACTTATTTCGCGTAGAATTAGTAATTTGGGTAGTTTACTTTTTATCCATTCTGCATTTTCATCAATCTAAAACTGCAATTGACGACCTCCGTGGCCAAGTGGTTTGTACGCCGCGCCGGGTTTCAAGGTTTCGCCCACACGAGAGGTCCCGGGTGCGAATCCCGGTGGGGGGAGATGTTTGTATGATGATTACGAACATTTGTACTCCAGTCATGTATGTTCAATATGTATTTCTATATAAATATACTTTTTTATGTCTCAGTATATGTTTTCTATCCGTTACCCTAGTTTCCCATTACACTGTAGGCAGTGCTTACTTTAGGGCTAGGCTAATTGGTGTGAGTATTGAAAATATTTATATTTATTTATTAATCTTTATAATTTATTTACTCGTAGTATTCGCACCAAGTTTGAAGTCTATATTAACTCAAAGAAAAAGTTTTTCGTATCGATGGTTTCGCGGCCATTATACGTAAACGCTGCGCCTCGCTACTTGGGCGGGTGCGCGGCAGCCCCAACACCATCCTGAGGGCGCTGGCAGAACGGTGGGACTCTCCGATGCTAGGTCGCTGGATACGACTGCATGCAGTCATATAGGCGAGGGCATCGTAGGGTGACATCAAACCACATGATTGTGTGTATTTACTAACATTAGTTTTTAAGTATAATCTGTTTGTTACTAACCTACTATGGATCCTTGTTATCTGAAAATAAATGATTATTATTATTATTATTATTATATTATATTATTATTGACCAACTTGACCGACTCAGCCCTCCTAAATGTATAGCTTTGGATGACTCAGCTAACTGTGCACAGTTGTTAAATAAGGAGAAGAGATGTGGCTATCTAAGTGTGGTTTCATTCAATGTTAGAAGTATAAACAAAAACGTCGACATGTTTTTAGCATTCCTAGCAACTACAAGAATTAATGTTGATGTAATGGTGCTCTCAGAATGTTGGACAAATGATAATTTTAGGCCTACTGCGGTTCAGGGTTATAAATACTACGCGACCAGAAATTCTATTAATCAAAATGATGGTATTGTGGTATATATTCGAGAGTCAATTAAAACCACTTGCTACGAACCAAAAGATATAGTGCACGCTAATTGTCTTATCGTAACTTTACCAGATAACATATGTATTGTATGTTGTTACAGATCCCCTTCCTTTAGCAATGTAACTCCATTCCTTAATTCGATCGACAATATTCTGCAATCCATAAAAAGTCCCACTTTAATATTTACTGGAGATATTAATATAGATATCCTCCCGGGAAATGGTAAAGAATCTGTAAATGATTACTTAAACGTTATGGCTATGCATGGATTGGAACAAGGGGTTAATATTCCTACAAGAGACAAATCATGTATAGATCACTTTATGGTTCGGTGTCCTGTAGATTGGCAAACGATAGTATTTGAAGAATTAACTGACCACTCACCCATTCTGTTATGTATAAATAAAGCTATCACTAAAAAGAAACCTATTAGAGTAAATAAAAAAAAATAAAGACCTAGATAATATCGAAAACCATTTAAAAAATGAAACATGGAGAGAGTTTTACAAAATACAGGACGTGCAATTGGCTGCCGAACTATTAACGAATAAACTAAACAAAATATCAACCTTTAAAACCTTGGATAACTATTTCAGTGGTTAAGTCTATTAAACGAAGAAATTTATTGCACAAGAAATTTAAAAACATCCCCATGATATTCTAGTGAAAAAATGAGTACATATCATATAGAAATATTTGCAATAAAATCATTAAAAACTTAAAATATAAATATTGCCAAGAACAGCTACTTAAAAACAAAGGTAATCCAAAAAACATATGGAAAATTATAAAGGAAGTTGGTAATATAACCGAAGTGAAAAACCGTGCTGATGAGCTTCTTAGATTAGATAAATATCCTGTTGCTGCTCTAAACAAAGTTAATGAATATTTTACCTCGGTTGGTCAAGACTTAGCTAATGAGACACTGAATAAAATAAAAACAACAGACACTGAATTAGCTAAAACTGCCAAAAAAGACAATACTCTCGTTAATTCTTTCTCTGCTGCTCCCACTGATCCAGATGAGATAAAAGAAATTATACTAAGTCTTAAACAAGATAGTTCTCCTGGATGGAACAATACACCTTCGAAAATAATTAAGTACTTTAGTAAATATTTCACAACACCCATTGCCTATTTATGCAATCTAAGCCTTGAAAGTGGCGACTTTCCCACAATATTTAAAAAAGCTTTAGTCAGTCCAATTCATAAAGCAGGAGCTAAAGATCAAGCAACGAACTATCGGCCTATTTCCATACTCTCGGTACTAAGTAAAGTCTTAGAAAAGGTTATGAACAAACGACTCATATTTTTTTTTAGAAAAATACAGATTCCTTGTTGATGAACAATTCGGTTTTCGTAAAAATAGATCCACCGAAGACGCTGTCCTTAAGCTGACGTCATGGATAACATCTCAGACGGATAAGGGCGAAAAATGTATAAGTGTTTTCCTAGATCTTCAGAAAGCATTCGATACGGTCTCCATTCCTATACTGTTATCTAAGTTAGAAGGTGTCGGAATAAGAGGAGTAGCATTGAAATGGTTCGAGAGTTACTTGACAGGCAGAAGACAGTTGGTTCGCATGGGCAAGTACCTCAGTGACTTTTCCAACTGTATTTATGGAGTGCCGCAAGGTAGTACTTTAGGACCAACCTTATTCCTGGTCTATATCAATGATCTGGGCAAAATCAACTTTGAGAACGGCACCATGAGTATGTTTGCTGATGATACTGTCCTCATGTTTCATAATTCTAGTTGGCAAACAGTCACTGAATCAGCTGAAAAGGGACTAAAACAAGTCACGAAATGGCTTGAGGACAGTATTTTATCAATAAACATAACAAAAACCAAATATATGTGTTTTAGTAAAACTGCTATTGCAAGCCCTAACAATGACCATAAACTAAGAATTCATACTTATCCATGTAATAGAGGTGAAGGAGGGAATTGTAAATGTCTTTACCTGTCTAAAGTTAACAATATTAATTACTTGGGAGTAGTTATTGACGACAGATTGAGTTGGTTAGATGATATTAAATTACTACAACTAAGGATAAGAAAACTTATTTACGTATTTAAAAATTTTAGGAATGTTGCCAATCTGCAGCTCCTAAAACAAATTTATCAAGCCTTGTGTGAGAGTATAATTAGATATTGCATACCAGTGTGGGGTGGTGCAGCAAAAACTCACATAATTATGGCAGAACGAGCACAACGATCAATTTTAAAAGTAGTCATGTTTCTCCCTTACAGACATCCTACAACAGACATTTACAAATTATTCAAAGTACTTTCTGTAAGAAAACTTTATATTTCTGAAAGTATTCGCAGATACCACCGTTATGTTATCCCACAGCTACCTAATGATCTTACTAGGAGGGATCGCTGTCATATCCCCTCAGTCAAAAGTCAATTTGCACGTCTTCAATATACATATATGGCACCACGACTTTACAACAAATTAAATAACATTAAAAAGATAAAAAAGTGTAGTAATTTTAGCTTAAAAAAAATATTAATGATTGGCTGTTCGACATAGATTATGATAGTGTGGAGGATCTACTGATTGACAACACCCGGATATAGGAAGTATAGCACAGTGTTTATAAATTATTACTTGATATTTATGTGGTTCAAGACAAGACGCATCTACATACACACGCAACACCCAGGCACACGCAACACACGCACACACGCAAGCACACCTACACCCACACTCACTATACACACACATATGATTTAGTTATTTTTTCTATTTATCTTTACTGTGAAGAAAAATAGTAATGTTTTGTTATGCCCAGTACAACTGCTAAGATTATATTGTAAGTACATAATTGGAGAGGACACTGGATTCCATACTACAGGCTAAGGCCTATTTTGGAATACAGGGGAATCAAACATAAATTGTAAAAAGTATAATGTCAATAAACATTATTATTATTAATCTATGTATCTCAACCAAAGTACCTAAATCAAAGTCAAACTGCGTCTCAAACAGATTGCGATTAGATAACCGACGATATTTTTTTTGTTACCTCCCATGCGGGGACACGGTATGGAATCCTCATGGATACCCTACAGCCGGCTGCAAGGTTCTGTCAGACTCTTACTGACAAAAAGCTTCATCTGAAGCGATCATCCCCTCAGAAGGGGATGATGTGGTATAACCTCCGATCTTTTCAAGTCTTTTACTTCTTCTTTTGTACAGGGAGTGTTTTCCACAACACGACACCAGTTGCCTTTTTTGCGTGAGAGGATGTCTTTGGTCATGCCATCTCATCCCCTAAAAAGCTCAGCAGTCTCTTGATGTCCCCGCAGACCTCGAGCAGCGTCTGCGGGCAGCACAGGTGTGTCTGGTCACGCTTCTGCACTGTAGCAGGACGTGGCAGGCTCTTCACAGAGGACTGTCCGAGACACGTATTTTAAAGATATGTTTATTAAAGTATCCATGTCCTGTGAGAATTCTCACAATTCGTTTCCAATCATGTGTTAGTAGCTTGCAAAACTTACTTACTAGTCGTGGTTCTACCTTAGGTATGGCCTCCCTGGCGTGCCTGCAGTCTGCAAGTCCAGCCCAGTATTCGTTATGTTGTCGCGGTATCATTCCCTAATCCAACCTCACAGCAGTCGGTATGGGATAGGTACGATTGGTTCTGGGCCAAATACCACAGTGTACCCGACCGTCTCCTGGCCAGACAATCTGCCGCATCATTGCCCCTTGACCCACTATGTGATTTTATCCATTGAAGTATGACTTCGTTTTCATTGCCTATCTCCATAACTTTTCAATTGCATTCGAAAACCAGGCCGGAGGACATTATGTTGTTGTCTAGCACCTGAAGTACCGAAGCACTGTCAGAGAGTATCCGGATGTTCTTACCCCTGATTGCACGGCATATGATGGCCTCCGCTGCTCTGACAATACCTATACACTCCGCCTGAAAGACCGTGTTGAAGATACCCAGGCTGTCTGATATATGTATGTTAATATACCCTTAACTCCTTGTGCAGTCCTCGATCTGGATTGTTTTCATATAGTTGTGTTCTATATTTTTTGTCAAATACATACTGTCTAGGGATCATGTCATTTTTCGCTATTAAGGAGGGGTATTTTCCTTAATACCTTTTAAAATACGAGTATGTGGCGTGTTGTAGTCTCTCCACAACCCCAGCATGTGGAGTCTACTAGACGTGCATGCTGCTTCTTGCTGTATGTAGAAATGTAATGATCTTACGTTAAAAATCATCTCTAGTGCAGCAGTTGGGGCGGTTTTTATGTAGCCCGTTATCGCCCGGCAGACACGCCCTTGGAAGCACTTAAGTTTGCCTATGGTTGTTACCTGCGTTGTCTTGGTCTACCATACAAGCGCTGCATAGCGTATGATGGGTCTTATTGTCGTCGTGTACAGCCCCACCTCCTGTCCAGCATCCTTAACATTGGTACAGAATGATGCAAGCTTTCTTAGAGGTTCTGTCAATATGTGTTCCCCAGTTGAGTTTGGCATCTAGGTTTATGCCTAAATACTTTGCCTCCTTGGAGAAACAGCGTTTTGCCAAATAATTCTGGCGTGCGGTAGCTTCTCAAGTTTCTTTTGCTGGTGAACAGAACTAGTTCAAGTTTCAACAGTATAGTTCTTATAGTTTCAGAAAAAAGTGGCTGTGACATGGACACGGGCAGACAGACAGACAGACATGACGAATTCATAAGGGTTCCGATTTTGCCATTTGTCTACGGAATCCTAAAAACGGGTTTTTGTGTATAAAACTAATTACTTACATTATTTTTATATAGCAGCATATATTTTTTTTAATTTTCATCGTTTGTTGTTCACCTCAACACAAGATGAAAATTTAAAAAATACTGAGATAATAAAAGGGAGTAAGTTTTAGGAATACAAATAGAGTGGTCAGAAAACTAACGTATTCATAAATGGGATTGATTAATAAGATAACTTCGGGAAAGGGAAAGGAAATAACTCATAAGTTAATCGCCGAAGGAACTCGGTGAGCGAGCTTTTCTGATTCCTACTCGGGAAGGAATGGGGAAACAGACAGTAGCGTGACGACCTACGTAAATAAACAATAATGTCATAAAGTTACTTATAATTTTTTTGTAAATATATGGACAATATTACATTTGTGTAATATTGTATACGAAATAATAAAGTCATATATAGAAGGAACACTGTAGTTTTATTTCTCTTTTACATGTATGTATGATATTTCGGTTTATAGGTAATATAAGGATTTTAATACATAAACAAAATAATATGTTGTGCGTATAAGTGGTCAAAAGTTGGAGACCAATTTTATTCGCTTGAATTTGCTTCGACACACTGCAGCGTGCCTAGAAATAGAAAAGAATATTTATCATTCCTATGAAATCTGTCAACATTTTATTTTGTTTCAGATTATGGTCATCAGGATGCAGGTCGAGATATCAAGGCTCAATAGGCCGCCTCAAGTTTTTGAGGCGGCCTTTTTGTATAATAGGTAAGTAACCAAACCATAATCTTTCAAAACCACACATTACCAATCCAATTTCTGCTATCATCATCAGCCTATTAATGTCCCCACTGCTGGGGCACAGGCCTTCCCTATGGATGAAATAGGGAGATTGGGCCATGACCCACCACGCGGGCCCAGTGCGGGTTGGTGGGTGCTAATGACTGCAGATGCAGCCGGGATCAACAGCTTAACGTGCCTTCCGAAGCACGGAGGAGCTCGAGATAGTAAATTTTTCGGTCACCCATCCAATGACCGACCACTGCGAAAGTTGCTTAAATTCAACGATCTCAGCGGAACGCGCTATAAACCACTTGCGCCATCGAGCTTCTCAATTTTTATTATGCTATGTTAATATTTATTTGTGAACACTTAATTTCTCATAACCGCCATTATTAACTACCATAGGAAAGGCTTGATGCACTTTACAATTTGTTTTAAGCCAAAATGTTGAGCAGCCGCTATATGCTATTGAAGTTAGGAAATTTTCATTGTATGAGTAATATAAACACGTTTGTGTTTTACCTACATTTTCGCATTCTACAAGAGCCGCGCCGGGTGCGAGTGAAAACCGCGCCGTGAGTTCTTAGCCTAAGGTGACACTCGTCAAAGTCATATTTGTCCTTGGAGCATATTTGTCTAGTGCTCGAGTACAGAATCGATGTTTGTCACCAAATTCATTCTATTGTACGAAAATCGGAGGATCGCCTGTCCCGTCCACCTGTCAGCTACATAAAAGACCACATGAATTGAGTTTCCCTGGGGAATTGTCTCAGTAGTGTTTTGCTTAACGGTTTGCGCAGTATGACAAACAGCTGACACGATCTAATGATTTTTTCCTTTTTTCTTTAAATCTTTGTTTTTTTCCAAATCTTGTCTAATAATTAATACATATGAATAAATAAGGTAACGTCTAGAAATTTATATTCTTACGTATTAACTTTGTAGATTTAAATATATGTTATATATATTTTCTATACTTATACTGTATATAAATTTGTTAGAATAGAACAGAGAATAAAGTAACAAATATATATTCCATGGGTCCGTATACAAGACTGCCTAGTTTCATCCTCAACATTTCCAAGTAAAAGTCACGTTTCGCCTATAAACCGTGACGAAGTGACCCTATTTGCAGGTGCGACCAATCTGCTGCGACCTTCACATTTTCCTTCCCCTGACTCTAGTTTCGTGCGACCGCCATTCCAATCTCTGGGGAGCCAGCTCGCCCGAGACCGTACTAACCGCCAAACATAGCCTCACGATATTCCTACTGGGGACAATAAAATGAGCCTACCCAAATTATTCAACCGGCCTTCCATTATTAATGTTTCACTTTGAACTTTTTTGCGGCGTCGTCGCTCGCTGTGATGTGACCTGTGACCGCGTTACAATCAGCCAAACAATTAGCTTAACCACAAATAATTTCGTGGATTCCATAAACCTGCGCTATACATGTATATGGTACATAAGGAATGAAAGGAAGTATTCTTGCAAATTCAATATAATGCTAATTTGTAAGATATGGGTCAGAAACGAGAGTTTTCGAGAATAATGCATTTGCATGCCTTTGTACCTACTATTGTATTCAATAGAAGCACCAAACTTCGACTGTAGCGTTCCTTTCAATGAGGTGAATTTACTATGAATAATGAAAAATACTAGGATTCTTCAGCTACTACGAGCGAATAAAACATGAGTACTATACTTGTGTGAGTTAAATATTTTACTTAAATCCAGATATGTGTGATGTTTATTTAACTTTATACGTTTTACGTTAAAATTGTTTAAATAAATAAAAGATTCAATAAATTTTTATATTTATTTTTGGCGTATATTGTATAACATCTAGGCATAAAAGTAATTAGTTATATGTAAATGTGGTAAGCAAAATATTTTAGAATTATGCTTGATAGTGGTTAATAAAAAAACCCTGGATTGCAGTGTACCAAATGCCAACTGTGGATTCAAGCAGCTTTTGCAGGCCTAGATGAGGAACAATTGTCTGCTTTAAATGAAAACGAATCCATGGAATGGAAATGTGATAACTGCATCAATAAAAACCGACCCAAGAGGAAGTCTATTATCATAGGTGACCCAGAGGATACGGACAATTCGGAAACTAAGCTTGAAAACGCCTCGACTTACGGTAAAAAGACCTTGAAGGGGGTTCTGGTGCAGAAACGAAAGGAGGTAAATACCATTATAAGAGAAGAATTATAAAATACTTTGTCCGACTACTCAGATCTGATCGACGAATTCATTGAGAAGCTAACTACATTGCAAGGTAAAGTCAAGTATTTAAAAAATACGAACCGTAACCTAACCATCCGCAATAAGGCGTTAGAACAAAATCAGCTTCGAAACGAACTAGAAATATGTGTTTTTTTTTTCATAATATCCACTATGAAAGAATTTAAGAAAAAATTAAATAAGACGCCAACGACACTTGATGAAATCGCGCCTTAAACTCATGTGGTAATAATAATAATCTTTATTTGTTCTTCCACAATTTTATTAATTTTGAGTGCAACAAATTATAGCAGTAAGGGCCGAGAAAATAAAAGAAACGGTGTGCAAAAGTAGTTCTGCACCGAGGCGTGGCAGCTACAAGATTATTATGCAGAGCAGAGTGCAGGGAGGGATCCACCGCGCTGTGTTGTTTGAGAACAGTATAAGTATAAATAACTGTCGGACGTTTAAAACTTGGCATTTTTGATATAGTTCTGTAGTTGGGAATAAAATAGATTTCTTAATACATATTTTAAGTACGGCTCTTTGCGCACGTTCAAGCTTTATGAAGGTCGATTTAGAGGTACCTCCCCACGAGATGATGCAGTATGTTAAGATGGATTCGAAAAGAGCTTAATACACCGATAGAACCAGACTCAAGTCAGCTACATGACGAAGATTTTTAAAGACGTACGTTAGTTTGCGTAGTCTACCTGCAATAAGTTCTACATGTGCAAGGAACGTTAGCTTGGAATCCACAGCGACACCCAAATATTTAACAGTCCCACATGCCTCCAACGGAGGACAGGCACATGCATTTATTGAAGAGTTAGGATGGCAATAGGCTATTAAGGATCTACCTTAATCAGTTTTGGTGGAATATTTTTAATTGGCATTATTATATGTTGGGTCTTCAGGATATTCAAAGTCAGAAGGTTATTTCGAAGCCAGCAGGATACCTGATCGAGACCATACTGGGTGTGACGGAAGGTCTCCTTCCATTTGCCAGATGAGAAAATCAGTACGGTATCATCAGCATAAGAGATGATCTTGCAGTTGAGAATTTGTAGAGAAGACAGATCATCATCAATACTTCTCTGCGGTACTCCGTATTCTATGTGACAGTCAGAGCTCTTGATAACATTAACAGTAACACACTGATAACGATCAGTGAGATAGCTGCTGAATAGCGATAGCTGTCTGCCTCTAACTCTCAGATTTTCTCCCAGAGAAACCGCGTCGAATGCTTTAGCAAAGTCTAAGAACACGGAGACAGTTTTTCTGTTTCCATCAAGGTTCCTTGCTATATGATCCGTGAGTTCGTGAACTTAAATTTTCCCGGAGTAAAGCCGTATTGCCCAGGAGCCAATGCGGATGTGCTCTTTAGAAAGTCCATTAATCGGTTATTGATTAGGCGTTCCAATATTTTAGATAGTGCTGGTCATATAGAAATGGGACGATATAATTTCGGGCAGTCTTTTTTCCCTGGCTTATAAATCGGATGGACAAGAGCCTTTTTGAAAGCGGAAGGAAAACAGCCAATATCAAATGCTAGATTACAAATAGAAACAATAAGAGGTATGAGTGTATTTTTATAACGTCTAATGATATTGGTGGAAATATCATCCCATCCAACAGCACAGTCCACCCTTAAAGACATTATGGTACTATCAACCTCGTCCACCGTTGTACTTAGTAGCACAAAGTAATTTGCAGGAGACGATGAAAATGTTGGTGATGAAGATGTCAATGTCAATGTATTGAATGTGAAGAAGATATAGATCCAAAATAGATTGTTGAAACTGTCTACAGCAAAATCAAACAATCCACCGAGGACAGTCAGAAAACAAAAAGTTCGAAAATTCAAAAATAGCGAAATAAAAAACTTGCATCTTCTCTATTACACTGCAGGATGAACGCCGAGATGCTTGGATATGAGCAGCAAAGAAAATTAAATTGAAAGCTAAAGATTGCGGATTTACCTAAGAAAATCCTAATTTCACCCGGGAGGTCCTTACGTCTACAACAGCTCAGCTGCTGTGGAAGGCTAACAACAGATTTCAAGAAAACAGGTCTTTATAAGTTCGTCTGGTGTACGCAAGGGAGGATCCTCCTTAGAAAAGATGATAAAGAAAGTACTAAAATCCATGCCGTGAAATCGCTAAAGGACATAGATAGTCTCGCTAAAGGACATAGATAGTCCCGCTAAAGATTCGCAAGATAAGAATAAATAATAATAATATTATGTTTCTTTGTTTATTATAACACTTTTTAATGTACATGTGCTCAACATTTGTCAATCTTTTTGTATCTAAAAATGGCTAATTCTAAGGAAATTCATTGTTTAACAGAACATAAATATGATACCTATCAAGAATTCATAATTAACTGCGATAAACAGAATATTAATGCACTTATTTTTTTGTCACATCAATATCAGATCAATCTGTAAAAATTTTGCATACATCGAACGCATGATAAATAGTACTAAACAAACTATTCATGTTTTAGCTCTAACAAAAGTAAATATCAAACATGGTTGTCATTCAATATTTGACTTGGATTTATATTATATGATTGATTTACTAAGAAAACACAGAACTGGGGGAGGATATTGTTATAAGGTAAGTGCGCCTAAATAGGGCCGGTTCCAAATAAGGTCCATCTTTTCAAACTTCCCGCACTTAATATTTAAACCAAAACTGATTTTGCGTAGCGCCTCCCCAGTAACCAATCATAAAAGCGCACCGACGTTCATTGCCTCCGCGCCGGCCATTTTGGCAGTGGCTCTGTGTGTAACCTCAGGTGCAGTCGACGTGACTGAACGAATAAAATATTCTGATCCAATTTTGCTTTGTTTCAATAATAAAACTCGGTGTTATGTAATAATTTTGCAATAGTTATGTTAAAATACTTTCAGAACGTAGATTGACGGGATATGTTGCTAAAATTATTGCTTAATTATCTAAATTTTGTTTAATTTTCTCAGGACACATGTGATTGCCTAAGAAGGTCCAAGTTGTTGTCTACAAATAAGGGCCGGCCCTTATTGGTTTACAATATTTTAAAATAGGCATGATCAGTTACATAAATGACTTATATGAGTGTAAATAAGCAGCCTGGCCTAGCAAGTGGCATTTATATACGTTTATTTTGATTACTGAATAGAAAATATATTTAATAAGGATAAGTATATACACACTGAACCTTTAAGTTCAGTGGTTACCGTGTTACCTGTTAGAAACACTTAATAAGGTCCACACTATGATTAAATAAGTGTTATACCTAATAAGGTCCCAAGATTAAGACTGAAAAAATAACTCATTAGTAACTTTTAGTGATTGTCTTTCGTAAAATTAATAAAAATTTGCACAAACCTTCAATTTGTTTCATTTATAGCTAGAAAATATATAAGTTACAACTTATATATATTTCGTATGACTTTATAAGGGCCACAACACTAAATTATATGAATTACCGTTTTAATATTGGAAAGCCATGAAGTTGAAAGTAGTTTAAAGCCGTTGCTATCTAAAGATTTATTTTTTCTGATACTCAACGTCTGAAATCTTGCAGTTCAATCATGGACCTTAATTCGAGCCCTAGTACACACACAATAAGGACCATAAACAAGCTTTTAAAAAACTTTTTTTGTAAATAAATGGTCATTCGTGTGTTGTTTTTGTGCAATGTTTTCTTTTCAAATAAAAACAGTTTGGTTGATCATGACGTCGTACTAATTATCACACTTCCAAACATTGATTTATTTCGATTTCCAAAAACCCGGCCCTTATTAGACGCAATTACCTTATGTTCATAAAATCTTATTATTTCAACGCCATAAAATAATAACAAATCATATGGAATGCATAATGGAGAAATTCAAGTTAGTTATGTATACAAAATAAATGTATGTGTTATTTACAGGCCACGGGATTATTCTAAATATGGCTTTATAACAGATATCAGCAACATAAAACATTTGTTTTGTAAAAACATCTTTATAATGTTGGGTGACATGAATTTAGATTTACTTAAAAAATTAGATAATTGCACAACGTACTGGAATCTTTTGTCGAAAACTGTCTTGATTGCGCAATAAACCAATTTACGAGAGTTGAATTAAAAAAAGATAAATGGACAAGTAGCATAGATCACATCTTCATTAAACACTATCGGAGGCATAAGGTCAACTCCGTTGCAATTTGCTCGACGCCTGCAGACCATTATAACGACAGCTTGTGTGATTTTTAATAACACGATGTCGGAATCTGGCAATTACCAGCATGCTAATTTAATTGTAAAATATGATTATAATAAGGTAATAAATCATTTGCGTAACATAAACCCGTGTCACGCCTTATCTATGCATGATCCTAACGATATAATATTACTCATCACTGAAACATTTGAGCAGGCATATGCTAAATATAGTTATACAGAAATAAAACAAAATAAATTCACGACAAATAAGCTGCCGTGGATGAACAATAAATTGAATAGTATGATAAAGAAAAAAACATGAGTTATTTAAATCATCGATGAAGAATAAAAATAATAAGATAAATAGATTAAATTACAATATTTACAGGAATAAAACAATTAAAGAGATAAATAAGGCAAGAAACATAAAACAAAACAGGACGTTTTAGATAATTTTCATAACCCTAGAAAACTATGGCAAATTATAAATAGGCTCTGTGGCAGACTAACTAAATCAAT
This sequence comes from Chilo suppressalis, assembly GCA_902850365.2. Taxonomy (NCBI): domain Eukaryota; kingdom Metazoa; phylum Arthropoda; class Insecta; order Lepidoptera; family Crambidae; genus Chilo; species Chilo suppressalis. The sequence goes on along the minus strand of OU963897.1, from coordinate 18,249,071 downwards.
AGATAATATAATTTTGCAAGCTTTTGATTTGTCACCGACTAATTTATGAAATAAATTTGCATTTGAGTTTCGGGATAGTATTCAAAAGATAAAAAAGATTGCATGTGAAACACAATTGTTAGATACGACATCTTACGAGATCCAACTAGACCGTTACATGAGATTTAGGAAAGCGACGGGTAACGATGTATGTTTAATAATTAATCAACTTAGTACACAGAAAAGTCTCGGATTTGATAAGATAAAAATAATTGATATGAAAATATTATCAACGGAATTTACTCCAGTAATAAAACATCTAATCAATAAATGCATACAAACAAAAACATACCCGGTTTTGCTTAAGATAGGTATTATTCGACCCTCGGGGTGTGTCCGTCCGCGGACACACACCTGGCGGGTGCGCGGCTATTCGGAAACGGGTGCCGCGACCACACCCGCCCTCTCAGCACGCACTAAGGGGGGGAGTATTGTCTGGTTTTTAGTGGCCCTGTTCAGGGCGTAGGTAGGGCCCTGTTTACTGCAGCGAGCTCCAAGGCTGGCTGAAGGGGGCAGGGAGGAGTCCCACATACATTCTTCTCGCTCCCCCAGTTGTTAAAGGATGCGTAAGGCATTTCCCAGACACAAAAAAGGTATTATTCGACCCATTCATAAAAAAGGAAGTTACTCTGATACCAGCAACTAAAGACCTATCACTATTTTATCTTGTATAGACAAAATAAATGAAAGATTTATTGGCAATCAAATTAATGAATATTTAAAAATTAATAAAATAATCAACAATCAACAATTCAGATTTCAAAATAACCGGAACACAACACAATTACTTTTAGAATTTACAAATGAAATAAATTCTGATTTTAAATAATAAAAAACACTTGATGGCTATATTTGTTGACTTCAGTAGGGCATTCGATGTTTTGCACTATGATACGTTGTTTAAAAAAATATCACAGAATGGCATTCAAGGTCATTTACTAATGCAAAACTATCACCGAAATAGATTTACTACTGTAAAAGTGTCGAATGCTTTGAGTAATATGATACCTACTACCTCTGGCACGGCCCAAGGGTCAATCTTAGCCCCCTTGGAATATTTATTTTACGTGTATGATATACATCGTATCTTTAAGGATTGCTTGGTATACCAATTCACAGACGACATATGTCTGATTGCTGCGCATGATGATATTAACGAGGCAGCAAGGCGCATACAGCATAACTTAATTCTTTTATGTATGTGAGCACACGATACGGGTCTATTCCTAAATGCACCAAAAACTAAAGCTATGCAATGCACATTTGCTCAGCGCACAATAGGTAGGATTGCCGGTCCGTCCTTATCACACACGATCATAATTGCTTACATCGGCGCATACTCATACCGACGACTTCTTGTCAATGCGAACAATTGCAGTTTGTTGACACTCACCAATACATAGGTATCGTTATCTATCAGCGGTTTAACTGGGGTTCACATATCGAATATACCACGTACATACTACAGTCAATTTTGAGCAAAATGACAATTCTTCGTTATAAGTTGCCACTGATTACTCTAAGATTATTTTATATTTCTATGGCGGATTCCTTAATTAACTATGGGTTGAGTAGTTAGGGCAGATCCTGTAAAACACACTTGCAACAGATATATAATTTACAGGTCAGTCTAGTTAAAACATTTGTTCCAAAGAAAATACGCCTCAGACTAAATCTAAATAACGAAATTTTATTCCACTACTGTAATATTCTAAATATTTTCGATGAATTTAAACTTGTAACATTAATAGAAGAATACCATTATAAACATTTACTCACATTGAGAAACCGATCTAGTAACTTAAGACAGCTAGATTATATAGATACCTACATGATCCCAAATTATAATAACTTATATGAAACAAGGGTGTGGCAATAATGTATATTACCAAAAATTATAAACGAGCTACCTACAGAACTACAATTATTGTATACTACTTGTAATAACATTTGTAAAATAAAAAATAAACTTAAAAAGCATTTTAACAGCCATTCAGGATGAACTTCAGCAATATGTCTAACCTAGTTTAAGATTTATTTTAATTTCATTTATATCTAGTACCTATAATTAAGATCTGCAACTTCTGCTGCGGCGGATGCTACATATTAACAATACATTAAGTGGATTAGAAATGAATATATATATTAATAGTACATTACGATACGCGTGACCTAAGTTGCCTATTACTGCAAGGCGTGAAGTTAGTTAAACGCCGTGCAGTAATAGACAACTTAGGCCACAAGTATCGTATACTATTTTATAGCAAGTGTGACATAAACCCGCCCCGGACGCGGGCAAGAGGGGGGGTTCGGGGGATGCGATTAGTGTTTTGAAAGTAAAATTCATGTATTGCAATCACAAAGAATTGCAATACAGACTGCAAGTCAAACTCTGAAAAGAAAGAATTCCTTTTCAGATTACCATTTTGAAAGTATATTTCAAAAGGAAAAAATCAAATATCATTACAACAAAATAGAATTTCAATGTATCCATGAACGTTTATTCCTTGATTGGCATAACAATATATTAAACAAAGATACAATTCTCGCGGAATGAATTATAGCTAACCGTTTCTCCTTGTTTTGGCTGTCACTAAAAATCCCTAACCTATCGCTAATTTGTCATTTGTTTGCTGTGAGTTTTAAGCTCCAAATGACATTTAAATGGTTTCCTTTTATTTTTTCTACATGAGTGAAGTTGGTCAATTCATTTACACACCGTACAGAAATAGGCAACTTAGGTCACGGAAAAGCGTGCGTAAAGTGCGGGTTTAGGTCACACTGTGCTATTTTATTTTTAAGCATCTTACAATAAATAAATAAATAAAAACAACGGGTTGCACTCCGGGAGTGCCGGCAGAAGTGAAAACTTGAATATTAACGTTGTGCATTTTTGATATTTTGTAATGGTTAAGGAATAATTTTGCACGAATTGCTTTAATTATCAGTATAAAAGTACTATCATGTATGTGGTAGAATACAATATTTATTTATTGTGCTATCGTACACAAACATGACAATTTATATTACAAAAAAGTTTATCTCTCAGAAAAATCAACTTACATGAATCACGTTTAAGCGCACTTAGCGACATCTATTTAAAGAAATCAACTTACATGAATCACATTTAAGCGCACCTAGCGACACCTATTGTATAAAAAATGCATTTTCTTGCATGTGGCAAAGCTGCCACGTGGACGTCCTAGATAGAGACTTATTATTATAATACGGTTAAACAAAATATTACTATGTTTCGTCCAATATATTGAAAGTCAACAATCTTTCCAATTTTATTGGGTGTCATGATGCTTTTATTTTAATATTTTTTACCCATACAAAAAAAGTGTACAACGCCGCTAAAGAAGTTTTCACCTAAAAAATGTTTATAATGTTTGCCTACTCCCCTCCTGTCCGCGTCGACCGAATTGCTCTATGAGAGCAGTAGACATTTATGTTTATAAAATTGCTACTGCGCAAGTTTCGTTGTCGATACTATAGTTTTTACTCAAGATATTTTTTGAAGTGTAAAGTAAGACTTGACTAATGACTACGCTCAGTACCCACTGACCTCGTGGGGAACCTACCCAGGTTCCCCACGAGGTGGACTGACGATCTAGTGAAGGTTACGGGGGGCTGATAAATACGAGTGGCACAGGACCGATCGGTGTGGAGATCCTTGGGGGAGGCCCATGCTCAGCAGTGAGCGTCGTATCGCTGACATAATTTGATGAAGATTCATGACAAAACAATGATTTTAAAATCATCATCAGCCTATTAGTGTCCCTACTGCTGGGGCACAGGCCTGCCCTATGGATGAAATAAGAATTGCGCCATGACTCACCTCGCAGGCCCAGTCCGGATTGGTGGGTTCTAACGACAACAGATGCATCCAGGACCAACTGCTTAACGTGTTTTCCGAAGCACGGAGAACCTCGAGATAATATGTTTTTGTTACCTAACCAATAACCAGCAATTGCAAAAATTTGTTTAACTGCCACGAACGCAGACCGAACGCACTAACCACCTGCGCCATCGCCAGTTCTTTAATTTTGTCTGTAAATAGTAAATATTCCATTTAAAGCGTGCGATGTGTTAAAATAAGGTGTCTTTGTACAGATGTAACTACGATCCTCGCTTCACTGGTGGTGCTGGGCATGGGCTCGTCGGGGCAGGTGTTTGCGGCGTCGGCGCTACGCGGGCTGCGCTTCTTCCAGATCCTGCGCATGGTGCGCATGGACCGGCGTGGCGGCACCTGGAAACTGCTCGGCTCGGTCGTGTATGCTCATCGTCAGGTAACACGAACCATAATATTAACAGATGTAACTACGATCATCGCGTCGCTGGTGGTGCTGGGTATGAGCTCTTCAGGGCAGGTGTTCGCGGCATCGCACAGTGGATCGACGCCATAGAATCGATGGGACATACCCAAAAATCATGTCACAAATTTTGAAAAATAAGAAGTAACATAGTATTTGCCTACTTATTTAGCTTAAACAAGAACCAAAAGTTTTATTTCTTCATTTTGAACAAATTGTTTCAATTTAGTCATTGGACCTGGATTTTCCTTTAAGTACTTTTCAGGATTTCAGCAACATCTTTATTTTTAGATAATTTGAGGCTAGTTTGTATCAGTTTCTTCGGTACTGAAGAAGCTGGAAGTGAAATGAAATGAAATGAAATATGAAGATAAACGTAAAGGTAGTAGGTAATTAATAGCAAAACCACGGAATTGTAATAATGTGAACACACGGATGAGGATGAAATTTCAACTAGGTAATATACTGTAATAATACACTGTAAGTAAGGCATCTATTTATACTGTCTCACACTATTAAGGGTATGTAAAAAATACAAAAAGTAAAACATCGTAACAGATGAAAAAAATCCACATGGACCAAGCAGCAGACGGGACTCGAACCCGCACCCTTCGGCGAATGCACTGACTGTTTTCAGCAGATTTGATCTGATTTGTTGAAAACTCTATCAGTCAATCAAATATTATTATCCGTCAAAGAATCAAAAAGTATGTAAGTCGGTTGTAATCTGTCAAAAGTCAAAAAGTCTGTCAGTCTGTTGTGATCTGTCAAATATTCAAAAAATCTTTCAGTTTGTTGTGATCCGTTAAAGAGTAAAAATCTCTGTCAGTCAATTTTTATCCGTCAAAGAATCAAAACCTCTGACAGTCTGTTGTGTCCGTCAAAGATTAAAAACCTCTGTCAGTCAGTTGTGATTTGGCAAATAGTCAAAAAATCTGTTAGTCTGTGATTCGTCAAAGATGCAAAAAGTCTGTCTGTATGTCGTGGCGTGACTACGAGGCTTCCAAAAGGTAATGGAAAAGAATTACATAAGAAATTCAGTCCGGCTACTTTCAAAATCTGTATTAATTTATTCATGTTCTTTGGATGCTGATTCATTATGTTTCCATAGTATTTAATACGCCCGTGTGAAGCCGGGACGAGCCGCTTATAAATAATATAATCATAACTGATATATTGATCATATTTCATGTCCTGACCAAACTTCGTCTCATCACTAAGTGAAAATTCGAAAATAAGATATGTTACAATAATAACTTCTGTATATATATCTGTAGTAGTAAAATGACAAAAATCGGTCAAATCCAATATCGTTTATCCAGTATAAAACAAGCACTTGTGAATGACGAAAAGCTACACCATCTCGGTTTGCAAATCTACGGCGGGCAATACCTATATCCAGTAAGGGACGCGTTGCTTATTGATTTGGGAAAAAATGTAGCAAATATATGTCTTATTAACATATAAAAAGATCAAGTACGGAATCTTAAGATACAGGAATTTTTATGTAATTTTCCATACTAAGAAGACCATGTTTGGTACCATATTTCATCAAATAAGAATCCCGATTGAAAATGCTGCTAATATTTTTTATAGCTAATAAGTAGGTGAATACTACGTGGTACTACCTGTTTTTCAAAATTCGTGACATGATTTTTTAACTACCCTATGTCCCATCGCTTGTATGGCGTCGATCCACTGTGCGTCGGCGCTGCGCGGGCTACGCTTCGTCCAGATCCTGCGCATGGTGCGCATGGACCGGCGTGGCGGCACCTAGAAACTGCTCGGCTCGGTCGTGTATACTCATCGTCAGGTAACACGAACCATAATATTAACAGATGTAACTACGATGGCTTTTCGGGGCAAGATGTTCGCGGCATCGGTGCTGCGCAGGCTGCGTTTCTTTTAGATCCTGCGCATGGTGCGCATTGACTGTGCGGCGGCACCTAGAAACTGCTCAGCTCGGTCGTGTATGCATATCGTCAGGTAACACGAACCATATACCTATTACATTAATATGGCTTTAGTTCACCCACCAAAACATTGATGAATTTCAAATTGATGAATATACACACACACACATATATATATATAGCGTTGGTGAGATATATATATATATATATATATATATCTCTCACCAACGCTATTACAATTTAAGTTTTTCCAATAATTTGCAAGTTCCTTCGCATGAAATTAATATTTTTGTTACATTTACGTGTCATCAAGTTATTTGGATAATTTCTTTGATTTGACTTATGAAGTTTTCAAGTTTTCTTTAAAATTCACTGAAGTTCCTAGGTACAATCAATAATCATTTTTTTTGTATTATTTAAAAACCCAATTAGCGTTTGTAAAGAAGGAATTAATATTCTTATTTCATGATAGCAAACGTTTTCATTTATTTAAAAAATCAAGTTTGCAAAATACGAGTTGTAGTGCCTACTCGATCGTCTAGTAAAGTAATTTTAGTCCAGTCGGAATAAACATGAGACCTATTCTAAGACACCAGCGCTTAGCCAATTTTTTCCTAGATAGTATAGACCCCCACGAATATGCCCTCCATTTGTCCCCGCTAGAACCCGTGTTTTGTAGCCAGGAAAATTGTTTAAACAAAGAAAAACCGTTTTTTTTTGAGTTTTTTTGCTTGTAAACGGGGATTTTGAAAATTTTTTTGAATCAAAGTTGTTCATTAGCTTGCCCTCTACAAAATCAGTTCTATGAAAAAATAACGTGAGATTGTTAGTTTAGCAGTAAATTGCAATTATGTCGGTTTTACGTTTGCAACAATTCAACATGTTATAATAAACATTTTGATTTCTAAAGTAGTTTATCATGTGGGTAACGCCACTCCCAAGAGAGTCATGTAAAATTTATCGACCTGTGTCGCAAACTTTAGCAACAATTCTCAATCTCCGAAAAAAAAGTACTTGCCTGTCCCGTCTTTCCCAGAAGGCGCACAGCGGGGAAAAAAATTCAGGTGATTCGATTCACCAAGAATTTTGAGGAATCGATCGAGTAGAAAAAAATCGTTAGTAAAAATGTTCGTTTTTGGACGATTAAATGTTTTTTAAAAATTGACGTAGAATATTTTTTTTTTAAACTAATGTATTTTTCTCTCCTCAACTCGAATATACGATTGAAAATTTAAAAAATTCAGTTTATTTATGTACAGAAATTATTTACAAAACTATTAACTAAAATTCGATTACAAGACTGCGTTGTATTCTATATTTCTAATTAAATTAATTTCGTCCTTTTTTCTTCCCGTTCATAATCGGAATTCTCAGGGTATATTAGTATTATATATATATATATTATATATATATTCAGAATAGTATATACGAGTTGAGGAGAGAAAAATACATTAGTTTAAAAAAAAACTACTTTAGAAATCAAAATGTTTATTATAACATGTTGAATTGTTGCAAACGTAAAACCGACATAACTGCAATTTACTGCTAAACTAACAATCTCACGTTATTTTTTCATAGAACTGATTTTGTAGAGGGTAAGCTAATGAACAACTTTGATTCAAAAAAATTTTCAAAATCCCCGTTTACAAGCAAAAAAACTCAAAAAAACCGGTTTTTTTTTGTTTAAACAATTTTCCTGGCTACAAAATACGGGTTCTAGCGGGGACAAATGGAGGGCATATTCGTGGGGACTACCTAGGAAAAAATTGGCTAAGCGCTGGTGTCTTAGAATAGAAGTCGGTCCAAATTATGGCTATTCCGACTGGACTATTTATAAAGCCTGCTTGATAAATGTCTAAAAGGAAGTGGAACGTTTTTCAAGAAATTTACATATCTGGGTCACGCCAGTGGAATAGCGGGCATATCCCATAATCTAACTTAGTCTAGTCTACACAAGCTTTTTATGCAAACTGGATCTGGACCATCGCTACGCCGTAACACAACCTCAAATAATGAATGATACAAATTATATTAATCGACTACAAAAAGGTTCTCATTTCGGTCGGTGTGTTTTTTGTATGTACTTATGTACACCGATTATGCCGAGATCTCTGATGCGATTTAAGTGTTTTTTGTCTAATGCGGAATGGTTACTATTTGGTTCCATAAAAATTTAATACAGTTCTTATTTTTTGTGAATATTTTTAACTTGGACGGTGTCATTTTTACGATACCTACTTTGTTTAGAAGTTCACCGTCTGTGTAAAGATTTCTGATCTAATTTGATCGATTATTTTTTAATTCGATGAAAGATACTGGTGATTTAGTCCTATAAAAAAATAACTTAGTTTGACCTAGTAGTTTTAATTTTATGAACATTTTTGGTTACTATGGGTCGGTGTAATTTGCACGATACATAGTGTACGGCTTTTTAAGGAGTTGTTATTTGTTATTTATGATGTGTAGGCGCTTTACACTAAAATGCATGAAATAATAATAATTTGTAAACAAAAATAAACAAACTTTAAAATCGAAACTTGAACTAAAAAGTATATTTCGCCTGATTTCGTGTGAATCTAACATATTTTAAAACGAAAGAAACTGACTGACTGACATATCAACGCACAGCCTAAACTGCTAGGTCTAGAGACTCCAAATTTGGCACGTAGGTTCCTTGTGAGGTCTAGTGGTGCACTAAACAAGGATTTTCCAAAATTCACCCCCAAGGTGTTAAAATAGAGGATGAAAGATCGTATGAAAAATCTTATTCCTTGAGTAAATAGACTTGAAATTTGTCACGAATACTTATCAAAAAAATTATAAAGTTTGTAATTTTTAGTTTTAGGGGAACAGGGGATTAGGACGGTGTCGAGGTTTTTATATTGATTAATTTCACGGCAAATTGAGACACGCGAAGAAGGTATTTTTACTAAAGACCAGAAATAAAGAATAACGTGTATCAGGATTCTTCGAAAATCTACCCCTAAGAGGATGAAAAAGGGATGAAAGTCTTATTCTTTGAGTTAATAGAATTAAAACTTGGTACGAAGACTTATATAAATAAATAAATAAAGTTCATCAGTTTTAGTTTTTCTAAACTACCCGCTAAAAGGGGATAGAGAGTGTCGAAGTTTTATATGAATGAATTTTTACGCACGGTTCGAAATAGTAAAGTCTAATGTGATATATGACATGGGCCATGCGGAAGTTTTAATTATAACTCACAGTTATAATAAACAATAGCTCTAAGAGGTACTCTAGGCCTCTACTTAATGAAACACAAACCGGGAACGAGTCGAAATAAATAAAGAATCCGACCAGGCCACTGTTGCTTTAGAAAATAAAAAAAAGATAAAGTAAATATTTACGAAAGTGGAAGGTACATAAGTACTTCAGAGGCGGTATGGCGAACTCTTGGATTTCCGATTAATGAACGCTTTCCCATCATGTTTTATCTTGCAGTTCATCTGCAATTCATATGGCTCAATAGTTTATTTTTAATCAGCAAACCCCCGCAGATAAACTAACAAACCTAATAAAAACTACAGTTCTAGCATGCTTTGAGTTGTGTTGTACTGATGATTTTGCAAAAAACCCTTTAATATTACCAAGTACCAACATATTATGTTTGGACTCACACACGATTCCAAAGGACGAAACGTAGATGGATGGACTGACATTAAAAAAGTACATTATCTGGGCGGAGTGTATACAACATACCCTAACAATACGGAATATAATATTTTCGTCTTCGAAAGCTATTTACATTAAATTTGAGGCCCCGCGACATTTTAAGCATTAAAAACAGTAAATGATTTAGTACACCCTACTCCAGTCTTCTTACAAGGCTTTAGGCTTGCTTGAAAACGATGACAACTGGCATGCAGCATTGAGTGAGGCAGCATTGTGTCAATCGCCACATATAATACGCGAGCTTTTTACTATCATGTTGGTGTTCTGCCAAGTGTCTGATCCACTAACTCTGTGGGATGCATTTAAAGAATAGCTTTCAGAAGATTTTAAACGACAAATTGTAATGCAGGTAGAAGGTGACGTAGACCATTTAACAGATGAAGTGTTTAAAAAATGTCTGATAGAAATTGAAGAAGCGTCTTAAAGTTTAGGCGGGCTTTCCCTAAAAGAGTACAGCTTACCACAACCAAGCAGGTGTTCAGCATTAGAAAATAGAAAATTGATGAAATTAACTAGCTACGAGTATGATGTGATAGCTTTAGAACGGTAAGTCAGGAATAAGTCTGATTTAATAACAGAAGAACAAAAGTCAGAATACGCGCAAATATTAAGAAGTGCGAATGCAAGTGTGGACCAAATTTTCTTTTTAGATGCTCCAGATGGAACCGGCAAAAACTACCTATTAAATTTGATTTTAGGAAAAATAAGGGTCACACGTGACATTGCATTAGCTGTGTCTTCTTCTTTTGCCGCAATACTTTTGCAAGGCGGTCGGACAGCTTTAAAGTTGCCACTGAACCTAACAAATGTCGAAACTCCATTATGTAATATTTCTAAACAAAGCAACTTTGCAGAAGAATTGAGAACAATTAAATTTATTGTCTGGGATGAAAGTAATGATGTCTGGAATAAATAAGTTACAGAAGCTTTGAATAGGACTCTGCAAGATTAACGCAGCAAGAAAGGGTTGATGGATGGTTTGACTGAATTACTGGCCGGAGACTTTCATAATGTACCAGTAGTTTCAAGGGGAACACGTGCCGATGAGATAAAAGCGTGTCATAAAACATCATTATTGTGGCCCTCAGCTAAAATTATAAAATTCATAAAAAATATGAGAGTCCTCCTTAGAAGTAATGTTTCCGCTAGCCAATGTTCGAAATTTTTGCTTAAACTGGGTAACGGTGAAAAAGATGGCATGATGTCTCACCCTTCTGATCTGTGCACTTCAGTAACAACAGTAAAATACCTGATTTCAAAAATGCATCCTAACGTTGCGCTCATCTCAAGAAAAAAATCAATAGAGTGGTTATGCAAAAGAACTATACTAACCCCAAAGAACGACTAAGCAGCGGTCAATTATGACATATTACTGAACTCCTTTGAAGGACAACATATTGTTTATAACTCAATAGATTATGTAGTAAACACGGACGTTGCCGTTAACCAACGGCAACGTCCGTGTTTATGTACTACAGTATAGTTATCCAGTAGAGTTCTTAAACACTTTGAACCCACTAGGTCTTCCATACTACAGACTTTTAATGCGTGTGGGTACACCTGTTATGTTTTTTAAGAAATTTCAAGCCACCCAAACTTTGCAACGGCACCTATCACCCACTAACACTTATTTTCTATTTTTTAAATAGTAAGCAGATTGATGAAAACGCAGATTTGGTAAAATTTGCTACCTTAATCACAAAGTTCACGCGGACGAAGTCGCGGGTAAAAGCTACTCGGGTTTTTTTTTTTACTTTTTAATTCCATTTTTTGATTTTGAAGCTAGTTTTTATTTTTCTTTGTTTAAAAATATTTTTTATTAAATATTTTAATGACTTCCATACTTAGTTCATAACTTAGTCTACTTACATGAATAGTTCCTCCATAAGCCAGTTTGAAAGGTCAATCTATTGATCAATAGTTCACAATTAAGCTCCACGTGTGAAAGATTCCATTTCTCGCGTGCGCTATTTTTACTTCCTATTCGTATTAAAATGATATAAATCAAAGGCGTGTTTTCATATTTCGTTTAAAAATGTTAATTAAAAGTTTTGTAAGTAATTGAAGTTCGTCACAACTTTTCTTGTTATTTGTGAATTACCCACTTATAGTTTTTTTTCTGTTGACGTAATTTTCTTAACAAACATTATAGAAGCAACAGATGTTTCATGTTAACTGACGGGTCTATTAGTAAAATGATTCTCATTTTCATTCTCTGCCCGGAGCGCATAAGAAGCGGTCGTGTCGCCAAATATTTTATAATTCATATTTAATTTTGCTATTCAACTCTAAACTGCAATGTAAACAAGACTGAGTCTGTTTTGAGATTGAACCACGTGAGTGAATTAAGTTCTTACACTCCTGAGCAACAGCTGGCAGCACCTCCTCGGGTAAAAAGGACGGGCTCCTATTTTTCACCTCGCTTGCACGTACGTCGCGCGCGCAAACAGTGAGTACCTCCTTACATAAGAATAAACAAATCACCACTATGAGCGTACAACGATCTCCTCCAACTGGAAGTGACACTTTGTCCGTACGAAGTGGATCCTATCCTGATTTACCAAGTAAAACCGTATGTCAAGATACACCAGAGGTACAAAAGACTTTCCGTAACAAACGAAAGTTAGGCAGTGACTACGAGGAAATGATGACGGAATTTTCGGAGATGAAAAAACAGATAACAACGATTCAAAATCAGATGAGCGAAATGATGACATATTTATCTACTATGGTAAATATGCAAACAGAAAATTTTAAAAAACTTAATGAAGATGTGTCAGTTATTAAACAACAAATGCACGACATTAAGTTGACCTCCGACACGTTATCTGTAGAACAGGCTAAATTAAAACTAGATATTGACAACTTAAAAATAAACAATAACATAACTGAAAAGAAAATAGAATCGATTGAATCTAGCCTACAGCATGACAATACTTATCCCCTGAGCCGTTTCTCCATGTCAGATACACGAGAAGAATTAGTAGTTGAACTTAGTGAAAGAAACATGAGGAGCAGAAATATAATAGTGATGGGTGTCCCCGAACCAAAAGCTGATAATCCAAAGGAAAGACGAGAAGAAGATATGAACGCAATCCTTAACATCCTTAGAAATATCTTAGGTCTTAAAGACATTCCTGACCCCGATAAAATCTATCGCTTGGGTAAATATCAATCGAGTAGGCATAGACATATGAAAGTGTGTTTTGCATCTCAGGAAACAGCAAAATTAATACTGAAAAGTAAACAAAATCGAAATGACAATAACATTAAAATATTCTCCGACCAAACACCCCAACAACAGGAATACATGAAAATGTTAAAACACGAACTTGAAAAGCGCACGTCAAGTGGTGAAGTAAATCTTTGCATCAAATACATCAGAGGAGTTCCAAAAATAATAAAAGAAGTTCCAAAAAACTCCCACCAGCACTTTCTACACACAAAGTCGTAGAAAATCTTAAGTCAAACAAAGTGTCATATCAAACTACTAGCAAATACACTGAAATAATAATTAATAAGAAGTCCCTAAAATGCTTCTACGCCAATGCCCGAAGTATTGTTAAACCTGGCAAATTTGACGAGCTCGCATGTGTAATCCAGTCGTTTCAATACCCAATTCAGGTAATTGTATTAAGTGAAACATGGTTAAAGTCCGAGGACCAGGCTAAAAGATTCCAACTACCAGGATACACTCACTATTTTAACATCAGACATAGCAGCAGAGGCGGCGGCGTGTCAATTTTTGCTCATAATTCATTAAAACACAATTTAATTGAAGAAAGCTCATTTAACGAAAATCACTTTCTCTGGATACACGTAAACAAATTCTCTTTAGATATAGGAGCTGTTTACAAACCTGAACGTACTAACAACAAGGATTTTTTACAATATTACTCAGAACAGCTAGAAAAAAGAAAAAGGGGACTGGTTTTTGGAGACTTCAACGAGGACCTTTTAAGCATGGATCGATCAGTTGCTGACTATAAAGCAACCGTAAAGGAATGTGGATTTCAACTCATCAACAAAATAGATACCCATTTCTGCACCAGAGAAAGTAGCACAACAAAAACAATACTCGACCATGTCTGCTCCAACTTGAAAAATAATGTTTTCCACCTAGCAGTTGTGGAATCGGATATGTCTGATCATAAGCAAATATATTTCGAAGTAATAAATTACAAATCTAAACCTATAAGATCAATCCAATATGAAGCAATTGACTATAATAGTTTGTATAATACGATTGAAAATATGAACTGCAATGCAAAGCTTGATTATCATGTCTTTGAACAAAATCTTATTTCATCCATACGCCAAAATAAGATCACTAAAACTAAAAAGTGTAACCCACCGAAACAAGACTGGATAAAGAAAGATATTATAAAAGCAATAGAAAAAAGAAATACACTAAGACTAGAACACAAAAGAAATCCAACAGATAAGCAGGTAGAAGAGGAATACATAAAAAAGAGACAAGCATTATCACGAAATATAAGAACAACAAAATACCAATACTACTACAAGGCATTTAAGGACTGTGAAAATAAACCTACTAAAATATGGAATTTAATAAACACTCTGTCACACAACAAAATAAAAGATATCTCGGTTCCAGCCAAACTCCAGACAGATACTAAAACTATCACAAATACCCAAGAAATATGCGAATACTTCAACCAATATTTTTCAACAATCGGAGCGTCTTTAGCAAACGAGATACTAATAAATTTTCATTCCCATACCACCTCGAATACAACAACATTAGACCAACATACACAGAAACTGTCGCAAGTAACACCTACGACTGAGGAAGAGGTTACCAAGATCATCGATAATATAAACTTAAAAATAGCGTCAGGTATAGATGGCATAAACACCAAATCTATTAAGTGTGTCAAGAAGCTTATTGCCCCTGAGCTCACAAAATGTATTAATAAGTGTCTTGAAATTGGTATCTTCCCCTGTAGTCTCAAAATAGCGAAAGTCACTCCTATACACAAATCTGGAAATAAATCCAACCCTGGCAATTACCGACCAATTTCAGTTCTCTCAGTACTCTCTAAGGTGTTTGAGAAAATTTTATACAACCGTCTTGAAACTTTTCTGACCTCGATTCAATTCCTTTATAACAAGCAGTACGGTTTTAGGCGCCAATCGAACACCTTATCAGCAACTGTAGATTTGACCACTAAAATAAAAACTAAGATTGATGAAAAGCATATCGTGTTAGGCATATTCATAGACCTAAAAAAAGCGTTCGATACCGTGAGTCATGATCTGCTTTTGAAAAAGTTGGAACAGATTGGCATCACGGGTGTCGCATACGCAATGATAAAATCCTACTTAACAAATCGCATTCAGGTAGTTAAAATCGGTAATTTCCAGAGCCAGCAAAAACCTGTAACATACGGCGTGCCCCAGGGCTCGATTTTGGGTCCCTTGTTATTTCTGATTTACATAAACAGCATAAGTGAAATAGGCTTAAGAGGAGACGTAACTTTATATGCCGATGACACAAGTTTATTTTACTTCGGAAGGTCAATAAATACTATTATTGAAGACGCTCAAAATGATCTTGACGCATTGCATCATTGGTTTCAATGTAATCTACTGACTATCAATATATCTAAAACTAACTACATTATATTTAAAGCTAAAAACAAAAAAATACCAGATTTTAAACCACTAAGCATAAATAACCAAAAACTTAAAAGTTCGAATTGTGAAAAGTACCTCGGCCTGCTTCTTGATAGCAATCTGTCATGGAAACCGCACATAGAGAAAATTAAATCAAAGTTATCCACTATTACTGGTACTCTTCGAGGAATAACACGATGTTTCCCATATAAGATGCGTTACCTTATATACAATTCCCTCGTGAAACCACACATAGATTATCTGATTGAGGTCTGGGGTGCTGCTGCAAAGAGTAACTTGGACCCAGTCCAACGAGCCCAAAATAAAATTATAAAAGTGCTCTTTGATTATGATTATCTCACGCCAACTAATAAATTGTACGAGAAAACGAAACTGCTAAATATAAGACAGTCGTATGTTTATTTTACATGTTTATTAATTCGTAAAATATTAACAAAGGATATTCACACTCAAATGAGCTTCACTAAAAAGAGACAAATCCAAAAAATTAAGCTAAGAAATGCCAATGACCTTATTTTACGTGCACCAAGAACTAACTATGGTAAAAAAAGCCTTTTGTGTGAAGGAGCTGTATTATATAATAAACTTCCTAAAGACATAAAAGAATCACAAACAATTTTAGGCTTTAAAAAGCGACTTAGATATTATGTGCAAAAATCTGTAACATAATTGAGTACGCGATTTTATTTAAAAATATATTAATAATCATATATTATTAATAATTATAACACCTTGTAACAGATAAAACTAAAAATATATTCCTCGATATGTCTATATATTTATATAATATGTATTTCTCCGTATAAAATTATAAATTTAACTATCTCAAATAAAACAGCATAAAAATAATAAACTGTAAAAAAAATATGAATATACAATACAAGTCATAAATAAAGTTAATGTTAAAGTTAAATATCAAACTCATCAGAATAAAAATAGACGAAAAAGTGTTATAAAATATGTATATATATATATATCACTACTTCGGTTTTTTCGTGATAATTTACATGCATCAAATAAAAGATGATGAGTGACGTTGAATTACCAATATAATAAATATAAATTATTTACAAACTAAACTCCTAACACAAGCAACTCAAGCCACTTCTAGTACGACGCGGAGCTATAACTGTGATCAAAGTTTTTTTCATTTGTTAACCGAGCCATCTATGCCCGAACGTAATCAATGAGCAGTGACACTGTTTTTAGTTCTACCCCCGACTTCAATGTATCTCCGTATTTAACCAAAATGTTATTTAAAATATTTTATGTTCTCATGGTAAGTGAATTTTGTAATTTTTTTTATGAGAATAAAGATCTAAAACCGTAAATGATCAAACTGTGACAGGTAAACACTGTGGGTCATTATTTTATTTACTCATTGATTTATGTTAGTTAACGTATTCGTACCATTTGTTTACTCAGTGATTTATTACTACTACCCCAGTGTCTACGAGGAGCTAAAATAGCGCAGATGGTTAGCGCGTTTGGCCTGCGATCGTGGAAGTTAAGCAACTCTCGAAAAAGGTCGGTCATTGGATTCGTGATCAAAAACTTTACATCTCGAGCTCCTCCGTCGTTCGAAAATAACGTTAAGCCGTTGATCCCGGATTCATCTGCAGTTGTTAGCATCTACTAATCCGAACTGGTACCTAAATCCATTTTATTAAATCTATTTGAAAAATAATTGAAAATTAGCACGCGGATCTGATAACAGTGAGATTCCCGAATCTCGATATAACGCTCGTTGTTCAGTTTAGCAGTCACTTGTAAGATAAAGTCGAGTTGGCACCCAAAAACCTCAGTACAATCTATAAAGCAAAACGGTACTCCACTTCAGAGTAGAGCTGTTTTATAATTATGAAGCCCAGTCCCGCAATTTGAGCACCCTCCAGCAACGCTAACCTCACTCCAACGAAGGAGGCTTATTATTTTTACGCTAAAACTCACATTTTATTCAAAAAGATTTGTAACAAAATTTTTGCAGTTCCTAATATGTATGTACAATCTATGTACCAATTCGTTATTAGATTATCTTACACAGCAATATTTGATAGTACTTAATATTGATCACTAAATTGTACGGAAATGGGTGAGCATTAAGTAAGTTCGGGATGTAGTTAATCAGTAACCTCGGGACTGGTGAATTCTTTGTCAGTTTTTAAGTTAAGCACCTCAGTTAAGACTTACATCGGTATGACATCACATGAAAAGTCACTCACTTCATAGACATTTTTACATTATTAAGAAAATTCCAAAAATGCCGCTATATAAATGGGTCCTAAATTCTCAACAGATTTGAGTAGATATAAAATGATTAATGATGATACGACGATTTATAATTACAATCTGTTTAGTCATACTTTGTTCACAATTTCTTTGATAGATAAAAATGATTGGATCCGATATCCATGGACTAAATGAATTACCCAAGTAAAGGGAGCCGCTTTCACTCAGCAGGAGCTTTTTATGTTGACCGAATAATAAAAATAGAAACAAGTAGAAAACAAAGAAAGTACTAACATAGATTTATGTTTATATGGTATGTACCTAATAAAATTGCTAGACTCCTGTACATGTTCAAATGAATGAATTCATCTTTGAAAATAGTATTATTTTCTTGAGTGACATTTGTAGGTTAATAGCTTTAATACTGGTTATTACCTAAACGACATTAACGGCAATGCGAACTATTTCGTGTCACAATAGACGGGACACCCCGTTCTCAACGGCCGAATGTCCATCGGTTCCGTTCACGAAGTTTGCTTCTTGCATAACCTCATAGTTGCTTTGTAAGCAAAGCGGGCCGCAATTTCCTCCAACGAAGTAGATACAAACACAACACAGGGTGCGACTCAATATCAACTCACAATCGGCCCGGGTTAAAGTTGCATAATCACAATGCAGAGCAAATAAACTGGAGCCTCGCCGCCACATTCCCGGGACATCGCCAATATTGACTAAAGGCCTTAATAAAAATTGTATCAAGCATATTCTTTGTGTACTTACCAACAACGACAGACACCCCAGCGAACTTATTTTCCTTTATCAGGTAATAAATAAAGAAAAGTAGACGGTAAGTAATAAAAAAGACGTGCAGTAAATATTTCTGTTAGAAAATTAATCTATACTTCTATACTTAAATATTATAAAGAGGAAAGACTTGTATGTAAGTATGTTTGTAACGAATTGGCTCAAAAAATACTGGACCGATTTTAAAAAATCTGTCACCATTTCAATGCTACATTATCACTGATTAATATAGGTTATACTGTATTTTCAAAAAAGTTAGGGTTCCGTATGAAAGCTTATGTAAGCTTAATGTAAGCCAACGTGTGGAAAAAATACCAAAAAAATAGCCTTATATCGCGTACGCTGCGGAAGTCATTGACAATAGACCAAGGTAATGTACTAAAGTTTTATAGAGGATACCAATATCTCCAAAAAAGTCCGCGATACCATATGTCTATCTATTACAGTTATCACAACTAGAGGTCCCCTGCGGTTTCATTAATTTGAATAAAAAGGTTTATAATGAATCAAACTTCAAATATTAATATAGGCTGTGGACTTTTTTAAAGAATTTTTAAAGGGGAAGAATTCCGTTATACATGATTTTTGTGTAACTTTAACCGTTCACCCGGCGCATGTAACGGAATCGCACAAATGGAATATTTTTACCCGTTTTTGCAACAATTTTCATCGATGCTCCGCTGCTACTGGTCGTAGCCGGTTGATATATTATAGCCTATAATAGCCTTCCTCGATAAATGCACTGTCCAATACAAAACGATTTTTTCAAATCGGAATAGCAGAGCGGAATAGAATAGCAATGTCGTATTCGGTACAACGGGTCCTAAACTACCCAACGAATTTTTTACTTGGAATGGAAGGTTTATAATTATTATGAAGAAAGTCATTGTGTATTATACAAGCCTTTGAACAAAAACTGTAGTCTACACTACAGCTCTACACCGAAGTCAAGCGAGGGTGGGCCACTAGTGTTGAATAAATTACAGTTTCTGGTAGACTAAAAGAAATTATGTGGACCATTGATTTTATTCAATAGGACAACATTATCTAACATTTCATTGTAGTCCATTGACATAGCATGAATAGAACATGCGTCTCTAATTTTCGTCACTGTTATGTTCTTAGCTGTTAGTCATCGTTACCCTGCACGAACCAATATCGAATTCGAATAGTTTGCGAGTGCGAAATTTCATTGTCAAAAATGTACTGATTTTTAGTTCTCGTTACATCCATTATGGCGCTGTTGTTCCAGTTTCCATACAAAATTTGACATTGACATTTCGCACTCGCAAACTATTCGAATTCGATATTTGTTGGTGCTAAGGGTACTGTAGATAATCGCCCTTAAATAAATATTTACATTGTGGTCCGTACTTTTATATTTGTCGTTTACAGGTTTATAATTATAGTGAGACTCACATTCTTAGTAACACTGCGCTGAAACCTATATGCTAGGTACTAAGTATATGCTTGTAATAAATAAATCAAAAAATACTAAAAAGTGCCTACATTACCTACCCTTTTTTTTTTTTTTTAATACGCAGGTAAAAAATCTATTTACAGACGACGGCGCCTTTAAGAGGCACACCGCCGAACGGACCTCACACCTGGCTCCCGCAAGTCTTACGAACCCCCCAGTGGCTGCCCACCGAAGACCCCGCAACTCTTACGGGCGCTTTACGGTATAATATCCGCTAAAAAAATCCTGCGAATACCCTCTAAGCTGCTTGGCGCGAAGCCGCGGGATCCCCGTTTAGGGATTCTCCGCGTCTACGCACCTAGCAGCCTCCCGACCAAGCCGGGGCTCCACGGCAGGGGTCTCCCGGGGTATCGTCGCGGGGACCCCGCAGACGTGCGCGGGTAGGCCCGCGCGCGGGGGCTGAGTACGCGGCCTAGTGCCCACCGTACCGCCCCCCCGTCCGCTGCGGAGGGCTACTTGGGCGTGCCCGTGTAGCTCCCTCCGCCGCCCCCCTCTTTGCAGGGCAGAACTACAAGGGGGGGCTGCCGTCACGGGGTCCGTCGGTGGCCGGCACGGCCATCGCCATGCCGGTCAGCGAGGGACCCCTCGGGTAGGGTCATGGGACGGGCGCAGCCAGGGCGCGCCGCCGTCCTCTCCTACCCGTCCTCCTTTGGCGGAAGGGAGCGGCCAGAGGATCATCCTCCCGCTCCCTCTCAGCCGCCTCCTTCTGCAAGATGACGTTCTCGCAGAAGGAGGCGGCTGCCTCCCACGCCCTGTCAACGAGGTCGCGGCGCTGGTGTCGCCAGGCCGGGCGCTCCAATAAGGTGTGCTCGGCCGTGTCGTCCGGGGCGCCGCAATGATGACATTGCGGCGTCTCCTGACGACGTGCGACACGGTGCAGATAGTGACCGAAGCATCCATGCCCGGTCAAGATCTGCACCATGCGGAACGTGAGGCCGCCGCGCCGGCGACCCAACCATTCCTCCAACACCGGACGAATGGCTTCTATCGTTCGGTGGCCGGCGCTAACATGGGCGAGTGCCTCATCCCATCGCCGCAGAGCTTCGCTCTCGGCGATGGAACGGACTTGCCTCAGCTCTGCTGGGGCAAGTCTTTCACCCCGCTCCCTGGCCTCGACCCGACCTCAATGCATTTCTACCAGAACCTGTGCATCGAGGTCCGAGGTCCGAGGTGTGCGGCGCCGTGGCTGACCGTGCGGTACGCTCGCACGGCCCGGGTCGCGATGCCTACATTACCTACCGTAATGGTGTTTGTATTTTTTTCTTTTTCCACTGTCTAGGGTTCCTTAGTCAAAACAGAGCCTTAAAGTTTCGCCATGTTACATACTAGTCGGTACGCAGCTAGGACTTGGCGCTATTTCACGGAGTAGTTAGGTATAACAGTTCGGTGTATAGGTACGCTTAGGAATTCTATGAGACGCAAAAAACTGTATCAAAGGATATGAAAAACTGGACCTATGCTCATTACGACCAATACCATAAACATATATAGCGAATAAAAAAATATCCATTAAAATCAAACAGAGTGCATGCATAGTTTTGTGTTAACCATCGGCACTTTGATAATGCGGCATCAAAGGTTTTGTACTGACTTCTCAAAGAAATTTGCCGCTTTTCGGAAGTACATGGTGATGATACACGCGCCGGTGGCTTCTATTGAAATCACATACAACAATCGTTGCCTCCGCGCCGAAATCACAACATTTGACACTATTTGATTGCCGCCACAGTGCCTAGGTATACTCATGCAAAATTCTAATTTCGTGTCGTGCCGTCCCACTCACGCTAATACTATTTAATATATGAGCGAGCGAGACGGTACGACACGAAGTTCGATTGTTGAATTTTACATTACAGGTGTTCCAAAGAATAAATAAGTTTTAGAGTGCTTAGAATGGAAACGAATGCATTATACTGATCATGCAAGTAGTATTATGATTAGATAATGGTAAGGATAGGTAGTACATGTCATAATAATTTATTCTAGTAAGTATATATTTTAATATTGATTATATGGGATTATGATTGGTCTTTACTATGGTTATGTTAATTCAAGCTCACAATGTTCCAATTCTAATACGTTTTTCTAAAATCTAAAGTAAACTTTAATAAATAGCAATAGTCTAATAGGTAATTGCAAGACTTGCAAGACTCTTGCTGCAAGACCAAGACCAAGACCAAGACTGGAAGCGCAAGACCAAGACCAAGACCAGGTGTATTGGCGCAAGACCAAGACCAAGACTTGCTAAGTCTCGTCTTGTTCTTGCATTTGGGCCACACTACTTATTAGTAGTGCTTACTTTGGGGCTAGGCTAATTGGTGTGTGTTAAAAAAAAAAGAAAATTTCTTAATTTCAGTCCTAAGAAACTTTATAATGTTATAATGTTAGTTTGTTTTTGCGTTACTACTATGGAAAAGAATAATAATCTAAAAAAACTCGAAAAGTGCTTCTCACCGTTCATTCATCTATTGAGTATTCTAATTTCTAAGTAAAGCACTTAATACTATGTTTGCACCAACATAAAAATCGTATATGTGCGAACATAGTTTTAAATCTTTGGAGTAAACTAAAATTTACTTTAGTTCTTGCTGCAGCTTAGACATCTCTTTGCTAGAAATAGCCTAAATGTAGATTGTTGCAAGTCATGCGACTATAATTATTCGAGTACTTACCTAACTTAGGCTGAGATTGGAGGTTTCTGATATTTTAGACATCGCGGCCACTAAAACTAGATCTGGAAAGTTTTTAACTTACAATAGCTGATGACCATAGTACTTGTATATGAGTCTCACATACAAGTACCATGCATGTTAATATTACAAGGAGACTGTAATTCATTAAATATATATACTACTTACTGTGTCACAATCACAATTCCTTAAGGAACAAACCCCATTTGGTGACTCATTTCGTTGTAGCACGATTTACAAATGGCATATTTTGCCTGCGCGCGTGTATCCTCTTCACAACCCGGGGAATATATAGGAATATAAGAAGCGTGAAGAAGCATATCTGTTTTGATGTATAAGTCGGTATGTTGAGGAATTGAGAATGGCTGGAATGTCTGGTAAAACTGCTCTAAGTGGATTTACGTCTTGGACACCATAACCACATAACATCAAGTAGGGTGGAGTTATTTGCTGGACTCAAACTATAAAAACAAACACAGAAAAATACTGGATATCCACATTAATTATTCTTGTCAAAACTAATTTGAGATTAGTTGACCGATTTTATTTGGAAGTATTCTAACTATTTTTAAGAAATGTGTCTCTGTAATCCAGTATATTTGTTATTTGAATTATATTTCTAAATTATTCGACAGTGATGAAACACCGTATTAGTAACGCAAGGCTTCCCGCATTGTAAGAGTTTAGGCGAGTGAACATTTCATATTCAAACAATGGAACATTCTGAGAATGGCGACATTTAATTGTGTTTTGAAATTAATGAAGTTGATATGTTCAGTATCGCATAAACAAATACAAAATGGTTGACTTGGATGGGACCTTCTAACCTTCGTCCAGTAGAGCAAAAACAAAATGTAAACATAGCCATATTTTTTGCGTAGTTCCCAAGCAGGCGTTGATATACCTGAAATCTGTTTGAAAAATTCCTTCATTATTTTATAGAAATGAAACTGCAGGCACCAAGTTTATACTAGGTAAAGAATTGCCCGAATCTTAGGCCCAAGCACGAACTATGACAGATCCGTAATCCGTATCGCCATCGTCATATTTTATATGGAAGGAGCCCACAATCAAGCTGAGTTATTTTTTACCCGACTGCGCAATGCAAGAGCGCGAAGCGCGACGCGCAGAGAGGGTATTGTGTTTAACAGTCTATATATGTATGTTTGTTCCTTTGTGGCACACTAGAGACCAAACGCCTGGACCGATTTTGATGATTTATACATCAATCGATTCGTCTCAATCATGGGAGTCCTACTAAAGATATGATAGTAATCAAAATTCAATATGGACAAAATTAGGCGCCATATTGTGACGAAGTAAAAAAAAATGGTGTGTAACTTATGTACGCGCGTGAGAAGTTATACTTCTTTAGCATCATTAAAAATATTTTTTAATTGCATGCAAATAATTAATAATTACAATAAAATAATAAAAGGGCTGGAAAAGGATAATTAACACAGTCAATTAAGTTCAGTTTTAATTTGAAAAATTAAATAAATATTCAAAATATTCAATTAAAATCACTACTGAATTTAAGTTATTAGTCCATATGTAATTAGCACTTGTAAGTAACTAAAACACGTTGTGTCTATATAGAAACTAGAAACATGTGGATAAATATTATAAATATGAAAACAGTGATCAGAGGCGACAAGCGTGCCAACATTGTTTTTGACAACGCGATCATCTTATGGAGCTCCGTGGATCGTTCAAAGTACCTTTCGAACAGATGTCTAATAATGGTGGATTATTAACCACTAAGTGGTTAATAATCCACCATTATTAGACACTAACATTCATAACGCGCCCGCGGCCAACTTCATGGTGTTACTATTGTGTTACAGTGATGCGCGTGCATCTCGAAATTTCACTCACATGATTTTTTCATAACGCGCCCGCGGCCAATTTCATGCTGTTACTTTTGGGTTACAGTGATGCGCGCGCATCTAAAAATTTCACTCTCATCATTTTTTCATAACGCGCCTAAAGATGTATAACTTCAAAAATAAGTTGACAAAATATGTCGAGTGGGGTATCACTGTCTAGATAATCGAAAAACGCGAACCCAACGATTATCGGCTATGAGAACACATGCGTCTCAGTTACGTGACAATGAATCATAGTCTAAGATCCGAACTAAAAACGATCTTCACCGAGCTGATAATAGAATGAATCATATTTTATAACAAATTTAGTAAGTTAGAAAATATGTTGAAAATGGGTTGCCTAAAAAAATCCTGGACAGACAATTTTTAATTATTTAAAAAAATTGATTTATTTTTTTATTTTTGCAACATCAAGATAATAAGAAATTTTTTACCCTGACTTAAAGTATGAAACGTATAGAATGTGCAGCCGTTGGGTTGCCTATTATTTACCTGGACAAACTACTCGGTTGTCAGGTATTAACAGGTATGTCGATGCCAGTTACCTTCACTCGATTAGATAATCGAAAAAAAAAATATCAATATGAGCGTTGTTTTATTGCGAACACGGTGATATAGGGTTGTCTGCAAAAAACTTGGTCCTAATAGGGGTTTGCGAATTTTGAAGATTTTAATTTTAACGTGAGTGGAATTGTGTGACAGAGAGATCCGAATTGAGTATAGCGTGTAATAATAATGGACACAACATGGCAGTCGCATGTAATGGGAACCTCGAATATCAGAAAGTGCGCATGCTCGGTAGTGATATGACAGAGAATGACAGCGATACTTTAGTAAACAGTGAGCGTTATTTTGGAGTCGCAACACGTGTTATTTTGTATCGTTGTGATAAAAAATGGCTTTTTGATCATGGATGGATCAATGGATAAAAAATTTTTTGTGTGGTTCGGACAATTCTTTAAGTGATTTTACTAATGAAACTTTCAAAAATTGCTCGTTAAAGTTAGCTTTTCGTAAAAAAAAACTTTAAATATCATAACATTGAACTAACTGAAGCTGTCCTCGATTTTGTTGGTTACCACACCACGTGTTACAAAAAAGTAACTGTTTTAGGCAATAAATACAATGAAGAATTTGGAGTTTTTTGTACAGAGTATGCAGTAAGTATATAGTATATTATTCTTTCAATTATTATCTAATACAATTAGAAATCGTATAGTTTTGACGTTCGTTGAATATTTATTTTTATCTAACGAGCAATCATTTCTATCAAATTCATTGTCTAAAAAACTATTTTTTTGAAAGATCTCTCGCTCGTTTTTTTCCAGTTTCTATTTTCTTTCAGTTTTTATTACTTTTCTTAATAATTTTCTCGAATAAAATTTGACAAAAAAAGTATTATTGATATAAATACAGTTTTCCATAAAAAGAAAATTTCAAATATCAACGTTATATACAAAAAAATACTTCTAGAAGCCGATCAATACTTCTATTGCTGATGAAGGAACGAAAGCCTACATTCTAGTGTCCATTCTAGTGAAGCAGCTACTAAGGGTGAAGAAAGTAATGCCAATGCCGTATCTCATACTTCTACGGATTTGGATGAGGTACAGAAATGTTTTGGTATTTATTTAAATATATGCTAATAAAAAATGAAGAAAATATTTCTTTAAAATTAAAAAAAAATATATAAATAGATAATTCACAAATAGGTTTTCATTGACATGATAAAAATTAAAGAAATATTTAATAAATTCTTGATCAATTTATTGTATACGCTCAAAACTATTTTTTTCAGTAAATGACTATTTATAAAATGAATTTTATTATTTCAGGGAGCGTCAACATCAACAGCAATTTTCGGCTGTCCACTTTGTTTCTCATAAATTTTTTCAGAAAGAGAAAAAAAAAATTCAAAGTATAGATATTTGTATTATTTACGTCATTATATTTTGAGTTACAAAAACTTGTATAAATATATAATGATACTTATAAGTCAATAAGTAAATTCATTTATATATATTTATTAATTTATTTAATTGAGGTTTTATTGTTTAATATTTTAGTATTATTATAATTATTATTATTTACAACTTAAATGTCAGTTGTGCCATGTTGTGTCCTTTATTTTTACACGCTATACTCAATTCGGATCTCTCTGTCAGACATTTCCACTCGCGTTAAAATTAAAATCTTCACAATTCGCAAACCCCTATTAGGACCAAGTTTTTTGCAGACAACCCTATATCACCGTGTTCGCAATAAAACAACGCTCATATTGATATTTTTTTTTTCGATTATCTAATCGAGTGAAGGTAACTGGCATCGACATACCTGTTTATACCTGACAACCGAGTAGTTTGTCCAGGTAAATAATAGGCAACCCAACGGCTGCACATTCTATACGTTTCATACTTTAAGTCAGGGTAAAAAATTTCTTATTATCTTGATGTTGCAAAAATAAAAAAATAAATCAATTTTTTTAAATAATTAAAAATTGTCTGTCCAGGATTTTTTTAGGCAACCCATTTTCAACATATTTTCTAACATACTAAATTTGTTATAAAATATGATTCATTCTATTATCAGCTCGGTGAAGATCGTTTTTAGTTCGGATCTTCTACTATCACCAATATCTAGATGTCATAGAATTACACGCTTAAGGAGGAACTCTTGTCTACGTTATCGGCGACAAATTTTCTCGGTTGACTCAGTATTTATTGATTCTATATCACAAATTGCAAATCACCTATGCTACATTTGCAACAGTAATAACAAACAAGGTCTATTTCAAAAAACCAGTCGAATGTTTTACCAATTGAAAGTCCAAGTCAATTCATTTCCTGTAATCGATGCGCAGTAAGCTTATAGAAAAATAAAATACCACCAAATGCATTTTGGAATAATATGACGGAATGTTCTATTCCGCCTGAACTGGAATGTTTGAGTGAAATGAAAATACGTTTGGTTTCAAGAATAAAACCATTTCTGAAAGTTGTTCGATTGGGCGGAAGATTTGGGCAACAAGGTTTTAAGGGCCAGGCAGTTCTTTTTACCCAGCAAGTAGAGGAAGTTGCTGAACAACTGTCAATTTCGATTACCAGTGCTGGCATAATAATAGTTTCGGAAACATTGGAAAATGTTGTAAATAACAAAAGGTATTTAATTGATATTACCAAAATTAAACGTGCTTTGCAGTGGCTTATACTAAACAATCATTTATATTCTAATGTTCGGATTAATTATGACACTATTACACGTGAGATTAATGATAATTTATATGAAGCGATTGTATCTCAAACTGCTCCATCGTCAGTAATCCGAGAAGAAAATGCCTTCAAACCAATTGGCAATGAAAAGTATATTTTGCGAGGCACTTTCCACCAAGGAAGTGAAACGTTCCACGAAGACTCTAGAGGACGTCAATGTCAATTCCTTAACACTGAAGAATTGTTGTCATCACTTACAATAGCTAATATTAATTTCCATATACAAGTTGCACCAGATGTAGTGATAGGTGTGATTAAGCCTAATAGACCATCTGAGGTATTGCTAGGTTGCTACACCAGCTTAGATTCAGGCATAGAATTTTTCTTTTCTTTGCATGAAAAAGGAATAATAACAGGTGAAACGGCATATTCTGTCGCTATAATAAAATATGATAACAAATACTATATATTTGATTCACATTCTAGAGGTCCTAAAGGTCATAGTGCTCGAAATTGTGGGACTTCCATGGTCATGCAATTAAAAGAAATTCTGGCCTTAAGCCAACATCTGCTGATTTCATTGCAAGTAGGCTGTCGTAAAGATTTGCAATATTCTATCACAGCAGTAACATGTTGTAGTACAAATACGAATATTCACAGCATACAGTTGAATCAGAGACTTATCACCTAGAGCCACAAATTGACAATGAAAATAGAAGTAACACAAATCTACATTCGAATATAATTTCAACAACCTCTTTAATACCCATAGATACTAATACACCAATGATAAAAGATGTGCTTAGTAATGTTAATGACGACAGGTCTATTCCAATTCACGAATTAAAACGAAAAACAGTTGCGCCAATTAACATACTTGCAGAGCAAAGAGCAGAGGAACTTTGCTGGGTAAAGCTTTTTCCTGATGGGAAAAACGGTTTAAGGGAAAATAGAAGTACTCCAATTTCTCCCCTTGATTATTTTCAATCAAGAATAATGTCTAATAACCGAAGATTCCAAAACAATGAATACCTTTTTTATGCCTTATCAACCGTTGAATTATATAAGGCTCGACAAAACGTTTCTGTTTGTGGTAGATTGCGGAAAGATGGCATAGAACCCAGAGACTTAGTACAAAACGTTCATTTAGTAATGAGGAATATAAGAGGTACACAATCATACTGGCATAAAGCGTACACTGATTTATTAGCTATGGTAAAAAATGTAGGTCCTCCACACTGGTAAATCACTTTGTCTTGCAACGATCTGAACTGGCCTGATATGTTGCGTGCCTTATTAGTAGCTGATGGACGCTCCGAATCTGATATTGATAATTTAACATATCAAGATAAATTGGGCCTTATAGAATCATACCCCGTGGCTTTGGCACGGCAGTTTATGTTTAGGTTAAATGCATTTTTTAGACTTCTAAAGAAAGACACCAATCCGATTTTGGCTCGAAAAGTGGAAGATTTTTGGTGGCGAATAGAATTTCAATTACGTGGTACCACATGTGCATATGGTGATATGGTGCCAGAACATGCCTTCTTTTGAAAGCCGCGAAGGCATTGAATTAATAGATAGTGTAATTACTTGCGAAATACCTGATGCAGGGGATGATCCGGAAATGAATAATTTAGTTAGACGTTTGCAAACGCACAAACACACTCATACTTGTTTTAAAAATGGAAATCAATGTCGATTTAGTTTTCCGCGATCGACTTCAGGTACAACTAAAATTTTGGATGATGAAGATGCTGTACGCAATGGTGGCAGATTTTGCATTCTTAAGAGAAATGCTAATGAAACGATGATTAACAATTATAATCCTAGAATATTGAAAGTTTGGCGCGCAAACATAGACATCCAACCATGTGGTTCTGCTTTGGGTGTAGCATATTACATTTCAAAATATATATCGAAGTCTGAACCGGCTGAAATATCTAGGTTTATACGGGAATCTATTAGAAAAGTTCAAGAACGAGGCGGAAGTTTTACAAACATACTTATCAAACACATTTTGAAATGGTTCCGAATTTTCTGAAAAATCTACGCGCAACATACGGTATCTTTGAGATGGAGCACAAGTATTAACAAAAACGCCATTTTAACACATCGCGAAGTGTCAGCAACGGAATGTGCTTATCGTCTCTGCCATTTGAAGTTACGTGATAGTTCTCGAAAATGCGTTTTTGTTAATACTTGTGCTCCATCTCAAAGATACCGTATGTTACGCGTAGATTTTTCAGAAAATTCGGAACCATTTCAAAATGTGTTTGATAAGTATGTTTGTCGACCCCATAATTTGGAATCTATAAGCTTAGGCAAATTTGCAGTTCAGTTTGAGACAATAACAAACATTGATATGTCTGAAGATAATCAGGATGCTGATGCTTATGCTCATGATGATGAGAATACCGTAACTCGACCGAGAATTATCACATTATTAGATAATGCAGGACGAATGAAAGCTAGAACTCGTCCCGCAATTTTACGGACCAGATATTATACGGCTTCTTCAGACCAAGAGGCCTATTATTATTCCCTGTTGGTAACACATGTTCCTTTTAGAGCAGAAGAAGAATTATTGGACGGGTTTGAAACTGCCAAAGAAGCTTTTATGAGTAAAAGGCATTTGCTTCAGCCATTACATAATGATTACAATGCGGAAACAATGTCAAGATGGGAATCGGAAATTCAACAAGCTATTAGTCGTCTAGTGGCAGAAAACGCAGCGACTTATATGATAGAACACGATGAAAATAATAATACGCAACTGCCTTTAAGAAGGGAGAACGATAACTGCATATTATTAGATCAAGAAGAAGAGTTCGAAGAAAATGAAATAAGGTTTTCTGATACAGAATTTGAACGTGCTGTTTCCTCTTTGAACATTCAGCAAAGAAATCTTTTCAAAAGACTGTCTCAGAAACTGTTAAATAATGACAATGAAAATCCTCTTCGAATGTTTGTTACCGGTGGGGCCGGAACGGGAAAAACGTTTACATTAAAATTAATCGTGGAAGAAGTAAGGAGGCTCCGTAATAATAATATACAAGAAAAATCTATCATTGTGACTGCACCAACTGGTGTAGCAGCCCGGTTGATAGGTGGAAGTACCCTTCATTCGACGTTCACACTACCAATAGAAAAGGGTAGACCAGAAAACCTGCGACTTTTGACTGGCGAACGTCTTCAAAAACAACGACAAAAATGGAAATCTATAGATTGGGTAATAATAGATGAGATTTCTATGGTGCCGTACCTAACACTACGAAATATAAATTTACGACTGCAACAACTCAAACACAATCAACTTCACTTTGGTGGTTGTAATATAATTTTGTTTGGCGATCTAATGCAATTGCCACCTGTGTCGAAAACAACTGGCGGGGCTTATTACTTTCGTCAACCTGCGACGTTAACAGCTGAAGTTAACCTCTGGAAGCTTTTTGATTTCTGTGAATTACCTCAAAATATGAGACAAGGGCATGATACTACATTTGTGGATATATTAAATAACCTAAGAGTGGGACAGCTGACTATGCAACAATTGGAAATATTAGATAGCCGACGAGTAGATGAAAATGATCTCAATGAAGTAATTCGAGTTTTTCCTACCACTCAACAGGTTGATGAACATAATATTAAGATGACATCCATATTGAAGAACAACACAAAATTATATAAAGTACATGCAGTAGATGTATCAGTTGAAATTAAGATATATGGTCAAAAACCTAAAGATGCATATATTTCTGATGACCCTAACAAAACTGGAGGAATTGTAAAATGTTTGACAATCGGATTAGGATCAAGAGTTATGTTACGGAGAAATTTGCACGTTAATCACGGCCTTGTCAACGGAGCAATGGGTGTTGTGAGGGCAATTGAGTGGCCAGCTCTTCGGAAGGACCAAATTGAACCTGGAGAATTGCCACAGGCTGGTTTTGTAGTATTTGATGACAAATCCATTAAACATAATGTCCCTGGGTTAGGGGTTGCGGGAGTGTTACTGTACATAAGTTACAAGGAACTACTTTAGACCGAGCTGTGGTTGATTTAAGTTCACGTATTTTTGCAAAAGGTCAAGCTTATGTAGCCTTGAGCCGGGTTAGGTCTCTTGATGGATTGATTATTAGTAGTTTAGACCCTCGCAAGTTACTTCATAATCCCCACGATATTAACTCGCTCAATGAAATGACAAGATTGCGGAATTTGCTATCTGATGATCGATAATATTAACTAAAAAGTGTAAAATAAAAAAAGTAAATTTAAATAATCAAAAAACCCGACTGCTTAATTAATTTACTTGTACTAAAAACCAAAAAGAAAAAAACAAGTCCAGTAGCCAGAATTCTGTAAAGTAATATTTAATTAATACACAATTAAATAGTTTCATGACCAATACACACATAAAACAATTATAAAATTCTAATGTAGAACATAACGTCTTTAACAGTCGGGACCCATTATTGGGAATATTCGATCCGATCTAAAATATTGAATGGGTCCCGACCCCGACTATTGAAGACGTTATGTTCTGCATTAGAATTTTATAATTGTTTTATGTGTGTATTGGTCATGAAACTATTTAATTGTGTATTAATTAAATATTACTTTACAGAATTCTGGCTACTGGACTTGTTTTTTTCTTTTCAGTTTTTAGTACAAGTAAATTAATTAAGCAGTCGGGTTTTTGATTTTTTATTTTTTTTTATTAAAATAACATTCAAGACAATTATGTCACAAAAAAAAATGCAAATACCTACTACGAAAAAAATAAGAATTTTTGAAACCTCGCTGGCAGAAATCATTAAAAATACACAAAAAAATATATCTCGAAAACTAACTAAGAAAAATCGCTGAACATACATAGAGTATTTTCGGATACCCCCAGGTGCGAAGAATCTAAGAAAATTGTTGACGTCACTAATTATTGGACCACTCTGTATCACTATACAGAGCATCACTATGCTAGCGCATAAGGAGCCGCTGCTTAGTTTTCATAGAAACTTTGTGGATGCGATACGATTGCGGAGCTGTCAAAGTTCGTGCTTGGGCCTCTGTGCCTTTAACTATATAGAACGTAACCAGCGCCTTACCAGACCAATTAATACGACCCGTAAAAATTCAGAATAAGAGCGTACTCCTTCCTTAAAGACCGGCATCGCTTTTGTGACACTCCTGGTGTTGCAGATGTCTATGGGCGACGGTGATCACTTGCCATCAAGTGTGCCGTCGGCTTGCATGCTTCATAAAATATAAAAAAAAACCTTGTAGGTACTCCCACTTGACTCGTACTTATTTTTCATTTTATCTCATACACCACTGTCTTATTTTACATTTATTATTTAAAACATATATTGCTTCAGGTCGCCATTATTCCTGTAAAGGGTCGCGGTTCATAGATAATAAAAATCGCTACAAAGGATAGGCAATAGCATACTTTGTTTACTTATTTTTTGGTGCTGCTTTTGTCAGTGGGTAAATTTTCTAAATCTCCACGAGGTAGGGGATGGAGTCAGGATGGGCCACACGTGAATGATGCTTCGGTATCGCAAGAGTCTATAGGATATGGCGGCCGATTTTAATCATCAGGCCGGCTTTATGCTTGTTAATTGGTTGTCCCTACTAAACAACCGTTACAAGATGTCAGCCCATCGCCTACTACAACATAGTTTGTAAATCAATGCTGCTTGTTTGCCGGGAAAACTTTGCATTTCATACGTTCTAAGTAACTAGTTTTTTCTTTCTCTCGCAGCCCAATATGGGCTTAACAAAATGTAAGTAATCTAAAATTCAATATTCACAAACTTAAATAAAACTAGTTTTTAAAAATCATCGTCAGAATAAATAATTTTTATTCTGACGCCGAAGCCTGTAAAGGCTAAGAAACGTCAATAAATAAATAAAGTTTCGTGCATTAACCCGTAAAAACTAGTTTTATTTAATGAGCGATGTGCGTGAAAACCTAAGAAACAAATTCACAAACTTCCTTCGTAAGGATCGAACAAACAGGGCGGCAGTCCCTCCTCCGGATCTATATAACTGAAAATAGAACTGTAGTCCGCACCATTAAGGAACATGCGAAAGTCGCTGTGTTTGTCTGTCATTCAGTGTTAGCTTTATTATTGTATTCTTGTCGCGCTCGTAAAACATTATTATCTCAAATCAGTCCAGTCATTGTTTGCCGCTCTCCATTCTACCGCGCCGCCGCGACGACACACCAAGCGACTCATTTAATAAATCACACCATTTTTCATGTAGCTCAACTAATGTCCCGCAATAAGTATCTAACAAGAACGTTAAGAAAATTGCTTATTAAATAACACTGGTTTTTGTTTCAGTGCAAATTTGCACCTATTTATTACATATAATATATTTATATACATTGCCAAACATTAATATTTTTCTTTTGTTTCAGGAACTAATAACTACTTTGTATATAGGATTCCTTGGTTTAATCTTCGCGTCGTTCTTAGTTTATTTAGCAGAAAAAGATGTTGCCGACACCAAGTTTAAAAACTTTGCGGAGGCTCTGTGGTGGGGAGTTGTGAGTATTTTTATGCATCCTTTGTACACATACCTAAACGTTGAAAATGTTGTAAAAAAGTTGAATCATAAAAAACAAATCAGTTTATACAAGTGAGTTGTTTATTGCAGATCACGCTATGCACAGTGGGATACGGCGACATGGTGCCACAAACGTGGCAGGGGAAATTCATTGCCTCCTTCTGTGCGCTCTTAGGAATATCGTTCTTCGCGCTTCCTGCTGTGAGAATCTTTCACCCTTTTACTGATGACTAATTAATCTAATTTGTTGCCTTTCTAATATAACTAACAAAATCTACTTTATTTCATAGGGTATACTGGGCTCGGGGTTCGCCTTAAAAGTACAACAGCAACAAAGACAAAAACATATGATAAGGAGACGGCAGCCGGCGGCGACATTAATACAGGCCCTGTGGAGATGTTACGCCGCAGATGAACATTCAATGAGCGTGGCGACGTGGAAAATTCATCAAGTTCCTCTTCCAAGTCCTCAAACAAGGTAGTTATTTTCCTTGATATCTCAATATTTTGCACATATCTTTTTCAGGGGGTCTAGCGGAAACCACAGTTAATGTTATTTAAGTACGTGGACTAACTGCGAGTGAGCAAAATTTTACGCTATTGCCATCTCTGGGGATCCGGCTTCAATTCTCTCTTAAATCAATATGGATAAACCAAACTAGTATTTCTGTATTATCTGAGCGGTTTTGGTACCTTCATTATTTCTTATTTGTACAGAACAAGTGTTACTTACGTTGAAATGGAAATAGAACTTAGATTCATATCTAAGTTCTATTTCATATTTGTTTGTTTATTAACTATGCTTAAAGTGTTATTTCCTTATTTTCTGACAAAAATCAAATTTAAGTCTTCTTTATTGTACACATACAAGACAGTACTTTGATATTTAAATACATTTTGTGTTAGAATCTTGGTAATTCAAAAATTCTGATAAACTAGAACTAAAACTCTAGAAAACTTACAAAAGGAAATAATATGACCGTAATGAATTACCATACCTTTTACAAACGGATATTTGCTCTGTTCTCCAAGTTGTTTGTCAAATGATTTACACTGACTGACGAGCCTGTGTGTATTGACAGCAGGGTGATGAGTGCGTCATTCAAGAACAATGCGTCCTTTGTGTCGCGGCTGCCGACGATCCGGCGTCACAAGAGTACCTCCCTGCACTCCCCCGCGCCGCACTCCAAGCCGGCACACCGGTACGACGTCAACGCCAGCGCTGAAAACCTTGGTAAGCCAGCCTGTTCCGTCAATCCCCTGTCCCCTACAACCCTCGCACATACTCACAGTCATTACTAATATTACCACGATCGTGTGCAATTGTAACATAAATAAATAAACAATAAGTTAAATTTTAATTCAATTAACTTAAATTATTACGTTTCAAATTTATTGAAATTTACCTATATTATGTTGCATGCTGAAAATGAAAATTGTGTGTTTGCTTAACTAAAATTAAATAAACGATTTTGTTCTGTTGTGACTATGTACCGTCCACTTATGTATTATATTAACATCTATTGCTACTGAACATCGGGATTAGGTTGAAAAAATCAATGTACTTACAATACTATGCACTAAAACGAAACCGACAAAATTCTTTGTATATATCCAAACGTGAATTGCCTTTAGAACATTAAAACTTACCATAATTATACACAACAAAGAAGAGCGTAGCTGCAAAAAAACTTGGATAACCTAGCACTCCATTAATTTTATGAATACCAAAGGGAACGAGGAATAAGAAGAATGAAATTGACTTAATTTTTCAAAGATGGATTGGAAATGAGTAGCCAGATATAACAATCTTATTTGAGAAAATTACTGCCATCAATCACATCACATACAGCGCACTCAGATATCGAACACGTACGTTATCATCCAAGTTTATAGTTGTTTACTGGTAGATGCTGATGGGATGGTGTGTGATGTCATTTATTGCCCTGTTCCGTAGATAATCGCACATCGGGAGGGGACCGTGCGTGTTGTCTACTCCATTGTTGGAAAAGCTGCTTTAAAGGTTCTATTCTTCATCTTTTAGACGGCACTATGGCATGACCAGTTACAGTCGATAAACTTCCGCTGCGTTTCTTATTAATTCTTTTTAGTACGAACTTCCAGAAATGTGAATACACGAAAAGCGAGTATGTTGACTACGTAGGACCATTGTCCGGAGCGAGTTTCGTCTTCCGGCGATAATGGCTACGCCTCTTAGCTCCAGACACGATTGCTGACATTCTACCTACCTTCTACTTCTTTCTATTTTTTTCACTTTTTGAAATAAATTGCACCCGCGTAGATGAAATGACGCTTCGACATAATTTTATGATACTACAATCAGAAGCTTCACGTATATTTGACAGAGTGGCTTCTAAAGGTGGTGATCGCTTTCGCGTATTATAAATGCTACGGTAGAATATGGAAGTGGAATATATTTATACTGAGACTGCAAGAGTTCATTTAGTTTCATAGAGCGTGGTTCACACTATGAATTTCCAGATAATACTTATAAGACTTTGCGTACTTAAAGTTACTGGAATGGCTTCGTTCGTTCAAAGCTTCTATTAAGTTCGGTCATCTTGACATAAAATATACCTAAGCAATTTTATTAACACTGCTTTGCATTCTTTTATTATGCATGCCAGATAGTTTGTAGGAATATTGTAAAATATCGATATAATTCAAATATACTTTGTTAATATAATTTCCGTACACCACAAGAGGTTTTAACGGATCTTGACATGAATTTTCAAATTCATATTACCTATTCATTCTCTACATAGAGTTACAGTAAGTGACCACTAGTTTATGCTAAGATATTCGAAATTACAAAAAAACTACAAATAATGAAACTGATATTGATATATAGAAACATCTAAAGTCCGTATAAGTAACTTATATTTTGAAAGCACTCAATGACCTTTTAACAATAAAAGACTCCTGTTATCGACGTCGTACTTTTTGTACTATTTCAAGGAATGAGTTTTAGTCTAGACGGTTCCATTTAGATAGTTTTCGTATACTGTTATGTGTATTAAAGGATGGAGTTTCCCGGGATAAGAAACATTTTTGAAACTCTTTATACTGTGTGCACGCTTGCTCATGCTCATCATAACACGAACGATCCAACCTGCAACCAGTCCTTCGAAATGAAAAATAAATTCTTTTAGTAAGTAACATTTTTGTTGGCGTATATTTTTAAATGTAGCGAGTAAGCTGTTACAGCCCAGTTTATAAAAGTGAAATAATAATAAATTAGTTCCATAGTTGAAAGAAACTGGCCCTAAGATGATATTCTTTAAAAATACTAATAAATAGTCCTCTATTAAATAATCACTTCAAAATTATAAATACTAGGTTTATGACTGAAACAAATGACTTCAAAAAAGAGGGAGTTCACAATTCGTCATTTTGATGATATTTTTTGTTTGATTAGTTTTTTGGCGAGATGGTCCCATATTAATTTGGTGAACATCTGATGAGTACTTTCGGAGAAAACAATAGAACTCCTCAATTACAAATAGTACTCAATTTAATAAATATGAAAAAGATAATAAATACTTAGTTGATGTCACTCTGGCTGGCTTATAAAAGTGGAAAATAAAAACTATATTAACAAAAATAAAAATAGACTTCATAAAAAAAACCACAATAAAGTTAGAAATTATACAATTCTTTACTTATATCTAAAGTTTATTTAGGTCCAGTTGCAGCAAAAGTAGGTTTTTTTTTCTTTGGCTTTTCCGTTTTCCACTGAAATTTATCCAAAGTCCCGTAGTAAGACACGAAAAATTTAGAGGATGGTGATCGGTAAATTTTATTTCCGGTTTTTCCTTGAAAGATAAATTAATATTTGGAGTCAGTTCCATACATTTTGATAGATCTGACCGTTTACTGCTTGGGTTGGCATGGCACCGACACCAAATGTAATTTAACTTTAAATGTACTTAAGTTCTTCAGATATAAGTAAAGAATTGTATTTTTCCTAACTTTTAATTGGTTTGGTTTCTATAAAGTCAGTTTTAATTTTTGTCATTGTGTATCATTAAATACTTATATTATGTCTAGTGTGAACATCGTTATGAGGCACTTGCACCTGAGCAAGAAAGAGATAACAAATGGATCGATAGTTTGTCGAGACGTTAAATAGCAACCGTTGTTGCATTGACCGTATTTAGGTGTTCGTATAATGCAACCAAAAGCCCCGTTATAAAATATGCCAGTGACGTATAATTACCTTCGCAAAGGCAGAAATACTCTAGGGC
Organism: Chilo suppressalis; assembly: GCA_902850365.2. Lineage (NCBI taxonomy): Eukaryota > Metazoa > Arthropoda > Insecta > Lepidoptera > Crambidae > Chilo > Chilo suppressalis. The sequence continues at coordinate 18,210,304 of OU963897.1, read as the reverse complement.
AAACCGACAGCATATTACGTAAGCCTTTTCCAAGCATTTGCAGAAATTTATGATACACCTTTTCAGCCTTTTGTAAGCCAACAACGGTATGTGTAGTTATTTTTTATTCTTCTACTAAACTGGAGTTCTTCTATTAAAATGTTTTTGATGAGAAACATTTAATATGGTGTTTGTGAAAGCAGTTGAGTGACTACGCTCAATGATACCTTAACGCTTGAGCTAAATATAATGTACTGTGATTTGATTAGCATTTATGAGAGCTAGATTGGGCTAACGGTCGCTTAGAGAGACTACAGCAGCAAGTTAAGATTGCGGTACAATCCCAAGGCACCAAGATACTTTCAGCTTTGAAGTTCTGTGTAATTTTGCATAACAAATGTAGTTCTTTTGTTTTTCTTTTGTTGTTTTCTCTAACAACTTTGTTATTTTTTTTAATTTATTTAACATGAAGATTAGATAAGAAAAAAGATATAGAAAATCTTTTACACTTCTATTTAAAGTACAAATCTTTTAATATCATAAAGTAAACCAAGAAACTTAACTGAGCAAATAGATATAAAAGATCCCCATCGTTTCTCTAGAACCCTCTAATATAAAACAAGATGAAAGAGTAATCCTACTTAGCATAATCTATGGGGCAGGGTAGGTAGGTAGGCAGCATTCATCTGGAGCATTTATTATTCCAACCCGTTTTGCATTGCGTGACATTTAAAAAGGCGTTTAATCCTAATACCTCATTATGACAAAAATTAAATCTATGTTTAACTGAGGAATAATTCTTAATAAGTCTATGCAAATTCCACTCAAGATACATCACAAGAACATATAACAATACAATTTTTATTAATTTTACATATGAATTACAACACCAGCAGTATTTCACGTGGGCATTTACAATAATTCTATGATTAAACCTTCTACTTATTTTTTGTATAAAAGCAATTTGTATAAAATGTGAAAACTACAAAATACTTCTTTTTCTATTATGATAGCCAGAAAAATAATAACAAACAGTTTAAATACAACCGGACAAAGCTATCGTTGGTCAACAAACCTCAACATATTTAAAATATTGCGAATATAAAAGGCTGACAGGCTGGCAGGAGGATTCGTGCTTATGATTAGGGTGAAAGGCTGACACGAACATTTACATACTGAACACACAAATATAAAAGTAACATACAGTTTGGCTTTCCCTAAATAATTCCACTGGAACTATTATCATACATGTGATATCAGTTTTCTATAGATATTTATTCATGGACGAATACTTAATTATGATAATCGAACACTAATTTATTTAGTTAGCATGAAAAAGATATAGGTAAGTACTTGAAATAAATAAAGTTAAACCGTCACAGAAACAAAAACGAGGAATGATAAATTTCTGAGATATCAAATAAAAAAATTACATAATGCGCCCTTACTTCTGTAACCAAAAGTTAACATACAGTATTAACAACTGTTAATTCTTATTGGTTCCAACAGTTTTTCTTTCGCGATATTGTTTGGGTAAACACAACATAATATGTTTATAAAATATATTAGAAAACAAGAAAAAGCATGATTATAGTAATAGCAGGGAAAGGGAAATAGGGCAAAGTACAGTAGGTACTCGTAACAACGAATTTTCAAATATTCGTAACACGAGAAGCTGCATAGTTGTGGAGGTAGCAGAGGCAGCATGCGCGGAGTAGGTCGCCTTGTTGCGAGTTGCAGTGAAGCATGAGCCCGTGATGAAGTGAGCGTGTGTGTGGGTTGGCAGGCGCGACCAACGAGCGCACAGGCCGCGCGGCCCGCATGCGACCCGTCAACCCTTCCCACAGCGAGGGCTCGATGGCCGAGACGGCGCTCTCCAAGAGAAACTCCGACGGTAAGCTGCGAGCCCATAGAGAGGACCCTACGATTATCATCATAGTTCTTCAGTGCTAGAAAACTTTCGACTGTTAATAACTCCTTATCTGTGATATTCTTTGAGTAGACTACCTACTTACTACTAAAAGTGTGTACCTAATTGTTGTATTGACTCTAGTGTGGTATGATTAGATATCACTTGACACTTTCTATCACCTGTTTTTCTTAAATATATCTATCTTAAACTCTCACGTATAGAGATAAATTATAACAAGTAGACAGGTGTGAATAGGTGGGTACAGTTGATTCGTGAAAATTAACTTTTTCCTGTTTATGTAATTGTTACTTACCTAATCAAAGAGCGTATTCTTCAAATCATTTCAAAATATTATGCAATGACACATAATTTTATTTGGTCTGCGAGTCCTTTGCAAACCGTCTGAAACAAACTTCAAGCGACGTAGTGATTTTATGATAATTCCATGTAATGTATTATCATACCACAGAAATATTGTTTAATTTCATTAAATGAAAAGGGTTATGTAATATGCAATCTGTATTTTAAGATTTTGTTACATCTTTATGAATATGCTGTAACTTAGAAATATAAGACTTCATGGACTTACTTATTATTGTAAGACTTTAGTTAATTGCGTACATGACATAAGATTAAAATCAAATAACTTAAATTAAAGACGCTGTCACTACCCAGTTACTAAGCAATCTAAGCTTATCACTAGAGCTTATCAACATTACGTAAATAAACTGTGTAAAAAGCTCCAACAATAAATACCAATTCCTTGTATAAATCATTCTGAAATATTTCAAACATTTGTCTTACCCATTAAAATTTTTTTCGAAATGCAACAACGTGATCGTTTGGTTACATTATTTACATTTTGTTATACGACAATTTTTTATGGTTCTCAAGATTAGTTTTGTAGAGGATTTCCACCTTTCTAGAACGTCGTTAAAAAGTATTTCCAAGCAAAAAACAAACACCCCTTACTGGTATTTTTGTCAATTCTTTTCAATACAATGACGTTTAATGGATCGCTGTGACCCACCTTCCCTGCCTGAAAAGTTACTAAATATCGAGATTAAATTACTAAATGTAATTATGTACAAATCACTAGATACTGTTTAAAATTAATATTATGATAACATTAATAATACTGTACGTCAACATAAACATTCTACATAGTGCACCAATCTAATCCTTAAAATAAAAACAAAAATTTCCGGATTTAACTCTGATTGGATTTCGACGAAATTTTGGTAGCTAAATTATTTGTATTTAAACTTACTTAAAATAAAATTAAAGATATTGTTTCGATTAGTGCACTCAATCCCACTATAGATATCGTATATGATACTGCCAATTCACTGAACAACGACTTGAAAATTGAAATACCGTGGAACTACAAAAGTGAATAGTGTGCCGGGAGCCATCTGTTAGTATAATTTATTTAAAGTTTATATTATTTTCTACGTCTTATGAAATTCCAATAAAATCTCATTTTTACTCAAAACTTAAGTAAAGTTACTTACACAAAAATAAAAGTAGTATAACAGTGATTTCGCAGGATCGTAAATGATATTATCATTTTAATCAATGTACACTTAAAGCATGCATGTTTCTGGTAAACGTACTTCATAATAGCATGCAAAATGGAAATGCAATGTGTGGACTGTGGTACCTAACTGTAAACCAAAAGCATTCTCCGTATTTATATATTTCTATACCACGCACTGAACTTAAAAAATACTTTCAAAAGTGCCCACGCGTCTCTACGCCGACGCGTAAATTACACCTCATCATTCGTTCATTTCCAATGTTACCCGACACCTGACACTTTGTAATTTGCTGCGAAATCTTCACTAATATCATATTAATTACTGCGACAGTGAAACGGCAGATGCGCACAAAATATTCTTAATGTGGTTTGGGTAGGTTATGTATAAGTTGCTATAAAATGAAAACTGATATCTCAAACTAGAAACATTGACCTTAATCAATTTATATTAAGAACGAAGGATCTTCATTGCTAAGCAAAGGGTGAAAGAAAAATATAGAAACGCCAGGTGCTATCTTGCTTGTGCAGATAGTAATCATCTACGAATGAAAAAGTCAAATTTGTTACAGAACAATAACTTAACACTGCCAAATATGGCATATTTATGTTGGTCTGTTATGTGTCGGAATTTCATATTTACATATCAAAAATCATTTTTTATAATGTCAATGTGTGGCAAGCTAACATTTGAGACATAAAACCTAACAAAGTTGCATAAACATTTTGTGATTTTACTTAATGATCATGAAGATATATTTACGAACTTTTAAGAATAGAGCACTGATGAAAAAAATCTAAAAACCCACCTGCTGTGCAAGTTTAAATAAAAACTGAAAAGAAAAAATACAAGTCCAGAATTCTGTTAAGTAAGGACCAAAATTTAAATTATTGAGAAAAGGAGATTGCTCAAATGGGCCCAAATGCACAAAAAATATTGACATACACGGTAATTCTTGGCGTAATTTATAATTTAATTTACAGTCATTAGATTTCAACGGACACCTTTGTATAATATATTTTCTTTAAAAAGGACTTTTAATTTTACCGGTTTGGAAAACATACGAATCATTTTTAATGGCTATGGGTGTCGTAACATTCAGCCAAAGACTGAACGAAGTTGTTTATATAACATAAAAACAAATCTATTTTGTAAAGATCGATAAAATTAATCATTTTTTTTATTACACTGTGGTATTAATATCCTCAACTATATTATCATTTTCACTAGATGCAAATGTGCTCACAAAATTATTATAGATGGTAGGCGACATCATAAATTCTATTGCCATACATTTTTCGCCAAACACCTGCATAAACACATTATAATCTATATATATGTTAGACTTTCAAGGTATCTATCTATGGGCCTACGTTTCCTGACTATAAATTAATAAAATTATAAGGTGTGATACACTAAAAATCTAAAATATGGTTTCACATTTTAGTTTTAAATTATGTTTTATTTATTTTTTAAGTTTTATATTATATATAAGTGTCTACTTACATATACTAGCTAACCCAGTGAACTTTGTACCGCCATGAAAATAGGGATTAATGGTAGAAGGGTTAAAATTTGGGGTTGTATGTATTTTCAATGACGAATCATAAAAAAAATCCAAAACATTAAAGGAATTTTGGGATGCACCACCCTCTTACTTACTACCTTTTTTATGCTCGAGCTTTAAATTGTGTCCGCCCGAGGTGGCGGCCCTACCTATCTTAAGAAAATAAATAAATGCAACTAACATTTTTAGCGTCCGATACAATGTTCTCAGGAGTTAATATAATACTTTGATTCTCACTACTTGAGAAACAGACTCATTTTTTAAAAACCATATAAAATCCGAATTTGACCAAATAATTATGAACTTAGGTGGAATGTATTGCACCCGTTTTTTAATTTTTTTAAGTACTTTTTTATATTTGCTAAGCGCGTGGTTAGTTTTTACAGACTTGGTCATAAGATGTTCGTGATTGATATCTTTGGTAATTCGGACTTAACAATATCCACATTCCTTATTCAAACCACTTTTGGTCACTAGAGTTAAAAACGCTATTTTGGTCTCTGTAAACAAACAACTAACTAGTTTTTTCGAATAGATGTGATAAATAATCGTTTATGTTCTAGTTTTAGACTTACTAATCGCATATACACGCCTGAATATCAGCCATTTTGTTTTTTTTTTAAATAATTCTAGTGTCATTCACACAACCACGGCGGGCGTGCCAAAGAAATAGACATACAAACATACATACGCTCGAAAAACATTACCCTCCGCAGTCGGGTAATAAAAGATAACTTCCTAAATCAGTTGTAATTTTATAGTAATATTGTGTTGCCAACGGTCAAAAATAGTTTCAAAACCTACTTTCACGGAGATACAGATCTTCAGTTCTATAATGGGTCCTGATGATTAGGTAAACTAGATATTATTTTATACGTGACAGCAAGAAGATAGCGTTATGTGATTGATTAATTTAATTAACTTTTATCATATAATATAGGGGCTTAGTACATTATCATTATTAAACCTACTGGAATTAAAGCGATCAAAGAAATTGTGACATTATGACCTAATTTCACCAAGCTTTGTTATTTATTTAACAGATAGTCAAGTCATTTAAAGGACTGTTAATGTTTTTTTTTTAGTATTCCATCAAATACTAACAGAGGATTTTCCTCCTTGATGCGGTGTTAAACTTAATTACGGACATAGAGGTCCGTCAAATTATTAACGGTCGATTCGTATACTATGTCAAACTACGTCAAAATGAACACCGATACAATACTATTTTCAAAAATGAAAATGATTTTTACATCCAATATATAAAATTCTCGTGTCGCGGTGTTTGTGGTTAAACTCCTCCAAAACGGCTCGACCGATTTTCGTGAAATTTTATATGCATATTCAGTAGGTCTGAGAATCGGATGTAATCTATTTTTCATCCCCCTAAATGTTAAGGGTAATCCACCCCTAATTTTTTTTTCAATTTTAGATATATTTTTTTTTATTTTTTTTTTATGATACAGCATTAGTAAATACATATAACCCTGAATTTTCAACCCTTTACAATCAACCCCTATTTTACCATCGCGATTTTTATTTTTAATAATTTCTTTTTTTTTCTCAAATTCAATTTGATCTTCCGGTCGACAACCGATCAACGATTAATCTATCAGTTATCCCCGCTAGATGTCTACCTGGGTCACCTCTCATCCAGCAAAAATCACGGAGTAGGGAAGAGAAGGAAGCCGGTCTCCTGTCTTCCTCATTATACAGTTTTCGGCCATTTTTTTTGATTTCATTTGTGTATCGATCGTAGCAGTGACTTAAACGTATTATTTTAATTTTTCTGTGCATCTATTACGTTAATTTTACTCTTATCGTGAATTTATTATTAATTTCCAGTGCAATAATTATTTTTTCACATTTTATTAATAACTGATAAAGACAGTTTTAACTATTAGCCGAAACGGCTCGACCGATTTTCGTGAAATTTAGGTCTGAGAATCGGACAACATCTATTTTTCATCCCCCTAAATGTTAAGGGTGGTCCACACTTAAACATTTTTTTTTGGACCATCATCATACAAAAATACATACAACCCTAAATTTTCACCCTTCTAACACCAACCCCTATTTTTTATGCCGGTACGAAGTTCGCTGGGACAGCTATATAGTAGATATTTCTATAGATATTCAATATACGGATGGAGACATTGTAATGCTCCATACCTATATAAATAATTATAAAAAAGTGGCTTCAGACTTTCTCATTTCAGAACCAATACAATATTAAAAAAAAGAACAAGCGCAAGACATAATAGAACTTGACGTAAGCAGTATTCGAATATTTAATGCCGTAGAATGAAAACCGAGGTTCCCTAAGCGATGCGTGTGGAACTGAATTTTCTTTCATTGAATTTACGTCCTTACACAAATACATATAACCCTAAATTTTCACCCTTCTACCACCAACCCCTATTTTTTTATGGCGGTACGAAGTTCGCTGGGACAGCTAGTAAATAATAAAAAAAGGATATTACGGCTTTCGATAATTTCAATAACAATTTTAAAAGAAATCTTTTTAGTACTTAAATAAAAAAGGTATGACAAACCTACATACACCCAAAACAACAACTTATAAATCCCGGAGATCATGTTTATGCCAAACAAATAATGACATTTTTTTTTAAATGAGTGAATTGTTCTGAAGTCATTCGCTTGATGGTTAATTTAGTAATGGTCTGTTACATTTACAATGTAGGACGTAAATTAATTTAACATCCTTGTTAGTTATGAAGAACCGTTAGGCTGCAGTTAGACGACGCGCGAAAAATTTCTTGCGGCCGCCGCGCGGCGACCGCGCCATGACCGCGCTCTAACTGTTCAGTTATAGCAAATTTATGTTTTATTAACTAGGACTTATCGTTGAAATTCTTTGTGAGTAACTAACTGCGCGGCGATTGCGCGGCGTCCGCTCCTTAATCACACGGCGGCCGCGCGGCCACCTCGCTAGAATCACTCGAATGTTCTCGATGTAAATGTTTTAAAATGCATTCGGAAATAATCTGCGAATTCTTTTTCATCTTCTTGCAGTGGTTGTATAGCGTAGGAATTTCACCAGACTCTTCTCGCCGTGCTAGGTGAATCCAAGATCTTGTACATTTCTTTTTTTCTTCTTTTTGCTTTGTCCGTACAAGTAATATGCAATCATAATTTTCTTCTTCTTAGTCAAATAGCCCATAACGAACACGACGTGTGATTTTTAAGAAAGACCAAAATCAACTGGACATTTATCGGGTTCGCAGTGGCGGGGCCACCAGGCGGTGACCGCGCGGATGCCGCGCCGTCGCTGTACTGTCGCCGCGCGACCGCCACGACGTGACATTCCGTGTCATATAAACGCGCCCTTAGCTAACAAACGATTTGACAAAGTTTGATGAAATTGCGTCTATGTCTTAAAGGTTTATCATCAAAGTGATGAGTTTATGAGCGACAATGAGATCAGAGATCACTTTTGGATTAATAACTTAAAAAATATATAATTTAATGATAATGAGGCTTATAAACATAAATATAAAGTATTATAAACGTAGGTCAAGAGGATCTACAAAATTAATTAAAAGATTACCAAAACTTGATTATGGATTATCTTTTACTGTCTGATAGGTAATTTTTTACGTTTTAAAATGTGTTTTCTTATTTTATAATATTTATGTAGGCTTCCATGCCAAACCGCGTTTATTTTTTTGGTTGAAAATGCCATGGCACTTCTGAGTTGCTGTTATACCAACCTGAGGTCGTCCAGTTGTGCCATCTATTGTAGATTTTTAACAAAATCGAGTATTTGTTTTACCCACTCTACGCATCTTGGGGCTGTCCCTAATCTTGACAGTTATGTCACCTATTAAGATTTCTATGCAGAGTACCTATAAGTTTTCCAATGATCAGAGTTTGGCTTATTCTTGAAATGCCAAAATTAAATGTGGCGTCACTGAATTTTGTTTATTTTTTTAAGACACACCAATTAGCCTAGCCACAAAGGAAGCACTGTAAGGCTTGTGTTATGGGATACTAGGGTAACGGATAGAATGCATATAGTGTACGTATATAAGTATATTCTTTTTTATATAGACATACATTTTAAACATCCATGACTGGAGTACAAATGCTCGTATTCATCATTTGAATTAAATTTGTACTTAAGGGTAAGTAAATAATATGGGTCTAATATTGTCGTATCGAAGATCTAAGAAGAAGTACTCAACCTTATAGTAATATACTTTGCAGCATAGGCAAAGGCCTGGAGCCTCTAAAATTATGCCGTGATGAGAGGTCATTATATCGTTTATACCACGGTCGGTATTCTGAGGAGTTATTCTCCCTAATTCCACCTTCCTCTTTCCTTCAAAGGACCACATGCGCTGACCTACGAGTACGCTGCTTTGCCACCGACTCACTGTAGCCACCATTTCTATGCGAACAAAGAGATATGGTGACTCATTTCATTTTTGCACTATATATCCGCAAATGAAATGCTTTAACCGCGCACGCCTTCCCTTCATCCTAAATCCCGGTAAGCTTTAAAAGAGGCATACAGAAGCAAATTTTTGACCGGTAAATTGAGAAAAGCTATTCTCGTGTATGTTCTCTACCATCACTGAACTTCAGGCGGGGTAGTCATTCGCTCTGACCTCTTTATAAATAAAAGAATCTCGCTTGGTGCTAAGAGCTATACACAGCGGCGGATTTACCAGTAAGCTACACAGTTTGGCCCAATATATACACAGAAAAACGAGTGACAAAATTTTTACTATTTTAGTAATGCACAGTATACTCAACACTGTTACGTCCGTAATCCGTATATAAAATATTACTAAACGCACAGTAAAATATAGGTACTTACGTACGTTTCAATATTAATTACAATTTAAATTTAGTATTTTTTTAAACTAACGGGGAAAAGCCGACGTAATGTGGACGATAGAACACAAATCATACAGTTGCAATTTCAGATAAATATAATTGTGAGATAGCGTATTGAATTTCAAAGGTCAGTAGGGGCGGCAAAAATTGAATAACCTACTAGAGGCAAATTTGTAAATCCGCCACTTGCTAAACAACTCGCTAAGTGACTAACCATAGTGAACAGGCGTACTTCATACTATCACTGGTCACACGACGGTCCCTACGTAAAGTTGTTGTAAGTTTTTATTTAATTGGCTTCCCTTAACTCAGCTCTATCGGCTAATGAAACAAAATAATTAAGAATGCTATAATTTTTAAAATTACTCGTTATAAAAATATGTACACAACTGCAATGTTAACTGGTGTAAAACTTCTACAGTGCCAGTAAGTTATACGACGGAAATCACTGCGAGGGCCGCCTTGCGATAAGCACACGCGGCTGTCACGCGCACAAGTTACTCCTACTACACGATGGATAACTCAGTTTTATTAAAATGGATGTGACTGATCTATAAAAATCGATAATTATTGAATATCATATAGTACAGGAAATTAAGCTCATAAATTTTCAGAACATCGCAATTTTATCGTCCTGCATCGATTTGCATAAAAGGACTTCGACGAAATTGTCCCCAGCATGCACAAACGAATATCCCTCACTGTTATTATTCTGTTATTTTTGTACATTATTAGCAATTAATTGAAATTAAAAAAAAAAATTAAACTATTTCACAATTTGTCATCCTAATCCTGTAGTGTTTGTCTTTGTTTTATTTTTCTTTTAAGTAACCATTAAACAGTTAACAAGCGGTAATCAAAGTCAGTCGGGGCAAAATGGCATTACAAGTCGCGGTATGTACCTTAGGCGGTAAGGGAAATTGAATTTTGAAAGAATACCGTGGTGAATGCATTTTTATACTTGCCCATCAAATAAAATAAGGTATGAAAAATAACCACTTACAATCAAAACAACAAATCGCCAATCCCAGAAATATTTGACATTAAAACGAGCAAAAACAAGGCAAAAATAAAAACACAAGTGGTTAAGTATCAAATCTATCTATTGAATGTCATTTCATTTTTAAATTGATCGGGCGGTCTAGTAGATTCTAAGCAAATAATAAATAAAAAATGGGTGCGTGTACTTATGTAGGCGCGTGAGAAGTTATCCTTCTTTGGCATCGTTTAAAATTAGTTTTTAATTGCATGCAAATAATTAATTACAATAAATTAATAAAAAGTCTGGAAAAGGACACAGTCAATAAAGTTCAGTTTTAATTTGAAAAATAAATAAATAATCAAAATATTTAATTAAAATCGCTACTGAATATAATTTATTAGAACATATGTGATTTGCACTTGTATGAAACTCAAACACGTATTCCGAATATACAAACTAGAAACATGTGGATAAATATTATAAATATGAATACCTATAACTGTTACTTTATTACAAAAAATAAAGATGTGGTTTTTGGTTCTACTACACCAATGGTCAAGAGATGGCGCTGTAGTCTCCTGAATCGCGCTTTGGTTCCGTTGTTCCAGATTAATAAATACTTTTGATATTATAAATATGAATACCTATAACTGTTACTTTATTACAAAAAATAAAGATGTGGTGTTTGGTTCTACTACACCAATGGTCAAGAGATGGCGCTGTAGTCTCCTGAACCGCGCTTTGGTTCCGTTGTTCCAGATTAATAAATACTTTTGATAGGCCTTGACAATGCAGTCGTTAGCACCCACTAAATAGAGATTCTATTTCTATTTTGTTGGTAGATTTTCTTAATGTGCGGTAAACACAAAAGTAACAGCATGCTGTTAATTTTTGTGTTACAGTGATGCGCGCGCATCTTAAAATTTCACTCTCATCATTTTTTCATAACGCGCCTAAAGAAGCATAACTTCAATAATAAATAAATATTTCCAACACTCACACCAATTAGCCTAGCCCCAAAGTAAGCACTGTAAGGATTGTGTTATGGGATACTAGGGTAACGGATACAATACATATACTGTACATATATAAGTATATTTTTATTTAGAAATACATATGAAACATCCATGACTGAAGTACAAATGCTCGTATTCATCACACAAACATCTGCCACCACCGGGATTCGAACCCGAGACCTCTCGAGTCGGCGACACCATGAAACCCGGCGTTCAAACCACTCGGCCACGGAGGTCGTCAATTATTAGTTTTACCAAAAATGTGTATAGGACTTTTTTAATTATAATTACGTTTTTAATCGATTAAAGTAGTTTAACGTAATAAAAAAAAATCCACCCCTGAAATGGTGTAGCAACCCCCCAGGATAAAAGCGCCCCTCGACATGATGATGATGATGATATATATATACAGGGTGTAAAAAAACCTTTAACGAAGTCGAAGGCTACGTATTTTCCACATCATGACGATAATTTTTTTCTTCTCGACCATACATGGGAAATTTCTGGTTATGGAGATATTGAAGGTCGAAGTCAATTTTTTTTTTCAAGATTTTTACATTATTATTTTCAAAACGTTATTTAGAAAATTTTTGATCGACGCACTTACACACACATACACGCAGGCACATTCTTTGCGTAGTGCCACAGAAGCGCGCCGCGCTATACATTGCGTAGTACGGGACTTTTTAACTTAAAAATACACTTTTTTCCCATGTATAATATTTTGTAATATTACTTGTTTGGATGTACAGAATGCGTAGTTTGAGTCTTTATCATAGGATTTTTACACCTTGTATATACAGACAAAAATAAAATTTTACCAACAGATATAAATAAGTTTTTTATAAGTATTTATTCAATCGTCGTCGTGGTCGTCGAGTCATTCTCATCTAATTTTCCAATTGGTGTACTATTATTGCAATCCTCTCCAGAGTACCCAGAACAAATCGAATTGCAATATAACCTGACTTTTCTGCAGCTACATAAAACAACTGCATTCTTTTTGCATAGACAAAAATCATTTTAAGAAGTTCTTCCAGGTACAGGCGGTTTGTTCATTCTAATGGGGTGTAATGGACCTTCCTTAGGAACCATCCCCAATCTGTTGATTGAATTCTTTCGTTTTCAAGCCATTGTTCAAGATTTGAAAATATGAAATCCTCTGTATCTTGAAATAAATGTGAAATAAATGGGACTGCGAAGTATACAGTCATGTAAATTAAATTATGAACCGAAATGGGATATTCGAATATGTCGAAAAAGAAATTGGCTGTTTTTTTAAACATAGCTCCTTAATTTTTAATGATAGAAATATTTTCAAACATCGTTTTTTAGGGGTTTAAGAGCTAAAAAGCTATGTAAATTAAATCTCTTGATTTTGCAATGAGGTGAATATATAGGGTTCGATGAAGTTGGTGCTTGCTTGTAAAAAGAGGCGTTAAAAGGCTATATCTCGCCAAATATTTTTTTCTAGAAAATCCACGCAAAGCGAAATGTCTGTAATCAATAGAGCTACAATTCACAACTCCAGCATTTTTTCGTACGTCCAGTAGTTTTGGAGTTATTTTGAAGAAAAGGGAATTTTATAATAAATTGCGGAAAATCGACTTACACTTAAAGCTCAATTTTGTCTCAAATTAAGCATTTTAAATTAGTAAAACTTTTAGGATGTATTTATATACATGTATAAAGACAATTACAGGCAAGACAAATATGAATTTTAATTAGAAGGGTAATAATTAGGTAAACGAAAAATCAGTAAAAGCAATTCACTGATTTTTCGTTGAAAAAAGTAGGGACTGACTTTATTTCTATCATAACTCCCAAAACTTTCATGCTAGAAACTGAAATAATTTCCTTAAAGTAAGGTATAATTATATGCTTTTAAAATATTTTATAAGTTTTCCTCAGAAAATGCACAGCTTTCCTGCTATTTGACTTTGCATCTTTCAAATTTAGCATTTTACGAATAAATTAACAGGCCCTAGCGATACGAATCGATCCGTATTGGTTGCAGAGAATTATACAAAAAAAGAACTACTTTTTATAACAGCTACAATTTTACTCTCTACAGTTTTAGTAATAAAGTGGATATTTTGTGAATAATTCGAGAAACCCCCTTTAAAAACGTAGATTTTTTCGTCCAAGAACTGTTACTTTCGATAGGAAATTATACAATAAATTGATTTCAATAGGGAATAATTCGAAAAATATTAGTTTAACCAAAAATGTGTATAGGTCTTTTTACCCGGCTGCGCAATGCAAGAGCGCGAAGCGCGACGCGCTGACAGTGTTCTGTGTTTAACAGTCTATATATGTATGTTTGTTCCTTTTTGGCACACTAGAGACCAAACGCCTCGACCGATTTTGATGATTCATACATCAATCGATTCGTCTCAAACATAGGAGTGCTACTAAAGATATGATAGTAATCAAAATTCAATATGGGGAACATTAGGCGCCATATTGTGACGAAGTAAAAAAAATAAGATGACAAAATATGTCGAGTGGGATATCACTGTCTAGATAATCAAAAATCATATTTAGGTTCCTAACACCATTTTTCATTTTCTCATTCAAGTAGCTTTGTTCCTTATTAACAGAATTATAGACTACTGGACTTGTTTTTTTTTTCAGTTTTTATTTGAAGTATAATTAAGCAGTCGGGTTTTTTGATTTTTTAAATTTACCTTTTTTATTTCACACTTTTTAGTTAGTATTTTAAGACGGTATATACCGTAGTCTTGTTACCAGTATGGGAATTAATATCGCGGAAATTATTAAGTACTTGGCGTCGGTCTAAAAAATTGATTTATTAAGACATATAAAGACTTTACCAGCGGGGTCAAGGCTACAGATGGGCCTCAATTTTCGCAAAAATGTGTGAAGTTAAATCAAGTCGTTACATAAATATCTCTTATGTATGTAAATTTTATAGTAAACTAGCACTTACTCAAAAAATCATCTTTTGTTTATGTTTTTTTTAATAGTTTAGCAGTAAATATAAAATTCATTTACTTTTATTCGTCGACTATTTAAAATTGGCAGTGGCTGCATTGTCATGTCAATGCCGGACGTCTAAGATTGTGATATACATAAATTCAGTGTCAGTCCCTAGTCTCATAATTTGATAAACCTACATAATTCACAGAAACCCAATATGTAGATGCCAGAAGTTAACTTCAAATGTTTTTAATCACCCCATATACAATACCAATCAATGACGTTTATGTCGCAGGTTGAAGAAAGCAGTAATTCCCATCTGTTGTTTTGGACAATGGTGGCAATTGCCTTAGATCACTAAATTAAATAATTATGCAATCACCAAAGCAAAGTTTATAATATTTGATTAAACTAAAGGCGCATAATAAAATTTTCATAAAGTTAGGTAGAGCACCATAGCAATCTCATTTATTATCAATTTATAGTTCTCTTTGTAGTTTTCTTTTAAAGCGTTCACATTTAACAGGTTTGTGTTCGACCCTTTTTTATTGGTAGTGTAAAGCTCGAATGAAGAGTACTCCCAGTAGTGCAATCATGGCAAGTATTTTCCAATTTTTTTTTGTTTAAAAAAATACCGAATAACCTGTCACTGTTAAGCACAAATGCTAAGTAACTTTTACAAATATAATCAAATAAACCTATTACTTACTTTATTTTTAAATCTTTTTCATCAATTAAATACTTATCTTATCCTAATTATCTATACTAATATTATAAAGAAGCAAGATTTGTATGTTTGTAACAAATAATCTGTCAAACTACTGAACCGGTTTCAAATATTAATTTATCATAAGGTAGCTACGTTATTTATTATAACATTTTTCTTTATTTAAATATATTTTGTCCGAGTGACATAGGCTATATTTTATCCCGATGAATAAATTTCGCCCTTACAATACCCGGGTGGATCACTAGTAAGTATAATATAATATTATAGATGCGAAAGTGAATTTGTTTGTTGCGCTTCCGTGCCCTAATAGCTAAATCGAATATAATGAATTCCCATATAGAAGTAGATGGGAACTTGGTTCTTAGCTACAACATCACAATACTTATAGGCGTAGGGTGATGAAAGGGGTGATTTACCTATAAAAATCTACATTATTTACTTTGAATTTTGCAGAATTATTACAAAACCAATATTATCGCGAGCTGATTAATAAATACAGGGATTCCAATAAGTATGTACTTACTAGCGAAAAATGGGTTATTTGTCATTATATTAAGTAAACCTTTTTTGTAACATTAAGTAATATCGTTAAAAAAATGAATAACAGTGAAATTCTGAGTTTTTCATTAAAATTCAATAATCATAAATACCTATTATGATAATATATTTTTCATCATTTAATAAGAAGGAACTGTATCACAGTTTATTGTTAGTACTTCGTATAGGATCAGATACTGCGAATACCCCATTTTTTTTTCTTTTACATAGTACACCGCGCTATCACTTCAAGTCATCGTTGTAACTTTTTAAATATTTGTCGAAATGACATAGTGTAAAAAGCAAAGTTTATCGTCTTTAAATATCAAAAGCGATAAAAGTATTTGTTTGGATAAAAAAGGATTTGTTAATACAAAATGTGCATTTTTGAAATAGATATCAAATAATATTTTAGTTTTGATTCACTATTTTAGCGGTAATGACTTACACATTAAAAATAGATATATGGTGTCACGGACTTTTTTTTAGAACTATTTAAGAGATACATTTTCACTCTACATTACATTCATGTAACTTTTATTGTCTTTGCAGTGCAGGCCAAAATGGGAGATTTTTTTCCGTCTTATGTGACACTTATTGTTATGTATTGGCCAATTCAGTCAATAACTACATAAATTGTTATATATATGTAATTATCATATATGAGCTATATTACTGTTAAGTTTCATTAAAATCCATTCATTATTTTTTAGGTGAAAGAGTAACAAAGATCCATACAAACGTAAGATTGAAATTAAAAGCGGAAGTGGTTAATATACAACTTTAAAGCGTTGTAGATCCTAAACAATCATATAAAATGAAAAATGGTGTTAGGAACCTAAATATGATTTTTGATTATCTAGACAGTGATACCCCACTTGACATATTTTGTCAACTTATTTTTTTTACTTCGTCACAATATGGCGCCTTATGTTGCCCATATTGAATTTTGATTACTATCATATCTTTAGTAGCACTCCCATGATTGAGACGAATCGATTGATGTATGAATCATCAAAATCGGTCCAGGCGTTTGGTCTCTAGTGTGCCACAAAGGAACAAACATACATATATAGACTGTTAAACACAGAACCCTGTCAGCGCGTCGCGCTTCGCGCTCTTGCATTGCGCAGCCGGGTAAAAAGGGTCGAACACAAAGTCTTTGACCTGTTAAATGTGAACGCTTTAAAAGAAAACTACAAAGAGAACTATAAATTGATAATAAATGAGATTGCTATGAGAAACTTTATGAAAATTTTATTATGCGCCTTTAGTTTAATCAAATATTATAAACTTTGCTTTGGTGATTGCATAATTATTTAATTTAGTGATCTAAGGCAATTGCCACCATTGACCAAAACAACAGACGGGAATTACTGCTTTCTTCAACCTGCGACATAAACGTCATTGATTGGTATTGTATATGGGGTGATTAAAAACATTTGAAGTTAACTTCTGGCATTTATGTATTGGGTTTCTGTGAATTATGTAGGTTTATCAAATTATGAGACTAGGGACTGACACTGAATTTGTGTATATCACAATCTTAGACGTCCGGCATTGACATGACAATGCAGCCACTGCCAATTTTAAATAGTCGACGAATAAAAGTAAAAGAATTTTAAATTTACTGCTAAACTATTAAAAAAAAACATAAAGAAAAGATGACTTTTTGAGTAAGTGCTAGTTTACTATAAAATTTACATACATAAGAGATATTTATGTAACGACTTGATTTAACTTCACACATTTTTGCGAAAATTGAGGCCCATCTATAGCCTTGACCCCGCTGGTAAAGTCTTTATATGTCTTAATAAATCAATCTTTTAGACCGACGCCAGGTACTTAATAATTCCCGCGATATTAATTCCCATACTGAAGTAACAAGACTACGGTATATACCGTCTTAAAATACTAACTAAAAAGTGTGAAATAAAAAAGGTAAATTTAAAAAATCAAAAAACCAGACTTTATTATACTTCAAATAAAAACTGAAAAGAAAAAAACAAGTCCAGTAGTCTATAATTCTGTTAATAAGGAACAAAGCTACTTTAACAGTCGGGACCCACTGTTGAAAAATATTATGTATTCTTGAATATCTAATGGGTCCCGACTGTTAAAGTAGCTTTGTTCCTTATTAACAGAATTATAGACTACTGGACTTGTTTTTTTCTTTTCAGTTTTTATTTGAAGTATAATTAAGCAGTCGGGTTTTTGCGATTTTTTAAATTTACCTTTTTTATTTCACACTTTTTAGTTAGTTAGTATTTTAAGACGGTATTTTAATTCACTATTACGTTTTTAATCGATTTCTGTAGTTAAAAAGTAATAAAAAAAGTCCACCCCTAAATGGTGGGGCAACCACCCCCAGGATAAAAGCGCCCCTCGGGATGATTATAGATTTAGATTCTAGGGCTATACCCTATCTTCTGTAGAAATTTCAGG
The DNA here is from genome assembly GCA_902850365.2 of Chilo suppressalis. Lineage (NCBI taxonomy): Eukaryota > Metazoa > Arthropoda > Insecta > Lepidoptera > Crambidae > Chilo > Chilo suppressalis. The sequence goes on along the minus strand of OU963897.1, from coordinate 18,191,789 downwards.
TAAATCTATTCAGGACGAAAAAATTGCATACTTAATTTTGTGTATTGTGTATTTCATTTGCCGAATTTGAACAATATTGAATGTATATTTTCGTAGTTAAAGATGAAAAACTGTTCAAAAACTTTCAAATCGCTTTCCTGTAAAATATGCGATTTTAAGTTATGTGGTTATATACTTAGGGACCGTCGCACACCGCAAGTCACGCCTAAGTAGGGTAACTGATATTGTTACCATATTTCGCTAAGCTTTAGCTTTTTTATTGTGGCCTTTAGCCTTAAGAAGACCTATGTAGCACATACTTATATACCTATGATACGGTACGTTGAATACTTAGCGCCCGATGAATTATATACTATAATGTAATTTTTATAAGTATACCTATATATTATTATATATAATAAACCTAGATACGATTTTGTTTGTGTTTTATAGTATTACCTTGCCAGGAACAAAATATAAAAAATATCAACTTTCTCACAATATTTATTTAAAATTCATTTACTATTATAGGATTGGTACTTAAAGAAATATATATTTATAATCTACAAGCATTAACATATAATAACAGTAATCTTGATGATGTTCCTTCTAATTTACCATTATCTAGACACACAAAGTTAAATTAACCCAAATATTATTATAAATCAATATTTCCTATAAATTCAACTTATAAACATTAGAAATAAATTGGTCTTAATAACAATATGCTTCATAAAGATTCATATGCAGTTTAATACCCAATACATATTTAATTTCACTACTAAGATGACCTTACTAATTGTGAATCCTTAATTAGGGAGCACTGGAGGGGATTTTTGGATTTACTCGAGCGCGGACGAATAACATAAGGGGGGCAACCTTGTGAAGTATTCCAACGATATTGAGCCCTCTAGGTAGGGCCGAACGTCTAGGGTAGCAAACAAAAATTCAACTAACGGATATGACTTTCGGTCGCGATCTAATCGTCAGTCTTTTGAATAGAAGCTGGAGTGTTCACGTAACGATCCTGAGGACAGGAAAAATATCGGTCGATCTATTGGTTTGCTCTATGTGGGGAGGTGGCTGTACGAAGAGGTTGAGATATAGGAAAAATAATATTCGAGCACGTCAGATACTAAGAAGAAGGTAAAAAAGCATGTTACGTGAACCCTCCAGTTGCTCTTATTCAAAAGACTGAAGATTTGGTCGAGACCGAAAGTCATGTCTGTTAGTTAAAATTTTTGTTTTGCTGCCCTAGACGTTAGGCCCTACATAGAGGGCTCAAGTATAGTTGGAATACTTCAAAAGGTTGTCCCCCTTATGTTATTCTGCCGCGCTCGAGAAAATCCAAAAATCCCCGCTTGGGCTCGTATTATAATAGCCACCGCACACTGCTCGCCCAAAACTTACATACATGAAAAGAGGTTTCATAACTTTTTCATTATTTCATAATTTTGAATCTAATACCAACTTACACAAAAAACATACTTACATATTTGGAGCATTTATATGAATAGAAAACGTTCTTATTATCATATTTTATTCAAGAGCGCTGTAACTTCCCTACTCTTTTAAGATATTATGCTCAGCTTGTTTTGACACCTTAAAGATTGAATGATACATTTTTTACCTTTTTATTGATCAAATGATGTCTGTAATTGAATTATAGTACTATTATGTCTATGTTTTTGTACAGATGAAGACGATGAGCCGCGTTGTGTTACTCTAACGTCAAGGCACAAAGCAGCCATTCGCTTTATAAGAAAGGTAAGTCACCAACACCATATTTCACTTAATCGTTATTACTACCTATTTGCTTTTAATAAAATCGTATATACGGGCACTACCAGTTTCTATTATTGAAAATAAATTTTCCCCACATTATATAAATTGCAGATTAAACTCGATGACGAAGTTAACGATTCTCTAAACGATCCATTCTTTTCTCCATACAACTCTGCCCAATTTTGTACCTCAAGTATTATCATGCATTTATGTGTAGGAAAATACGTCGAAGTCATTAAAAGTATAAATGGAATTTAATATCTATTGTACAACTTAAAAATACCGCTTAAACATTGAAATAAATGGAAACAATTTATATGTTATGGTAAATGCGTATAATTAAATTAATTAAAATATGCTACGGAGATCATAAAAATGGCAAAAGTTTCAATATAACAAAATATTACATTGCAAGCCCATTAAATAACTGAAAGGGTTGGCTCAAAGGCTGTGGACTAAGGCGATTAAATGTCCCTCTCATATCTTTAGTTACAATGGAATGAAAACAGTCACGTGGTTTTTACTTAAAAACAATTACAATCGAGGAAATTAATTAAAAACAATAGTATAAGCTGTCATCTGTCAGTCAATAATAAATCGCGTCAAGGTTATAACATTTCTTTATAATTATGCAGATTACCCTTTTCATAATATATTATTTCCGATATTCAGCAATTTCTATTCAATTAAAATTTTTGAATTTTTAGTTTGGTAAAGATAAATAAATTATGTAATTGTCGTTTTGGTAATCAAGCCTTTTTAAGCATAATTTTAGCTATATTTTAAGATAATTTGTACCAAAGTACAAAATTGGGCAGAAATCAAAGGTCTCCTTTTTGGTACCAAATTGTTTTTATTATGCCCAGTGAAATTGAATATTCTGAGTAAATTGGAATACATAAATATGGATCAGAGTAAATTGTGGCCCTTCTTTGAAGAACATTATTACTTCATAATTTCCTGAGTGGGCGCGTAAATAGTTCTTGAAACGTAATTTGGTGTACCTATATAACGTAACTCGATTTGTGTCGCTGAGCAATATTACATGCCCCGCTGAATGGAATCTATTTGTCGTTTACTTGTCAATCGATTGTCCTTATATACCATTTAGGCATTTTTCCTAGTTTATTTAGGTACAGAAGAAGTAGCGTAGTACATTAAAAAAAATGATATATAGACTCAATGGCTTAGCATATTGCTAATTTACAACTCAAAGCCATGTAGAAGTGTTGGTATCTATTTTTAAAGAGATTTACACATCGCAGATGCTCTTATATTTAAAAAGGTGGTCATCGCTTAGCATCTGAATAATTGATTCTGTTTGCAGGCCGTTTAAACTCCACCTTTGTTCGAATATCTGGTTACCTACTAAGTATAAAGAACCGGAAAATGGGTCGGTGCCGTTGCACGAACGAGTCCATCGATTTAATTCAGCCAAGGCCAATTGCAACAAGCTTTCAACGTTTTTAGTTTAGTAGCGTGTCGCGTCGCCTACTGACAATCAACTAAAATAAAATAGGTAGTTGTGGATTATGAAAATATAATTTCTTAGACGTCAATTCCATATTATTTCCGTCTGTATAGGTATTAATACTACAAACCATACTTAAATTTAAAGAAAAAAAATAAAGTATTCATGTTTAATATACTGGGCTCAGTTTTGAATTACAATATGTAAATTAATCGAAATAATGATTAACCCTTTTGCATTAAAAAAAAACAATAAATAGTTGCCAATTAAATGCTCGCATATACTACTAATTTATTTCAAATTATCCATTTAAGTTGCTACGAGTTCTTTTGACTCTGAGACTTCTTGTCCATATCCTGTACTTTTAAACTCTTTCCCCTTATTAATAAAAGAGGAATAAGCTTAGATTAGTTACGCCGTGTTTTGTTCAATCACTCGAATTCCATTTATCATTCATTCCATCAGAGTCATGCAGAGACAAAACATGGAGTAAATAATCCAAGCTTATTCTTCGTTTATTAATAAGGGGGTTTGTGTAAATTTATTGTAGGCGTAATCCGAGCTTCAGAGTGCTGAGTTCGCGTTAACTTGAAAATGCCAACACAGCAATTAAAACTGCTTGCTAGTGAATATGTATTTCGTAATTATGATTCCTCGAATAATGAAATAAGTTTACATAAACGCGTGTTGCGCACTATTTATTGATGAAAATTATTTTAACCTTCACTTATATATGTCTACCAAACCCTTTCGTCCATGATAAAATCATATTAGGCAGGTATTACATTAGTTATATAATTTACTTATTTATGTATGTCAATATGTTTGTCCAGTAGCTTGTGTTTTAGTCTGTAAAGGTTCCAAGTAGCCAAAGAAAATCTCTATCTATATCTGATATGTGTAAAAAAGACACCAAAAATGAAATATATAATTAAATCACATATTGAAAATATGAGTAACATATTTCTTTCTGTCGTTATCAATCATTTAAAATTAATTTTCATCATGATTGAAAATTAAAGTTTTTGTTTCGAATGTTCTGATAACTTAATCCAAACATCGTGAGGAAAATGAAAAAGCAATAACTTGAAACTTCTTTTACTTGCTATCTGGCTAGCTGAATTACGTTAACTACTTAAAACATATAGGGAATGCAAAAGGTTCAATCATTTTAATGAGTGTAGTCAAAATTGAGTAAACAATACTTTTAACAATCCGACATCATTGTTGTATCACCGTCACCTTAACAAAGTATCAATATATTAAAAAATGAATATTATATAATTAAGTTGTTAAATAAAATAAATTGTATATTATGTATGTTGTCAAATTCTGACAGATGAAGTATTTTGTGGCCCGGCGTAAGTTTAAAGAAGCGCTAAAGCCATACGACGTTAAGGACGTAATTGAGCAATATTCCGCGGGCCATGTGGACCTGCTGGGCCGAGTGAAAAACGTCCAGACTAGGTAGTACAGCCGCAGAACCCTGCTAATTGCACCACCATTTACTTATCATGCGTACATAATTTACCTTTCCTCTCGTCTGGACTGTACTTACTACCTATGTCTTGCAATGTGATCTGTAGAAAATTTGGCATCAAACCTAATCTGCCCTATTTGTAGCTAGTGTGTGTGCAATGCTATATACAGTGGGATTTTTATGTCCTGAAAAATTTCACTTGACACTAATATAGCTTCATCTGTTCAGTTTCATGTTTTGAAAAAGGATTAAAGCTTAGTTTCACGTGAAATTTACAGGTATGTCTTACCATTTTCATATCTCCGCAAATGTATCCAGAAAATACCACATAAACCCTAGAAAGTTCAAAAGCAATGCATCAACATGAATGCATGGATATTATTGATTTGTGCCATTATAATATTATAATCGTATTATTCTCTCCGTTGTCACCCTTAAGCAGAATGCAATTCGATTTGACTGGACTATAGTTTATTTTATTTAACCACGTGTCAAACCAAACCAAACCAACAAAAGTAATAAAATGATGTAGTTTTCATGAAACACGTTGTGTGTTGTTTTCGTGTAGCTCAAGTATTTTGTCGCACGCAAGAGATTTAGAGAAGCGTTGAAACCTTACGACGTGAAAGACGTGATAGAACAATACTCGTCGGGGCACGCTGATCTGCTAAATCGAACCAAGAACCTGCAATACAGGTGAGGCGAGAGGCCGCCATACCGCGCTCGCGCCCGCGCCGTCACCGCTTCTTCACACTCATAGCTCGTCTCTTGTGAAAGCCACCTTACCACGTCCGATTACAGAAAAACACAATCATTATTAGTCGTTGTCCATTCACTAACATATCATTGGCTGCGATTGCTGGCCGGGTACAGTGGCAGCAACAGGTGGCAATTAATAGCACCATTGTGTATGAACAACAATAATGATTTACTAATTAGGCTCCATCACATAGTAATCTAGGTTTACGTATCATCTAGTTAGAGTGTGCCCCTTGAAAAGTACATGAGAAAGCAAAACTTTAAAAAAAAACATTTGTTTGCGTAAACAATATTCTTTAAGAAATACAATTATAGAAATACAGTTATGAATTTCTAAATAATATTTTTAAGGAATTTAAAGTCTTTAATAACGCATAAAAATTTGTAATAACTCGCTCCAATGGCCAATGAATCAAACAAAACCATTAAATTATTAAATTAAGACACACGTGCTGCAAATTACAAATCTCTAATTAAAAAACTATTATACGTTCTTTTTAATTAAGAATGTGTAAATTTTAGTCTTTTTCTTTCGCACACTTGCTCATGGGACACACTATGTAAACTTTTTGCTTAATGTATATACTTTGGCGTTATCATGTACCAAATTAAAAAATAATCATAAAATAATAATAACTGTTCAAAGCCATCATTTGTTTTAGTGATCTAGATCAATCAGGAATTCACTTATTCAATTAGGTGGCAGAAAGACTAGTTTGACCATTATCAAATTTTCATAATGTATTTATATTTCGGATCAATATAAATATGAAATTTTTGTTTCAAGTCACATCTGTTTGATACTGTATCTACTATTGCTACAAAATTACTGGCACACGGACTAAAAGATCCCGAAAAATTTAACCCTACATAATATTTAATTTTCTTAATGAAGATTATGTCAGTAACACTTCTCCCGTAAGCTTGAGAATGCAAACAGCAAAATCCTGTAGTCAAGTAGACCTTTTTTTAAACATTAAGCCACAGAGGTCTTGCAGTCATTTGAAAATATAAAGATTCAACAGGCACATTTAGTTTTATTTACTTTTTTGTGTAGGCAAGCTTTCCACACGAAATAGAAAAATAGTACTCTAGGTACTATGCGAAATGAATATTTATGAATTGTGATCATGTGCTTCGCATTCTATGCAAAGTTTTGTTTATGTATGAAAAAGGTTATTCATCGTGTCGATGTCGATCATTTCATGCTGCACACCATGACCATTGCTCCTCACAAGCATGATATTGTATGTGCCGTTCTCATTAACATGTATGGTGTTTTTGTTAGAGGGGCGATTGTGACGACTGGCGACCATTTTTAATGACAGTGGGAACAGATATGTAAACTGTGTAGCATCTGCTACGAAATTCGTAGCAACTATGCTACGTATGAGATTGCTACGAAAGTATTTTATATCCTTACAATAAAATACCTAAAACCTAAAAAAAGATTGATATACATTTAAGTACATAATATGTATTTTGGTTTGTTTCAAATATAAGTACTATATAAGTTTATACTACTAAAATCAACTTCATTATTTGAATTCTTGAAAAAAAAAATACACATCTCTGTTCCCTATTTCGTCTTTGATTATGTTTATGCTAACTTTTTGGACAAAAGCTTTTTCACTTTCTTTTCATTATAACTCTAAGTTAGTTTTAATATTTGAATGGATTAAGAGTAATAAACTTATTATTCGTTTGTAAATATTATATCTGGTTAGCTGTAAGTATTTACGTGCTTACTTTTCATTCTCTTTCTGACAAAAAGGTTTCGAGAGATTGATTACCTGAAGAAAATTTAGCGTTAGGATTGTTGTATTTTCAGACAAGCTAATATTAATAGTTGATTTTGAATGCCAATCCTATTGTTTTCATATTCTATGTCATGGACATTTGGAAATGCTTCTGTTTAATGTTAGTATTTGAAAATAAATGTTTCATGTTATTCAAGTTTGTTGTGTAAACAAATGGGAATTATCAATCTACCTATACTGTAGTTAAAATGTACATATAACATGAACAACACTGTAGTGTTCAAATTGGATCGTTAATAATACAAACAATACCATATTGCTTTATTTGATTCTAATCAAACATTTGTTTTGCAAAACAGGTTAGATCAAATACTCGGTAAGCAAGGGTCAAAAGCGAAAGACGTCTACGCATCCAAAATCAGCCTCGCTTCCAGAGTAGTTAAAATTGAAAGACAAGTAAGTACAACATTATAAGGAAAGAAAAAAATAATAAGTGGATGGAAATCTTTGTTTTATTTTACAAAATTCCGACATCATTTTTAAGCAAAATGTTCAAGAGATATTTATGGATTCAGATAAGGTACTTAAATAGTGCTTTTTTGCTGTATAGAATGAGATAGAGATGATACAATAAAACAGCATCGTTAATTTTTCAGGTAGATGATATAGAAAGTAAGTTGGATCATTTATTAGAATTATACGAAGAGGATAGGAGAACGTCTAGAAGAATAGCTGGAGTGAGTAACACTGACGGGGGTAACCCGGGCGCGGGCGACGGTGCTTTGGCGCTGCGCGTGCGGCCCGCGCTCTCAGACAAGCAGTGCTCGGAGCCCAATTCGCCGGTGTCCCGGACGTTCGAGCCGCCGCCGCCTACCTCCGCGCCGCCGCTGCCGCACAAGCGGCCCATGAACAGGGGCTACTCGGATCTAGGCACAAGGTTCATGAGGAAAAAAGTCATCGTTAAGTAAGATTTTCCTATTTTATTCAATGCTTTTATATGACAAAATGGCCCAATTTCCCTATTCCATGCATAGGGAAGGCCTGTGCTCCAGCAATGGGGACATTAATAGGCTAACGTTGATGTGACAATGTAAAGATTGTATTTTTGATGTGTAACATCTTTCCTCTCGCTTTTCTGCAATTTGTGGGAGTGATTTCGTGAAATGGGACGGAAGGGTGTAACAGCAAGTCGCGAAAGCGCGCGCTATTTGATTTTAGAACATAATGTTCAAATGGCTTATTCCTTTTGTAGTAGGTTTTATTTCTTTTTTTACTAATATAAGGTGAGGTTTCAAATGACTACTGTAAGGCTCGCTCGTTTTTTTTATATAATGCGTAAACGATTATAGTAAAAAAACTGCGTGTGTGTGTATACGAGTGTGTGTGTGTGTGTGTGTGTGTATTAACACCGTCCACCTGACGGCAAGCAATCAAGGTAGCTCTAATCACGGGCATTAATAACTTTAAAATGCAGTCAACGGTAACGTTTTTGAATACTTGTAGCCATATAAATATAAGCCACTAAATAGATTTAGTGATTAAATAATACAATTTTATTGGTACTTCGCAAACATTACTTACATATATATCAAAAAGTAATACATACCTGATTCAATTAAAAAAGTTGAAGAAAATAACAATAATGTCGTGTAACATTTTTTAAGGAAAAGTTGGATTTAGCTTTAATTTTAAATGAAATAATTTCATACAACCAAACTAATAAAGTAACACTAAACTCAGAATATAACCCAATTTATCTTTTTTTAAAGAACTTCGTCTAGTCGGAACGGTGAGTCACCGAGAGAAGATGAAGTCGTAATAGTGGTTCCAACCGACCGCGAAGATACGCCTCCGCGCCTCGTGACGGACAGCTCAGGTACTATATACCACACCAAACACAATTACGCTCACAAGTAGGTAACACCCATAATCTATGGTTACACCACCACACTAGCGTGTACTGCCTGAGTCTCACAATAATAGCGGTTTTCTCACCTACATCCACATTGATTAAACATCGATGGTTAATTGTAAATACCAGTTTGTACAACAGTTGCGGTTTTTTCAAGCCTTAACATGACACACAATAAATGTCAACGCTTTCCCAACACATAAAATTTCAATATTTTAAGAATATGACTGCTTTGAATACACGATAGATCACCTGGGTGTACTTTCGACGCCTTGCTTAATATTAATAATTTACATCAGCCACGATACTGCGCCGCCTCCTGAATGTGTGATAAGTTCATGTGGAAAGCTAATTTAACCAATTGAACGTCGTTGCCATAGGTATAAATATGCGAATGTTACAAAATTGCAGCATCTTATGAAGACTATTCGTCGTCGACCTCTCTCTGACCGCCAACTTGGGAGAGCCCCATTGTAATCGGCCGCCGCCGGCTGCGTGAGTCCTGCCCCTCCCTATCGATGTGGAATGTGTATGATAGACTCTATCCGCCCCGATCCTTACTCCTGTTTACTGTCCCAACTTGGTGAATGTTCCCAATAAAGGTGTTGTATTTAGTTCAACCTCATCTTACATCTTTCTCTTAACACATTGCCTGTTTCTAGTAGCATATTCTTCACCACAGAGATGGCATTATTTATAGTTTGTAACGTAACATCCAGTAATACAAAAGTAATATTTTTTTTATATTATTAAAAACGACTCATTTGAATGTATGCTACAGTTTGTCTGATATTATTCGATCGAGATGTATTGTTATCACTTACTGATATGATAATATCCACATCAGCACTACTATTGTAAAAACAAAATCAGTTTTCACCGCGGAATCCGCAGTGTGATTTGAAATTAGAATACGAATAAGAAATAAATTTCAAATCACACTGCGGATTCCGTGGTGAAGAGTGAGAGTTTGTTCTTACAGAATAGCCTGCAGAAAGAATGATTTGATCAGGTGAACCGTAGCAATTCCTATTCCAGAAGAAAGTACACACTTAATATTAATAATATGAACACTCCGTATTTCAAAGTTTATTCAAAAGATACAGACACACAGTTTATTCTTTGCAACAATTGAGTATTTATTTTGTTGTAATACTCCAATCTCGATATTGTTGATACTCTACCTTTGTATTTTGTTTTACACTTTCATTATATCGCATGATTTGCTACGTAGATATTTCATACAGTAGATTACTTTCAATGCATTACAACTTATGTTCAAATAGATCCTATGATTATGATTGACTTATAAACAAAATAAAATGTTATGACGAGATGATTTATCTTAGAATATAATTTTGTCATCACAGTTTATTGGGTACTTGTACTTAGTAAACGATAAAATTAGACTATACCAATATAACTAGTCTGGCCATAAATACTGTTTATATTATAAAGACATTTTCTTTTTGACAACTTTTTAATTATTTTGAATTTGGAACACGTATATTATTTTAAAAACTTCTTTTGATTTTGCGCCATTTCACATACTTTTTCGTGTTCATTATCAAATTACAATAAGGAATGGGGTGTTAAAGAAAATAGGATTGCAGTGATCGCCTTGCACAAAGTGGATATGGAGTCGTCGGTTATATTTCAGACACTTCAAAAGAATGGTATCAGCTGTATGTTCGTATATCGTGCTATCAACAGATACAACAACACTTCGTCTGTCGAAGACCAGAAAAGATCGGGGCGGCCGCATGCTGTTAGAACTACAAAGGCTGTTAAAGCTGTTAAAGCCAGAATTTGTCAAAACCCTTAGGCAGCAATAAATCTTATCGCGAGAAATGAATCTTATCCCGCTAGGACTCCGTCGCGTAGTATAAAACAAGACCTGAAGCTCGGTGCTTATCGTCGATATACAGGAAATGGTCGATCAAAACGCCTTCTGTCGCGATAATTAGGTAAAAAGCACAGATTTGCGGCTAACTCCCGAATCAATGATTGCAATGCACTGCCAGGTGGCAGGCATCAGGCATCGTAGTGTTACAATGAGGTGGTATCAGGCATCGTAGTGTTACAATGAGGTAGTGTAGGTACACTACCTCATTGTAACACTACGATGCCTGATATTAAAATCAGGCAGCGTGATGTTTGTGAGGAATTGCAATCACTCGACATCCGGAAAGCTAGTGGACCCGATGGTATCCCAACAGTTGTACTAAAAACATTGTGCAGCGGAGTTGTCTCCCGTGCTTAGGCGCTTGTACCAACTTTCTTACTTTTTGGGGCGTGTGCCGGAGACTTGGAGAGATGCCAAAGTGCAACCGGTGCCCAAAAAAGGGGACCGCTCAGACCCGGCCAAATATCGGCCGATGGCTGTCACCTCAGTGGTGTGTAAAGTCTTAGAAAGGGTCCTTTACAACCATCTGACCCGCTACCTAGAAGATTTCTCTCTTATCGTCAATACGGATTTACGCCGAATTCGCCGTACGTGACACACATCTGGGGTGAAGCTATAAACAAGGGGGAGAGTCTCTGGCTATAAGCCTTGAAATCGCCAAGGCTTTTGACAGGGTCTGGCACAAAGCCTTCTCTCCCAGCTTCCTGCATACGGTCTGCCTGCTTAGCTCTGCGCCTGGGTGACTGCTGCTGACTTCCTGCACGAGCGTAGAATTCGCGTTCTTACGGACGGATGTCGTTCGCAGTTCATGTCAGTGAATGCCGGTGTTCCTCAGGGCTCCGTTCTATCCCCCACACTCTTTCTGCTGCATATCAATGATGATTCCTCTTGGGAATATTCATTGCTATGCAGACGATACTACAGTGCATGCGAGATACTTTGGACATACAGGGGCTCCACAAGTAGAAACCAAGGAGAAACGTGAGAAACTTTTCGCTGAACTCAATCAATCAATCAAGCTTTGGACCACATTTCCGAATGGGGTACCAGGAACTTGGTTGAGTTCAATGCCAAGAAAACTCAGGTTTACGCTTTCACGGCAAAAACATCGCCATTCCTTCCCCTTCCCTCCCTTCAGGGCACAGCACTGGCGCAACAGAGCAACATCACCATGCTCGGTATGGAAGTTCGCTCAGACTTGAATCCAAAGGACTACATCGAAACCGTGATTAAAACAGCTTCACGCTTCACACTTCACTCGGAGTCCTGAAGAAGGTGCGGGAGTTTTTTCACGCCTAATCAACTACGCTAGTTGTACAAAGTGCAAGTGCAGTCCTGCGTGGAATATTGCTCGCACCTCTAGGATGACTCCGCTAAGTACTTACTCGATGCCTTGAATAAGTTGCAGCGGTGCACTGCCCTTATCATTGCAAATGAAGATCTAACTAACAAACTTGAGTCTCTACAATTGCCATTAATCGCATTTTACCGAATATGGCGAGTGTGTTGAGGTGTTGTTCTCCCTCCATCACCTTTTCTTCAGAGGACCACGCGCGCTGGCCTAAGTTGCTACCGACTTACTGTGGCCACTAATCTTACACGAACAAAGAAATTTAGAGATTTATTTCTTTGTCGTACTATTCGTAAGTGGAATTCTTTGCCAACGCACGTGTTCCCTCCTTCCTTCATTCTCGGTTCATTTAAAAGAGGCGTAAAGAAGCATTTTTGTAGACCGGCGAGGTGAGGATAGTTTCCTTTATTCTCATTTATTCGATCGTCGAACTAGTGAGATTTTTTTTACTCATTAGTTCGATCGTCGAACTACTGAGATTTTATTGTTCTCATTTGTTCGACCTTCGTCGAACTTATTTTCTTTATTTAGCCATTTTCCTTACCAGAACCTCTTAGTTACGTATGGCCTCCTGGTACGTTTTTCAGAATAGCGCTTTTATAAATGTTTATGGATGGAATATTGACAAGGGGATATACTCCCGTATTAGAGAGATTATCAAAACTTATTGTTTTTCTATTTCTTCATGGCGATTCACACTTTCAGTCAGTTTATCCCAAGGAACTTACATACTATCTGGAATGCTGACCTGACCCTCAAAAGCGTTCCGAACAGTAAACCTCAATTAGTGGAAGCTGTCACTTTCTAGTAGTGTGTCCAAACAGTAACATAAGTGATAATTCTTTTTCTCTGAATAAAGTAACCTAATTTTCAATTATACATATATCCTTAGCTTAAAGTCCAAAAAATATTAAAATCTTTAAACGACCTTCCGCGCTTATTATTAATAAACATTTATAAAAAACACTATTTTGCAAAAAGTACCAGGAGACCATACATAACTAAGAGGTTCTGGTAATGAAAATGGATAAATGAAGAAAATAAGTTCGACGATGGTCGAACAAAATGAACAATAAAATCTCAGTAATTTAACTATAGAAAAAATGAGAAAAAAAAAATCACTAGTTCGACGATCGAACTAATGAATCTAACAAATGAGAATCAAGGGGATAGTTGGTGTAGCAGTTTATAACTGCTGTACCAGCTATCTTCGCGTTTGAACTTTATCACCACTTCACATCAGGTGGGGTAGAGTCATTTGCCTACCCGGCAATATACAGGGTGTTTGGAAGATGAGTGCAAAGCTTTAAAGGAAAGCTAACAGAGATCATTTAGAAACATTTGAGCCATACTTGTCATAGACGAAGTCTGACCATTTTATTTTTAAGAATTTTTAACGATTTTAAAGAAAAATACCTAAAAGTACACAGTTAGTTCAAATAATGGCTAACTGACATAATAAATGAATTCTTTTTGAATTTATTTCATAAAACAAATGTGGAAGCAAACTAAGAAAAAGAGTTTAAAACATCTGTATCAGCAAACATTTTTTTTACAGATATTTAAAATAATCGTAAATTTTTAAAATGGTAAAAAGCTGTTTATCTTAGGCTTACAAAAAAAACACGGAGGGTGTTTTATTTGTTCAAAGCTTTTGAAAAACATGTTCAGTTATTGTACTTTCTTTTGAGGTATTGTTTATGCAAATTGCTTAGAAATTGTTGAAACTAAGACCAGAAATCCTAATTGAGGAAGATTTTTTTAAATTTAAGATGAATAAATTAAAACAAATTTTAAACTAAAATCACTTATTTTTCGTGTTAAAAATGTTCGCTGCGATTTCTAACACACGCAAGGGCCCGTTTTCTTACTTCCGTTGTCGTTATTTTCAACATCATCTCCTGTTTCATAGTTTGAAATGCTGCATTTATTCTTTCTATTAATTGTTCTTTTGTGTTTATTTCCACATGAGTGTAAACTAGTTCCTTGGCCTGACGCCACACGAAAAAGTCCATTGGAGTAAGGTCAGGTGACCAAGCAGACAAAGAGATTGGGCCATATCTGCCGATCCAGCTATCAGGGAAGCAATTATTTAAATGCTCTCTTACATTTAAAGTCCAATGGGCTGGACACCCGTCCTGCTGAAAGATGACCTCTCGATCAGTTTCGAATATTGGAGCACCGGAATCTTCAATAATGTATCTTGAATAATTTATGTAGATAACTTATAAATCATTGAAAATAGGACCTACATACCGAATTGAGAATAAAAAAGCTATTATAAATATTTAGTTATGAGAATACATTTCACATTGGAAGGTGTGGAATACAATGCACCAAAATACCAAGTATCCGTTCCAGGACACAGGCGTGCAAGGTCTGGAAGAAGGAGATCCTCAGCTAAGGATTCAATTTTGGCCAAGGATAGTTCCTTGGCCCGACTTAAAACTAGTCCTTTAAACTAGTGTTCAAACTCATGTGGAGATAAACACAAAAGAACAATTAATAGAAAGAATAAATGCAGCTTTTCAAACGATGAAACAGGAGATGATGTTGAAAATAACGACAACAAGTAAGAACACGGGCCCGTGCGTGTGTTAGAAATCGCGGCGAACATTTTGAACACGAAAAATAAGTGATTTCAGTTGAAATTTTGTTTTAATTATTTCATCTTAAATTTAAAAAAATCTTCCTCAATTAGGATTTCTGGTCTTAGTTTCAACAATTTCTAAGCAATTTGCATAAACAATACCTCAAAAGAAAGTATAATAACTGAACATGTTTTTCAAAAGCTTTGAACAAACAAAACACCCTCCGTGTTTTTTTTGTAAGCCTAAGATAAACAGCTTTTTACCATTTTAAAAATTTACGATAATTTTAAATATCTGTAAAAAAAATGTTTGCTGATACAGATGTTTTAAACATTTTTTCTTAGTTTGCTTGACACTTGTTTTATCAAATAAAGTCAAAAAGAATTCATTTATTATGTCAATTAGTCAATATTTCGAATTAACTGTGTACTTTTAGGTTATTTTCTTTAAAACCGTTAAAAAATATTAAAAATAAAATGGTCAGACTTCGTCTATGACAAGTATGGCTCAAATGTTTCTAAATGATCTCTGTTAGCTTTCCTTTAAAGCTTTGCACTCATCTTCCAAACAACCTGTATATATTTAATAATATTACATTACTTCATTAAAATAAAAGCATTTTCATTTGTAACAGAACCTATGGCTGGACTAGGTTTATAAGTATAACAGTTATACTTTTGATTACATTTAGGAACCTACTTGTTTATGGTCATATCGCACATTCTTATATTAATAATACACCACACCTTAATTTTCATTAGATATACGATAAGTATACAGCATTTATTTATAAAACATTATTTTACTTATTTGTATAACTGTGATACTTTTAAAAAAAGTGCATTCTCCCTCTTTTTCAATAAACGCTGCGTCCCTCCAGTCCGTACTGAATCAGCAAAAAATAAAGTACCCGTAGACTAGACAGCCTAGCAACACTACTTGCCCCATATTTCTTCATAAAATTCAATGTACTCAAACACGTTACTGTTAAAGAGTAAATTAATAATTTTAAGTGATAGTAGACTACTTCTATGATATTATTAAAGGGTATACCTATTTTCTTCGTTAGCTATATAAATTGTTATGTAAAATTAATTTTTCGTCAGGATGTTTTCAATACAGATAACAAGTCCGAAATTGGTAGCAATGTGATAAAATGTCCCTATTTTGATCGAATACGGTACGTAAAATATTTTTAAGTAAAAAAAAAAATATTCAGATATTTTTTGTGAGAGTAGAGAGTCAATGTATCTAGAGTTCAAAGAGAATCAATAAACACATTCGTAAAATATTGTGAAGAAACATAACAAACGTTTGCAAAGTGAGCAACTCAAAGTTGAAATAGCTTCTCTACTTCTTCAGTTCCTAGACTCAAAGGCTCGGCAAACTAACAGTCTGCCAGAAACTGCTCAACTACAACAAACTAATGACTGAATCGATTCGCGTTAACAGTTGATAAATCACATCTCATATCAAGCCCGGTTTCACTTTATCGATTGCTCTACTCCTACCGCTGTAGCATGACAACCTAGGTAAAGCGTAAACACATTTATCCACATTTTAACTATCAAAAGACAATAGATACTCAAAGTTAAGTGTTGATAAATGGCTATATTATAAAGTATTTATGTAGCGATGGTAGAAGGTTGAAATTCTTTTATGATTATTAGGATAAGGGTTGGTTTGTATCAATGGTTTTGTGTTCTTACCCATTTTTTTTGTTTGTTTTTAAGCTTTCAAATATTGCCGTTTTCTTTAAAAATCAAAATAAGAAGATGGCTCTCAAGAATTAAACAGTAAATTAAGTTTTATATTAATCTGATTTTTATTCTCAGTATAGGCAGCGGCAAACTTTTTGAGCAAAACCACAGACAAATAATCTTGCGCAGTAGATGTTTTTGTATGTAAAATTGATATTGCGCAGGCTTTGTTGTCTATGTTCGTTGCTCAAGTTTTTGCGGGTTGTATACTATAAAAGTAACTACTACTTTATATATCTCAAAAAAATATATGAAACACTTTGATTAAAATCTTAAGTAATGAGAAGGTTTTGCAATAGTTTAAACCCTCGTTGAATAACCCGCTGTCATCATTGATGGTGTTGCTTTTATTCATTGGCAAGTAGGTACTACTTGGAAATTGCCTTCGCTGGGTGAACACAACATTTTTTTTATTATAACATAAAATCTGGTAACTATCATTACTATTACAGAGGTATGTGCGAGCTGCTCCGTGGACGTAGAAACGGAGGCGGAGGGCGTCGGGTCGCGTTCCGGCAGCACCGGCTCCGCGTCGTGGTGCGAGGGCGTGGAGGAGCGCGGCTACGGGTCCGGCGACGGCGACTCGCTCGCGGAGGACGCGGCGCTCCTCGGCGACGTGGCGCAGCCGGCGCGACTGGTGCGCGCGCAACGCCGCGACGTCGCCGTCGACTTGCACCTGCTGCACCCGGACGCGTGAGATCGGCGCAAACGCACCCCTATAGAACACGTGCACGAGTCGGCCGTGTAATGGAACGCGAATCGAAAAAATTTCAAAGGAAATCTAACTTTTAACCACTAAAGAAGTTGGGAAAATGGAGATTTTCTCAGCTCAATTTCTTTCTTTGTCACTATACAAAAAAAAACAAAATTTCAACGCTTTTTCTTTCTGTGTGAGAAAGATAAAACTTTGGAGAAAAGCATTTTGCGTTCTCTTTACTACAACCTGCTGGTCACCGCCACATCTTGTAGCAGCCTCGAGAGTAGTAGCGAGACTAAAGTCAATTATTAATTATTGTAGGTACCGTAAATTATTTAAAACACTGTATAAGCCACTAATCTCGTATTTTGACTTTGAATTCGTACTTTCGGTAATACGCTATATTAGGCTAACAAAGAATAATTACTGATAGTGTAAGTACAGCTGAAACTCGTATAATATAGATATTTAACTTAATGTGTACTTAGATTTCTCTCTATCTTTCCTTTGAAATTGTTTCGAACATTAATACAATGCTGGTTAGGGGTGCTTGTTTGTGTGCAGGGCTGACTCCCTTATTCCCTTAAAAAGTACTAAAGCATCTCATTTAAAGGGATTTAGTACTCAGTGCACAACTATTTAACTTTCTCTTTATGAAAGTTGCGTCCATAGTTAAACCCGCAAAAAAATCTTACAAAAGAGGAAGAAGACAAAAATTATGGGAACAGTCTGTAAAGGCCACCCCACCCACGCCTTATATTTTATAGATATGAAGACTACTAATTCTCCAATCCATTGACACATGGCAATAGACCAAATGTAAAAATATCTTCTTAATATGAATTGTTAAAAGTTTAATGGTAAAATACGTTTAAAGATATATTGAATAGGTACATAAATAATTTCATATTCTATTCAACGAATTCATGTGATATGAATGTACCTAACTATTGGATTTTTATTTATTGTTACTAGGTATTATGCTACCCTACGGATCACGCCTACATAACTGATAACCCCACCTAAGGGTCTACTAGAAAAATATCAACAGGCCTATATATTGAGGCAAAAAGTCAAAAATGTTAACCTTAAAATTTTAATAAAACACAGAATTAATTATTTACTTTCGTTTATATTTTTTGTAGTAGACCCTCTGTGCAGGATAATTTCAAGTTGATAACATAGTATTGTGACTTTTGAACATAACGCACAAATACTACACAAAATCTCCACACGATGCTATAAAGCCATTCACTTTTCTTAAAATGTAGATAGGTGCTTAAAATAATTGAAAAAAGCAATCATAGTAATTTAGTGCGATTGAGTGATCTAAGGTTATTGTGTGACTAGTGCTGCTCCAATAAATAGTTATACAACGAGTTAATTAATATTTTGACTCTGACTATAAATTAAGTGTCATTGATTCCAGTCGTTTTAAATGTATAAAGACCAAAGACTCGAAATTAGTTACTTTAAGTACTTTAAGCTACAAATATTGTTACGCTTAATTTTTTGTTTTCTTATTGCGTTGTGACAAAGGGGCACATCTCGTTGTAAATTTTTAATTTGTCCACTTTACAATCCTTATATAATACAAGAACTGTCGTATTTCCTCGAAACTGCAATAATTACATATGAAATTGGCGTTTTGTCATACTGACTGACCACTTTGATCTGAAATATCTATTCTTTGGTTGAGAATTCCAAATTCAAATTTATAAATTCATTTAGCTGGTACATTTGAGTTTTGAAAACAGTCATTCATTTGCTTTTTTCCTCATTATTTTTTCTTTTGCGTCGATTATTAGCCCACAATGGATGAAATATCGGTATATTTACGAGTACGAGTTCCTCCGTGACACCAGTGCTGCAGAAACAGCTCGAAGGACTAATGATGTGTACGGCGCTGGTGTCGCAAAAGAAAGCACGGTAATACCCAATAATAAATAAGTCATCAGTAATGAAACGAAAGTTATTATTACAACGGGATTTGCCATTTTGTCAGATAATATACCTGCCAAGGTAAATGAAAACAATACAAGATGTTCGGCAAAATATTTGTGGAATTCTAATATTTTATGACCGAACATCTTGTTCATTGATGCTTAAGATTTGCAAATGAACTGTATCTTAATATAATGAAATAAATATTAAGTTGTAAATATTTTTATCATGGGACGATTTTTCCTAGTGGCATAGTACGAACACGATACGTGTTCATCAATTGTAACTGATAAGTCAAAAAAAAATGAGTTTGTTATTTAATGACTATTGTCTGACTGTTTACATCGAAAAATAACCAGAAACCCCATTTTTATTTTAAAAACACCATATATAATACACACTATTATATACCTAGTCAGGTCATAAATTTTGTCACATGTTTAATATAAAATAATTGAAACAAGTTTATTCATTATGTAAACATATATGTACCAAAATGAACTTAACAAAAAAAAGATTCTTATAGCAATAAAGTTAATTCAAAATGACCTCCGTGATTTTTAATACAGGCCTACAATCTGCGCGGCCAGTCGTCTATCGCAGCACGAACGAGGTCCATGTCAATATCGGCGGCTGCCTTAATCAAGGATGTTGAGTGACTCCAAATTGGGATGAGGCTTTGATCACGCCTTTTTCTCCAAGTGTTGCCATATCTTGTAATCTAGCGGACTCAAATCTGGACTGGAGGAGGGCCAGTCTTCGTGCCGGATGAAGTCGATTTCACAGTCGATTTTCAGTCTTGTGTGCTCTTCGCTCTATGAGCTGGCGCCGAATCTTGTTGGAATACCCAGTGCCTGTTATTGAACATGGTATGAGAAACAGGTTCCACAAGGTTCGTCAGGACTGTATTTTGATACACAATGCATTCTTTTTTACACCTTTCTTACAAAAATGTACCTCTGTTAAGCTCCAATAAGAAACTCCCAACCATACCATGAGCGAGGATGGAAAATGACCTCGTTGGACACGCGGAATACGGTTGCTCGCTTCTTCACTACTGTGTGCGTACACCTTATCATTTTGTTTGTTGTAGCTCTCTTCTACGGTAAAAATTTTTTCATCCGAAAAAAGAATTTCCCGACATTTTTTTCCCGCGTACCGCTTCAACAAAGCGCGGCATCTCTTCAGTCTCAGGTCCATTAGACGAGCATTCAAACGATGTCCTGTTTTTCTTCGATATGCCCGAAGCCCTAAGTCTTCATTTAACACCCTTTTCACCGTGGTTCTGCTTAACCCCATTTGTAACACGGTCTTCTTTAAGCGTCCACTTCATATTTAAAAATGAGTAAAATTCTAAAAAGTATACATTTTTATTTTTATGAACAATTCGAAATTCGAATTAAAAAACTTTTTTGTGGCCAGCATTCTAAAAGAAAAGCTTTTACTGTGTGACAGACAATACTTATGATCTAACTGTGTATAATAGTTACCAGTACCAGTAGAGCAGTTACTCGGTATTTTAGAGAAACGACGTATTTTGTAAGTCTTGAGCAGTAAATGCCTTCCAAAATGAGTAAAAACTACGTGGACTCTGTTTACTTTATTTAAATTTAGGGTAAATATTTTCTTTTAGTTTATCCAGTAGTAAAAGGCTTGATTAAGCATATGAAGCTTAATTTTAACTTCCTATTAGAGCGTCACATGAGGATGTACAAAAAATCCATGTTATTTTTGTTTACTTCACTACCAGCAGAACATTGAGAGTGTCAGAAGAAGAAATATAATATTTAGTGTGGTTTATTCTTATTTGTTATGGACCCTATGCTTATTTTCTGTCTCCGTTGTAAAAAATGGTTTATTAAAGAGAAAGGACTTATTTTGTGAGTCGGAGCGGTTAAATGCCTTCCAAAATAATTAAAAACTACGTGAACTCTGTTTGCTTTATTTGAGGAGATTTTATTAAATTTAGGTTAATAATTTAGCTTATCCAGTAGTAAAAGACCTAATTAAGCATATGTAGCGAAAGTTTAACTTCCTATTTGAAGTCAGGATAAAATATGGGCGTCACATGAAGTTATACAAAATTTCCATATATTTTTTTTTTACAACCAGCAGCACATTGAGTGTAAGAAAAAGAAATATAATATTAAGAATGATATATTCGTATTCTTTTTGCACCATATGCTAATTTTAATGTCTACTTTGCGTAAAAAATGGTATATGGAAACAATTTATTAAGGCTCTACGTCAAAATTCTAAAGACATTTTTCCCTGAATTTTCAGACTAAAAATTATAAAAAAATATATTAAAACTAAATCAATATCTTTTTTGTATAAATAGACTTGGTTTTATTGTCATAAGGTAATAAAAGCGATGTAAATAATAAATAATTGTTGATTTTCTTGTTATATACAACTCCAAGGAAAAAAATTAGAAAATTTATATTAAATTTAAATTTTCATTCTGATGATGGCTACAAAAATATATAGCTTTAAAATAAAAATTTTGTTTCTTACCTTAATAAGGTATAAGAAATCAGAATCTGGTACAAAGAATTCGGACTCAAAATTTGTGTTGACTGATCAATACATTATTTTACAGTTAGTGTAAAATAAAAGTGGCTTATGTGCTACAGTCTAGACCAAAATAATCTTTATCGGTGTGATTGCGCCTGCTCAATTATTTTTCGTGCTTGGGCTACAGGTCCTGCCCCATTATTTGAGAATTTTGGATTATGCAGTCATCAGTGAAACTGTAGTCACTGCAGCGTAGAAGTGACTCTTCACCTAATTAAAGTTGTGCTCAAAAAGTTTGCCGGAATGTGTTAGTACACATCCCGGCCAACTTCTTGATTATACAAAGAAGTGAAGAAGAAAGTAGACAAGAAAGCAAGTTTATTTGTCTGTGGGTGGTTTTACTCAAGAAGTTTGCCGCTACCTATACCTATCTCTTTTAGCCCGATAGCTTCTTAAAAGCACAGATTACCCAAGGTCCTTCTATATTAGTCTTAACGATTACGTCCTAACCTTTTTTTTATAAAGGGAAATAATTACGCCTATATGTCGTGTCGACAGTAAATAAATACGCAAAATATCAATGTAAAATGTGTTAACTTGATGAATACTTATCGTGTAAATAGCTAGCTATGGTCAATAACATAGATTTATTAATGTACATTCTATAGTTAAGTAGATAATAAGGAGAGTTATCTTGTCCGAAATGAACACATGTTTCGCAAGTCGTGTTAAATTTCGATTTGTATCGATTATAAAATACTTATTAATTTAGGTTGTTACTTTGTATTTCAATTTATTAGCTATTAACACAATTTTCTAAGAAACTGTGATAGAAATTATGTTTTATTACTATAACTGAAGGCATCTATTAATCTATATGTTTTTGTATTTCTATTGACTCTAATATTAACACAGGTAAATGTATTACTCTGTACCATACTCCTATTTCGTTATGGCAATACTAACGATCGAACCAATTTTTAAAAAATATTTCGACATGGCTCTAACTTAAATAAAAGCAGGGTAAATATTTGCCTGACGTTCGGATAAACTATCCGTAAGATTTATAATTATATATAAATCTTATAAAATATGTTTATGTAATTATTAATAAATTATAAAATCTTAGGGCACACTGACAAATAGCTAGGTACACAACACTTCCGAGCGTGCAAACAATCTTCATTAAGTATTGAGATAAACCTATAGCTCTTGCTGAATTTAATGGAATTCTTACTAATATACATACAAACGTAACTTTGATGCAAAGGAACCAAATATCGGCCTTAAAATATATTTTGTTTTAGTGCGGCCTTTAGCCAATTCAATAAATTAATATACCTACACACAATGGGACCTACTGTTGCCTATTAGATTTTTTATTATAATTGTGCATTTAAGAACCTAGTCAATTAAGATTTCTCACAAGTCCCTCAGAACGGTTTTTTTACTAAGAAATTATTTTTGGCTATGTCTAGTAGGGTGTGAATAGACATTAATTAATTGATTCAATAAAGAGAAGTACTTAAAAGTGTTAAAAGAGTTATATATATTACACTAACGAGAATAAAAATGAAGATATTATTTGAAACGATGTAATAGGTACTTTACTATATTGAATCTTCACATCGCACTAAAGATAGACGAAATAGATATTATCTATATAATTCGAAAACCTATCTGACCCCCTATCGCGCTAAAAATATAAACTTTAATAACATTTTTACCAGGCCTTTTAATATTGTAAAAGTACTTGAATTTGTAGGTATTTATTTCTTACACAAATTAGGTATAATGTACCTACAATTGGTTTTTTAATAATTTTCCATTACAAATAAATTCTTCAAACTATCAAAACCATCTACTCAATAAATACCTATACAATGAAACTGAAAATAATTTAGAAACCACCGAACATGATATTAGTATTGTTGTAAAAATATTTTTGTTCATTTCAAAAAGAAAGTGCTATACGTCTCCAACGTATTATCTTAGTAGCACCAATAGAATAATCATTTATTACTTATATTAAATAGACAGCAGATTTTTCTTTTTTTCTAACAAAATTATGTAGTGAACGTAAGTTAATTCCTTATGTATGTTGTTATAAATTTGAAATATAAATAAAATATTTAATAGCCTGCATCAATGATATTTATTTTTCTGCATCAATAATCTTTATATTCGACTCATAATAAACTGTACCGAAAAAACTTTTAATGCTTAATCGAACCAGTCCTGCTTTTAAGATAGCTGCTAGCTTGAAATTAGCGTGCAGGGACACAAAGAATTCAACCTTACACAAGACGTGTAAGTGGAGTCCAAACCCGAAAGTAGCCGTCTTCACCTTACCGGCCTGAAGCCTGAACCCTGAACCCTATCCCTGTCCCGTGGAACCCTGGAATCTTATACACAAACAAAAACAGCACCACCAAATGGCAGTGTTATTTTATGTTATTGTCTTTTGTAAGGGATTAAGAGCGGAAGCGCTGAAAGTCATTTGAGAAGTAGGGATTTGAAAAACTATTTCTGTCGCGCAATGGCATATACCTACCGTGCGATAGGGACAACAGTAGCTAACGCTGAAATGTGCGTATAAAAATTGCAAAATTAGAGGTTGGGCTCTCGACGATTTCCTCCTCGAAAATTACATATATTATTATAGTTATTAACGGGATTGTTACCATGTACCTTGTTTTTTATGAGTCTCCGATATTTCGGCACTGTTGCAAGCGCCATGATCACGGAGTTCTCCGTACTTAGTTACTCTGTGACCATGAAAGTTTAAAACAATATACATATATTATGTATGTAAAAGAAATTTTACCCATAGAATAAAAATACAAGGCCTCTTATGTTCTGCTTTTTTTATGCTTATTGAATCTCCACACTAGATAACACATATATTTAGTACTTAGTATATATTTAGTGGTCATAAAAAGTTGTATAATTTCGTAATTTTTTGGGCTTATTATTTATTTACGTAAACAAACAGTGAAAATTCTTTGAAACAAAAGTTAGCGGAGTTTTTGGCGGGATTTCATATTTTTTTTCCTTTATAGCCTGCACAGTTGCTGTGCGTCAGCCACATACGAATGTAAAGGTAGGGAAACAGGGAAACATCATTAATAAAGTTTTTGTATGGAAAAATATCTCCACAATCCACAGCATCATTGGCAAGTTTATCAGCAATTTCATTGCCAGAAATACCTATATGACTAGGTATCCAGGCAAAAACAACATCATAACCTTTTAAATGACATTGCCAGATCAATTTTCTACAATCTATTATAACAGGATGATTGGTAGATACATTTGAAAGGAAATTTTTGAACAGTTTATGCAAATTCATCAGATTAATATATTCTAAAGCTTTAAATAATCCGTAGCAATCACCAGTAGAAACAGAAGTTTCGGGTGGTAGTTTAATGTTTTGGACAATTTTTGATTGTTGAGGCCAACACCAACGAGGCCTGAGGAAGAGTTTTTAATAAAAACAGAAAGCTAGGATTGTTTTGTTAAACTTGAATTATAGTAAATAAATATATCCAATTAGGACAGCCATTTAGTGAGAAATATAGTGGTCACCTGGAAAGTTTTGAAAATTGGTAATTTTATATATTTTGAGGTGCTCTTTCCGAATTTCGACTTTGCCACCTCATATTTTTGCCGCTCGCGCCGCCATATTGGAAAAATGGCGACTAAAAGCAGTGTTTTGAAAATATTTCCTTTCCGACTAAGAATAATGGGCAAAACACACCCAGCTCCGCCAACAATGTAATAAGTATGAATCGATAGATCTATGAAAAACTAGCCTTTTTTATTATGACACCGAAAATAAATATCCTGGGAGTCAAAAGATATGACACCGTAAAAAATATCTTGGAAGTCAGTAGATATGACACATGGGCATATTTAAGTAGCTGAATAAATTCATTTTATAGTACCTTTATTTTATATTATTAGTAATCATAATAATATGCCATATCGTACTATACCACAAAGCCTGCCGACCATCCTGCGCTTGCTCTTACTGAGACATTTCAAAACGGTTTACAAGGGTTGAAGTACTTGCAGTTGCAAATAGTCGACTCGTCTTACTTCGTTGTGATTGTGCGCTCCCTGCTACTTGATTGATTTTTATCTAACACACTATGGATATTGGAACACGATTATCGGTTTGGTTTTGTCAATTAGTATGGATAAATTGGAATTATGTGTTCTCCGAAGCGTGGACAAATTTGTGTAATCTGTGGACGCTCCGTTTTACATAGAAGACAATTTACTATAACGAACAGAATGTTTAAAAAAAACCCAACCCAGGGGATTTTTAGATTTACTCTAGCGCGGCAGAATAACATAAGGGGGCACCCTTGCACTTATGAAGTGCCTGAACACCCTATGTAGGGTTGAACTAACTAACTAAATTAATTCCCTTGTTTCATTAATGTTCGTTCGTTATTGTACTTGTACATATTTAACTTAAAATAACTAAAGACCCCCGGGATGAATTTGATGCGCTTTGGCACAGATGATCTTGACTATAATACCAAACAAATGTAGTTTAAGCCGTGGCGGACGTGGGCGCAGCGTCCATACATTTATGCCCAATGTCCTTTATGATAAAAACAGTTAGATACAAAATGGAACTAGAGACATATTCCTACAATTTATGTATCTACCTTCTTTTTCATAAAGTCAATAGTTTTGGCGTACGAGCGCCGCATTTTTTTTTTATAGATAAGTTCGACAAATGACCACCCCACCTGATGTTAAGTGAAGGTGGAGTCCAGACGCGAAGATAGCTGATACAGCAGTTTTACTTGCCACACCAGCCATCCTCACCCTGCCGGCTTGCATGTTGCTTCTTCACGCCTCTTTTAAAGGATCCCAGGAAAGGTTTTTAATAACCATCTGACCCGCTACCCAGAGGATCACTCCCTGATTAATGATCGTCAATATGGTTTTAGACCGAAACGATCGACGGGTGATCTTCTAGCGTACTTGACACATATCTGAGTGAAGCTATCGACAAGCGTGGCGAGTCGTTGGCTATCAGCATTAACACTGCCAAGGCGTTCGACAGGGTCTGGCACAAAAGCCTTCTCTTCAAGCTTCTGGCATAGGGTCTGCTGGCCCAGTTCTGTTCTTGGGTAGCTGACTTCAAGCAGCGGCTGGGCAGGCGGCAACCAAGGAGAAACGGGAGAATCTTGTCATTGAACTCAATCAGGCTTTGGACTACATTTCCGAATGGGGTACCAGGAACTTGGTTGAGTTCAATGCCAAGAAAACTCAGGCTTGCGCTTTCACGGCAAAAACATCGCCATTCCTTCCCCTTTCCTCTCTTCAGGGCACAACACTGGCGCTACAGAGCAACATTACACGCAGTATGGAAGTTCGCTCAGACCTGAATCCAAAGGACAACATCGAAACCATGATCGAAACAACTTCACGCAAACTCGGAGTCCTGAACAAGGTGCGGCGTTTTTTCACGCCCGATCAACTGTGCTTGTTGTACAAAACGCAAGTGTGGTCCTGCGTGAAATATTGCTCGCACCTCTAGAATGGCTCCGGCAAGTACTTGCTCGATGCTTTGGATAGGTTACAACGGCGTGCGATCCGCATCATAGGCGATGAGGAGATGACTAATCACCTACAGCCTCTGCAATTACGCCATGAAGTGGTGTCACTAAGCGCTCATGTATGTGAGCACATGAGCGGGCAGAGCATTCCATTGACGGAAATGAGTCACCAAATTTCTTTGTACGCGTTGGAATTGTGGCCACAGTTAGACGTAGGCCAGCGCACGTGGTCCTCTGAAGGAAATGGGAAGGTGGAATAAGAGAGAATAACTCCTCAGAACACTCGCCGTGGTACAGACGATAGAACGCGCTTAGTGACACCACGTGACGGCGTAATTGAAGAGGCTGTAAGTGATTAGTCACCTCCTCATTGCCTATGATGCGGATCGCGCGCCGCTGTAACCTATCCAAAGCATCGAGCAAGTACTTGGCGGAGCCATCCCAGAGGTGCGAGCATTATTCCACGCAGGACCACACTTGCGTTTTGTACAACAAGCACAGTTGATCGGATGTGAAAAAACGCCGCACCTTGTTTAGGACTCCGAGTTTGCATGAAGCTGTTTCGATCACGGTTTCGATGTTGTCCTTTGGATTCAGGTCTGAGCGAACTTCCTTTCGTTTCTCCTTGGTTGCCGCCTGCCCAGCCGCTGCTTGTCCGAAATACGCATGCACTGTACTATCGTCTGCATAGCAATGAATATTCCCAAGAGGAATTAAGTCATTCATATGCAGCAGAGAGTGAGCAGAAAGAGAGTGGGAAGTCAGCTACCCAAGAACAGAACTGGGCCAGCAGACCCTATGCCGGAAGCTTGAAGAGAAGGCTTTTGTGCCAGACCCTGTCGAACGCCTTGGCAATGTCAAGGCTGGTAGCCAACGACTCGCCACGCTTGTCGATAGCTTCACCCAGATATGTGTCAAGTACGCTAGAAGATCACCCGTCGATCGTTTCGGTCTAAAACCATATTGACGATCATTAATCAGGGAGTGATCCTCTTGGTAGCGGGTCAGATGGTTATTAAGGACCTTTTCTAGGACTTTACATAATACTGAGGTGACTGCTATCGGCCGGATTTGCCGGGTCTGAGCGATCCTCTTTTTTGGGCAACGGTTGAACGTTAGCATCTCTCTACGTCTCCGGCATACGCTCCAAAGAATACGAGCATTGGTATAAGCGCTTGAGCACGGGAGACAACTCCGCTGCACATTTTTTCAGTACTCTGCTGGGATGCCATCAGGTCCTATTAATAATATAGAGCTTTGTGCGCATATTATTTATTTAAGGAAAATTATCACAACGTTACATGACATTAGTTTTTCTTCATACATAACGAATTCTTAAGTGACAATGTCAAGTGACCATAACTGTCGCGACCCTCTTGGGAGCGGGGCTGCCAATGCAGCCCATATCCGTGATACAAACGTATCCACCGTGGATAGCGAGATTTTGACGATAGACACGTGACAAAGGAAGAATCGAGAGACGAAGGGTGATTACTTACCACAGATTATATTGTATGTACCTTCAAGCACCAACGAATGTCCGTCCATGCCTCTCATCACTTTCTTACTCCATCTGTAAGTATAAATTAAATTATGACACCACTGCGTGGTGCCACTAAGTCATGGAGTCACACCATCACCACGGTATGATTCCAGGATTCATAGAACACATAAATATTGTCATAAATGAGTATCAAGATCATCTATATGTCAATTACCTATGTTAACTCAACAATCTACTTTAACTGTCTAAACGATGCGGAGATTTCCTAACATGACTTTATGCCATGTGTCCTACGCTCCTGCAGAGCGGTGTGAGCATGAGAGCCAAGGCCGTCGCCTGCTCCCCACGCAACCCTTGTATATGTGCGCCCACATGCAAGAGTCGCGTCGCCCACTTCTTATACTACGCTCGCACTACTATGGAGCGTCCTCCATCTGGCTCAGCCACTATTCCAGCTCCGTCCAGACATAGCGCTGCGCATGCCATAACACTCTCTTGTGCCCTCTTGGTAGGGTACCCTAGGACTTGCCTCCTGCAGAAACACAAGCCCTCCTCTTTTTATATTGTTATAATTATGTCAATGCACAGGCGTTTCACGCCCATACACTCCGGCGCTTTCGGCGTGTGAGAGAGTATTTCTTTACCTCTTTTTATATTGTTATAATTATGTCAATGCCACAGGCGTTTCACGCCCATACTCTCCGGCGTTTTCACCGTGTGAGAGAGTATCTCTTTACCGTGCCGGTACCCACAGGTACATAGGTTAATATCAAGTGCGCAGGTTGTAACAATTTTTGTTATCACCGGCTATTTCAGGGCTTACATGAGACTCGAAACTTATTTAATTTATAATCAGGGCGCCGTGATACTGTAATTTGAGGGAGATAAATGAAAATGTCTAAAACCGCAGTGAACAAGATATTATATTGTCAAAAAAAAGATTCAGATCTTATTTCATCATGGTTAAAACTTAATACTAGTCACATTCAACTTAATAAATACATAGCTATATTTCCTCAAAGATTTTTCTTTTGATTTAAAGATATTCATACATTCAAGATCATGTGCTAATACAGTAATACTCAATTTAAGTTTCTTATATAAACAAATTATTAAACAAGTTATAAAATATTAAGTTTTGGAAATTTAACAATAAAAATTTGTTATGTTTTTATAATGGCTTTACAGTTTACCAATACAAATCCTTTATCACGTTAAACAGAAATTGTTCTCCGGAGTATGCACTGGTTAAATATCAAGAAGTTATAAGTTTTACTTAGCTTGGCAAGATCATGGGAGCATCAGGATGACTCAAATGTCCTCAGGGATGAAGCAGGACTTGCTGTCATCACGTGAACCCGTCACTTTTTGCTCAAGAAAGCTTCACAGGCTCATATATATATATATTTCCAAGGAGATTCCAATCAGGATCAAGTAATTGTGATTATTACTGTTATTAATTAGCCAAATTAATGGACCTAGAACCAATTACACATTTTTCTATAATTCAATAAAAAAACTAACTGGACCTACAGCCTAACGAATCAAATGTATTGAACTTACCCGTTAATCCGGGGAGAAATATCAAGTAAATAATGCACTGACTACCACTGCTAGTCTTAATGCTATTTTCTAAGTATGGTCTTCAAGGTTCTATCAGCCAAAAGAGACCGAATTTGGTTGTGCACTGCTATTTATAGGCTACTACAACACGTGACAGCGTCATTGCAAATTTCTCTCATATCACCATATTTGGTGTGAGGAATCAAACGGACCGGTTTTGCTGACTCCGCCTCTCACTGTTTCCAGAACATTAATGTGACGTCACATCCAATTTTGCATCTCATTTAAAAAATTACACACTAGCTCCATCTAACTTACATTCCAAATGCAACTACTAGGTTCACACATATATTGTACTTGTCCGTTGCTTTTCAAAGTGGACTACGATATTGAATAATTTATATGCATGATGATAGATGGCGCTGAATAAATAATAATATTTCTACGACTTAATATTTAAGAATTATATTGCTATGTTTTAACGTTATTAAATTTAATTGCTACACAACATCCCCCTTATCTCAAAAAATTTTTCCCAAAAAAAATTTTTTTTTTTTTTTTTTTTTTTTTTTTTTTTATTAATTAACCTGCAACTGACTTACAGACAAATCAACAATACTAAGTATTAGCCAAGATAAAAAATTTAAACTTATATACGTGAGTATCCATTTATTTACTCCACATAATGTTCTAAACTCTAAGTCAATAGCAACAATTAAATATTTGCTGTTTAATGATTTTTCTTTTAGTTTCATGTAAATACCTTTCTTGGATCTATTATCCAGGGGTATAACATGACTTTTCTGTTCATCTTATGAACTTAAGGTAGTTAAGAAAACAACTCAAGATTAAAGAAGTTTGTATGTTTTCAAACTCAAAAGATTAAGATTATTTTCCAACAATCTTCCTATCTTTAATTATCAAGTCTAAAGTATATGTCCACTTCCTTATGCTTATGCCTTTCTTACATCAAGATCTATTTTTCTATTAAGTATTAAAATAAATTGCACGTGCTTATTTTGGAAAACACTTTTCATACATCACGCATTTCATACTACACTCATACTCATATGCATATCAGTAAACACAACTTGACGAAAATAATTTTATCAGAAATTTTTTTTTTTTGTGTTAAAATATTAAAATTCCTCGAAATTTCATTTAAGCATTTTTTTTAAAAGTGACCATATAGGTTAAAAAAGGTTGTAAATAAATATTTATTTAGTTAAAAGAGAAAAACAATTTAATTTTCAGGCAGGTTTCGAACCGTAGCCCACAGATTTCCATATGCACTCTTCCTATACCATAACTCTTCTTAACCAACCGTTTAATACTGAAAGTGACTAAAATAAGCATCCTATGTGGAATTCAAAGATTTGTTAGTTCTGTTGTTCAGAATATTTTAGTATATCTTTAATATGATAATTACCTAAACATTTACCATTTAAATCGGTTAAAGTATAAACTAAAGGTGATAATTTAGCCGTCACTACACATTTAATAAATTTTGGTGCTAATTTGGAAGAAAAATTCTTTGCCTTATTGGATAAATAATGAGTACGTTTATACACTATCTGGCCAACTCTTAATTCAATGTGTCTTTTTCTGAGGTTATATTGTTTTTCGTTCCGTTGGTGGGCAACAATCAAATATTTCCTCACCTTTTGGAAGATATTATTAAGTTCAAGCAACTTTTTCCCATACTCCAATGTACTGTCTGAGGTAATTTGATCTAACGGACATGGAGGGAAGGAATTTAAATATAAATTACCATCTATTATATACTCTCTACCATGGACTAGGAAATAGGGTGAAAATTTAGTTGCTTCATTCACAGCCGTGTTTAAAGCACATTGCAATTCTATTAAGTGTTCATCCCACCTTCTATGCTCGGATTTTACATAACAGGCTATCGCATGAACTATGTTTCTATTTGCCCGCTCAGCTTGGTTCGTTTGGGGATGATACTTAGGATTGTAATATATGTTTGGTACATTATATTTAGTTAACAGCTGTCTAAAATGGGAGCTAACATATTGTGGACCGTTATCTATAAAGATGGTCTTACAAACGCCATGGACTAAAAATACATATTTTTCTATAAAGTTTGCTACAGCCATGCCTGTTGCTGACCGTATAGGGTGCAACATGACATATTTACTAAAGTAATCTGAAACAACTATTAAATAAGTATTTCTATTCCTTGAATTTGGAAAGGGTCCCAATAGATCACAACTAATGGCTTCGAATGGCTTGGTCACTTTCTTAGGACTTCCCATGAGACCGGGACGTGCCGTGTTCACAGGTTTGTATTGCTTACACGTCTCACATTCACTCACATACTTTTTCACACATTCGTATAGGTGGGGCCAGTAATAATGTAAGGCGATCCTCCTATGTGTCTTCATGACACCTAAATGTGCACTAGTAGGGTCATCGTGATATTTCCTAAGAATTGCCGATCTATTTTCTTCAGGAACTACCAGTTTCCAATCAAATTCGCTAGTAAGATCATATTTATTTTTCGAATATCTATATAAGTTTCCATCTTTTTCCATGAAATTAGGAAATTTACGTGGGTTATTCTTTACTGCGTTTAACATATAAGAGTACCAACTATCTTTTGATAAATCTATTTCTATTGAATCTAATTTAATACGTGACAAAGTATCCGGGAGGATATGATCCCGACCCTTCCGGTGTTCTATTTTAAAGTTAAATTGACTAAGACGCATGCTCCATCGTGCTAAACGACCTGTGGGGTTCTTTAATTTATAAAACCACAACAGTGAAGCATGGTCTGTGACTATGGTACATTCCTGACCTTCAACATATTGTCTAAATTGTTCTAATGCATAAATAACAGCTAATAATTCTCTCTCTGTTGTACTATAATTAACTTCATTTTTATTAAGTGAGCGGCTACAGTAGGCAATAGGGTGTTCCACTCCGTCATAAGACTGGGTGAGAACGGCCGCCGCTGAGTATGCAGATGCGTCAGTCAAAATACGGAAAGGGCGCGAATAATCTGGCATTTTTAAAATAGGGGCAGAAACAAGGGCAGTTTTAAGCAAATTAAAGGATTTCTGTGCCTCAGAGTTCCATTCAAAATCCACATTCTTACGGGTGAGTTTACATAACGGTTTGCTGATTTCAGAGAAATTATTCACAAATCTTCTGTACCAACCTGCCATTCCAAGGAATCTTTTTACCTCCTTGGGGTTCGAGGGTGTAGGATAGTTAAGGATTATATCTACTTTACCAGGGTCCGTTCTTAAACCATGTTTATCAATGTAATACCCTAAATATTTGAGCTCTTTGCGACAAAACTGTGATTTTTTTTTATTTATTGTCAGGCCTGCTTCTTTCAGGCGCTGATATATTTTCTCTAGGAGCTCAATATGTTCTGAGAAAGTGTTACTAATGCAAATTATATCATCTTGAAAAGCAAATACCTTATTATCGAATTCTGGGCCAAATAATTTATCCATTAAGCGTTGCATGGTTGCTGACGCCCCTACTAACCCAAAACACATCACATTAAATTGAAATAAGCCTCTACGAGGAACTGTGAAAGCTGTCTTTTCAGCAGATGCTGCAGAGTCATAAGGAATCTGCCAATATGCGGCACTAAGGTCAATTGAGGTTAAATATTTAGCGTTGTTAAGATGATCTAATATTTGGTTAATATAAGGCAAGGGATAAGCGTCTGGTTTTGTGACGTAATTAAGTTTTCGAGAGTCTAGGCATAATCTGGTTTCACCATTGGGTTTTTCTACCATTACTACTGGAGAATTCCAAGCCGATTGGGAAGGAGAAACTACCCCCAGGGCTAACATTTTATCTAATTCCTTCTCGAGTGCTAGTTGCTTGATAGGTGATAAGGGATAATAACGCTGTTTAATCGGACTATGGTTACCAGTATCTATTTTATGGTGTTCCAATGAAGTTCTACCAAGACCAACCTTTTCTGTGTTAATTAAGTCAAATTTATCAATTATTTTATTAATTATTCGCTTTTGCGCCGTCGTTAAGTTATTGTAATCTTCTAACCCGTTTTTTAATGATATTGAGTTAATAGGATTTTCTGAGTTTAAAGTGATATTACTAAAGTTGGATGACATCAAGTTTTTTGTCAAACCAAAATGGTGCCAAAAATCAATACCTAATATGATTGGTGTAATAATTTCCGGAACAACATAAAATGTAATTACCTTAAGTATTGAGTTATATTCAATGGGCAGAGACATGTACCCTACGCAATGCAATTCAGTGCTATTAGCGGTTTTTACAATACGCTCTTTATCTAAAGTGTTAAGTTTAAAGCCTAAATTCAGAAAGATGAGGTGCGAGTTTTTGCCGAGTATCGAGCATGACGCACCAGAGTCAGCAAGTCCTAACGCATCTACATTTAATATTTTAAATTGCAAATAAGGTCTATTGTCAAACTTTTTCTTATGGAAGAGAACTTCACGGTTATTTAAGTTAATGTGTGACCTTTTTTTACCGTAATTATATGTGAAGTTCCCACTTTTTAGTTTTTTGAATTATTACTTGGATTACATTGTGGGCACTCAGGTCGTCTTACGCCCTTTTTACCACACTTAAAACAAAGAATTTCTCTCGAATTTACACACTCTCTAGTGAAATGCTCTCGACTCTGACATCTCATACACCTCCTATCATTTGAGACATTTTGAGGTAAAGTTACGGTTGAGATCTGTCGGGTTGGTTTGAAATTATTTTTTATTCTTCGTGACTGAAGGTCATTCGAAATAACTAATTTATTCAAATTGGGTTCCGTAAATTTCTCTGCACGGACTTGAGCCAATTCCAAGCGCTTTCCTAATTGTTTTAACGTAAGAATAGAATCAACGTTATGAAGAGCCAACTCTTTCATATATTCCGGACGAATATTATGCATTAAAATTTCTAGCTGTTCTTCTAATGACATGGGAATAGACAATCTCGCAAACATTCCTTGCATCTTGGAGATATAGCTCACAATTGACTCTTGTCTAGCTTGTGTGCGTTGTCTAATTTCGTTTTTAAGTCGATAATCTAAATCCGGAATATCAAAATCCTCTCTTAAGTGTAACAATAGATCAGAATATGAGTTAAAGTTCGCTTTGTTACTTCTAAACCACGCCAATGCAGAATCTTCTAAGAGATCGGAAAATGCTGTCAGCATACGAGATTGCGGAATTTCGCGGGCCTGTCTAAGTTCCTCTAACCTCTCAATAAAACTTCTAACGCAACCTGAACCATTATATTTTAAATTAAGTGAATTTAAGTTAATTGGTTTTTCTTTAATGACGATTAATTCCTCACTTCCATTCTTTTCATTCATCCCTGTTTTCGAGATAGGCAACACATATTCATCCGTCCCTTGTTCCCTCACATCCTTCATGCCGGTTTTACTACACTTGGGAGTACCTTCCTTATCACTTAATTCGTCTGAACTACTTTCATCTTCCTGTTCTACTTGAGCTAAGATACGTATGAGCCTGTGGCGCAAATCCACAAGAGAAGCATTGTCAACCTCCAATCGAGCAAGTCTATCGATTAGATAATTAGTCCTAACTGACACACGTAAGTGAAGATTACTGTCCTTTCCGAGGTCACCTGATGACAGCAGATCCTCGAGCTCAGCAATTTTCGGCGTACAGGCCTTGAGCTCGCTTGCCGGGAGTGGTGTGATCACTGGAGCACACTTGATGCTGCCACGTCTCTTCAGCTTAAAAATTTGGCGAAGCTGCTTTCTCAGTGCATCCACCGATGTGTCAGGAGCTGTGGAAATGCCAAGAATATCCAATTCATATATGATTTCATCCTTTCTTAAGTAGTTTACATATTTTTGTAAAGAGAGCATTTTCTCAGATTTTTTCAAGTTAAAGTCAGTTATTTCTGTTACTAAGTTAATTATTAAGTTAATTATTAAATTACGTTTAATCAAGTTTTTAAATCAAGCTACTTATTCAAGTTATTTAATCTAAGAAAGTTAAATACAAAGGAATTTATAATTTTTTTTTTTTTTTTGAAGGAGGGTACTTTTATTATTACAAGTTTCAATTCTTAAAGACTATCTTGTTCACTGTTCAAGGTCAATTTTTTACACATCCAATCAATACGAAAGTGTTATTCTAGTATAAGTTGATTAATTCTAATGTGCTAAGTTAATTAATGCTAGTGTGTTTTTCAGACTGGTTGGGGATTTAAGCATCTATGTTTCCACCAACCTTTTTATCATCATTTAGACACACTAGTATTCCAAGAGTATTGTTTATTAAAGTTTTCTAAGTTATTAAGTAATTTACTTCTAATGTGCTATTCAGACTGATTGGGGATTTTAAGCATTAAATTTTTCCACCAATCTTTTTATCATCATATGAGCACACCAGTATTTCCCTCAAATACAGTATTTTATTGCTCGGCCCTAAAGTTGGTCGCCATTTTGTAACAATTTTTGTTATCACCGGCTATTTCAGGGCTTACATGAGACTCGAAACTTATTTAATTTATAATCAGGGCGCCGTGATACTGTAATTTGAGGGAGATAAATGAAAATGTCTAAAACCGCAGTGAACAAGATATTATATTGTCAAAAAAAAGATTCAGATCTTATTTCATCATGGTTAAAACTTAATACTAGTCACATTCAACTTAATAAATACATAGCTATATTTCCTCAAAGATTTTTCTTTTGATTTAAAGATATTCATACATTCAAGATCATGTGCTAATACAGTAATACTCAATTTAAGTTTCTTATATAAACAAATTATTAAACAAGTTATAAAATATTAAGTTTTGGAAATTTAACAATAAAAATTTGTTATGTTTTTATAATGGCTTTACAGTTTACCAATACAAATCCTTTATCACGTTAAACAGAAATTGTTCTCCGGAGTATGCACTGGTTAAATATCAAGAAGTTATAAGTTTTACTTAGCTTGGCAAGATCATGGGAGCATCAGGATGACTCAAATGTCCTCAGGGATGAAGCAGGACTTGCTGTCATCACGTGAACCCGTCACTTTTTGCTCAAGAAAGCTTCACAGGCTCATATATATATATATTTCCAAGGAGATTCCAATCAGGATCAAGTAATTGTGATTATTACTGTTATTAATTAGCCAAATTAATGGACCTAGAACCAATTACACATTTTTCTATAATTCAATAAAAAAACTAACTGGACCTACAGCCTAACGAATCAAATGTATTGAACTTACCCGTTAATCCGGGGAGAAATATCAAGTAAATAATGCACTGACTACCACTGCTAGTCTTAATGCTATTTTCTAAGTATGGTCTTCAAGGTTCTATCAGCCAAAAGAGACCGAATTTGGTTGTGCACTGCTATTTATAGGCTACTACAACACGTGACAGCGTCATTGCAAATTTCTCTCATATCACCATATTTGGTGTGAGGAATCAAACGGACCGGTTTTGCTGACTCCGCCTCTCACTGTTTCCAGAACATTAATGTGACGTCACATCCAATTTTGCATCTCATTTAAAAAATTACACACTAGCTCCATCTAACTTACATTCCAAATGCAACTACTAGGTTCACACATATATTGTACTTGTCCGTTGCTTTTCAAAGTGGACTACGATATTGAATAATTTATATGCATGATGATAGATGGCGCTGAATAAATAATAATATTTCTACGACTTAATATTTAAGAATTATATTGCTATGTTTTAACGTTATTAAATTTAATTGCTACAAGGTAAGCGCTTATTTTTACACATACAAACTTTTCATGAGATGCAAACCGGCTATCATTTATGTGAACTATTCTACTACTTAGCTTTCGTTATATTCCGTTGGTTCTCGAGCTCGTAGACAGGCACGCATCAGGTAGGCACATTTTTATGGCACATAACAGTTATTAAATAATAGTACAAGGTAATAATAGTATATTAGTTAAAATAGCACAACAAACAAGAAGAGAAAAAAGAGCGGCTTACTTGACATTGACATTAGTTATAGCGGCAATTGATATGTGTTGCCACCTCAAACATCGCGACTGGTGTTGCCGTCGCGACACTCCCAACGGCGAAATTAAAGAGTGTTAAAAAGACTACGAGTCCACTCTTGGATCTTTTCCAAGGCTTTGGTCGCAGCGACACGTACTGGTCTGGAGTGACTTATAGCTTGTGGCATATTAACTGTGTCACCAGCATGTGAGTCTGTCTTGTTAGTTATATGATCAGATAAATCATCATCATGTATTGGCACTATTGTATCTGGGTTACTTTCCCTTAGGGATTCATTGTGATTTGCGAAATCTTCTAGAGGCAATTTTTCAATTTCAGGCGTATAGGCATAACTTACAAATCTTGTTTTATCTGAAGGTTGGTCAACGACCTTCGCTTGCGTTTCATCATCAATTTCATTTACCTCTAGCGGGTACAGTTGTGAAACAGATCGAGTGTATTCTGTGATCCCAACTCTAACCTTTGCTACTCTTATAAGACCATCGTCTCCTGGAATAAGTGAGACTATTTTCCCGACTTTCCAGCTTTCACTATTTTTAGAGTCTCCTCTTATTTGAACTATTTGTCCTACTTCTGGTTTTAATGCTGATTTGACTCTTGGTTGCTTAACTGAATTTTGGTATCGCTCACGAAGACTAGGTAAATACGGTTCATAAATATATCTTTAAATTCTTCTAGAATAATCAAAGTCCTTTTCCATGATTTGACTAGGTTTATTTTAGTTGTTGTTCCCGTTACGGGTATATCCTCTATATTGGTATCAATGCTTATAGTGTTTCCCATTGTGTGAAAGTCGGAAGGAGTTAAAATATGTATCATTTCAGAATCTACGCACGTCAAAGGTCTTGTGTTTAATATAGCTTCAATCTCTTTTATTATCGTCATCAACTGATTGTCATACAAGAGATGTTTCTGTAGGGTCCTTTTCATACAATGTTTGACTAAACCTACTAATCTTTCGTAAAATCCTCCAAACCATGGAGCTAATTGAGGTATGAATTTCCATTGGATTTCTTTCTGTTTGCAATAGGAACTAGTTAGAATTTTTGCTATTAATTTAAATTGTGTGGCGTTATCTGAAGTTATCAATTTTGGTATTCCTCTTGTGGATATCATTCTTCTTAAAGCCAGAAGTCCTTCTTCTGCGGTTAGGTCTTGTACAATCTACATGTGTATGGCTCTTATGGCTAAACATGTGAATAAACAAATCCACCTTTTAGCAGTTCCTTGGTCAGTTTTGACTAGAACTGGACCTAGGTAATCTATTCCCGTGAACGTGAAAGGTGAACTGTAGTTCACTCGTTCTTTTGGTAATGAAGGTGTATCTGGTAATGTGAATGGACCGCCTCCATGCTTGATACATCTTGGACATTGCCTTAAGACTTTAATTACTTGTACTTCTCCTTGTGGAATCCAAAAGTGTTTACGAATTATGCTTAATGTATGATTTACTCCTACGTGGTAGTTCTCCTGATGAGTTTTCTTAAAATTGTTTGTAAAGTAGCAGTCTTTTGGAAGTATTATTGGGTATTTCATATCGAATGACCATTGTGTATTTTCTAGTCTCCCTTTACATCTTAGAACTCCTTCGTCATCTTTAAACAAACGAAGATTACGACTAAGAGTAGTTGTTTTCATATTCATTTCATCTGGATAATATTGTGCTTGAATTTCCTTTATCACTTCGATTTCGGTCCTTTGTTCCTTTGGATTATCTGTGTTCTTTGGTGTTTCCCTAACTTGGTGAAGAGCCGTCAAACTATTGTCTGACTTTGACGGATCCTCCGACGCCCAGACCAAGTGTTCCTTAATCAGGTTGGTTCTTTTAGGCCAATTGCTAGGATGTTGTAACAGAAATTCTGGGCCTTCAAGCCAGTAATCCTGTTCTATTCTTGTTTTATTGGGTCGTGTTGCTACATCCGCTGGATTCAATTCATTGGTACGTATCGCATTATAAGATTTTTATTTCTTTTTATTTCTTCCATGCGTCTGCTTACAAATGGTGTTAATAATTTGTCTGAGTTGAACCAGTCTATAACTATTTGACTATCTGTCCATAAGAAATGTTGTTCTATCTTTGTTTGAAGAGCTGATTCTACGTAATTTAGTAACCGAGTTCCGATTAATACACCTAATAGTTCCAAACGAGGTATTTGTAGATTGTCTTGATCTTTTATAGGAGTTATTCTCGTTTTACCAATTACAAAGGTTATACCATTTTCGTTTACTACATATACTGCTGCTGCGTATGCTTTTGCTGAAGCATCTGTAAAACAGTGTAACTGGTTTTTATTGTCTTCAAAGTTTTCTGTGTAATATATCTCTGTATATTGGCTTGACAATTGTGTAGTTTTTCGTGTAGTGGTCTCCACTGTTCTATGTTTTCAGTTGTTAACTGTGAGTCCCACTTGGTTTGGTTCTTCCACAATTCTTGTACAAACAACTTTGGAGACAATAATGAAGGTGCTACATATCCACATGGATCGTAGACGGATGCGATGGTTTTCAAAATTCCTCTTTTAGTTGTTTGTAGATCTATAGTTTTAGGTCTCAATTGTAATGTGTCCTCTTTTGTGTTCCAGCTTAATCCAAGAACTTTAACTATTGTTTCCTCATTCACATCTGTAACATTCTCTATAAATTCTCTTGAGTTTGAACTCCATTCTCTTAGGTTCATTGAAATCTTCTTGAATTCTTGCTTTAGCTTGTTATGTAATGTTATCGCTTGGAGTTTAGTTTTGGTTCCTGTAACTAAGTTATCTACGTAAATATTCTCTGAGGATTGCTATACGCTTCTATCGTTGGAACGTAGTAAGTGATGTTTAATTGTAGCGTTTAAAAGAAATGGACTTGATATAACTCCGAAAGGTACACGACAGAATCTAAGATGTACTAAGTTATCTTCAGTTGCTGCTTTGGTTATGTCTTTGAGCCATAAAAATCTAGTTACGTCCTTGCTATCATCTTGCAAACCGATCTGTAGAAAGGCTTTCTCGACATCAGCTGTCAAACCGATTCTATA
Source organism: Chilo suppressalis (assembly GCA_902850365.2). NCBI lineage: Eukaryota > Metazoa > Arthropoda > Insecta > Lepidoptera > Crambidae > Chilo > Chilo suppressalis. The sequence goes on along the minus strand of OU963897.1, from coordinate 18,150,193 downwards.
AGCCGAGTCAGGTCTTCTAGTAGAATGGGTCCTGCTCTAAGACATTCGTTTAGACTGTAACTATTTTTTACCTTAGCTGAGGCATCATAGACGATCCTCAAATCCTTTCCTGCAGCTTGTATTCCATGATGAGGTAAGTAATGCATCTTATATTTGCTGCATTCCTGTTCTTCCGAAGGTACAACTTCTATTATTTCCTCTTCTAGTTGTGTTTGTATAGTTTCATTATATAATTTCAAAGTTTCTTTATTGATGCGTTTTAAAAGATTCACTAGCCTTCCTTTGGCCAGTCCTAAATTGGTGGGTAAATTGGGTAAATTTTCTTTCCATGGCCAACTGACACAGTATCTTTTACCGGAATATTGAACTGACTCATTAAAGTTTTTTACTGCGTCCTCTTCCTTAGTAATTTTAGGTGAATCTGTGATCCCGATGCATTCTAACTCCCATAGATTCTTTAGGTTGGTGTTGTCTATTGGCTAATAGACAACACCAACTGACTGGCTAGTCAGGTTTGTTTAGTTTAACTTCTGCGCTAGATTGAAAGTAAGTGTTTACCGTAAGGTTGTCTTTCACTTCGAATTCTCTTTTGCCGGTTATTCTCCAACCGAGTTGTGAATTTACTAAAAATAGATTGTCACTAATCTGTTTTTTATCTGTATTTATGATCGTGAAGTAGTAATCGTTTCCAATGAGAATATCTACCTGGTCTCCAAGTGAATCATCATCGGCTAATAAAATTTTATCCTTCCATTGATTCAATTCCTTTTCCGGATAAGAAACTTGTTGAGCTATTGTGGGTACAATGTTAGCATAAAGAATAATAGTTGTTTCGGTCTTTGTTGAAATAGGCAGTTTAACTAATGCGCTTTCATATTCATGTGGATGGTTTGATCCAAATGAAAAACTGATAGATGTTGTTCTTCAATTATTGGTAGTTTAAGTTGTTTAGCTACTTGTTGGGTGACGTACCTCTTGGTCTTCCTCCATGGTATGAATAAAGCTTAGGACAGATAGCCTTGTTGTGTTTTCCTATAACTCTACAATAGAAACAACTCCTTTTGACGGAACAAGCGTTGAGTTGGTGGTTTGGACTGAAACAATTGTAACATCGTTGACCTAGTTTTTCCTTTCTTTGATCCAACGTTTTTACTGTTCTACATTCGTCGTTCAAGTGTTGTTGTTGACAGAAAATACAGGGTCTAAGTTTGATTCGTTTTGAAACAAAGTCCTTATTGTTTAGATGTTCTCCTTTTCTTTTATTAGCATATGACGTATTTTGTATTTGATAATTAGGTGTTGGACGGTAATTCTTACCATTATTACGATAATTGTTTTTTGTGTAAAAACTTCTTACGTTATTCACAAACGGTTTCCTTCTCATTTCGTTTAGTCTTTCCTTATTACGGAAGTTCCTTTGTACAAACTGTTGTGGTTTTGATTTTATCTTATCCCTCGCATGAAGTGTCTCTACTGTATAACTATCATTATTCGATGTTCTTTCTTGTTTAATTCGGCTAGCTTCTTCTCTGGCCGAAATAATAATTTTCAGTTGCTTCCTCATGTCCTCAATAGAATCAGATATCAGTGAAATCTTCATTTCATAAATAATATCTTCAGGAAATTTCTCAGTGATGATAAATCTCAGATGATTATGTTCTGTATTTTCTCCTAACGCACCTAATACCCTAATGTGTTTCTCTATTTCATTTAACGTTTTACGACATTCAGCAGCTGTGTTGCTTGCACATTTGATTTTGTACAAGGCAGCGTAGTGAGCATCGATAATTTGGTTAGGTTTCCCGTAACGCTCTTTAAGCGTGGTAACTGCAATTTGATAATTTTTGTGCGTAATTTCCAATCCATCGATGATTCCTTTAGCGTCACCGCTCAATGACGACTTTAAATAGAGTAACTTGTCTACTTCTGGTAAATTACGTTCGTCGATATTCGAGGAAAAATGATCCCAAAACTGCTGCCACAGGAGGATATTTCCATCAAATTCTGGAAGATTTAACTTGGGTAGCTTACTGGTAACCACAGAATTATTAAATCGTGTTTCTTTAGACGTTTCCTTAAGATTATTCAATTCAGTAGTGAGTTCTATTAAGATCTCTTCAGACTTCAGTTGAATGTCACTAAATTTGGAGATATGGTCCGCCGATGGGTCATTACTAAGTTTAAAATAATTGCTTAATTCTGTAGAAAATCTTGTGTGTAACGCCTCTAATTTTTTGCATAATGTTTCTGCCTTAGCCTTATTGAAAGTAACCGTATTAGTAGTACCTATTAGGTCCTCACATTCACTAGTAAGTGCCTCAATATGCCTTATCACATCGTGAAGCCTTGAGATTAGTACGGACTCCATTATTTTTGAAATCTGAAATGATACCATCAAAATGGTAAATTCACTTTTGTTTCCTTATTTCAATTCAATGTTTTTTGCGTCAACAACAATGTCACTAACCACAAGCATCAAACTTAATTTGATTTGTTTTGGTTCAATTTTCATGTTAATTTTGAGAATTTAATAAGTCATTAATTGCTCCATACTATTATTGTTTAAACTTTAACAGTAGAAAATAATTTTAAAAATATTTCATATTTATTTATTAAAATCTCATTCACTTATATTGTATGCATTGTTCAATAAAATGTAATCAATTGACACAGTTTATCAATCAATAAACAATTCATTTTAATTCCCAACTCATTTGTTTACACGGTCAAATTCACTCAAGTATAAATCAATTGCTCAGAATGACTAAGAAGCCTTTCTCTATCATAAACACAAGTAGTTAAAACTAAAGTCAATAGTTTAAATAAGTTTAAGAAATACTTTCCAAAGTGAAATATTGCTTTAAAGTTTGGTGAGATTGGTAAAATGTTAAAGGTTTAGGTAGGTACTCAATTGAGTATTCAATATCACACTATGAGGTAGTTTAGTTTATATTATTTATTTAGGAGATAAATAATCACAACAAGAATGCATTTTGTTTTATTAAGTAAAAAGATACAAAGGGACACTCTTTGTGTCTTGTTGTTACTTTAAGTTAGTAATTTGTATAAAATAATGTCAATCATAACTTTGATTCACATGTTATCTCAATGAGTTCAAACTTATATAAGTTAGATTTGTTAAGATGAACAAACTTTATATTATTCATTTAGATGAACACATTAATTCATTCCCTCATTATTATCATTAAACATGTGACTCTTCATGTGCAAGTAAATCTCAATGAAAAATCAACAAGTACTTTTCAACCAAATTGGTTAATAAGTTGCCGCTACTGACACCATTGTTTACAAGATTAAACAAATCTCATCAGCGGTTTCTAACTGTAAATTCTATTCTCCGGATCAGTATATCTTTTAATATACTTATTCATTATGTTCATTGAGCTTTCCACTAAAAATATCATTAATTTGGATCCATCAACAAACAAGTAAGTATACTGATGCATAAACACACACAAAATACAATAATTTATGATTAGTACATCAATAATATTCTTGTTACTTTGAATTCTTATTGGATTACACCTGACCTAGCTCGAAATAAAATCATTGAAAGTTTGTAAATAGTTTTGTTGTTTGTTGTCAGAATTTAAAACAAGAACATTATGTCTTTGTTGAGTTTTTTACTGATCATGCAATGAAATAAAGAAACTTCTTACCCTATATTGCACTGATAAAGCTTTAGGTGATAACCTTTCTGGTCTCTTTTACTTTTCTTTCTTTCTAAATCCGTAGATAATTATCTTTGTAGTACATGTACTGATGTATATCTGAAACAACTTAAATCGATCAAAATTCCTATCTAGCAATTCCGAAACCTGTGGACAGATGATGAGGACGCTGAAACTAGTTATAAATTAATGACAAATCTCAGCTTTTAGTACGAAACTTTGATAAAGTAAATACCTACTTCCCACTCACAAAACGCCGTGGCCCAAACTAAAGGTTTCTCCTAATTTCTGTTGATTAAACAATGTAACTATACTCACCAATTGATTACTGTGTTTTATTTTGTCCTCTGCATTTGTGAACGATTTATAAATACGTTTTTTTTTTTGCAAATTTGTGCGACCGTTCACTAATGGCGCCAAATATCAGTGTGCGGAGCGCATATTCATAAAGGAAATAGTGATGTCCCTTTCGGGAACTGACAACTTTACATCGAAGGTCGATACGAAATCGCATTTTGAAAGTAACGTTCCCATACGCACGATAATTACTATGAAACACATAATTTCCTTTATAAATCTATCAATTTACAATACGTTTATCCACACGTGTTAGTAAAATGGTATAATAAGATATAATATCAATCAATCGAAATTAACCGTATTATTAATACGAAACATTAAGTTACGCAAACGAGTAACTTCATGTTCAACGACTTATGCTATAATTTTAATTAATACTCTATTGACCAATAGAGCATATCGTGCATATCGTAAAAGCTAGGGAATAAGTTTTAAGGTACCAAAATAAATAAATAATAAAACGGTTTATTAAAAATATTGTCTTTAATATCTTACATCTATAACATGTTCCGATAAGTGATACAACAAAATGTAACAAGGTTATATTGTATAGCCTTGTCATAGACTTCGCATTGGTATAGACCAATCAATAAAGTTTATTAAAATTTTGTCATCTTATGGTATCACATACGAAAGTATCGTATAATTTTTTAATCATTAATAGATTTTACCCCAACACTAACGATTGTAAGGGGCATTGTTGACAACACAAAATATCACCATTTTGTTTATATTTCCGTTTCCGTGCCAAGCCAATTTCTGTTTTAATTTTGTTATATGGGTAATTTGGTTCAGTAATATACAAGAAATTCGAGCTCATAAATTACGATTTGAATTTTTGATGAAATATCTCACACTTTTATTGAGAAATATCGTAAAGAGTAATGATTGTGTTTTTTCATTATACCTGTTGCCAACATACAACTTTGCTTAATTTGGTATACAAACAAACGTCTAGTGCTACCTTGTTATGGGTGATCAATCCACACCATTACCGTAATTCATAGAATGTCAATAATATTAGTTCGTCACTATTAAGAGGAACTCAATTAACACAGTGCCCTTAAGGCAATCCATTTTAAGATACTTGAAAATAACACTCGTCACTTTCGATTGGTGTTAATAATTATTTCGTCACTATTAAGAGGGATCTCAATAAACACAAGTGCCCTTAAGGCAATACATTCTCAATAAACACAAGTGGCCCTTAAGGCAATACATTTTAAAATTCGCTAATTGAAAATAACAATCCTCACTATCGATTGGTGTTAATTGATATTCTAAGCATCTCTAAGAATTTCGAGATAACAGCAGACCACTTCAAATAATATAAACATTCCCACGAACGAAGCCCTTTTCGGGAGTGACGTCACATAATCATGACCCTTAAATAGCAAAGGCACAATGATCCTACAACTCATTCGCCTCCCGCATCGAGCGAAGGTTCACTTGGTCTATCATAGACTATTTAGTTTAATTTAATTTAGTTTAATTTGATAAGTTAAATATTGTAATGTTTTACAAGTAAACTTTACAACAAATTTATATTTTTTAATAAGCTCCATTACCGAAACCTGACTGGCGCAGAAGGTAAGGATTCCACGTCGCGAGTGAAGAAACAAACATAGTTCGCGTAACTCCGCGGCTGGTGTATTAACACCACAACGGTGGAATCACGATCCGAACAAATAAATTAGTCTAGATCGGTACAAGTGCATCAAACATCGTGAGAGAACGGGCTGGAAGCACTGGTGAGTAAACCTTTTCACTGGTTTCCGTTTCCTATCTCCACATCATTCCAACGTTTTCCTTGTCCAAATCGCAAGAACGTTATTTGTATAAGTCCGTAGTTCTTTGAAAATTAAGATTACGCTGGCTACTTGATAAGTTAATAATAAGAGTTATCAAGAAAAGTTAATATACCAATTACTATTTATAAAAAAATATATATATTGTTTTAGAAATTTTAAAATTGATTTTTCACTAGTTGCTAATTTGTATACTTTTTTTTAAGAATATTGTGTTTTTAATTGTAATTTTGTGTAATTTATATCAATATGAAACAAATACGACTAATCTCATCGGATATAATAGCCATAATACCCAAATTTGAAGGCGATAGGAAAGTTTTAAATTTATTTATAAAAAAATGTGAGTACATCTTAAATTGTTATCGAGACGCGCAAGTTAGCCCGGCTCAAGAATTGTATTTATTCCATAGTATAACTAGCAGACTTACAGGCCGTGCAGCAGCCTTGTTAAGTGAACGAGACGATATATGTACATGGGAAGATCTAAAACATGTATTAACTCAGCATTTTGGAGATCCGCGTTCGGAACATTGTATCGCGATCGAATTAGATACGCTGAAGTTAAAACCCAACGAAAGTTTTACGGAATTTTGCCATAGAATACAGAACGTTCGTAGTGCATTGTTTTCGAAAGTAAATTTAATAGAAGACCAAGGTATTAAAGCAGCAAAAATGATAATTTATAACAACTCCGCGTTAAATACTTTTCTGTATAATTTACCAGAAGATATGATACGTATTATCCGGTTAAAAGGATGCCTCACTTTGAAGGATGCCTTAGCGGTCGTCACTGAGGAGGAAAACTTCCAATTACAATATAATTAAAAAAAAAATCAAAATGTATTGCACCTAAACCCTTACAAAGTATTCCGCAATTTAAACAAAATTTTTCACCTAATCTTCTGCCTAATATGAATAACAATTTCAAGATTAATAATTTTAAACCATTGCATAACCCTAATCAAAACTTCAAATTCGGTATTCCTTATAACATGCAAAAACCTATACAAAATAATTTTAAATTCGGAATTCCAAATCAGCATACAAACCGATATCCAAATCAACGTCCAAATTATCCGAGTCATCAATTCAATAGACCTGAATACAAATCCACATTTTAACTACCCAAACACGCAAAATAGACCATTTTCTTATTTTCGGAATCCGGTAAATAACCAATTTAAGTTCGGAATCCCAAGTACCTCACAAGCGCCGCGTCCTCAACAAAACACGGATGTTTCAATGCGCACCGTGGCACCTATAAGACAAAACATGCTGAATGATTCAGAAGAAACAAGTGAACATTTAAACGAGTTCCCCTCACCTTTTTACGATACAAATAATCAAGGAAATGAGGAGTTATTCTATGAAAATCCTTACGAAATGAACGAGTTACAGTACGATTCAGATTTTCCCCAATTTCAATACGATGACCAAAATTTTCCGATAATAGCCTCCGATACAGAGAGCGTGAAATAGTACAAATAAATTATAACTCAACTATGCGTTTGCCACACATAGAATTACCTGAATTAAATGCAAAATTTTTAATCAATACCGGAAGTACCCGTTCCTTTGTTAGCCCGGAACTGGTCAATAAATTCTTTTTAAATTATAAATTCTATGAGCCCTTCGAAGTTATAAGTACACACACACGCAGTACACATAATGAAGTAATAGAAATTCCTATGTTAAAAACATTTAAAACCCCCGGAATACATAAGTTTTATGTCTATACGGTAGATAAAAAGTATGACGGTTTAATTGGTAGTGACCTGCTAATTCAACTAAATGCGAATATAGACATGAAAAATAAATTACTAAAAACTCAAAATACAGAAATCCCTATTTTATACCAACCTCCGTACGAGATTCGTTTGCCGCCCCGATCTGAAACTCGAGTGAAAATACCGACCAATCAAACAAAAGGAGACGCACTTTTAAACTTCAAAGACTTCGGTAAAGGCGTACGTATGCCTAGTGCTTTGATAACCTGTAAGGAAGGTTTTGCGGAAACTATCCTTCAAAATACCTCTGCCGAATATATAATTATATCAATAAATAAACCATTTACTGTAGAACAATTCACTCCAACCTCTATACCTGTCAATCGTGTTAGTTTACAAGAAAATAATTTAGAAATAGACGAGTTGTTACGTCAGAATTTAAATAAGTTAAGGTTAGAGCACACAAATAGCGAAGAGCGGCGTGCTTTAACGCAGCTATGTTTAGAATATAAAGATATATTTTATTGTGATAAATTACCATTAACATTTACTAACGAAGTAAATGTTAATGCCCCGGTACATCTAGTCCCCAAAAAATTAGATGCTACAGGCGAACAAAAGTATCGCATGGTAATCGACTATCGTCGCCTTAATGAGATAACCATACATGATAAATATCCTTTGCCCAACATAACAGATCTTTTTGACAAGTTCGGAAAGTCTAGTTATTTTACAACCTTAGACTTGGCTAGTGGGTACCATCAATTAGAAATAGAAAAGTGTGATCAACCCAAAACAGCCTTCAGCACACAGGCTGGCCACTTTGAATTTGTTAGAATGCCTTTCGGTTTGAAGACAGCGCCTGCTACTTTCCAGAGAGCAATGGATAGCATACTACGCGGTCTACAAGGCATACATTGCTTAGTATATTTAGATGATATTATTATTTTTTGCTGTAGTTTAAACGAACACATACATAAATTAAGAAATATATTTGACAGATTACGCAAAACCAACTTAAAAATCCAATTGGACAAGTCAGAGTTTTTACGTAAGGAAGTTTTATATTTAGGCCATACTATAACAAAAGACGGATTAAGACCTAATAATGATAAAATAAAAACGATTTTAGACTTCCCTATACCTCAAACAACTACCGAAATTAAAAGCTTTTTAGGTATGATTGGATATTACAGAAAATTTATCAAGGACTTTGCAAAATTAACTCAACCTCTCACAAACTGTTTAAAAAAACGTAATAAAATAATAATAGACGAAAAATATAAAGAAGCATTTAACAAGTGTAAAGAGATTCTAACTAATGCCCCGTTATTACAATTTCCAGATTTTGACAAACCGTTTATTTTGACTACAGACGCCTCTAATTATGCGATTGGCGCCGTTTTGTCACAAGGCTCAGTAGGTAGTGATAAGCCTATCGCTTTTGCAAGCAGAACTCTAAATAACGCTGAAACTAGATACAGTACTATAGAAAAAGAACTTTTAGCTATAGTATGGGCAGTCAAACACTTTCGACCATATTTATAAGGTAGAAAATTTACAATATACACTGATCATAGACCTCTTGCGTGGTTAACAATTAATCAATTAATGAACCTAATAGCAAACTGACAAGGTGGAAATTGCGATTATCGGAGTTTGACTACGATATTTATTACAAAAATGGAAAACAAAATATCGTAGCGGATGCCTTGTCCAGAATTAAAGTAAATGCTATGGAAAATATGCTAATAGTTCCAATCGTTCGCGAAGCTCTCATTCAAGTTCCTCAGATACAGAAAAGCCAATAAGTTTAACGTCGAATTCTAATAAGACAAATGAGCAGTCTGGTAGAAAATCACCCTATTCAATTCCTACCTCTAGCACAGGTACTACTATTTCAGCCCCCGAAACCCCTAGAAATCCTCATTCTGATACAATACATTCCGCTCAGGACATCGAAACAGATGGTATACCTATATTGAACGAAGCCATAGATACTAAATCGAACCAGATTCTTATATTTACTTGGAATAAAAATGAGATATTAGTCAAAAATCTGTCTAGACCCAAACAACGAATATTAGAAATACATTTACCTACTAATAGACCTGATTTGGTAAGATCATTTTTAAAAGAATATACAAAACCTAAGGTAAAACATTTCCTTTACTTTGAACACGATACTCATAGAACTCAGTTCGTAAATGCAGTCATATCTCTATTTAAAAAGGGTACAGTTCAATTTTTTGAATGCACTCAACGTGTCATTTTTGTAGAAAACGAAGCCGAACAACGCGAAATTATTATTAAATATCATACAGGAAAAACTTGCCATAGAGGAATTCGTGAAACAACTTTAAAATTAAAACGCACATATTTTTGGAACAACTTAGAACAGACCGTGGCTAGTGTTATAAATTCATGTGAACTTTGTAAAAAAATGAAATACGACAGAAAACCCTATAAACCAGAAATACAACTAACGCAAACACAAACAAAACCATTTCAAGAGTTATTTATAGACTTTTTTACAATCGACGGAAAATATTATTGAACAATTGTAGATGCCTTTAGCAAATTAGGTAGAGCGAAGGAAATCCCCAATAGGTCTACTCCTGAAGTCATTAAAGCCCTAATAGACTATTTTTCATATTACGGCGTTCCTACCCGAATAAGTTCAGACCCGGGATCTGAATTTAATAATGCCCTACTCAGGGAAATGTTATCATTTTATAAAATAGATTTACATGTCGGTACTCCGCATAACCCGAATTCCATGGGAATAGTCGAGAGATTTCATTCTACAATTATAGAACTTTACAGATTAGCTAAATATGAACAAAAATTTTCTGACGCTGCATCCATAATGACCTACATAATAATGGCCTACAATGAAACCATACACAGTACAACTGGGCTTACCCCATACGAAGTAGTTTTTGGTCATACGCAATCTTCCAGTACTTTTGATGTAGATTTCAATAAATACTATACACAACAATTAGTCCAAGACCATGTAAAACGAACAAAATACTTATATAAATATTTAACCGACAAAATAATCACACAAAAAGAGAAATTAAAAACCAAACGTGGCGGTGAACAGAAATTTAATGTTGAAGTAGGAGACAGTATATTCATAAAGGGTGTGAACACCCGTCGCGCTAAAGATAAACCCCGTTACCAAAAGGCCGAAGTATCGGGCGAAAATAGATTCAATATTATCCCCGTTAAAATAAAAGGAAGGTCAACCAAAGTACCAATTAAAGATATACGACGCCCTCCACAGGTACGTCCCCCTTCTACTCCTGATCATGATGACCCGCGTCCAGGACCTTCAACTCGTGAAGATTGACAAGAATCCCGGAATATTACCTATAAAGGAAGGTCAAGCTGTCATTAGTACAGACAAATGGACTGTCATCGAACATTAGATTTAATTATCATTGCCGACGAACTACAATCCAATAATATTAATAAGTAGTTAGAATTTAAAAATTATGTTTCTAAAATTAAGTTAAATACTTAGTTCTATAGAATTTTATGATTGGTAATTTAGATAACGATGACACATTGCGATACGAACAAATGATAAAATAGTAAAAAAAAGGTTACTAAAATCTCCGAAATGTTGGGTAAAACCGATAAATTTGTGTTTCCTGCTAAATAATAAAACTTAGAAATATTGTCAAAATATAACCTACAATAGAATTACAGGCTGCTTATAAGAACCAGCAAATAACGTTCGTAATGCGTAATTAATAAACATAATGTATCCCTTTGGTAACTCCCGATAGTATAACTATTATTAAGTTTTACCCTTACCTGTGTTAAACCCTTACAACATTACTACCCTTATCCCACCTAAATATCCTTACCTACTTGTGAAAGAGGTTAAAACCTAGTCGCTTGCTCGCCCTTGTCAAGAAATAGATCAGAACCTGTATCTTTGCTACGAGGACGATATAACCACACATATTGAGGACATCTGCGTCACCAGTTTAATAAAATTTGAAACAAACTCTAGTACCTGCCATCCAGTTCCGGTGGAAATCAAAATACTCCAATTCAGACCCATCTATGAAAATCGTTGGATGATTTACTCCAACAAGCCAGTTATTTTAAAAAGAAACCTGCAAAGGTGAAATAACACGCGAACACCTGTTCGGTACCTACCTGTTGAAAATCGACAAAAAACAAAAAAAACCGCCGAGTTTCAGTTCAAGACGTCCGACTAAGGAAACGGCACACTGATGCACAGGAATTAAGATTTCACAAATCTATCAGACTTACTTTACCTGAATTACCACAATTAGTTCCCTCCTCCCCCTCGGATGACAAACCCGTGAATCTGGAAAACATCGACATGGAAAACCTGCAACTGCTGTCAATGCATTACGAAAAAATAGTGAAAGTGAAGTGTTTAACCCTGAAAGTGTCACAGTGAACAGTGTAAGCGTTTGGACCCTCTTTTTGTACTTTATTGTAATTCTGCTTATTATTAGTATACCCATCTTTTGTATTCATTAGAAATAAGAAATGTTTTGTATGTAAAAAAAAAAAATGCACGAAATTGTCAAAAGCCAATTCCTTCCGACAATTTCGAACTTAAGGAGGGAAGTGTTATGGGTGATCAATCCACACCATTACCGTAATTCATAGAATGTCAATAATATTAGTTCGTCACTATTAAGAGGAACTCAATTAACACAGTGCCCTTAAGGCAATCCATTTTAAGATACTTGAAAATAACACTCGTCACTTTCGATTGGTGTTAATAATTATTTCGTCACTATTAAGAGGGATCTCAATAAACACAAGTGCCCTTAAGGCAATACATTCTCAATAAACACAAGTGGCCCTTAAGGCAATACATTTTAAAATTCGCTAATTGAAAATAACAATCCTCACTATCGATTGGTGTTAATTGATATTCTAAGCATCTCTAAGAATTTCGAGATAACAGCAGACCACTTCAAATAATATAAACATTCCCACGAACGAAGCCCTTTTCGGGAGTGACGTCACATAATCATGACCCTTAAATAGCAAAGGCACAATGATCCTACAACTCATTCGCCTCCCGCATCGAGCGAAGGTTCACTTGGTCTATCATAGACTATTTAGTTTAATTTAATTTAGTTTAATTTGATAAGTTAAATATTGTAATGTTTTACAAGTAAACTTTACAACAAATTTATATTTTTTAATAAGCTCCATTACCGAAACCTGACTACCTATCGGGTGATACCTGTCAACCGATTTTATTTATGCCAACAATTTGATATCAATTTGTCAATGTAAGTATCAATGCATGAAACTCGAAACTTTCGTTCGTAAGTGCCTTACAACGATATTTGATGCCTTATTATAACACTTGCTCTCAACCCATCAATGCACAAACAGCTCAGAACCTTCATTTAAACAGTGCCTTATTGTTGAAACTCATTCAACAGGTGCCTTTTAACATTTGCTCTCAATTTATCAATGTACAAACAGCTCAGAACCTTCATTTAACCAGTGCCTTATAGTTGAAACTCATTCATCAGGTGCCTTTTAACATTGGCTTTGCATTTACCTTTTATTTTTTAACCTTTAAAACCTCATTTAGAGAGATGCGGAGATTTCCTAACATGACTTTATGCCATGTGTCCTACGCTCCTGCAGAGCGGTGTGAGCATGAGAGCCAAGGCCGTCGCCTGCTCCCCACGCAACCCTTGCATGTGTGCGCCCACATGCAAGAGTCGCGTCGCCCACTTCTTATGGCACTACTATGGAGCGTCCTCCATCTGGCTCAGCCACTATTCCAGCTCCGTCCAGACATAGCGCTGCGCATGCCATAACACTCTCTTGTGGCCTCTTGGTAGGGTACCCTAGGACTTGCCTCCTGCAGAAGCACAAGCCCTCCTCTTTTTATATTGTTATAATTATGTCAATGCCACAGGCGTTTCACGCCCATACACTCCGGCGCTTTCGCCGTGTGAGAGAGTATTTCTTTACCTCTTTTTATATTGTTATAATTATGTCAATGCCACAGGCGTTTCACGCCCATACTCTCCGGCGCTTTCACCGTGTGAGAGAGTATCTCTTTACCGTGCCGGTACCCACAGGTACATAGGTTAATATCAAGTGCGCAGGTAAGCGCTTATTTTTACACATACAAACTTTTCATGAGATGCAAACCGGCTATCATTTATGTGAACTATTCTACTACTTAGCATTCGTTATATTCCGTCGGTTCTCGAGCTCGTAGACAGGCACGCATCAGGTAGGCACATTTTTATGGCACATAACAGTTATTAAATAATAGTACAAGGTAATAATAGTATATTAGTTAAAATAGCACAACAAACAAGAAGAGAAAAAAGAGCGGCTTACTTGACATTGACATTAGTTATAGCGGTAATTGATATGTGTTGCCACCTCAAACATCGGGACTGGTGTTGCCGTCGCGACAATAACTAACACCTCCTCTCAATGTTAAATTGCAAACAATTTGATACTGCTAATAGTTATTAATATTTACATACTTAAACAAACAAAGCCTCCTCTCAAATAAAAATCCTAACATAAAATTACCACTACCTACTTAACTCAATTTATTAACAGCACCTATATCTTAACACCAAAATTTGGTGTTACGATATAGGTGCTGTTAATAAATTATAAATTAGAACAACCTATATATAACACTTATTTTTACTCAACTCTTAACTTTCTAACAAAGTAGGCATGCTTTACAGAATTGAGAGGTTTTGTAAATATATCCGCTACATTATCATTAGCACAAACATATGACATTCTAAATTTCTTTTGGATAAAAGCATCTTTGACAAAATGGAACTTTATATCGATATGCTTAGTGCGTTTGCTGTTTTCGTTACACTCTATCATGCGAATTGCACTTTGACTATCTATGAGTAGATAGGTGTGAACATCCTTACACTTAAATATGTTGAGAATACCTTGCAGATATATTATCTCAGCCGTTGTTGTTGCTCTCGCTATATATTCCGCTTTTGCAGACGATAGAGAAACGGTGTTCTGCTTTTTGGTAAACCAAGAAATAAGATTACACGAATAGAATATAGCACATCCGCTCACACTTTTTCTATTGGCTTTATCGGATGCCCAATCTGCGTCACTATATGCTACGAGCTTATTTTTATCATCCACTCCTTGTGTGTATAGCAGTCCTTTAGTAGATGTAGACTTAAGGTATCGAAGTACATGCTTTGCTGCTGTCGTCGAAGAGTCGACAGTCCTTTTGTATTTTCGCTTACGCTCGCCCTCCTCTCCGTCGCTTTGCGACCCCATTTTTGCAGATGGGGTTCGTTTGTACGAAAAAATCTATTTAGTAGTGCTTTTATCAGTAATTAATTATCAAAAAAAATAAAATTATTTAAAGAGAAAAATTTCCGCGCGCCTTATTTGACTTCCCGCCAAAAAGTCTATATGTAGCACTGCGACTACATTACACAAGGCAGGCAAACTTTTTGGCGGGAAGTCAAATAAAGGTGGGTACAGATTGGTGCAATGCAACATGTAATGCAACATGCAATGCAAGAATTTGACGTCCACATTGCTGCAATGTATCATGCAAGGTAACATACCTTGTAACAAATGCTCATGGTTTGGACGCCTCGCGCGCACGAACTGCGCCTGGGTCGCGCACGCTCCGAGCGTTACAACTCGTGCGCGGCTCGATCCGAGATTTGTCGGTTTTTAGTACGAACACAAAGGGGCGCGCAGTGTGCGCAGGACTCAGCCGCGGACGGTCGTTCGTTTCGTTCGCATGCGCAACGATCATGGCGGTGAAAGAGGGTGCGTGGAGTGATGACGAGTCACTTTTATTGATAGAGGAATACAGAACAAGGGAAGTTTTATGGAACCCTCAAAATGAAAACTTTTATAAACAAAATTCGTAATTGATTAATTAATTGATTCGTAAGTATATCGACTAAGTAGAGTGATGCGGGCAAAGAAAAGAACACGTGTGACGAGGGCTAGTGTTTGTAACGAAATGCGGGAACAGATGTTCTCGAATGATTCGTAGTCAATGCGCAGACCGCGCGCGCCACACGTCCAAGGCAGCAGGGAACATGCAATGTAAGGCCGTATACAGAAAGAAAGCCGAAAGCCGATAATTGACTACGAATCATTCGAGAACATCTGTTCCCGCATTTCGTTACAAACACTAGCCCTCGTCACACGTGTTCTTTTCTTTGCCCGCATCACTCTACTTAGTCGATATACTTACGAATCAATTAATTAATCAATTACGAATTTTGTTTATAAAAGTTTTCATTTTGAGGGTTCCATAAAACTTCCCTTGTTCTGTATTCCTCTATCAATAAAAGTGACTCGTCATCACTCCACGCACCCTCTTTCACCGCCATGATCGTTGCGCATGCGAACGAAACGAACGACCGTCCGCGGCTGAGTCCTGCGCACACTGCGCGCCCCTTTGTGTTCGTACTAAAAACCGACAAATCTCGGATCGAGCCGCGCACGAGTTGTAATGCTCGGAGCGTGCGCGACCCAGGCGCAGTTCGTGCGCGCGAGGCGTCCAAACCATGAGCATTTGTTACAGGGTATGTTACCTTGCATGATACATTGCAGCAATGTGGACGTCAAATTCTTGCATTGCATGTTGCATTACATGTTGCATTGCACCAATCTGTACCCACCTTTATTTGACTTCCCGCCAAAAAGTTTGCCTGCCTTGTGTAATGTAGTCGCAGTGCTACATATAGACTTTTTGGCGGGAAGTCAAATAAGGCGCGCGGAAATTTTTCTCTTTAAATAATTTTATTTCTTTTTGATAATTAATTACTGATAAAAGCACTACTAAATAGATTTTTTCGTACAAGCGAACCCCATCTGCATAAATGGGGTCGCAAAGCGACGGAGAGGAGGGCGAGCGTAAGCGAAAATACAAAAGGACTGTCGACTCTTCGGTGGATAAGTATAAAATATATTTTAAAACCAACTATACTCGATTGTTTTTGGAAAAAAAGTGCCGTTGACTATACGGTCTACGTAGAGTCAAAAGAAAGAGAGATGATAGGCAATAGAAATCCTATTAAACTAACCCAATTATTTACTGATAATATAAAAGGTATCACAAGTGTGTTCCGATTGAATGCCTATAAATTGGGCATTACTTTTCAAAAGGCTGCTGCAGCAAACAGCTTTTTAAAGCACGAGCACTTTCTGAATAAGCACAAAGGACAATGGCGAAATATTTGTTGAAGTAAATCTATAGCGTCTATAGATGTCATTATCAGAAATGTTAATAAAATAATCATCTCAAAAGATTTATTAAACAATTGAAAAATCAAAATTCAAAATTCAATATCGTTTATTCAGTCTAGGCTGTTACAAGCACTTGTGAATGTCGAAAAGCTACGCCATCGGTTCGCAAAACTACGGCGGGAGACCTTGTACTGAGAAGAACCGGCAAGAAACTCAGCAAGGGCTGCTTTTTTCTCCCTGTTTTATTTCATACAGTGTCGTCCAATTGAAAGTTGACATCAAACTTGCAAACATGTGTTGAGGTCAACTTCCATCACATAATGTCAAATATGTAACAATCAATGAATTTACTAACAATAAGTGCAAAGATAAGTCCCAAAATAGCAAGAAACAATTTTCAAAATAAAATGAACAAGTATATGAAAGGGAGTAAGTGCAAGGTTCTCTTCAAAACTCTTTCTAAGGCTGGGAGCCTTAGTTTTAATATAACTTTTGAAAAATTATCTACAGGTAAAATTACAACCAGGCCGTTTTATCATTCAAAAATTGAGGAGGGTTGTCTAAGTCTGGAATTAAAAACTTAAAAAAAAGGAAACACAATTGACTATTTATTTATTATTTTTATAGTGGCTTGGCCATGATGGCTTTTGAGCCATACATTTTAAGTGATTTTAGTGATGAAATCAACTTTAAATATGTTGTTCGTATGTTTTGCATCGCTTTACGCTTGAACTTTATTTAATTAACTATCAAAAATATCGGGAAACATTATTTTTCAATATTATACTGAAACCATATTAAATAATCTCCACAATACAAAAAGAGTATGGCGACAATTCTAACGAAAAAAAACTATAACTGTCACTGTCATGCTTGTCATCGAATTGTTGTTGTTATTGTTATCATTAGATAACATTGTTTGTGCTTAGTAGTCCAGTCAATAAAGGCTTAACTTTGCCATTTTGAGTTGATCACCTGCAACCAACGCGAAAATTTCCGCAAGGGTTCGTAGATTAATATACTAAAATTGCAGGGTGCTGCATTGACGGCAAAGGGTGGAAAAAAAATGCGAAATGGTGCAAAAACGAGTTTTTCGTCAATATCTCGCGACTGGCTGGAAAAATAGAAAAAGTTTGTAGCACAAAGTTGTAGAAAATTTAATTTCCTACAAAAAAGGTATCAACTTATTTTCTCGTATCTCCCATAGTTTTTACACAAAATGCAATTAAAGGTGCAAAATAAAAAAAGAAAAAATATTGTTTATGGTTTTTTTTTCCATTTTAAACGATCCTACGGGGCAAATTCAACAATCACCAATTACTGAAATATTTAAGGATGAGTTTTCGGCAGTCCACTGAAATGAAAATTGTCTACCGAAATGGTAAAAAATTACCACCGAAATGATACAGCCAAGAACATCGCCTTTGTAGTAGAAGGGTTCCCTATTTTGAATTTAAATAAATGTCTTTATTCTTTGTAAATATTTTTGTTCATTATTTTTTAATAAGAATTATTAATGAAGAATTAATTAATTGTTACTCCTATTAAATATTATTACTAATTATAATTATTAATATGTACATTTTCAAAATAACGAACGAAGCGCGTTTAGAAAGCGAGAAGTTTATTATTAGTAAATCGTCCCCTTAGTGCCAAAACCGATTATCTGCACTTTTCCGCTACTGAAATTTTATAATACCAATCGACCCGTCTCATGAAGCCGCATCTACAGGTAAAACCCATTATGCTCTACGACGCATACTTCCTGAAATAGCTAATGAATAAACAAAAAACTGCAAATTATTTCCAAAATTCTTGATTTAAAACCTAATAAACCCATTCAAAACACTTAAATTTGTAAACGTATTAATTGTTGAAACCAAGTTTCGGATTTAAACTCATTTTTCATGTAGACACTTAAAATATCCTGTGAGTATCCTGTAATTGGCTTTGACTTGACTGTTTGAATTTTACCAGATATTTTAATTTTACTAGATGAAGTAAAAACTAAAAAACCTGTCGCTTTTTGAAAAAAAATATATATAGAATATTTGCGTTATATTTGAGGCAAGTAAAAGAAGATACCGAATTTTAATTTGTTTTTACTGAATAACTTTTATTTGACGCTTTATAAATTACTTCAGCTAAAATCGATTATCAGTGCTTACTCTTTTCTTCCATTGTAATTTATTAGCGTTAGTCATCGTTACTTTAAAATTTATGCTTCAGCTAAAACCAGTTATCCATGTTTAACCGTCTCTTCCGTACACAGATCGTGCGCTAGCGAGTGAGTTGCTCACTTTTATTCATTCATTGTTGAATCGCGCGCTGGGCAACACTGTTATTCTTTTGTTTAATTAATCACTAATAAACATTACTGGGTGAACTATTCTGCGTATTTAGTTTAAAATGATGGCTACTAACTAAGAAAGATGACGAAAAATATAGTTAAAAAAAAAATTAATTTTATTATATGATAATTTAATTTTACCATTTCTTTTTCTTTCATCGTGTTCAGCGCAAAATTTACGTTTAAAACATATATTTGCAATATGTATTATCATTATCATATAATAAAAATTAAATATTTTTTTGTCAAGATTATTATATGAAAAAAGGAAATAATAAATAAATAAATACCCGAAACATATTAATTAAATCCTAATGAAGCATGTAGGGGTAAACTCCCCGAGCAAAAAAAAATACACGGTATTCCTCAGAGCGGCAGTGCAATGTGCTGATTTATGATTTTGTATTTTTTCTTGGTTAAGTTGGTACTTCTCAACCTTGACAAAAATAATTATTGAGTAATGGGCTCTAAATCCATAAATTAAACTACTTGACCGTCACTGAAAGCTTTATATTGAGATAGCACTTCCGTTTCCCGTCGAATTACCATCAGTTTCCGTACTTTTATTCACCTTGTATCCGGTCCAGTGGCGACACCTGGCAGAAGCGCGGCCATTTTTGTTTTCCTATGTTTTGACAGCGCCATATTAACTCATTGGCGTTCTGACTCCCGTCGAAGCAACACGTCCTCAATCTGAGCGATCGTTGTGAGATTTTAAAGGTTTTATTATTATTAAGTGATAAAACTGTAAGTAAAACTATTTTATTTTAACGGTTTTTGCCGTTCGTGTTATTCCAAATAGGTACTTTACGTGTTAAAAGTGAAGGAACCGTAAGTAAAACTTTTGATAGTTTTTGCAGCCCTTGTGATAAGGGATATTTAAAACAAATATGTTAAAATGAGCAATACGCTTGTTTGAAAAAGTAATAATAAGCCGTGAGTAAAACTAGACGGCAATTCAAGGTGAGTTTTGTTTAAAAAATGAAAGTACCTACATTAAAGTAAATTTTGCAATACTTTACGTCTGTCTTGGTCGTTTATCATAAAAACTATTTTAAGAGTGTTTTCTCTTGGTACTCAATTAATGTTTCCGTATAAGTAAATGTGAAAGTAAATTGGTAAATGTATTACAAAATACTTAATTAAATTGTTTTATAGTTTAGAGTGAATGAATATCGGTCAATATTGACGTTTCAGCCGCCGACTGACTGGCATTATTGGCAAAAACAGCAAGATGTGTCATTATTGTTCTTCGAACAGCTGCAGTAATAATTGGTAGAATTTGTCGTCTTCTGGTATAACGGAAGCGGCATCGCTGCCTCAAGAAAAATAAGCGAGCTTGATATTCCAGCCCTTTTATTAAAAGATTGTTCGAGGGGTAAGTGAACTATGTACAATCTTAATAAGGTATTTCTAATGCCGATATGCCGTTTTCTGAACATGGCCAGCTATCAATATCTAAAGGCTTATGAATAAAAAGTTCTAACATTTTTACTGACCAATACACGTAATAAAAATTCTCATATAAGTCGTGTGACTAAACTAGGATAAAGGAACGCTCTGTTCGAAAGACATTCAACGTTTATTTTAAATGATATGCTGATGTAAATTAAAAATTATAATCATAGTCCAGGCTTTATCAACCTGGAAACAAACAACGAGGTAAAGAAGTATGATGATAATTTATGATATATCACGTTCCTGACATTAATTTTCTTTCAGCAATTGCATATTTCTAAAATAAAAATGAATCATTGCGGGAAGGCACCTGCTCAGTTAATTTTAATAACGAAAGTGATAAGATAACAGAATCGTTTCTTAGCTCTTTTACAGCTAGCACAAAGCTAAAAAGTAAAAACTAAAGCACTGCTTAAGAAGTTAGTGATCTCTGTGATGAAGCACCACTTAATAAGATACCATCTATGAGGTTGTTTTTCTTGTATTAAGTAAGTATTTGTCATGGATTTAAGTGATTGACATTTTATCAACCTAATGAGCAACTCGCGCAGAGGCAAGTGATATTCATAAGCTTCATCTCATGAAGCCCAAGGCGTGTCAGGACATGCCCTCCCATGGCGTACCTACACATATGAGTACCGGTGGCAAATCACCCTCGCGGGGTGCATATTATATATAATTTGTTTCCACTACGTGGAATCTTATTAAATGCCTCTAATGCCTTGCCTACATATACGAGTACCGGTGGCAAATCACCCTCGCGGGGTGAATATTATGTACAATTAGTTTCCACTACGTGGAACCTTATGAAATGCCTCTAATGCCTTGCCTACATATACGAGTACCGGTAGCAAATCACCCTCGCGGGGTGCATATTATATACAATTTGTTTCCACTACGTGAAACCTTATGAAATACCTCTAATGCCTTGCTTACATATACGAGTACCGGTAGTAAACCACCTTCGCGGCGTGCATATTACCAAAACTCTGATGACCGCCCCTCGCGGGGGCATATTATGTATAATTTGCTTCCTCCGTATGGAACTCATTATGAATAAGGACTTGCCTTCCATGGCTTGCCTACACATACAAGTATCAGTAACAAAATATCGTTGATAGAGAAATATCCTCATCAATCTTATAATCGCCCTTGTGGGGTCATATCACACATAATATATTATTTCCATTACGTGAATATCAATATATGTTCTCCTTAGAACATGTTAGCTTATGGAGTTCGTACTATTATGTAAGCACCGGTAACATACGACACTCAAGTGGAGCAAATTATGCATAATTTAACATGTAGTCTATTCGTGATTCATAATTTATTTTTGTGACCATGGGGTCTGTAAATGATTAAAGGATTCGAAACATTAAAAATAAGTAAATTGAAAATATAATAAATGTCGCTTGACATAATTCATTACTTCCATCGCGTGGAAATCCATACATCAACGCAACGCAACATACCCGCTCATGGCTTGCGTACACACATAAGTATCGGCTATAAACTACCCTCTTAATAGACTATAAAGATCGAACATCGAATGTTGACGTACCCCGTTGGGAAGTGCAAAGTGGTTTTTAAGGTGTCGCATACTCTGAGGTCTTGGGTTCACCCCGGTGGGGCAAATCATTGTATGATAAAAACGAGTATCTGTGCCTAAGTTTTGGTTGTTAACAAATATGAATTCAAAATCATACTAATCTATGCATCATCATTATGCATTTCTAGGCGTTAGCCCATAACACAAGCCTTTCAATGCCCATTATAAGGCTAGGCTAATTGGTGTGAAGTGTTGACTCGATCACTACGGTTGTTCTACCGTAATATATATATAATACATTTCAAAAGAAAAAGGAATATCGAAACAATTAATGTTTGAAAAAATTTAGTGCAGGTAAGTTGATAAATTGGGAGCTCCATAAATAATTCTTAAATAAATTTAATGGTATCGCATGCCATTCAGAAGCTTGTTTATCTAAATCCAATATATATCAAACTCCAATCTCAAGTGCAGTACACTATAAATATGTAAAGAATTCTAAGTTTTCTACAATTTAAGGACTATCTGCCAGATAAATAGATGATAACATATTTTCTCTTGAAAATAACAAAAGTAAACCAAATGGGTTGCTCACTCTTTAGAAACTTGCAATATTAGAAATGTCGTGTATGTGGTGTCTGAGGTGGCCAACATGATCATTTTGATATATAAGTGGTGCTATGTACTGAAGAAAGATTGCACGATCTACCTAATTCTTGAAGGGTTTTGAAGATCATTGTATGCAATTATCCACTTTATGTTATTTTAGTAAAAATTACTGAAAACTGTTCTTAATATTAAACTTACGCTTTCTAACCTTGCCACGACTGTCTGGAATAAATATACTTCAAACCCTACGCATAGTACATGCACACCTCATGTAAGCTGTGTAAATCTTATAAATAACTAAATCTTTATTTAGTATTAAGTAACACATATAAATGACTGAGATCTAAGAACTGAAAAACAAAAGGAAAAATTACAATCAATTATAGATTCCAGGATGGCAAATGAATTTCATAAAATCTGGTCTGAACTTCGTAATAGCATAATTTATCACGGCAACCCAGCAACAATATAAAAACTATACCTGAGAATTTCGTTGTAAAAACGTAAACTTCAGAAGTTGATCGGTTTCAACATTTTTGTCATTCCGTGGGGTTGTATCAACCACTCCCTACTTCTAACAATAATTATGAATTCACTGCAATCGACCTTGCAATCACTTCCCGCCAATCTAATATGAAAGCTTGGGAAGTATAGTTGAAGAACACGGCTCTACCACTTAACTTCAATCTTCACTTCAATCAAATAGATATGCTAGCACTACGCTTTTCAACATATTCTACAAAGAGCGACAGCTCTGTCTTAAACAGCTATGAGATGGCTCGGAAACGCTGGCTTGCGTGGTTACATTGGTCTAGGAACAAGAATGTTTATCGGAATAATCCCGCAAGTTGTGGACTCGGCTCTGAACTAACACGATTTTTGAGAGACTTATTTTTAACAGTAGTTTTTACATGATATACCAATGGATGATAAGTCTAATTACCTAGGCTCACCGGTCTTGGCAAACACATATATATTGAAGTCGATTGTTTTTAAAGAATCAGTCCGTAACCTACTATTCTGTGTCTATAAGGTAACTTATTTCCTTTTCTTCAATAATGTACTCGTTACATCATAATGATCTGTTTCAAATACTTCGTCATATATGTTGTTCTGAACGTCATACAGTAATTATGCTGCGTATTATTTGGTTCATTGTATTTGTTTCATTGCTGCATTGTATTTGTACCGACGAAGATTAGTTTAGCCTTGTTTTGGTTCAAAACAGGTGAAAGTAGTTAAAGACAATCCGATTGGTGACTTGTACCGAATAATGGTAATCGTAAGTGGGACCCTGATTTTTGGTACTTAAGTAAAAAGTACAGTCTTGTTAAATGTAAGACTCAGTATCGAACAACTTTACATCTTTTTCTCGCGTTCGTACGCCTTGTTTGTGATATACAAAGATACAAATTAATGCTACACAAGGAAGCGTCTGGTCATTAACAAAGCAAATATATGTAGAAGTATATATATATATGTATATATATATATATATACTTCGCGAGTTTTAAGCAAAGGAATATAGCGATCAGCTAATACATATGTTAAAGCAGCTTCGTAAGCTTGAAGAAATTAAAGGCGTGATTTAAATAATATTATTTGATTCACTTTTAAGCTTACTCGTTTCTTTATACAATTTCATATAATCTGATAAATGTTAATATTTAAATTTATCATAAATTGTCACATTGGCGTATATATCTATGTACGTGGCGATCACCAGGCGATAACAAACAGGTCTCAATATAAAGCTTTCAGTGACGGTCAAGTAGTTTAATAGCAGCATTTTACCTGAAATAAAATGCATATTAAAATACTTACCTCACTGAAAGCTTTCACTTTAAATTCTGCCTGGTGAAATAATTGAGCCAATGAGTTAATATGGCGCTGTCAAAACATAGGAAAACAAAAATGGCCGCGCTTCTGCCAGGTGTCGCCACTGGACCGGATACAAGGTGAATAAAAGTACGGAAACTGATGGTAATTCGACGGGAAACGGAAGTGCTATCTCAATATAAAGCTTTCAGTGAGGTAAGTATTTTAATATGCATTTTATTTCAGGTAAAATGCTGCTAATAAAAAAATACGAAGTGGCATTTTATCATCACGGTGAACTGTTCTAAACCCAATTCCTCTCGTAAAATTACTACCCTTGTAGTTACTTTTATTTTTTGGATTGAAATTAACTTTTATATCAATCTAATATATATAAATTCTCGTGTCGTGGTGTTTGTGGTTAAACTCCTCCGAAACGGCTTTTACGATTCTCATGAAATTTTGTGTGCATATTGGGTAGGTCTGAGAATCGGACAACATCTATTTTTCATCCCCCTAAATATTGAGGGTAATCCACCCCTAATTTTTTTTTTCAATTTTAGATAAATTTTTTGAATTTTTTTATGATACATCATTCAAAAATACATACAACCCTAAATTTTCACCCTTCTACCACCAACCCCTATTTTTTTATGGCGGTACGAAGTTCGCTGGGTCAGCTAGTAATATATAATATAGCCTATCAACAAAAACCACTATTGTTTGTTTACCTTCTTTCTTATACATGTAACAAGCACACAACTTTTGTCCTGGAAAAAGTTATCATATCCATGGACAGTAAGTTTTTGTGAAATAGGTTCGTTAACATTGTTTTGTTGTATCCCGCTTGTCAGTGCTCCCTTCGAGCCAGGCCGCCTTAGGTGGATCACACGCACGCGCAACAACGTCATTGTGGATTCCCGCCAAATAGTAAGCATACCATTGCAGTGATATGGGGACAATTGAGCTAGTTTTATATATGTAAATGTATTTTTATTTTATTTTTAGTTATGAATATTATGTTCTATATATATATCTCTGTGTGTATATGTATGTGTACGTGCTGTGTATGAATATATATGCGTATCTGTGGATGTGCGTGCATGTACGAGTATGTATATACAGTTAATGTGCAATTGTCTGACGTGTGCCTAAGATGTAATTTTATAATTTTTCAAAATGTAAATGTTTTTTTTTTCCTGTTCCTTATACCATTTCATTTCATTTTATTCGGTGAACTGTAATGCCGATAAGAGTCCAGGGAATGAGAGTATCGCCGATATGATACATCCATAAGTTTTTAGAGATCCTTGAGTCAATATAGGTATATTAAATAATTTCGGTTTGTGATGTACGTTTACCGAGAAACTGTAGGTTCGATATTTCGGATGCAGTAGTATTTCAATCTAAAATTTCTAGTTTAAAAATGTAAGTATATTAAAGTTAAAGCGGATGAAGTCATTGGCGGCCGATAGTATTTCTATATAAAAAACTTGACTTGACTCGCTTGCACATGATGAGTCATCAAAAATGGTTTCTGAAGGCAAACGATCAGATTGGCTTATTTCTGTAGCCAAAGTTCTGCATAATCCATGGTACTCCTCAGATATGACACCTTTGTAGCAAAAATCAAAAAAATTTCTTTGCTATAGATTTTTTTTTTATAAATAGGCTCAAGAAATGACTCCACCGGAGGTTAGATGACGGAGGAGTCTAGACGCGAAGATAGCTGGTACAGCAGTATTACTTGCCACACCAGCTATCCTCATTTTGCCGGCCTGCAGAATTGCTACTTCACACACGTAAGAGGGCAAATTAATCCATTTGCGGATAGTCTGACAAAGAAATGAGTTACCAAATTTCTTTGTTCACGTTGGAACAGCGGGAATAGTAGTTCACAGTAAGTCGGTGGCAACGTAAGCCAGCGCGTGTAGACTTCTGTAGGAAAGGGGAAGGTAGGTTAAGAGACAATAACTCCTCAAAACATGCGCCAAGGTATAGTCGATAAAACGCGCTTAGTAACGCTACATCACGGCGTAATTGACGAGGCTCGAGGTGTTTAGTCACCTCCTTATCGACAATAATGCGGATCGCGCGCCGCTGTAACCTATCCAAAGCATCACCGTACTTACGTCATGTACAACAAGCACAGTTGCTCAGGCGTGAAAAAACGTTAGTTTTACCGTGAAAGCGCAGACCTGGGCTTTCTTGGCAAATGAACTCAACCAAGTTCTTGGTACCGCATTCCGAAATGCAATCCAAATCTTTATTGAGTTCAATGACAAGATTCTCCCGTTTCTCTTTGGTTTCTACCTGTCCAACAGCTGCGTATCCAAAATATCCCGCATGCACTGTATTATCGTCTGAATAGCAATGAATATTCTCAAGAGGAATTAAATCATTGAATGCAACAAAAAGAGTGTAGGGGATAGGACGGAGTCCTGACAAACACCGGCATTCACTGACATGAACTGCGAACTACATCCGTCGCCGTCCGTTGACGCTCATGCAGGAAGTCAGCCACTCAGGCACAGAACTAAGTAGGCAGACCGTATCCAGGAAGCTTGGAGAGAAGACTTATGTGCCAGACCCTATCAAAGCCTTGGCGATGTTAAGGCTGATAGCCAAAGACTCACCTCGCTTATCGATAGCCTCACCCCAGATATATGTCACGTACGCTAGAAGGTCACCTGTCGATCGATTTGATCTATCCTCTTTTACTTGCCTCAAATATAACGCAAACATATTATATATATTTTTTTGCAAAAAGCGACAGATTTGTTAGTTTTTACTTCATCTAGTAAAATTAAAATATCTGGTAAAATTCAAACAGTCAAGTCAAAGCCAATTACAGGATACTCACAGGATATTTTAAGTGTCTACATGAAAAATGAGGTTAAATCCGAAACTTGGTTTCAACAATTAATACGTTTACAAATTTAAGTGTTTTGAATGGGTTTATTAGGTTTTAAATCAAGAATTTTGGAAATAATTTGCAGTTATTTTGTTTATTCATTAGCTATTTCAGGAAGTATGCGTCGTAGAGCATAATGGGTTTTACCTGTAGATGCGGCTTAATGAGACGGGTCGATTGGTATTATAAAATTTCAGTAGCGGAAAAGTGCAGATAATCGATTTTGGCACTAAGGGGACGATTACTAATAATAAACTTCTCGCTTTCTAAACGCGCTTCGTTCGTTATTTTGAAAATGTACATATTAATAATTATAATTAGTAATAATATTTAATAGGAGTAACAATTAATTAATTCTTCATTAATAATTCTTATTAAAAATTATGAACAAAAATATTTACAAAGAATAAAGACATTTATTTAAATTAAAAATAGGGAACCCTTCTACTACAAAGGCGATGTTCTTGGCTGTATCATTTCGGTGGTAATTTTTTTACCATTTCGGTAGACAATTTTCATTTCAGTGGACTGCCGAAAACTCATCCTTAAATATTTCAGTAATTGGTGATTGTTGAATTTGCCCCGTAGGATCGTTTTAAATGGAAAAAAACCATAAACAATATTTTTTCTTTTTTTATTTTGCACCTTTAATTGCATTTTGTGTAAAAACTATGGGAGATACGCGAAAATAAGTTGATACCTTTTTTGTAGGAAATTAAATTTTCTACAACTTTGTGCTACAAACTTTTTCTATTTTTCCAACCAGTCGCGAGATATTGACGAAAAACTCGTTTTTGCACCATTTCGCATTTTTTTTTCACCCTTTGCCGTCAATGCAGCACCCTGCAATTTTAGTATATTAATCTACGAACCCTTGCGGAAATTTTCGCGTTGGTTGCAGGTGATCAACTCAAAATGGCAAAGTTAAGCCTTCATTGACTGGACTATAGGTGCATGCATATTGCAAAGATTTCAATCGGCGTATTGTGTTTTTCTGAGATTTGTTTTTTTATGTGACTTGGACTGTATTTGGACTTTCGAAATCTTTCTCTGCGACTGTTGAGTAGTGCTTGCCTAAGGCCGTATACAGAAAGAAAGCCGAAAGCCGATCGGCGCCTATCGGCGCCGATCGGCGCGGATCCTTCCTACATAAAGGAAGCCGATTAAAGCAGATCAAGCAAAATGTCGGACTCATCGGACGATGATTTGGTTTTGGTAGAAAATATTTATTTAAAAATGCGAAAAACAGTTATACATCCTATAAATAGAGAAAGGAAACGTTTCGGAGAATACCATCATTAATTTGTAAAAAAAATTAAATTTGATGAACAAAGATTTTATACATATACAAGAATGATTCAAGAAACATTTTATTACATTTTGGATTTAGTGAAAAACCGTTTGATGAAAAATTGGGGCAATTGGCATAAACAACCAATCCTTCCAGAAGAAAGACTTGTTGTCACCATTCGGTAAGTACGAAACAAATAATTTTAGCGCTTAGTTAATAAAAGATAAAGTTATTAGATTTATAAAAAGATTATAACTTAGATTGATTTAATCTAAGGATAATAATTCAAATACAAATTATTTATTATTCGGACCAGCGCGTGTCGGCGCTTATCGGCGCCGATCGGCGCCGGTCCATAGAAAAAGGATCAGCGTCAATAGGCGCCGATAAGCGCCGATCGGCGCTGATCGGCTTTCGGCTTTCTTTCTGTATACGGCCTAAGACTTCCGAATCTGATATTTTGCTGTGGATTTTGGACACGATTCTGTCCCATACTGTGGATTTTATTTCATTGTATCTACTATGTACGATATTGTGATCAACGATGTGGAATAAAAAATATATAAAAAGTGTTGCATATTTAATTAATATCCCATTAGTACATTATTAGAAATCCGATTTTATACTTTATTATTGCAGTGGGCATTTTCAAATTGATAAGTACCTACTTCTTACAGCACAGACATTGTATTTGAACTCAATAACTCTCTTGTCTGATAATAAGTATTTTGACGCGGTTGGTCAGTACCTACGCCAAAGAAAGAAAGAAAGAAAGCTAACTGATCATACATTGTAAAAAACATTTTTTTTTCGTCACTAATCTTCAGGACCGGTATACTTCTATAGTTCCGTTCCACGTATTTTTTATTTTGATATAAAAATACTCTTGAAATAACTTTTATAATTCGTTTTTGCATTACTTGGTAGGACATAACCTCCAAAACTTCAAAATAGAATATCTATAAATCCAGACTTGCTATAATATAAGAAACTAGCGGCCCGCCCTCGCTTCGCTTCGGTGTAGAGCTGAAGCGTAGACTACAGTTTTTGTTCTCAGGCTTGTTTTATACACAATGACATTCATCTATGATTATTCTTATACCTGCATGCAAAGTCTCAGCCCGTTCGGTTTTAAACTTGACAAAGTTTCATACAAACTTTCATTCCCTATTTTATCCCCTTAGGGGTAGAATTGATCAAAATCCTTTCTTAGCGGATGCCTACGTCATAACATCTACCTGCATGCCAAATTTCAGCCCGATCCGTCCAGTGGTTTGGGCTGGGCGTTGATAGATTATTACGTCAGTCAGTCACTTTTGAGTTTTATATATATAGATTATAAATAAACTGATGATGGTATATTTATCTTTTCCAAACTTCTATTGACATCACGTCGCTCAATTGTTTTGCCTTCCCAGAATCTCTCCACTAACATTTGAAATTTATGGTATGGTATTAAAGTTCAAATTGACTTTTAAGTATTACTACGAATCGTTTGTATGGGAGTAAAGAAAAGTTTTGTTTTTTGACATTTCCAGGCATTTTTTTAAATTTTTCTCTTCGTAAGAACCATCCTCGTACTTCAAGGAATATTCTAAAAAAAAATCAGCCAAATCGGTCAAGCCGTTTTCATGTTATGTCGTGACAACGGAAAACGGGTTTCATTTTTATATATATAGATAAGATGAATGAAATCAAGAATGTAAACTCTATAATTTAACATTCAATTCATTTATAGACGCAAGAAAAAATTTCAACAAAAAATTGTATGGGAGTTCGCCATTGTCCTTTCGTGCATTTATCCCTGCTCATCTAGTGGAGAGAGTAGGCATCATTAAATTTGTTCCCACTGATTTGTCTAATGAAGAAATATACAAAAATATCACCTGTGACGCTGATGTCATCTCAGTCAAAAGATTTTTGAAAAAGGAATCCAATGAACTCGTGCCATTAACAACAGTTGCAATCACATTCTCGACATCCAACTTACCTAAATATGTATTCTTAAATTTATTCAGATATCAAGTAAATACATACATTCCACCATTGATTCAATGCTATAAGTGCTTCAAGTTTAATCACTCGGCGAAAGTATGTCGTGGCGGCACTCAGATGTGCTCTTCTTGCTCGGGTGCTCATCTCTTTAAAGAATGTGACTCAGAGACTATAATTTGCATAAATTGCGGAGGTGCCCACCTTGCCATTTCTCGAGATTGCCCAATAAAAATAAAGAAAATTGAAGAAAAAAGGAATAAAATACTGAACCAAAATCGTTCTTTTGCCTCTGCAGTAGCAAGTAGTAAGATAGATGATGTAAACTACCCTTTGTTAACGAAAAGAGTTGGAAAAAACAATGTTAATGATGTAAACAAAAATGTAAATAGTGTAAATAAAAATACTGATTCTCTTAGCGAACAACAAAAAATAAATAGTTCTAAGCAAAAACTTGATATTCAATGTATAATTAATGATGAAAATATTGTAAACGCCCTAGTTAAATCTTTACTTGCCTTGGCAAATACTACCAGTAATGAAGCAGTTACTTCTACAAAAATAAAAGAAACTTTGTTAAATTTTTAATATAATTTAATGGATTTTAGGTCTTATAATGAAATACAAAACAAGAAAACCTATGTAACAATTGCCCAGTTTAATATACAGAGAACAAAAAACCCTTGTTAATTAACTTTCTTAATGAAAATGATATAGACATTTGCATGTTAAATGAAACTTGGTTGAAATCAAATAGCAGCTTTAATATACCAAATTATAAAATAGTATTACAAAACGGACCAAATGGTCATGGAGGTGTAGCTATATTGGTAAAGAATAGTCTTAAATTTACAATAGTACCAACACCATACTTTGATTTTATGCAAACAGTCTCTATAATTTTGAAAACTGGAATTGGCGATCTGTCACTATTACGTGTTTATAGGCCCCCTAGAAGTGGTCGTTTTCATAGTGGGAAATTAAAACAGATTATCAACTCATTGCCCAAACCAATCATGCTCGCTGGTGATTTGAATACACATCATGTTGCATTTGGTTGCCTTTCATCAAACTCAAGAGGTAATGAAATCTATAACTTGTTAGATGAATGTGATCTCTGCATACTAAACACAGGATCTCCAACTACTGTAGGCACCATCAGCCATAACCCCTCGGCTATAGACATATCTTGTATTAGCCCCAACATAGCTCCATTATGCGACTGGAAGGTACATGATGATCCAATGGGTAGCTATCATTTTCCCACTTTGATTGATATTCAGACATCTGTTGAGAAGTATGTTCTTGGCACTCCTACTGAGCGCTACAACTATAAACAAGCTGATTGGTCCAGGTATTTTTCTGAAAGTGAAAAAGCATTTGATGAATTATACTTTGATAATAATCCTTTTCATGTATATAATTCCTTCTGTAACATATTGAATAATCTCAAACAAAACTGTATTCCTAAGGTTGTAAATAATTATCAATATAAAATTAAAAAACCAGTGCCATGGTGGGATAAGGAATGTGCTACTGCTGTAAATAATAGTAAATTAGCTTTAAGAAGCTATAGATCAGATCCTACAATAAATAATTATATTGAGTATAAAAAAGTTGATGCCCTTAAAAAGAGAATAATTAGTCAGAAAAAGAAAGATAGTTGGAGATCTTTGTGTGAGGCATTTAATAGATACACACCTATAAGTATGATTTGGAATCACATTCGTCGATTCAAGCGTGCTGCTAGCAAAAAGCCTTCTAAAAATGATGACTGGATATCATCCTTCTTAGATAAATATGCCCCAATATCTCCTCCTGAAAAGGATTTAAACACATCAAGGTTAAATAACATCTTTGAATATATTGGTAATATTGAAGCATGCTTTTTGATACAACCCTTTAACATAAATGAGCTTAAGGCATCTCTGAAATCAAGAAAAGATACAACACCTGGCCTTGATGACTTTTCTTATAACTTAATATGTAAACTTCATCCTAAAGCACTCAACATTTTGTTAAAAGTTTATAATTTTCTATGGAATAAAGAGTACATCCCTAACAGTTGGTAAACACAATGTGTTATACCAATATTAAAAGCACATAAGCCAGAAAATGATTGCAATTCATACCGACCTATATCCCTTTCATCTTGTATTGGTAAATTATTTGAAAATATGCTTAAATTGAGATTAGAGTTTTATTGTGAAAAACATAACATTTTACCTGAACAGCAGTTTGGTTTCAGAAAAGGTAGAAGTGCAGTGGAAAATTATGTGTCCCTTATTACTGATATAAAAAATTCATTCCATAGTCATTCATATACTGCTTGTACTTTTCTTGATGTCTGTGGTGCTTTTGATAATGTTAACCCTGATTCTTATCCAAATCCTCAGTGATAATGGTATACCTGGAAAATTTTGTAAATGGATTTTTAACTTTTTATACAACAGAACAATGTATATTAGGTATAATAACATATTACATGGCCCTAGAAATGTTTATAAAGGAACAATGCAGGGCTCCCCAATATCTCCGTTATTGTTTGGGGTTTACACATCTCAAATTAACAATTATCTAACAGATTCATCAGTTAGATGCCTTCTTTTTGCTGATGATATAATTGTATATAGTGTAGTGTAAATAAAGATGTAAATAGTGTTGTTAGAAACCTAAACAATGGTCTGTCACAAATTCAATGTTTCTATAATAGTTTGAACCTCACAATTAACATTGAAAAAAGTGGAGCAATGATTTTTTCAAGGAAACATGTAGATACAGATAACTTTTCTCCAGTTTTGTTCAATAATGTACCTATAAGATGGCTGCATAATAAGAAATTCCTTGGAATACATTTAGATTCAAAATTAACATTTGAACTACATATTAATCACTTGATTAAAAGTGCTAACCAGGGACTAAATATCTTACGATCTCTGGCTGGTGTACATTGGGGCTCTGATCCCAAAATTCTATCAATGCTTTATAAAAGTATAGTAAGAAGCCACTTTGATTACAGCAGTGTGGCATATATGAACACCAATGTTAGTCTTTTAAGAAAACTGGACATAATCCAAAACAGAGCATTGAGAATTATCACTGGTGCCATGTGTTCTACCCCAATTAATGCAATGGAAGCTGAATCCTGCATAGTTCCTTTAAAAATAAGAAGGCTACAGATTGTCATGAAATTTTGTCTTAAATTATTGGCATCTGATAATAATTTAGTATTAAGTAGAATTTTACCAAGTCAAAACCTCCCTGCAAGTTTGACCAGCAATACTGAGATAAGTGTTAATGAACTTATCTCAGATCACTTCCAAAATTGTATTGAATATAAAAAACAGCTGCAATAATGTACAAATTTCAAAACCTTTACCCATTTTTTCTTCAAGTTATGAAACAATAAATAGCAGTATTAATATTGACTTGGAAAAATTATCTAACCAAACTGAATTCTTGCAATATTTACATGAACAGCAAGATGTTTATACTATGTATACAGATGGGTCCAAAACATCAGATAATGTAACTTCAGCATTTTATGACTCTCAGACTAAACAAACGTTTTGTGTGAAATTAGACTATAGGTGTAGTATTTTTACTGCAGAGTGCTATGCCTTTTTCAGAACATTATTGTATATAATTGATGTAAATAGTTTGAATTTTTTAATTGTAACTGACAGTAAATGTGTCTTGCTAGCTTTAGAAGGTAATTTACAGAAATCCAGTACAAATTATATCTTGATTAACATTAAGAAGTTGTTAATAGATTTAGGAAACAGAGGCAAAAGAGTATTATTTAAATGGGTACCTTCACATTGTGGAATAACTGGCAACGAAGTGGCAGATGGTGCGGCCAGAGGAGCATTGATGAAAATCAAACTGATGCAGTCAAAATTCCATTAACAGACTTCCACCAGCAGATAAATGAGTCGGTCACTTTGCTGTGGCATTCCTATTGGAAGAAAATAGCAGAAGTAAAAGGGAAATGGTACACTGCTATACAGATCACCCCGCCGCTAAGACCATGGTATCATAGAAGCAAAGTCGCCGATTCAAGAAACTTTATCACAACAATAAACAGATTACGATTTGGACATTGTAGAACACCGGCCCATTTAACACGATTACGGATTACGGATAATGCAAACTGCACATTTTGCCCCAGGGGGCCAATCGCCTAACGGAAATGCTTTGGGAAACGCTAACGCTTACGATTTTATATTGTTATTTCTAGCCGCCTGAGGTTTTCGAATACCTCACGCTCATTTTTTTTAATATTGTTATTACCAATGCAAAAGAAAAAGAAAGAGCGCGAGGCATTTGAATACCTCAGGCGGCTAGAAATAACAATATAAAATCGTAAGCGTTAGCGTTTTCCAAAGCATTTCCGTTAGGCGATTGGCCCCTTAGATTAAAACAAAAAGGGTAGATACGGTACGCTCTTACTTGCATCAAACAAAAACTGATCCCATTTTACTACATATGCAACACTCACACATCCACCTGTTTGTAAAGATACAATCGAACGGACGAAAGAGCAATATAAGTTTCAACGGCAGCGCGAACGGGACGGCGAGATCCGCGTCACTGCGCTACCGACCAATCACGCGACCAGTACTCGACGTCACTACAGAGTAGCGTCAGAGAAAAAAATAAAAGTATTTTTTATTAAATATAAGTTTTTTATTAAAATTCAATAAAAAAAATGGGTGCGTGTACTTATGTAGGCGCGTGAGAAGTTATCCTTCTTTGGCATCGTTTAAAATTAGTTTTTAATTGCATGCAAATAATTAATTACAATAAATTAATAAAAAGTCTGGAAAAGGACACAGTCAATAAAGTTTAGTTTTAATCTGAAAAAATAAATAAATAATCAAAATATTCAATTAAAATCGCTACTGAATATAATTTATTAGAACATATGTGATTTGCACTTGTATGAAACTCAAACACGTATTCCGAATATACAAACTAGAAACATGTGGATAAATATTATAAATATGAATACCTATAACTGTTACTTTATTACAAAAAATAAAGATGTGGTTTTTGGTTCTACTATACCAATGGTCAAGAGATGGCGCTGTAGTCTCCTGAATCGCGCTTTGGTTCCGTTGTTCCAGATTAATAAATACTTTTGATATTATAAATATGAATACCTATAACTGTTACTTTATTACAAAAAATAAAGATGTGGTTTTTGGTTCTACTACACCAATGGTCAAGAGATGGCGCTGTAGTCTCCTGAATCGCGCTTTGGTACCGTTGTTCCAGATTAATAAATACTTTTGATAGCCCTTCACAATGCAGTCGTTAGCACCCACTAAATAGAGATTCTATTTCTATTTTGTTGGTAGATTTTCTTAATGTGCGGTAAACACAAAAGTAACGCATGAAGTTGGTTGGTTGCTAAAGCGACCAACTTCATGCTGTTAACATTTTGGGTTACAGTGATGCGCGCGCATCTTAAAATTTCACTCTCATCATTTTTTCATAACGCGCCTAAAGAAGTATAACTTCAAAAATTCCACATTGAGCAATTTTCAAACTTCTTTGAAAAGCTGAGGGAATGAAACTGTTTACAAGTATACCTACTAAAAGTAGTTTTTTTACATGATAACGTCAACATTTTTTTAAGGAATCTTATACTGCTGGCTGTGGTCATTTTTATTGTATTCAGTGTTTAAAAGAATCTAATCGAGATACAATTTTTACTAGAAACTTTACACTTATTATATTTCAATACAAATCATAAACTGATTTGATTTGACACACATTATTATATCACCTGATAAAAAATCAGTTAACAAGCGTACCTACTAAAAGTAGGTCTTTTATACGATACCGTCAACAATTTTTTAAGATACCTTGTACTGCTGGATTTGGAAATTTTCATCGTCTACAGTATTTAAAAGAATCTAATCCGAAACACTTATTATATTTCTCTTCTAAGCATGAATTGCTTGTTTTATAAATCTAATCTAAACTATACTTTAAATTATTCATTTAAATAATAAAAAAAATTTAAAGGTAAAATTAAATAACAAAAACAATAATCATCATCGATAAATAAAAATAAACATAAGTTATGCCTTGGGCTTTATAACAGAAGTAAGAATCTTACTAGGTACCTACTGTGTGGCAATAGGGTTGATGACAAAACCTTTTTTTCTTCGTCGGCCAGGTAGATTAATAAAAGTATTGGACAAGTATTTATTTCTTATTCACATAATTAAAACATTACAGAGATATGTTGATATGAAATTTCCCATGACGTCACGTCTTGGTACAATTTTTACTTAGAAGTGACTTTACAAGCCTTCTCTCCCAAACTTTCACGCGCTCTATCCTTTTGGTATTAGTTTCCAAAACATAGAACCATTCTAAATCGAAAGAAGTCTTAAGGTACTGACAGGTTAAGGGATGACTGTGTATAAAGAATATTGTGCCAAAAACCTGGCAATCAATTATCCCCGATTTTAATACACCGTTGAAGTACACATTGTTCAATAATTTTCTCTACATCTATTACATTAAATACCAAACTGATTGATTTTCTTTTGTATTTGTTTTATTTCGGTTGTAAAATCGTTAATTCAATGAAGCTAAAAATTTAAAGATAATTATATTCATGGACTGTTAGCGGTACGAATTTCGTCGGTTCAGCAGTATATTTACAAAAATATATGCACTACAAATATACTTATAAAAAAGATTATACTAATTAGTTATGCCAATGCTCATGGTACAATAGTATTTACACACCAAAAAAGGAACAAATTATTTAATTTAAAGCACTTATACATAAAATTTGAAATCATTTTCCTTCAAATAAAGACAATTTGTTTCCCTTTTAAAATCAATCTAATTAAATTCATCTATCAAAAAGCGCAAGATAAAATATCTTGGCCACGTGCTCAGGAACGATAGATACATGCTGCTGCAGTTGATAATGATAGGCTAAGTGGACGGAAAGAGACGTGCTGGGCGAAGAAAAAAGTCATGGCTCCGGAATATCCGGGAGTGGACCGGTATTGCCTCCGTCGAACAGTTATTCCGGCTGGCTGCTGATAGAACTACATACAGGAAGCTAACGGCCAACCTTCAGGATTGAAGAGGCACTGGAAGAAGAAGAAGATTACAAAAACAATTTTAAACCCTACAAAGAATGAAAACGCCATTTCTGTAAGTACAGAGTATATTAAAGCTAAAATGTCTGAAAAAATAAATAAACCTCTTCGAAGAAACCAAAATGTAATGAGTTTAATAAATGCAGCATCTTTTTTACCTACATAAATTAATATTCCAAAAAAAAATTACGAAATATTTTTTTTGTTGACTCTACCCAATTTTTACTCTCGACTGACATTACAATGGCAAATATTCGCGCTTATGCTTTTTCTCCCTCATACAAACGTTTACAAGTGTTGTTGTCTTTTTCTTAATAACAAATACCGAATAAGATTCAAAACAAACAGCATTTTTATGAAAAAATATATTTTATAGTACTTACGAATGAAAAGTGATGCCGTCGGTTTTATTTTTAGTACTTGAGCAATTTG
Organism: Chilo suppressalis; assembly: GCA_902850365.2. Taxonomy (NCBI): domain Eukaryota; kingdom Metazoa; phylum Arthropoda; class Insecta; order Lepidoptera; family Crambidae; genus Chilo; species Chilo suppressalis. The sequence continues at coordinate 18,111,790 of OU963897.1, read as the reverse complement.
AGCACTTTTTAAAACAACACTTAGGCATTGTTTTATCTTAAAATCACAAAATTTTAGCAATATTTCTTTTTGACGTTCACATGTACGTCATTTGCATGTCAAGTTGTGACTAAAACGATTGTGGCCTTGGGCCACAATTTATGCGGATCACTTTTGTGAGGCTAGTGCCGTATCTACCCTTTTTGTTTTAATCTAAGATTGGCCCCCAGGTCCGTGTTTTGCCCGGGAGAAATAGGAGATTTAGAACATATATTAAGGTACTCTGTGATTTAGAACATAATATTATGAAATGTCAAAAGTTCAACGTACAACGTTTAATTATAATATCGAAACTGCAAAATATCTGTGAAACTAATGATTGTGACATACCAACAGAATTGCATAAACTTTTAGGGAACCATTTATTTTATAAACCTATATTTAATTATATAAGTAACACCGTAGGAAAATTGTAAAATGTAAATAATTAACTAATATATTTTAAGTTGCATGTTCTTAGTAATAAGCTAGGCATAAGGACAATGTATCCATTGCCAATAAATAAAAAAAAAAGTGCTACATATTTATTGATCTGTGGTGTAATGTAGTGATGTTACGGTCTTGAATTTTGACAAACCGGATTTGATCGGTTAGTAATACATGCAAATCGGTTTCCGAACCGAACCGCCAAATTTTCAGTAAACCGCGGTTTGAACCGGTTTGAACCGTTTGACGAGTTGACGAATGAAACTTACGAAACAACAGGTGCTATTTTTTTTTAATTCTACATATTTTGTTGATATTACATCGTGCAAATATTTAAAGGTAATTGAAAAATAACAATTAAAATATGAAAACAAATAATAATAATCAGAATTAAAATTGTCAAAATAAAAATAAACAAATATCTATGTAATACTGTGTTTAAAAAATTACAAAAAAATATATCAACTCTATTAATTACATAAAACCGTACTTCTTAACTTTGAGAATAAAATACAATTTTAATAATCAACAATATAATAAATACGTAACTTATTTTTGTAAAATCATTTGAGTCGTAGAAACTTAATTTGGTACAAACAACTTAATTAAAAAGTTTTCTTACAACTATTTAGGAATAATATTTGGTCTATTTTTTTAGAAGCTGGGCAATTACGTCGCATATTACATAATAATGAAAACAAAATTACACCGTCAAGTCAGTCAAATCTACCAGAGTCCGTTTCATTTCGGTTCGGTCGGTAAGTCGGTTATGGCTGTTGTATTTAAATTGACGACGCGCGCTAACCGTATCCGCTGCTGTAAGTCGGTTCGTATTGGTCGGTTAAGTTTTATTAGGGTCGGTAAAGCACGTCAGGAGCCGCACGCGATTTGTGGATGGCGGCATAAACAAGAATTGACAGGCGCGCATGCGCGCAGCGCGATACGAACGAATGCCACGGTAGAACCGGTTTACGAAGACGTTAACCGATTCAACTCGGTCCATGCTCAAACCGGTTTGAACCGGTTTGAAAAGTCGAGTCGTTACATCTCTAGTGTAATGTAAACAATAATTCCGTCTTCAATTTACAAGTCTTCTTATTGATTTATTTATTAATGTGCTCATAAATTTATGTTACATTGGTTCCTCATCTTCTTTGTTTGTATTGTAGAAAATAAATTCATTTGTTTCACGAAAATGCCCAGTCAGTACGAAGAAGAACGTGGCTGGGATTCATCGAACCACAATCAATATGAAGTACCTAAACTTGCTCATTTTTCTAGCACCAAACCTACTAGTAACTATTGCATTGCAATCTTAAACGTTTTTTCGTCCACTGTATATGCATTTTAGGATGAAGGTGGCGACGATGGTATCGGAAATCCTGAAGAAGTTTTACAAGAATGTCTTGAGAAATTTAAAACTCCAGATTATATTATGGAACCAGGAATTTTCAGTCAATTGAAGCGATATTTCCAAGCTGGAGGCAATCCTGAACAAGTTATTGAACAACTATCCATAAACTATAGTGCAGTTGCACAAATGGCCAATCTTTTGGCAGAATGGCTTATACTTGGAGGTAAACAATGCAGATAAATGAAAGTGTTATTTTTAAAGAGCAAACTACTTGATTTATAAATAATTTTGGTTCAGGCTTTAGGTCTGGGAATATGTAGGCGCATAGCGAGGGAGTGGAATTTTCACTAATAAAATTTTCTTAAATGCAACTTTACTAAAAATAACAGCCAAATTACTTTTTTATTGTTACACTATGCTTTTTAGGAGTTAAAGTAACAGAGGTACAAGCCATGGTTGAAAATCATCTAAAGGATATGATATTAAAAACTTTTGACCCTAAAAAAGCTGACACTATATTTACAGAAGAAGGTGAAGTAAGTATATTAATTAAATAATACAACTATAAATGTACCCAAATTTATTATTGCATATTGTAAATCTATATTTTTGTCTTTTTTGTTTATAAAACTGTATTACAAGGAAGTCTGGCACTTTACCTTTCAACTAACATAATATTATCATCATTGTCAAACCAAAATCTGCTATGTGCACTTGTTGGAGCTTATGACATGTTCATCATTCTGCATAGTATACTAACATTTCTAACTGACATTTCGAAAACCAAGACTATTATGAAAATCTTAGCATTATAACGGTGAACAGAGGTGGCTTAAAAAAATATGCTTTGTGCATCAGCTAGAATATTGTCAAATATTAACTGCTATATCTTTTTTGCACATAGCAAATATTGATTTGACAATGACCATATACAGAATAATTCTTAAATTATAAATATCAGTTAAGTCCGTAAAAAATTGTCTGTTGTTTTGTAATTTTTCATAAGAGTTTTTTACATAAAAATGAGAAATTGCCATAATAGGTACAATCTATTTCTTACAGCTAAAAAAAACATGTGAAATAGACCTAATAGTCCTAGATATAAAAAATCACTATCATATTATATTTAAGATATGAAATATTGGCACTTCACCATTAATATATTACCACATTGCCTGTACCATATTCTAAAAGGTATATTGGAGTAATAGGAAATCAACTGATTTTAACATTGTACTTACAGACTCCAGCATGGCTGCCTGAAATGATTGAGCATCCTACTTGGCGATCATTGATATATAGACTGGCAGAAGAATATCCTGATTGTCTAATGCTCAACTTCACAATAAAGGTTATAAAAAAACTCTCAATTTCAATATTCACGACAAACTCAAATATTTAATCGGAAATCTTTTTTTTATTGTATGATTTGTAGTTAATTTCTGATGCTGGCTTCCAAGGTGAAATCACAAGCATATCAACGGCTGCACAGCAAATTGAAGTATTTTCAAGAGTTTTGAAGTCTGCCATAGTGGGGTTCTTGCAGAGTTCTGATGACTGGCAAAATAGTGTCAATGAATGTGCTGTAAGAATATTTGAAATAAAATATATCTATCATAAGGCAAATTTGTAACAACTTCTTTTCAAAACTTATTTCTTTTACAGAAAATGGTTTGCCATGGAGCTCATACATATGTTTATAGCCAAGTGATTGTGCACATACTGTCTCAAGAGCCAAGAGGAGGTGCAATAATGAAGAGACTGGGACAAGAAATAACAAGATGCGCTCAACAAGGGTATTCTTCCTCGTTACTTCCTGACTTTTGTAATTTGTTGACTTGGACAATTTGTTATATTTATTCCGTTTAATAATCTTAAACAGAACATTGTCACAAAAAACCCTTTCAATATGTGTAAAAAAAACAATTTATTTTATTTTAGTAGGTATGTATATATAAATGGTCAAGGATTTTCATGAAAGTTTCTGAAATTGCAGTGGCCACGATGTTACACCAATAACTTTAGCTTTGACAGCGGGTGAATCTTGGCGGAATGCTCGCACAGCTTTAGCGGCAATGCTGTCACGTGGTGCCCTCAATCCGGCTGACATCTCAGTCTTATATAGAGCCTACACACAACCTGAACCACCTCCAGTGCATCTATTGAGAATACCACAATTTTTAGGCATGTATACCTAAGTTAGAACATGGTCTTAATATTTAATCTATAGTGTTATGAGTTATAACAATTTTTTTACAGAACTTCTTGTTGATGCATTATTCAAGTTGGGCAGTAAACTAAATCCAGAACACAAATCCAAGTATATGTATCTTCTGGCATATGCTGCTAGTGTCTGTGAAGGTCTTTCACCAGGAAGACCAGTGAAAGATGAACTGAAAGCAACTGTTCAAGCCATTGAAAAAGTACATGCTGTTTGCGGTAGTTCTGCTAGTTCAAGTGAACTGATTGCTGAACTACCAACTCTGTACCATTGTATAAGGTTGGGATTTAAATAATATGAAGTTCTATTACCAAATCATGGTCATTGTCAAACCAATATCTGCTATGTGCACTTTTTGGAGAATTCGATATTTTCATTATGATGAGTATACTAACCGATTTTTCGATAGCTACACTCGAGAGCAATGAATCCGGGTCACGTATAGAATCCTAAAAATCTCGCAAACTGAGAATGGTAGCTCAATGAAATAAATGGGACCGCTCAGACCCGGCCAACTATCAGCCGATAGCTGTCCCTCAGTGTTGTGTATTTGTTTTGTATTTAGAAAGGGTCCTTAAAAACCATCTGACCCTCTACCTAAAAGATTACTCTCTGATCCACGATCGTCAATACGGATTTAGGCTGAATAGATGGACGGGTGACCTTCAAGCGTACGTAACACACATCTGGGGTGAAGCTTTAGACAAGAGGGCAGAGTCTGTCAGACCCTGTCAACAGACTATCGCCAAGTCTGTTGACAGGGTCTGGCACAAAAGCCTTCTCTCCAAGCTTCCTGCATATGGTCTGCCTGCTCAGTTCTGTGCCTCGCTGACTTGAATCCAAATGACTATATCGAAACCATGATCAAAAAATACTCACCAAACTCGGAGTCCTGAACAAGGAGCGGCGTTTTTTCACGCCTGATCAACTGTGCTTGTTGTTCAAAACGCAAGTGCGGCCCTGCGTGGAATATTGCTCGCACCTCTTAGATGGTTCCCCACCTCTGGGATGGTTCCGCTAAGTACTCACTCGATGCCTTGGACAGGTTGCAGTGGAGCGCTGCCCGCATCATTGGCCATAAAGAGGTAACTAACAAACACAAGTCTCTACAATAACGCCGCGATGTGGCATCATTGAGCCCATTCTGCCGACTTTACCACAGCGAGTGTTCTGAGAAGTTATTCTCCCTTATCCCTCCTTCACCTTTTCTTCAGAGGACCACGCGCACTGGCCTACGTTGTCACCGACTTACTGTGGCCACTATTCCTACACAAACAAAGAATTTTTATGACTCATTTTATTTATTTGATTGTACTAATCGCAAATGGAATTCCATACGCGCGCATTTGTTCCCCACTTCCTAACATCTGGGGTCCTTTATGAGAGGCGTGAAGAAGCATTTCTGCAGGCCGGCAAGGTGAGAATGGTGTGTGTGGCAGTTTCTTACTGCTGTGCCAGCTATCTTCGCGTCTGGACTTTATCACAACTTAACATCAGGTTGGGTAGAGTCATTTGCCTACCCAACTATAAAAAAAAGGTTATATTTTTTGCGCGTAGCAGTTATTTGTCTGACAAGGAACTAATGCTTTTTGCATTTTCATTATTAGTTGGTTTGTTGTTTTAGATTCCCCGTAGTTGGTATGGGAGTGCTTGTATGGGTAGAGTGTGTTGTTACGGAGCCATCATATTTCAAACTGTGCACAGAGCATTGTCCTGTTCATTTGGCCCTATTGGATGAAGTTGCATCTTGTCATCATTTACTACACCATAGATTATTGCGGTTACTAGTTCAACTTTTTGAATCACCACAAGATGAATTGGAGATACTAGTTCAGGTTTAGTAACATTTTTTTATATGATGTTTATGTAATTATAAATAAATAAAGAAATAGTTCGAACACTCACACCAATTAGCCTAACCCAACGATATTAAATACCCTAGAAACACCAACACGAACATATTCATGCCCGAAACCTGTCCAAAAGGTACATTGGACGATCCGAGGAGCTCCATAAGATGATCGCGTAGTCTAAACATTATTTAAACATTAAAAATCACTTTTAAAGCACACTGTATAGGGTCTTAATTAAAACGCATGCGGCAAGGAGTTATGACAGTCCGAGATGTAAGCTCGGAAAATTTTACGACTTATTGCTATATGCGGAAGAATATAGATCTTATTTCTTTGACCCTACGCGCAATTTTGAATGCGCTATTATAACGGCCCATTCGGACCGCGAGGAAAGAGGCTATATTGCCGACCATGCATTTGAATATCACAAATATTTTCTATTAAATCAGTTCATAGTAAGTATTAAAACAAAATTTGCTTCAATTGCGTTAAATTAACAAACATTGTTAGATACCTGTAAAAAAACAACATTTTACATACTATAAGTATTTATTATATAATTTATATTTCGTAAAACTAAAGCAGTTTTAACGATTCATAATTTTATGTACATTGCACTTGTTCCAAATAAAGTTATTATTATTATTATTTCGCATTTTTTCACGGAGCTCAGCGGCATGTTGACTTTTCAACGGTCCGCGCGTGACCGTGAACCAAGAAGTGCTCGAGTGCAAGAAGCACTTCTTGATAGGAACAAATTTTGAGCGCACGTCTTGTATGTAGGGTATTTAATATCGTTGGCCTAACCCCAAAATAAGCACTAGGCTCGTTTTATGGGATACTAGGGTAACGGATGGAATACATGTATAATATTATATTCATATAGAAATACATATTAAACATCCATGACTGGAGTACAAATGCTCGTATTCATCACTCAAACATCTGTCCCCCACCGAGATTCGAACCCGGGACCTCTCGAGTGCGACACCTTCAAACCCAGTGTACATACCACTCGGCCAGAGGTCGTCAAATATTAGTAATTAATTGCTAAATTAGATACTTAATTTTCCAGTTGGAGTTGAAAAAAATGCTTCTTGACCGCATGGTAAACTTGCTCAGTCGCGGTTGTGTTGTTCCTGTATTACGCTACATCAAACAATGTTGGCAACGTGGCGATACCGACATCTCTTTAATAAGATACTTTATCACAGAGGTATTTATTTTGTAGAAATATCTCATTTTAGATCATTTTGATTTTATATGCCTAAGAACCACTATAAATGTTATTTGTGATTTATAATATGAGGAGCTGGCGAACAAAACGGTATAATTACGCATCTGGTAAAACTACTTTCTTTTTACAGTCGGGAGGTTTTGGGCCCGCTGAATTTTAATTTCAACTCATTTTCAACGAAAACCGCCTAAAACAGGGATAAAATTACTAAATTCATAAATAAAAAAACCACACCAAAAGCTCACTGTAGGTATGTCATACAGTTTTTTACAGCTCCTGTAAGGCTTGCGGGAGCCAGCTGTGAGGTCCGTTCGGTGGCGGTGTGCCTCTTAAAGGCGCCGTCGTCTGTAAACCGAGGTTTTGCCTGCGTCACAAAAAAAAAGGTCCCGAAAAAGGTTCCCGTTTTCGTCCTCCCCCACACCCTGTACCCCGCAGGCGAGGTCTCAGTTAAGCGGTTTACTTATAACAAATTTTAACAGATGGAAGTGATAAACACCGAGCTGTTTAGTGATCCACTACTGTTATATTATAACGCAACTGAGATACTTGTTCTAAAAAGCATCGATGGATATGCAATTTTCTCTTTAGTTAGCGAATAGGCCGGCTGATGTAGGCATAACTATTTTTGTTCTCCATTTTGGTACAAAGAAGTTTAGACGCGTATGTCGAGTGGGTGGAACTCACGCTCGCAGTGGTCCCAATTGTTCTGAGATATCGTGTCCGTGAGCGAGCAGTGTCTATGTGTGCGTTGCTCAAGCGCATTTAATATGTAATTAACCTTTCTATACAATCCATTTTGAAACAAATTTTGATGTTTAAGGTTATAGGAACTGAGTTCTTGTATTTTAAAAATAAAACAATAATATGTGTGTTTTATAAAATCTGCTGTACTTAAAATTTTATATATTAATTATTATTCTCGAAAATAATATCTTACAGGTACTCGATGCAATAGCACCTCCTTACACCCCTGAATTCGTGCAACTGGTTCTACCCATGGTAGAAAATGAAGAAATCACAGGAACCATGAGAGCAGAGGGCGAAAACGACCCAGTGTCAGAGTTCATAGGTAAATAGGCAATGAGCTGTTATTGCTTTTAAATATGTTTATTTTTTAGTTATTTTGGTTTGAATTTTTGGCATATTAATATACCTCTATTATATAATAGAGGTACAATATTAATATACCACAGTTTCTATCTTCTGAGAACTTGTCACAAAAATACCAAGTACAGTCAACAAAAGGTTGAGCTTTAATAGTGCTTAATATAGGGTTTATAATCACATGATAAAATTAAACTGATTGATAAAATTTTACACTTTCAATAGGCCTTTTCGCTAACAGTTTTTGACAGATGGGATTTCATCACCGAACTATTTACTGATCCTTTATTATAACGCTACTAAAGTCTGTCCATTCTATTATTATCTTTTTGACAGATCGACGCTCGTGAAATTTTGTATTGTTTACGTTAAAATGACATACAAATAATATTGTACTTCATGGACATGTACCGCCCACTTACTTACTTAATCGGTAGAAATAAATTGTATGGTTGAAACCAAGTAATTAAAATATTAACATTATATAAGTTTCATTATATAAATGTCTTCTTAGTTTATTTTTAATTTATTTAGACATATTAGATTCTTCATACAAACTGGACTCATCGTCAGATGTGTCCTCGTTAATAATGATGAGTTCATTCTGTTGTATATTGTCAAAGGCAATATACTAGGTAAAATAATAAATCTAATGAGATTTTGTAATAATTTATTAACTTTTGGTACTTTAATTTGGCTTTCCTAAATATTGTAATAATAAACAAATACCGTGAAAATATGAACTGGGTTTATTACTTTTCACAACATACTGTTGTTGAAATGTTTCTAGGCAAGGGATGCGTCCCATATCGATATACCAACGATTTATTAATCATGAAAATAAACAATATTATATCATTTCAGTGCCATCCCCATAGCTTAATTCATTTACTAAATCTTGCATTATTTAACCACGCTCAATTGCAATTATATTGTGGGAATCGCCGTAGTATAATTATATTCCACTAGTTGCTTATTATTCAAATCGTTTTTTTTTATAGCGTGTTAAAATTATAATTAAATTCGAAACATACTTGACATTTGAAATCGGTTTTTGAACTGGAATAACCGTAGCTATGATTGAAAATAAAAGAACAGAATAATTTATTTTCTTGGGTTCTTTCTTGCGAAATCTTACACGCACACTGTAATAATACTAATAGTACGTACAGCGTTGTCGCGCACACGGTTATCTGCCTTAAGTTACATCTATAACATGAGTATAAAGTACAAGTATAGCGCTTATAGCAAGCCCATAAAATATAGTAAGGTATTAGGGTCGCCTAGATAGGACACTTATACCTATGGTGTCGATACTGGCGTGCGTGATCCTCTACACTTAAACTAAATTTAACATCAATCTCTCCATTTCATTTTGTATTAAGAATGACAAGGATACGCTGTTGTCAAGTTTAGGTTTAGAGAATCATGCCAGAATATTGGTGTCGACCAATATTGTTAATGCCTACTACTAAAGTCTACCATTTCCGATTTTTGATAAATTCCTGCTGTATGAAATGAAATGCTGTATGCCAATACTTACATATTTTTTTTTGTTTCAGTTCACTGCAAAGCACATTACGTGGTGGTTTAGTACAAAACAAGACCTACCCTACTAAATAAAATGATAAAAATGTTTCAAAAATTACATCGTAATTATGTATAAATAAAAATGTGCTTTTTACAATCTGTGTTTTCTTTTAATTCCATCCATCCATCCATCAGCCTTTCTCCGTCCACTACTGGACATAGGCCTCCCCCATAGAACTCCACAATGCGCGGTCCTGCGCTATCCGCAACCAGCGGCTCCCAGCACATTTGACGATGTCGTGAGTCCACCTTGTTGGGGGCCGCACCACGCTGCGTCGTCCGGTACGTGGTCGCCACTCGAGGACCTTTCTTACCTAACGGTTGTCAGATCCTCGAGCGATGTGGCCTGCCCATTGCCACTTCAGCGTGCTAACTCTTCGGGTTATGTCGTACACACCGGTCCTTCTACGGATCTCCGTATTACAGATCTTATCACGTAGGGAAACACCGAGCATAGGGCTCCATAGGTTTCTCTCACATTTTTTTATTATTAAAGATGAAAGCTTTACATGATTACACACTGTAAAAGGTGTGACATATTTTTAAACTTTATTAACATATCTATCTACTTAAAAGACCAGTGTCGCTTTAAAACATCAGTCTCCCGGCCGCGCGCACTTCCAATCCCACTAAAGCATTAACATGAACATCCTGGTGTCAAAATTACATACACACACAAATAATTATATATATTTACAAATACCGATAGCCAAGAAAGTTATTTATACATAGCCTTGTTTGCCAATAGCCAAGTGAAGTACCGGCATCCGATGCCTAGTGGCACAGAATATATACACTACGCGAAAAGAAGCGACACTTAAGCATGTGTGCTCCTAAAATCGCCCGCGGCTATGTGTGGGTGTCTGGAGGTGCGCGGGGGCGTTGCGCGCCGCGACGCGCGGGACGTGGGGAGGACAGTCGCCGACTGCCTCGACCGAAGGCATGGCAGTAGCGAAATATTAAAATAATAGCGTTGCACTGCATTGCACGCACAGACTGACTACGCTACGCAATCTTATTATTATTTAGATAATAATAAGAATTATAAAACGAATCGAAAAAGGAGAAAATATATAAAAGTTAGCAATTTGTTATAGTACCTACATTAAAAGATTAAAAATGTAATAGATAATAATTCAAATACAAATTATTTATTAATCGGACCAGCGCGTGTCCATAGGCCGTATACAGAAAGAAAGCCGAAAGCCGATCAGCGCCAATCGGCGCTTTTCGGCGCCTATTGGCGCTGATCCTTTTTCTATGGACCGGCAGGATTGGTTGTTTATGCCAATCGCCCCAATTTTTCATCAAACGGTTTTTCACTAAATCCAAAATGTAATAAAATGTTTCTTGAATCATTCTTGTATATGTATAAAATCTTTGTTCATCAAATTTAAATTTTTTTACAAATAAATGATGGTATTCTCCGAAACGTTTCCTTTCTCTATTTATAGGATGTATAGCTGTTTTTCGCATTTTTAAATAAATATTTTCTAACAAAACCAAATCATCGTCCGATGAGTCCGACATTTTGCTTGATCTGCTTTAATCGGCTTCCTGTATGTAGGAAGGATCGGCGCCGATAAGCGCCGATCGGCTTTCGGCTTTCTTTCTGTATACGGCCTTAGTGTTGCAATAGAAAGAATGTTACAAGTTTGGACATGTACGACTGAGTGTATGGTTAATGCCACTTATTACAAATCCATGCACCCAGTCAGTGGCGGCGCTAGACTACATGTGGACGTCGGCGACATCAAGTTCGCGAGGCCTATTTTACTTCGCAGTAAAAAACCGTTAAATTAAGTGAGCCAACTTATAAAATAACGTATGAATAAACGAGTTTTATTGTTGATAATCAAATGATGACAAAAAATAATGACAAACATAGAAATTTTATTACTTACAAAAATAGTGTTGCCAGACAGACGGTTCTGAATACCTGTAAAGTACTACTCGCCAAGAGCGTACCCAGGATTTAAGCTAGGAGGGGGCAGCTCATACCTGTTTCTAGAAGATGGTCGGTCGGGTATATTGAAACAAAAAATCATGAAAATTGACTTTTATTAATTAGTTTGATTATGACACAAAACAAAATATTAAATATATATAATAATCATAATACACATATATTAATTTAAAAGTAATCTTCTCGGATTTGCCGCCGAAAATTTGTCTAAGACAGCCTTTTGAATAAACTCACTGTTTTCTTTTAAATAATTGCGATGTACGCTCATCAGACATAAACCCGTAAGCCTTTCTTCACCCATGGTGCTTCTACGCCACGTTTTAACTCTTCGAAGCGTACTGAAGGACCGTTCTACGGTCGCCGTGGTGCATGGGATAGTGCTTAAAATAATCAATGCCTTTCTAACAGCAGGGTAAAAAATATTGGCTTCATTGAACAGATCAACTACTTCTATATCCCTTAATTGATCATCTGATAAAGCATTCTTCATCCATAAATTATGCCACAGGTTCAGTTCTCCAGTGATATCCAGGTTATAAAATTCTTGGAATGATTCTGCGTTCTTGTGTAAGTCTGTAATGCTGGTTTTGGTCATAAACAAGGGATGTAGCTTACTTAAAGCAAACGCCGGAGTATTTTCGTGGGAGAATCGAATATTCAACGATGAAATGAGTGAATCAATGTATGGTATTATCAGAGAACGCCGCCAATATTCGTTATCATTGTCAGATGGCGGATTACTTCTATGTGTTTGCTTATGAGCAAGACGTGGAACCGAAATTTCTATGTTCAAATCCATTGCAACAGCTCGCGCTTTTTGAAGCATTTCATTACTTACTTTATCAGGAAACTCGCGGTCATTTCTGAGAATGTCCTTGATATTTTTGATGTGTTCCCCCACCGAGATCATGTCGATCGATTTAGCTTGCAGTGCGTTAACTACTGGTTCTAAAACTGCTGAATATTTGGCTATTGTTTGTAGAGCAACAATAAACACTGGTTTTGTAACGGCTGAATGCAACTGATATGCAGATTTTCTGGTGGCATAATTTCCCTCTACGGATAACGTTTCTAGAGATTTCACAAGCTCTGGAAAATGTTGAGAAAACTTTCTGATTGATTTATATTTTTCGGACCATCTCGTCTCACACAATCGTGATAGGTTTTGGCGTAGTTTCGACGAGTAGTCGATTCTCTGAAAAACGTTATAACATCCTTAACAGTGGCGACAGTATTTCTAATTTCTGGCACTGCGTTCGCATCATTCACAACAAGGTTGAGTTTGTGACTTGAGCAATAAAAATATAAAGCAGGATATTTTTTTCTCAAAATGGCTTGTACGCCACCCTCTTTCCCTGCCATTGTAGAACAACCATCGAATCTAAACCCTACGCAATCTTCTGTTGGGAGGTTAGAACTAATCAAGAAATTGTCAATTGCTTCGGCAATTGCTGAAGAATAATCGGCAACAGATATATTTACAGGTTCTGCTGGAGAATGTGACGCTTGTCCAATGTTAGCATGCAATGATCTTGGCATTACATGGGTTTTATCATTGTTGTCATTTTCATCGCTTCCTCCACTGCTACTATCCCGACCTTTTTTTCTTTTTTCCCGTGTTGTCCCTAAAAAAAGGATACACAAACATAACTACTCTTACGGTGTTTAGGCAAAGACTGAAAAAAAAAAATTATGTACCACGTTTTTAAAGCGGACTAAACAGTACTTATAAAATAATATTTTCTAATGTCGTATAAATTGATCTAAGCATTTTAAATTATAATTAAGCATAAAAAGTAGCAGTCAATGAGAAAGCTCTTCTAACATGAGATTTCTCAACGACTGGTACTTTTTACACTTTTTATCATTACCTATCTTTTTTTTTTCATGCACCCCACGTTTTTCGTTATACTTTTTAGTCCGTTTTAAAAACATGGTAAGTATATTAAAAAAAACTGCTTTTTAGTCATAAAAAATGTGTATTTTTTTTAAACTTTCAAACAAACAGACAGACAAGAAAACAATCTAATATTGTATTGTCATCCACTTCTGACCATAGTCAAAATTTCAAGTCTCTAGCTCATCGGGAAGTTAGTTTAAAATCAATTGAAAGATTTGTACCGAACAGACAAATAGACAAGAAAACAATCTAATATTGTATTGTCATACACTTCTGGCCTACAGTCAAAATTTCAAGTCTCTAGCTCATCCGGAGATCGGGAAGTTAGTTTAAAATCAGTTGTCAGATTTGTACCGAACAGACAAGAAACGGACCTAATAAAAACGTGATAATAAATAACGATTAAGATACCTATAAAAACATCACATTCAAATATCAATTACTTCCTATACCCTTAAACAAATCAAATAATCATATTAGGTACATACATATGTGTTTTGTTTTGACTCACCTTTTTCAAAGAAATTCCTGATATCCATTTGACGGAGTAAATCTTTCCAATTGTTGCGCAGTAAACGTAAATCTCGTGTCACCGCAACTAAAGTATAAGACACCATTATGGCGCATTAAATATTCGCTCGTATTAAACTCCGAACTAAATTGAATTGTATTCGAAATTTCGAACTGAATTGCCTTGCTCTGCCTCACGATCGCGCTTATAAATACGTAGCAAATACTCGACTGTTGCCATCCTTGTCTCATACTTGCTATCACTGTCTTTACTTTCCAGAATAGTCCATGCTAGAACGTTCTTCTTTACTGGAAAAAGCACTGTCGAGTGTCGTCGTCCGTAACTAGATAGCGCTAGCGCTAGACGTTGTTTTCTCCAAATTATATTCGGCTTTAATCCTAGATAGCTCTGATTATCTCGTCGGGAGCGGAAACTACGAGATACGACGGTTTCGCGGGAGATATAAATTATATTGCGTCGCTATTATATCGAATGTTGTAGAATATTTAATTATAGATAAAAAAAAAAAATCAAAATATCTGACTGAAAAGATGTTTTGTTTCCAACACTTCATTTTGCGCAGAGTAGGTAACACGTTTTTAATTCCCACTTGCCAGGAAAATTGACGTTTATTTTATCTTCTAGGGGGGGGGGAAGCTGCCAGGGGAAAATTCCCAGTGGTCGTACTAGTGTCTATTGGGAAAAAAATCCCAGTAGTTCAACTGGTAAGACTCCTGGGAACAGAGGTGTTAGCAATATAGCAGGTACGGACCACAGGGAAAGGAGATGGTTATATAACCGATCATGTAATTTAATATCACAAATATTTTCTATTAAATCAGTTTATAAAATAATTACAACTAAATTTGCTTCAAATGCGATAAATTAACAAACATCGCTTTGATACTTGTCGAAAACTCAAAACAAAGTACTACAATATTTTTTTTGCATTTTTTACGGAGCTCTGTGGCATCGTTACTTCAACGGTCTGCGCGTGACTGTGAACAAAAAAGTGCTCGAGTGGAGTTCAAACACTTCTTGAATGGGACATATTTCGAGCACACGTGGTGTACCTAATAGAGTATTTCATATCGTTGGGATGCTTGTAAAACTCATGGTGGGTGAGGAACCACTGATAGTACTACGTATTTAAATAATACAAATTTATCTATAATTCATTTTATTGATGTCACATAAAAACACTTTCACATAGTTCAATATTGCAAATAAAGAGTTTAAAAGTATTCTGTAAATATTACCGCTTAAAACTTAAATAGTATGACTGGTGCTTTCTAAAATATACACAGCATATCAGCATACTACCGACTCCTAATTCTTATATAATGTAAAGAAGTAAATTAAGCAGAAGCTTTGACTTCAATATTGTTTTTTTCATTGGAATTCTCAGTCACCACAGGTTCGGCTTCTTCTGTCCCCTCGTCCTTTGTTTTCTTGTCACTCTTCCGAAACTTTTCATATCTGCGAAATTTTGACTTTGTTAATTTTGCATACAAAAGCAACTATTCCCATCGACTTAGGCAGTGGAGGCTCATATAAGACCAGTCACATGTTGCCACTACAGTAGAATCCGTTTATTATTACTCCGCCTATATTGACCAACCGATTATTATGACGTAATCACAGAACGCAGTTTGGTTTCATATAAAATTATTTGTAAAAAAGTCGGATATAATGACTTCCCTTACAGTGACATGTCGCTTATTATGACCTATTTTTGATAAACTATCAATCTGATTTAATGTCCGGTTAAAATGACCAACATGATTCTTTACACCTTCGGTAATGTTCGTTGATTCCTGACGACGTTCGGCACGTGGCTCGTTTTTGTTTTGAATCTCAGTGAGTAATTGACACATTGTTTTCAGATATATCCTGTGATATATCTCAACGCCGCCGCCAACCATAGACTATTATTACAATAAAATGAAAAAAAAAGAGACATACAGATTTTACCTACATTAAAAAATGAAAAATATAGTACATAGGTTTCGTATGTACTTATTACGTGCAATTTTTATTTTGAATTAATATAATATGTACTATGTTTCTCTATAAAATATATATTTACATTTATTTTTCACAGAACGCTTTGTATGACGTCCGCTTATTATGACGTGTTTGTCAATTACCTTCGATGTCTTCTTACTATTATGGTATAAGGAGCCAAGTAAATGTGAAATACTCTATTTGAACAAAATAGACGAAACAATCCAGTGATTCCAAGAGAGTGAATTATATTTTTTACATTTTATACATTAAGAAACAATGAAACAAACTTGTTACCTATCAAGATCATCATCGTCATCGCTACCCTCGTTGTCTTGGGGGTCCACTTCACGCAAAAGCTCACCAATGTCTTTGTCTACATCTGCCCATAGTTTATCTTCACTTCCTGAAAATAATTTACAATAATGAAACCTACATTTTATACTATGCTATGTACTATATGAGTTTTATAAAAGCACTTACCAGAAACATTGACAGCTTCAGAAGCATTTTCATTTTTTTTGGTTTCCTCAGCAGTTTCAGTTTTATCTACTTTGGCTTTGTCTGCACTTTCCTCAGCAGTTACCGCTTCCTTTTCATCTTCTGCGAGAAACAGATCAAAATTATTGTATGCAAATAATTAAAATATCCGAGTCCCACCAATACAGGCATAGAGAACATGGTTTTATTTTAGGATGTTATAAATAAGCCTTATATTTACATAGAAAAGTGTAAATAAAATAAGCCTTTGATATTTCCTATTATTGCAAAATGTAAAGTTTCCTACAAGTAGGGAGATTTTACGTATTTATTAATCCTCATTTCACCAGCAGCCCTCCTGTCAATGTTATCAAGTCCCAGAAGATATTCGTCGCACTGTATTTATGTTTTTTGTGAAGTTAGCAGCGCTCACACTCACTGGTAACTTCTCAACCGGCATAAAGTTTAAATTGCATTGTACCTTTCTGCTGATGTTCCCCCGCCCCCTACACGGTTCCCGTCTCC
Organism: Chilo suppressalis; assembly: GCA_902850365.2. Lineage (NCBI taxonomy): Eukaryota > Metazoa > Arthropoda > Insecta > Lepidoptera > Crambidae > Chilo > Chilo suppressalis. The sequence continues at coordinate 18,094,577 of OU963897.1, read as the reverse complement.
TTTATAACGCTAACTATAGCGCACTCGTCTTGAACATAACCATACACCCAAACTTCGCAGTTGACATTTTTGTTGTATGCAAAACATTAAAACCGCTAGATTGAAAAATGAAGTTTTTTTCTAGTAAAACTTTCTGTAGATGTTGTAATATTGCTACTTTGTTGTGCATAGTTTATGCTCAAGATGTTGCTGTAGTGTCGCGATGTTGCATGTAGCGGCACCGATATATAATGTATATCACGTTTTTATCGCGCTCAATTGTCATGTAGTACTATGGAGTTTGACAGATCCACACCAAAAAGAAAGGTGAAATATGTTTATCGTGGTTGCTCATGCTACGGGTACAGATGTATGCCCCGCCCCATCACCTTGCTTGGCGGTGGATCCGCTCGGCGTGTATTGCGTAGCGTGTGGGTGTCGCGGTGCTGCACGTATCGTCCCAGCCCCCTAGCATGAGCACCGCAATATGATATATAATAATAATAATAAAAACTCTTTATTTTACACCACAAAATAAAAAAAAATATATATAAAACATACATAATGGCTGCTTACAGTGTAAAAATGGGCGGTCTTATCGCTAAGAGCGATCTCTTCCAGACAACCTTGGGATGGAGAGGACAAGAAAGAAGCTGGAAAGACGGCGGTGTAATTAACTTCAATAATACGCGAGAAAATCTATGTACAAACCAAGTATATAAAACAAATAAACACATATAAATACATAGATATACATACATACACTCATACATACATAGGTAAATACATACATATATATATATACATACTAAAAAATACATATGTACCATATATTAGTCTAATTCGGTGAGAGGAAATAAATACAATAGAGGAGCTATAAGGACAGATAGTGAGATCTTAGAAGGTTTTTGAATCTGTGCAGAGATTCTGCACGTCTAATGAAAACTGGAAGCGAATTCCATAGGCGAACAGATTGCACTGCGAATGAGCGGCCATAAAAAGTTGTTCCGTGCACAGGTGTAATAAGAGCAAAATTTTCTGATGACCTTAGGGACAATGTGTTAGAGGTGTGAAGGAAGTTAAAACATTCCTTAAGATAGCGCGGGGTCAAAGGATTAAACAGTACGTTAAAGAGAAGAATAAGGATATGAGTATTCCGGCGAAAGCGAATAGGCAGCCACTCGCCATATAACGCGATTTTATCACGTTCAATTGTCAAATTACTATAGAGTTTGACAGTTTGCGCGATAAAATTGTGGTGCTCATGCTACGGGGACATGTGTATGACCCGCATAGAGGTATAAGAATAGAGTGGGGAAGGCGGTTCTAACAGTGTTCGTCTAGTAGAAAGAGAAAGAAGATGAGAGACCGCTAGCTATCTCTCTCTCTTGTCACGCATGGCATCCAATGACATCACATCGAAATAGTAAGATGCTTACGGTTGGCAATGCGCATGCGCGATTAGAGAGAGAAAGCTAGCTGTCTCTCATCTTCTTTCTCTTTCTATTAGAGGGACACTTCCACTTGTAGTAAAGTCTATGGGTGTATTCCGTAATATATTCCAATATACTGGCCAGTGCTAATGACGTCATGGATCGATGCTATGCTGGTGAATTGTTCCGAAATATATTGGCCAGTGCACTGACGTCATAAATCGACGAAATATCCAAAATAGTGCGAATAAAGAAGATTTTTTTATTCACCTCATCAAATAAAAGGGATTCTTTTTGTTCGGATGCCATTATTGTTCTTTAAATGAAAAAAGAAATAAAATTCGAATGCATCTCACGCACACTCGGTAATACGTCATACTTCTTTTCCCGGTAAAAATATGGTAGCATACCTGTACAATATGGCGTCGGATTCGTGACGTCATTACCACTGGTCAGTATAGTGATGTACATTTCGGAATACACCCTATATCTCCCCTACTCTATTCTTATACGTATACTAGCTGACCCAGCGAACTTCGTACCGCCCTAAAAAAATAGGGGTTGTCCAGCGGACAAAATTGTGTATCTAAACCATTCTCAGATCCCCTTGAACACACACAAAAAATTTCATCAAAATCGGTCCAGTCGTTTAAGAGAAGTTCAGTGACATACACACTCACAGAAGAATTATATATATAAAGATGATGCCCCTTGCCGTCACCTTGCTGGCGATGCAGCTGGCGGTGGATCCGCTCGGCGTGCTTGCGCAGCGTGCGGGTGTCGCGGTGCTGCACGTATCGTCCCAGGTGTATGCGCAGACGGCAGTGCCGGCGCAGCGCCTCGGCCTCCTCCGCGCCGCCGGACTCCGCGCGCGGCAAGTAAACGCGGCACAGCTCGCACCACCACACCTATAGAACGAGACGCAAATTAACCACACATTCGTTTTAAAAGACAATGCCAGAAGTTCTATAGGGGTTTGACCCACGCGCTAAAATTGATTTACATGAATGTGATAAATGATAGTTGACAGCTGTAATATTAGGAAACAATATAGTAAATAGTTGGAAATTCTGTAGAAGTAGCGGTTTTTTAATAATATACTAACAAAGACTACAAATATCTACTACTAGTGGCTGTGTCAAGCCACCAATCGAAGCCGTTAGTGGCGGCCACTAGTAGCTACTAGCAGTCCGATTGGTGGCTGCGTCTACAGTGCGACAAGAATCTTTATAAATGCGAGTGACAGTTTAAGGAGGGCGCCACTGTCTACGTAAAGGAGATATAAAATATGAAGTTTACAAAGACGGCGGCGTTAGTTCCAATTTCCGCCACATCCCTAAAGATCCTTATCGCACTATAGTGGCTTGACTGAGCCTTACGCAACTCGACTCTCACCGCCACACTTACAAAACGTGACATACTCACTACCAAAGGATTACCATACGTTACTTTTTAAATTCATTTCAGTATGTGATTAACAGGCCAATGTCCAATACCCCTTGTGATTAACAGTCCAATGCCCTTTCGGCGAAATTATTGTCTGGCGCACGCGTATATTTCTATACATTACTCTCAAATTATTTTGTATATGACATTATTATTAGGTTGAACATTCAAATGAATTATGTAGCTTTGTAATGGTGTCGATTCCGGCATATTATCTAAACCTAAACTTAAATTTGACAACAGTGTATTCCTGTCATTTTGTACATACAAAAAGAAAAGGAGAGACTGATGTTAAATTTAGTTTGACTTTAGAGAAGCATGTCTCAGAATCGACACCAATGTCGGCCTGATAGTTAAGCTCACCTAATGACTCTAAATAACAACTTTCTAAAACATAAAACTTTTGCAAATACATAATTTAAAGTGTATTAATAAAAATGTTAGGTAATGGTACAATTATACCTCCATCTTCTTAATGTGTTCACTCCCAATATTTATCTCCACCTTCGGCTTCTTTGGTGCAGATTCTTCCTTCTTTTCACCCCCAGAGTCATCATCTTCCACCTCTGTAATACGACAAATATTTTAAATTTAGAGTCTAGTGTATCGAGGCCCATAGGAAATAATTATGTCAAAGCCCTACCGCTTATCGGGATTGCGGAGGCCGTAGCTCACGCTCATTTGCCTTAATATTGTTATTAGCAATGCAAAAGAAAAATAAGAGCGCAAGGCATTTGAAAACCTTCGAAGGTTATAAATAACAAAATGAATATGAATTCAAGCTACAGCCATAGCAATTCCAATAGGTTGTAGGCCCCCCCGGAGAGATTATAATATTTTTTATGTCTTACCATCAACATCGCCTACTGAATCAAGAGTCATGAAGTTGTCCAGATCGACATCCATTCCCTCATCACCGCTGCCGTCCGCTTTTGGACTCGCGCGACGCATCGACTGACTAGCCTTCCTCTGTAATCATTAATAGTAACAATAATAGTGTTTATGAATATTGCTGATACACAATACCTATAATAAAATCTGACTGGATTCATTCATTAAAATAGGAATCAGTCACATATATCTTTACTGGTTAGATTTGGTTTTTAGACCAGGGTCGATAATGTTTGAGACCAAAAAAAATTATAGTAGGATGAAACCCATTGGAAAAGGTAGAGAATATAACAAAAATGAAAGGAAAAATAAATTACGGGCGATCTGAGGTCGGGAAGGGGGAGGGGGTGAGTTTTTAAGGGTAAAAACAGGTTAATCTCGATTTCCGGTAAAACTGCAAGTCCTATGAAAAAAAGTTAAATGGCAAAGTTGTAGGTAATAAAAAGATGTACAACTTTTGTATCGACACTTTTTTCACATAACCTCAAAATCTATGTGAGTTTTTTAGATTTGATTTTTATTTTTTGCAAAAAAAAAAATTTTTCACGAAACTTAGTGAAAACTTACCTTTGTATGTCCCAAACATACAGTAACTTTTTTGATTTAAAATATTCATTTTTTCACCTTATTTTGTTACCTTAGTTAGTTCAAAATTATACATAATGATTCAAATCAATTTTTCGGATTCGAGTTATTATCATTATTAATTTGCAGTTTCTGAGAATATTTACCATAGTAGTGTATATTGTTTTTTATACCATCAAAGAGTAGAGATTTCAACAAACAAAAAACACACCACCTTTTTTAAAAAAGCAGATATTTTGACGTGAGAATTTTCGATTGAAAATAAGGGTGCTTTTTCGATATTAAGTCAAAATAAGGTGAAAAAATTAATATTTTCAATAAAAAAAAAAATGCTGTATGTTTGGGACATACAAAGGTAAGTTCACTAAATTTCGTTAAAAAAAAATTTTTTTGCATAAAATAAAAATCCAAAAACTCGGTTATTCGAACTTTTCACATAAATTTTGAGGTTATGTGAAAAAAGTGTCGATACAAAAGTTGTACATCTTTTTATTACCTACAACTTTGCCATTTAACTTTTTTTCATAGGACTCAGTTTTCCCGGAAATCGAGTTTAACCGGTTTTTACCCTTAAACACTCACCCACTCCCCGTTCCCGACCTCAGATCGCCCGTAATTTATTTTTCCTTTAACTTTTGTTATATTCTCTACCTTTTCCAATGGGTTTCATCCTACTATAATTTTTTTTCACTTTTCACCATTTTTAAAATTATCGACCCTGGTCTATTTGGTCGAGGTGACCTTACAACAATCACCTTGAAGTGGTCCAGCAAGCAGTTTTTTTTTTCATAACCATATGATGTGGTGCTCGTATATCATGGGCGAGCGGAAGGTGGCACGGCACACGCGGCAGAAGGGCATCAGGAAGCATGGCGCGGTGTGTGTCACTGAGGTTGTGCGCGTGACGCGTGGTGCGGTGGTTAAGATAACCTTACAACAATCACCTTGAGGTGGTCCAGCGAGCAGATGTGGTGCTCGTATATCATGGGCGAGCGGAAGGTGGCGCGGCACACGCGGCAGAAGGGCATCAGGAAGCGCTTCATGGCGCGGTGTGTGTCAGTGAGGTTGTGCGCGTGACGCGTGGTGCGGTGATTGAGCCGGCACACGAGACAGAAGGTGGTCCGCGCCGCTAGCTCCGCGCCGGCCGCTGCCTCGAGTTCCCGCTGCGCCCCTCGCTGGGCGACGCGCATCCGCAATAGCTGCGCCTTGTGACGACGCGCTACGGCGCTCATCGCCGCGCGGTGCTTGCTCGACACCAGGTGCTTCGCGTAACCCTAAACAACATTTTTTTATACCCACAAGCACTGTTAACATCGACTAAAACTTGTTTATATGGGTAATGATGTGAGTTATTGTATGGAAAAGTATGCAACATTTAGTTCTATAATTAATCACATATTTTATGGCCTATACTAATGGCAGAACTAAGTATTGATCGCAGTATTTTCGCCCCGCCCACATGACCGTGGACATGCAACCCATATCCCCAATTAACTTGCTTTTTGTGTCATGTTTATGAGTTATTGTATGGAAAAGAATGCAACATGTAATTTTATAATTCATCACTTATTAAATGGCCTATACTATGGTACTATGAGCTTATAGAAAAAACTATACTATTTATCTAATTAACTTTCATGTTACTACACAGTTTAGTTTTTTTTTTTAATCTGGTTAAGATCTAGAGTATCAATTAAAAGGTAAGCACATAAGTTACCAAACTCTAAATTCCCAGGAGGGGAGTCCCGACTACCTTCTCGCTCCTCTGGTGGTTGATGGATGCGTAAGGCATTTTCCAGACACGAAAAAAAGGGGGCTATGTGTATAATGAGATGATCTCACAGCAAACGTAGCGGATTTCTCCTTGCAATGAACACAAGCGAGATGTACGTATGGACGAGCGCGTGGCGGTGCCGCGTCAGAGGCAGTGTCCGGCTCTTTGTCAGTTTCGTCGCCCGCGTCCACAGCCTCGCCATCCGAAGCTTCCACCTCTTCTTCCTGCATACAATTAACAACTCAATATTTTTGATGTGTAACATCTTTCCTCTAGCTTTCGTGCAATTTGTGAGAGTGTTTACATGAAGTGGGACGGAAGTGTGTACCAGGAAGTTTGGGAAGCGCGCGCTATTTGATTTGATTTTAGAACATAATTTTCAAATGACTTATTCCTTTTGTAGTAGGTTTATTTCTTTTTTTACTAATATAAGGTGAGGTTTCAAATGTTACACATCATACGCGACTACTGTAAGTATCACTCGTTTTTGAACACACACCAATTAGGGGCCGTTCAAGTAATACGTATGCAGATTTATTATAATAATAATAATAAATCTTTATTAACGAAAAGACACATTACATAAAACATGTGTACATTAGAAGCTGCTGAAGTATAAAACTGTGTTGCAGCCGCTAACGCCCACCTCCAGAGAAAAATAATAATAATAAGCAAAAATTACACAAAAATAATCATTATTAAAATAAATTTAAATATACCTACTTAAATGTGCAACTCAACAGTAACAAATTTTCAATGGTTTCCTTCCAAAACAAATTGTCTATGATTCATGGTTTAGTTCTTCATTATGTTCTCAGTCTCATTGTATGTCAAATTTTGAAGCCATTTACTTAATTTAATTTTGCATTCCCTTAAGGTCATCGGATATATATTAAGTTGCTTGTTCACAATATTATACACCGTAGGACTTATGAAATAATATTGACGTCTTGCCAATGCAATCCTACAGGGCACCGTATTGCAAACTCTGTCAAATCTACGTAACCTCATGATATTTGCATCGAAGGGAGTAAAACAATGTTTGCGCAGTATTATTTTTAACAAAAACATTTGTCTGACAGTCAGGACATTACATAGAGAGTAGAGGTCAGTAGTAGGAAATCGCAAAGGTTTAAACGTCATTACTTTTAAAATTGCTCTTTGTGCTCTTTCTATGCGAACAAATATCGTTTTATTTGCGCCGCCCCATGCTGCTATACAATAATTTAACATTGATTGTGCAAGTGCATAATAAACCATCTTGAGGGTTGTGAAATCAGCCGATGTTCTTAAATTTCTAAAAATAAAAATAAGCTTCCTTACTCTTGGGATTAAGTAATTTAAATGCGGATTCCACGATAAGGTTGCGTCTAATACAACTCCAAGATACTTTATAGAACAAGTACGTGTAATTTGGACACAATTGCAGTCAGGGTTTTGATGACACCTGTGAGCATAAAGTGTGAAATCAGTTGGAGGAAGTGACACAGTTGAGGGTGAAAAAGTTATGTATTTGGTTTTCTCCAGATTCAGAGTAAGAAGATTATCGGAGAGCCAATCCATAACTTTGCTTAAAGCACTATGCGCAGCATTGCGGACGTCCTGCCAATTCACGCCATGAATTAGTAGAACGGTGTCATCGGCATATGTTACAATCTTACAGTTTTTGAGGGTTAGATTGCAAAGATCGTTTATATATATTAAAAATAGGGTGGGACCAAGAACACTACCTTGTGGGACGCCATAACGGATAAAACTATCATTGCTCACGTGGCCGTCAATCTTAGTACACTGCATACGATCACTCAGGTAGCTTTTGAACATATTTAGGACATGACCCCGAATTCCAATAAACTCAAGTTTTCTAAGTAAAATAGGTATGGAAACAGTGTCAAAAGCTTTGGTGAGATCCAAAAATATACCCATATTCTTAATCTTGCTGTTCAAGCATTTAGCCACAGTATCCGTTAACTCCAAAACAGCGTCTTCCGTAGACTTACCAGCTACGAAGCCATATTGATTTTTACTTATAATATGGTTAGCATCTAAATAACTAATAAGACGACGGCGATGGATCTTCTCAAAGACCTTAGAAATTGCAGTCAAGACAGAAATAGGTCGATAGTTAGACACGTTAGTTCTATCTCCAGCTTTATAAATTGGATGAACAATTGCTTTTTTAAAGACCTTCGGAAACACGCCGGTTGATAAGCAGATATTAAAGACATAAGTAAGGACGGGTGACAAAACCGTCTTACAAGATTTGAGAACGGATGTGGGAATTTTATCCCATCCTACTGCGGAAGTATTTTTTAGGCTTAAGATAGTTCGCTCTACTTCATCGATGTCTGTGCTTAATAAGATCATTGAGTTTAATTTAGGTGATATTTGCACTGATGAATTGAAGCTGCGATGGGGCGCTCTACCCGTGCCAGCTTTTGTAGCTAAATTCTCACCGACGCTGGCAAAGAAATCGTTTATAGAATCAATAGAAGCATGACCAGGCCGAGATAGCAGTTCACTTGAGGAGCACGAGTTTTTATTTAAATTTGATACTTTTTTTATTGTATCCCAAGTAGCCTTTACATTGTTCTTTGCTTTCAGAAACTCACTGCGTTCATATTCAATTTTTAACTTTTTGAGTAAGTTGTTGCAGAAGTTTCTGTAACGCGTATAAATTTTCAGTGTTGTATAGTTGTCCGGTTCTTTTTTTGTATTTTTATACAACTTATCGCGATGACGGATACAGCGTAGGATACCAGGAGTTATCCAAGGCTTAATTATTATTTTTCTATTAGGGATGATAACTGAGACCGTATGTTTAGAAACGACAGCAGAAACTATATTTACAAGCTTCTGAGCTGCCTGCTCCGGATCAGTGCAATTAACAATAACTGATAGGTCAGTTTTCTCCAGTTCACTTAGGCATGAAGATTCATCAAGCCGAGTGTAAAAGCGATTTGTGGTATGCGTAGTGATTTTAAGATCAACAGCAAGAATGACTGGCGTGTGATCAGTTATAAGCGAGTCCAAGACTAAAGTCGTAGCCTGACTTTTTGTCTTTAAAATTACGTGATCAAGACAGCTATTTAACCGTGTTGGCAAGGTGTGAGCTGGTAGCATCCCATGAGAGGCAATAGTGTTTAGATAGTATTCCGCATTATTACAATTATTTACCCCCTCCTCCCCCTTGTCAGCAAAAGTAAGCAAAGCTCTTACTCCCCCCCTCTCGTGCTTACGTAAACATTGGTACCTATGCATTTTTCCTTTAATGTATTGTTTTTTTTATTCATTCATGAGCTTCATTAGCAGCAGTACTTGAATAGGCTTAAGATAGAGGACTTTATCGCACATAATATTCATTGAAACAAACTTTATTGACACAGTATTCAACATTGAGTAAGGTCCTATTACGAACAAAACCAACTTCTTTCGAATTTTTGGTATATGTATACAATCTTCAGTCCATGGCACCCAAATCCATGATGCTGACGTAATCACTATCTCGACCCCCCACCCCACCATGTCATCAAAATTAAGCAACGCAAAGACCCCCCTGCCCCCCTATAGTACTTACGTAATACTTGAACGGCCCCTTATAGCTAAAAGAGACTTAAATTCAAATTCAAACTCATTTATTCAGTCTAGGCTGTTACAAGCTCTTGTGAAAGTCAAACGCTACGCCATCGGTTCGTAAATCTACGGCGGGAGACCTTGTACTGAGAAGAACCGGCAAGAAACTCAGCAAGGGCTATTTTTTTCTCCCTGTTTTGTTTCACACAGTGTCGTCAATTGAAAGATGACATCAAAAATTGAATACATGTGTTGATGTCAACTTCCATCACATTAATATTATTAATTAACAAAAGTTAAGTATAACTAGGTACTATTTTTAAATTTAGAAGTGGCGATTAAACAATTTTCAACCAAATTAGCAAAGTAAAACGACAGTCTATTATGTTAAGCCCAAGGTGATTTATCATTTATGAAATCTTTTACAGTATAGTAACCTTTCTTAAGGAGACATGTTTTTATACACACTTTAAACTTATTAAAAGGTAAAATAATTATTTCTTTTGGTATTTTATTATAGTAACATATACCTTGACCCACAAATGAACCAAGAACCTTTTGGAGTCTCAATGGTGGCAATTTGAGTTTATCTTTATTTCTGGTATTGAAATTATGTACATCATCGCGCCTCGTATATAAATTTATGTTCTGACGCACAAACAATATACAATTGTAAATGTATTGAGAGGCAACAGTCATTATACCTATTTCTTTAAATTTATCCCTAAGAGAAGTTCGAGATCCCAAGCGGTAAATAGCTCTTATAGCTCGTTTTTGAAGAATAAAAACTGTTTCAATGTCTGCGGCCGTGCTCCATATTAGAATGCCATACGACATAATGCTGTGAAAGTAGCTGAAGTATATTGTCCTAGCAGTGTCGACATCTGTAAGCCGTCTTATTTTATAAATTGCATAAGCAGCAGAACTTAGTTTACCGGCTAGTGTTGTAATGTGAGGGTTCCATTGAAGTTTGTGGTCTAGTGTTACGCCTAAGAAAACGGTTGTATCGACTAAAATTAGTTTTTCACCATTTAGAATTATATCCCCCATTTCAACATGCTTTACATTCGGCAAAGTAAATTTCACACATTTAGTTTTGCTCGCATCCAGTTTAAGATTATTAGAAGAGAACCAGTGAAGTACCTTGGAAAGTGCATTGTTTACATCGTCATAATTTGTTTTACACCTGTCAACGTTAAAAATTAGCGAGGTGTCATCTGCAAACAAAACAATTTCACAAAAATTTTCTACAAAGAAAGGTAAATCATTAATGTAAATTAAAAAAAGAAATGGACCTAAAATTGAACCCTGAGGAACGCCTATTTTCACATGAGATCCGGCTGATTTTGTACCGTTAATATCAACTATTTGTGTCCTTTCTGTTAAATATGATTACAATAATTTTTGTGCGGAATCTTTTATGCCGTAATGATTTAATTTCCGTAACAAAGTTTGATGATTAACGCAATCAAACGCTTTAGATAAATCGCAGAAAACCCCAAGAGCATTCTGCGACTTTTCCCAAGCATTAAATATATATTTTAGCATAGTGGCCCCCGCATCAGTCGTGGAACGGTTTTTAGTGAAACCGTACTGCGCTCTGTGTAAAAGTTTATTAATGTTGAAATGAGTCAACAATTGTTCTAACATTTTTTTTTCAAAGATTTTACTCAATGCTGGTAATATAGATATTGGCCTATAGTTGCTAGGATCTTTACAATTTCCAGACTTAAATAAAGGTATGATTTTACTGAATTTCATAAGATCAGGGAATACTCCCTGATCTATACATGAATTAAAAATATCAGCCAGGTAAGGGGCTATAGAATGTATAATATTATTTATGACTTTGATAGATATACCCCATAAATCAGATGCATTTTTCATTTTTAATGAATGGAAAACTTTAATTATTTTAAAAGAACTAACGTGCTTGAAATTAAATAATAAACCACACGGAGGTACATATTTTTGTAACAGAGCTGTAGCAGTATCAGACGATGAGTCCAAGTTGGAAGTAGTTTCTAATGGTATATTCATAAAAAAATTATCGACTTATCGATCGAATTATCGATCGAAATATCTGCGACTTCATGTTTCGATTTTACGAGATTATTATTGATTTTAAGAACCATGCTATTTTCACGAGGCTTACACTTGCCACTTTCGCGCTTAATGATATCCCAAGTGGTCTTTATTTTATTACTAGATTTTTTAATTTTATCCCTAATAAAATTGGACTTTGCAGTATTACATATGCTTTTAAACAATTTGGAATATTTTCTAACATAGTTAATAAACTCAGGATCCTGGTTATATTCTTTGATTCTATAAAGCTCATACAGTCTTGTTCTACTCTTATATATACCACTTGTCGCCCAGTCACAGAACTGCAACTTCTGTGTACATTTAATGGTTTTCAGTCTGAACGTATTTTGAAATTCATTATTTATTAAATTAAAAAGATTTTTGTACAAAATATCCGGATCATCATGCGTCCAAGGCATTAAAGGAGGTTTATCGCTAATGTTATTTTTAAAATTATTAACGCGCTCATTTGTTATAGGTCTACACTCTATTATGTTCGGCTCAGTACTGACATTGAAACTATATGTTGTCTTTAAACCGAGATGATCGGAAGTAATATCACTAAAGACTGACTTTTCAATTGCATCCAATTCAGAAAAAAAGTTGTCTAAACAAGTGGCTGAGTCATGTTACTCTGGTTGGTTCAGTAAACTGGAAATTTAAATTAAAACATTTAAACAAAGTAATTAACTGAAGACTCAAAGAGCTATTTTCAAGTAGATTGACATTAAAATCACCACATACTATTACAGATTTATTTTTTAATTTATTGAGAGAGTCCTCCATGACTGATTCAAATGTACCAAAGTTTCCTGAGGGGGGGGGGGGGTATACACATACTATATAAAAATTTACTAACTCTACACACGACAGCTCAACATGGCGTTCCACTGAAAGGCTTACAATGTCCTTTCTTTCCTTACATTTTACATGATGTTTTACAAAAATTAAAGACCCTCCATGAATAGCTGTCCTGCGTACAAATGCACTGGATAGTTGAAAATTGTTTAAATAAAATGACATTTCATGTTGTTGCAGCCAGTGTTCAGTTATGCACATGATATGAGTTTCAGGACTTTTAGCTAATAATTCTAACTCTAAGTCTTTGCCGGCCAAGCCCTGGATATTTTGGTGAATAATATTGACATAATGGGGCTTAGCTTTTGTCATACGCTTCAGTTTAAATCTAAAGAGTTTATTGTAGAACTACAATTTATCAAAAGATTTGAATTAGTACAAGTACTAATGTCAGTTTTAAAAGAAGTAATTACAATTTGTAAATTAAAAGCTAACAAATTAGCTAATTGTGTCCGAGATTTCTTTGAAAGATACATAGTATCTGAAGTCAGTTTAAAATTACTAATAAATTTATTAATGTCAAAAAACAAAATGACGTCACTATGACGATTAATCAAATTATACAAGTATGTATTTAAATCAAAGATGCGCTTATTTTCATCCAACGTCAAATTTTTAGCATAAGGGAAAGCGCTGATTATTAATTTGCAGTTAGTTTCTCCTTGTAACTTTAATTATACATTAAAACTATTCAATATGTCCCTTTTTCTAATGTCAGAGCTGTCACCACATAAAATGATTAAATTGGTAAAACTATCTACTTTATGCATTGTAACATTATTTACAATTTCTTTAAATGATTGCCCAGGAAAGCATAAATTGTAAAATTTATTATTATATTTATTACTCATAATAGATGAAAGTCCCTGACCTAATTTGTCAGAAAGCATGACAGTCTTTGGTGAATTAAGGTTCTGTGAAAGCACTGGTTCAAACAATTTTTCACTATAAGTGGTTTGTATTTTTTCTGTATGGGCTGATGAATGACAGGAATTCTGTGTGATTACAATTTCTTTGTCTTTTCTAAGGTCTTCATTTGAGATGTCCACTGGGCAATTAACTATATTTAACATTTGGTTATTTATTAATGAGTCATAGCGCTCAGCATTATAGTTACATAACTCCACCAACTCTGATGCAGATTTGATGTGCTCATCAATCTGCCTCTGAGCATTGAAATATTTATTTTCTAAAGATCCCATTGATTCATGCAATTGTATGATTTTAGATTGCAATTCTTTAGTATCCCGGTCATACAACTCCCTGCTTTCAATTAACTTATTACTATAAATTTCTATGGAATCCAAAAGATTCATGCGTTCCTTCCTTATGGCAATATTTTTGTAGAAGCTATTATTTTTCTTAATTAATCTATCAGTTTTCTTAATAAATTTATGAATTTTTATATATTTCTTTAATTTCCTACTGCCTAAATTTAAAGGTCTAGGTATGTTAATACTATTGCTACTGGATAGTGACTGTCTTGCTGACTGTATTTCTGAAGATTCCATCAGTTCTTCAAAAAGACTGAGTGTATGTTCCGTTTCTTGCTGTTGTTGCTGCTGAACGAGTTCACTAATATGGTGGTTGGCATCTATGAGTTCCCGTTCCAGCTCGGTAATGCGGTCCAGGGCCCTCTCATATGTGTTGCATTGCTGGTCGAAGGTACTAAGCGTGCTTTTCAGTTGGTCTCTTTCCTCAATGACATCTACATGTTGTGAATGCAGTTCAGCTAATTCAATCTTCAGCTGTGAGTTTCGACTAACAACAGCTTTGATTTCCATTTCGCTATCTTCACGTTCCCGTAGAAGCTGATCACATGTATTCTTCGATTCTTTTAGCTCCAGCAGGACCTGCCTCAACTTCATCTCTGTGTTTTGTGCAACAGCTTTGCGGGTCAGCATGATGATGGTGATAAATACCTAAAATGTTTTATATGCTATTAGGCAATGTTATCACTATTTTTTTAGATTTAGTACTTTTTCACAGCAAATTATAATTAAATGAACTATTATTGGTGGGTAGATACTATTATTGGTGGTCTGTTTACCTATAAAATTAAAACTATACACACATTAAACACCAACAAAACTCAAAAATATTGTCTAAGTTACAAGGGTTAATTGAAATGAAATTATACTTTAATCAAATTCACTTATTGAAAGCTCATTCAAGAATTAAAAGTTATTAATTATGTATTCTACTAATATGGCCCCGTTGCTTATTTATTATAAATGGCTACACAACAAATAAGTTTCTCTTATATATATAAAAAAAAAAAAGTAGGTAATTGTGTTTGTAGTGGTAGTGATTGTGAAGAGTAATAGTACAATGAATGACTGGAGCAAATTAGTCACCAACTTTACTTCCACTTTTGTCAAGCAAAGAGAGGTATACTGTGGCTTTTCGTTTTGTAATGTGACGTTACTCACTAAGTATGTGAGTTTTGATAAGTAGTTTGTGGAATGCCATACGTTTATTTGAGTGTGAACTATAGAGAAACTTAATTGCTATGAAAGAAATGATACTTAGCAAAACAATGACAGTACACATAAGTTATTTAAACATCAATATTACTTATTAGCTTATTTAAAATAAGGAACAAATGTACTCCCCCGGTTTATGATGCAGCAGTTCACACTTTTATCCTTTATCCTTCAGTTTTTCTTATGAATAATTCTTGAACTTCGAAATTTCAAATTTTTCTTCACAAGTATAGTTTTGACAAGGCGGTCGTTCGTTACGATTTTGATGGTGCAATAATTTAAATATCTAGGATCCTATCTTTGGGAAAACGATACTACATAATATTTATAGCCTAATCTACACTGTGAAATAACTTTTACTAATATAAACCACGAAAAATTGTATTAAAATTAAATTACAAAACAGCTGATACACTTTGACAAGTTCACCGGGTGCGTTCCGAAACCCGTCGTTAAAACGTGGCGCCACCCGACGCGTGTAGAGTCAAATTAAATGTACTATTTTTTGATTAGAATCACATTAGCAACATCCTACGCGACGCGATGCGCACACACTGATCATAGAAAATGCGCGTCACTTAACAAAAGTCTGTTTCGGCCTTAAGCCTAGTCCTAGAATAAGCACTGTTAAGCTTTAATTATGGGATACTAGGGTAACAAACTGTTATGCCTTAGTTATGAGATACTAAGGTAACAGATAGAATACATAATGAGTGATACATATATACGTATATATACTTATATAGAAATCCATATAAACATCCATGACTTGGGTATAAATGCTAACATTTGCCCCACACAACACAACACGACACATGAAACCCGGCGTACAAGCCACTCGGCCACAGTGGCCATCATTATAATAACAATATATTGCAGTATGACGATTGTGGCGAGTGTTTAAAGATGTCCATTGTATGATTGAGATGACGTTTAAGCAGACAGAAAGTAGTCTTAGAAACTATTGTAAAAAAAACGCGTGACGCGCAGAAGGTACGCGGAGGCTGCGAGTCATCAACCTACTTTTGAGATGGACATTAATATTTTATATACTAGCTGACTTGGCGAACTTCGTCCCGCCCAAAAGTAATAATTTGCAATATAATAATATTGCGACTATAAATTGAGATGTAAGCTTTCCTTTCTCTCGAGTCGGATCAAACTGCACATGGTGTGCAAATTTGATTAAAATCAGTTAAGTAGTTTAAGAGTCCATCCCGGACAAACAACGTGACGCGTAATTTATATACAGGGTGAAATTGAATGTTTCTATGAAACTTCGTGAGATTGTTGGGTTACGTGTATAGATAATGCCTGATTTTTTTCGGATTTTGTAAAATAAAATTTTTCGATTTTTTATTTTTTATTTGGTTATTTTTTTGTCATTTCTTCCTTATGAGTAATTATTCATTTTAAACATGTCTGCATAGAAGTTATAAAGCAACTTAAAATAAGCACTACTAAAAAAACGGAAACTTAATGAATGCCTTCATTATGCCTCCAGTCGAGATCAGCGCCGGTCGGGGCGACGACCGGCGCGGCGGTCGCCTGTGTAGGTACTTATTACACGCACAGATGACTCGGCGCTTACCTACTCTCCGCTTTGATCCACACTATTTTAAAACATTACAATAAAATAGTCTTAGATGCTTTATTATAATTATTTATTCACTGATACACAATACCTTTGAATATTATTTCATAAGATTAGTTAAGGTTATTCTGCCTGAAGCCACGCTTTTTGCCATGTGTTCTGTTTCCGACATCAATACCTTTGAATATTATTTCATAAAGCACAGGTAATTAATCAATAAAATAAATCTTCTGTTAGAGCAATTAAAAATCCTATAAAGTTAATGACTGTCACGATTTTAAATCGGTAAAGCCTGTCTGTTAGTTAGTGTAAGAACTTCTTTTTTATTGTTAATGTTAGTTACCTCGTTTAATTAAAACTTAAGCACAAACGGCTTATTTAAAATTGTGAAAAATCATACAGAGCAAATCGGTATAACTTACGAGCTTAGTGAAGGAAGGAACTCTTCGTGTCTGATTTGCACACGTCATGAAATTCCCAAAACGTTTAATCACAGCCACAGTCACACACACACACACATACATAATAATATGTTGTTTTGCGGCAAGCACGGGCGAGCGGCGCGCCGCACGCTGGCAACTAGCGCCGGTTGCGGCGTCTTTGATGATGTGAATTCCGCCCACCTCCCATCTTCCCCGCACGCGGTGGTTTGCTTTGATTGCATGCAAAACGCAGTCGCAAGTATATCAATCGCGCGTGAGCGTGCGCATCTTTTGACTTAGTGACATACACTGTGATAATTTCATTATGCCTCGGTATACGAACCAAGAATATTTAGAGATGGTGTACTGCTATCGCGAGTGTGACGAAGTAGGTTTGGTTTACGAATGAGTCCCCAAACCATAGAAGTTGCATTTTGTGCAGTCAGTAGTGATAGGGACACTTTAAAAAAGGTGAAAAGACACGTCCGCAAACATGCCTACCTTTGTTTGCAGCAAAATTGTGGTTTAGAGCAACAATTTTGCAGATAATAATTTAAGTCTCTTTTTATTGCTAGTGTAAATACTTTTTGATTAGAAACAACTAATTGTGTACTACCAGTGTGATTGATTTGATAAAAAGTTCTAGTGAAAAAAATGAATATGTTCCTCGTTGTACCTACTTACATCGCCGGTCTCGTAAGTACTTTTGAATACCTGGTTATAAATTTCATTCTGACCCAAGTATTGAACTGCATTAAGTATTTCTTTTTGTTTAACATTTGCCTATTTCCAATCGTGACAAAATTATTATTAACTTTTAAAGTTTTTCTCTGCTTAAGAGAAGATGACATTTGTGCTTATTATTTCAATTTCAATAAAGGCATCTAAGCCGATTTTATTGTATTGTGTGGAATCAAACGAGTCAGCTGAGCTCTGTGTAGAGCTAGGTACCTATTCACTCAACGGCTGGCGGGCGCGGTCGGTCGTTGACCCGCGGTGAAATTTTAATGTTTTTCCGTTTTTTAGAAGTGCTTATTTATTAGTTGTTTTTCACTGGATATGTAAGTTTGTTTGTTAAAAATGAATAACTACTCAAAAGGAGGAAAGGACATAAAAATACACAAATTATAAATAAATACATGAAAAAAATATACTTCAAAAAAATCCGAAAAAAAACAGGCATACTCTATACACATAACCCAACAATCTCACGAAGTTTCATAGAAACATTCAATTTCACCCTATATATTAAGATAAGTCATTTTTCAAATAAAAAGATTATAATTATGATTAGTGGTGTATACCTTAGGAGATTTGATCTTGGATTCCTTCTTTTCTTCAACAATCTCCTCCTTTTCATCAGCATCCCAATCCTCTTCAGTTGAAGAAGCATCTTCTTCTTTAGATTTCACAGAGCTGTTCCAAATTAATAAGTTAGTATAGCTCATAAACATATTAATAAATAGATGAATGGTACAAAAATGGCTTATAATTTGAATATTAATAGTTTGCTTTTTTTTGCATGAACTTAAAAATATGAACTAGTGATAACTAATTTTATAATATTAATTAATAACTAGCAAACCAGTGAACCAAATGTTCACCAAAAAAAAAAATTTAATTAATTGAGAACTTCAGAGATTTTGTGTGGTTTCGTTTGAAATAGAAATCACGTGATTTCTCGAAAACCGGAAGTGCTACGTTACTCAAATCCGGTTTGTTGTCTTATCAGACTATTCTTAACTTATAACTTAAACATTCTCTTTATCTATCTCTTACGGTTTGGCCGCTGAAACAGCACCACGGACGGACGGACGGATGGACTTGTCTAATAGATAAGAGATTTGTAAACTCTGTTAGTGAAAATGAGAGCCATCATTGGCATAGCTATCTAGAGTAGAGAGAGCTATCTCTTCTGGATAAATGTGTAATTAATTTCTTACCCATTAGTGTAAACATGAAAGAGTAGTTATTTCTTCATATATAACTTTTTACTGCAATTTCATCCTACATCAAAGTATTCCATTATCTCAAACTTGTTACATGTACATGCAACAAGGCAGGTAAGACTGCTATGCTGTTTCTGTAGAGCACTTATTTCTGTTTACTTTGTATGTTATGCCATTTAAAATTTTGCCAAATGAGATAACTCCCCATTACCATGAAAACACCCTCGGTATCACTTAAAATTTCCATCATCTCTCTGATGGTTGTTCTCTCATACATACCATTTTCAAATTGTTTGTCATACCTTGTGTCTGTTTACTGTTTCTCGATATAAAATACATGATCATTACATCAATTTCTTTTATTAAATATAAGATGTACAAATGCCATCTGTTCTGGCTTCTGGCTCAGGATGCTCAAGCTGTAATCATTCATAAGAAACTAATTTAAATATTCAATAGTGATTATCAATTACCTTCTCCCTTTGATAGATTTGAACGCGCGGGTATAGCCAAGCGAGCGGTCATTGAATCTCCTGGTGGTAAAGGTGCCGCGAGAGCGCGGGGCGCCGCGGAAGGAGGCGCGCGAGCGCATGGTGCGACCTCGGAAGGAACGCCGAGTGGCGCGGGGCCGCACTGACGAGCGAGGCGGTTCTCGCGGCGGACCCATGCCACTAGGCTTGCGATATGTTTCACGGTTCGGTGAACGTCTTCTGTCTTCCCCACCGAATGACCGCCTTTCACTGTTGTAACTATCTTGCCTACCGCCGTAGGATCCGCCGTAATGTCCGCCGCCATCATGGCTACGTCTATCGCTCGAGGACCCCTGTACATAACTCTCTATGGTTCTTCCGACAAATATTGTAAATCAATCAAATAAAATAATAATAATTAAAAGAATCCTCTTTTAAATGTTATTGATTGAAATCCTCTTTGTACAATTTAAAACGTTAGGTCCCAGTGTAAACACTGTCTACTGAATATTTTTTATTGTTATTTTATTAATGTACAGAATGTGGAGGCAATCATTATAACAACCTTCTAATAAAAAATTCTGATGTAGTTGTGGGCAATTAACCATAACTTTGCTTAATATTATTTGATATTTACTTCTGCCCATTAAAGTATTTCAAAATTTCCACTGTGAGAAGTCGAACTGTTCAGGCAGGGCAATATGGACAATCTCCAATTTACCTCACATTTTAACAGTTACTGTTGTTGAATACACAATACCATATATTAAACCCAATATCTATACAGTTGTACACATATTTTCCTCATTTCTTACTTTTAATAATTTGTAGTTATGAGTTTAGGACAACAATATATTCATATTTAACAGCTTTTCTAAGACTAGTTCCATTTAACTTTTTTCACAACTGTTCATAGCATGTGTCATTAAACTCCTTTTTAATTCCTTCCCTTTTTCTTGGGTTACACCATCTTTCAGAGGCGGCCTTACCGAGTGTGGGAAGTGGATTACAATTAATTGGTCTGTAGGAGAATAATTTTTATAGGTATGCTACTAGAAGTTACAAAAGAAACATTTTACTGGTTTGCTTGTTTTACAGTATCATGCATTGGTTCATTCAATGTCTGTAATATAAATGATGCTCTTTTCTTCAGTCATTTCTGCAGTGAACAAGTATTTCTTAACTTGGATTCCTTGCGTAGATAATAATTTCTCTTATCCCTAAGGCCGCCACTGTAGCATTGTAGTGTTTCTGACTTATCTATAATGGATATACCTAAAAACTCACCTCAATTCTCATTCTTTTGCGATCAGGTGATCCTGATCGACCTCCATAGTCACGGTTTGAATAACTGGCAGAACTTTCCTAAAACAAAAGTTTAAGACATTATCGATTGTGATAGTAAAAATTAAAGTAGTTTGTAAATGTCATGAGAATTCAGACATATTTTCTAATCTTACTAATGACTAGAGATTGTTTAATAACTTACGGATCTATAATTTTTCTTGGAATACGAATCTTCCATTCTGTCTCGGTTACCGGTATAACGGTTGCCACTGCTATTATACCGTGAATCGTTGTTGTACGAAGAGTAACCACCTCCACGTCCACCACGACTCTCGTAAGAGCCGCGGTGGCTACTTCCACGGTAAGACCCTCTGTAGCTGCTGCCGCGCCCATTGTAACTACCTCTGTTACTGTAACCTCCGTAACCTCGTCCTCGTGAAGACATCTGTAAAATAGTTTCATTAGTTATTCATGTACATTGAAATATCGAAAATGACATGGACAACAGAAAACTGTTATTATTGTTTTACTTTTTTCGCACTATTAGAATGTAAACAACTGAAATAGGTAATACATTCAGTTAAATCTTGTTCCAACAAACAAGATGGAGGAGGCCACCGTGAACGCGTCAGTCACAAAGTATTTGTGAAACAAGGACTTAATAGATGCCAAGCAGATGATTCTAAAAAAAGGTAAATGAAAACATACTTACCTTAAAAATGTTTCGCCAATATTAAAATGTGTTCTTTAATTTATCAAAGTTATATCTACTTCATAGAGAAAAGTAATACACTGGAAAATCTACTTTCGTAGATACGCTTTGAGCTCAGTGTTGCTATTGAAAAATATCTGCGAGGCCAACTGTTTTTTTTTTTAATTTATTCTGGCCGTGGAACGAGGCCAACTGTGCAACCCAGTGTTGCCAGAGCCTGCACGACAAAAGTTGTCAATGGTATTGATTCTGGCACAATTCCCTAAACCTAAACTTACACCCATATTCTTAGTCGCGTCCTCAAACGCTCCTCGACTCTAACTCATTCGAGCGCTCCTTAAGGAGTTCCTCCAAATAACCTCGAAAATGATATTCTAGTAGGTATCTTGAACAAACTTGAGAATTCCTCCACTGAGAGTACAAACAAAGGTGTAAGCATAAAAGCATAGACATACAGTTTGTCTATAAAGTCGTGACATTAAATGATGGCGCCACTATTATGCATGTAGCAACCCTGTATAGTCTGACCAAAATGATTTTGATACTAGCAGTTCATTCAAGGAAATTAAGTAATGGAGGAGTACACGCAAAGCTCAACGTAGATGGCGCTGCAAATACTTGGCCAAAAGCACAGCGAACAACTGCGGCTGTCAAATTTTAAACTCCATTTTTTTTATTGTTAATATAATTATGTGCTGAAAATGTATGCAACATTGTCTATAATACAGCTGTAAACAGAGTTGAAAAGAAGAGGAGCATCTGTGCAAGGCATAAAAGCTGATCTTGTAGAAAGGTACTGGGCCCAATTCTGGCGTGCCAACTTATATCTAAAACTAACTAAAATTAGATATAGAGTTGTCAAATTCAATTTGGTATTCTGTAATGACACAACTGTTTCTATTATCATGCTAGAATGCTCATTCTCAGTACATAGATGCATTTTCCATAATTATTTTAATAGTTCATGGATTTCAGTAACTTTTAGCGGGCTTTTTAGTCAAAGCTATCTTATTTTTGCATCAATCGAACATCTAATAGTGTAAGGAATTACAATATATTTATTGATTCATACTTGATTTATATTTATAATATGATTATCTTCTTTTGTTAAGTGTAAAATTAGTCTACCTAATAACCTTTGCGTTCGCTCACGCGGTGCAGTGACATTCCTTTCGCACAGCCAGCGGCGATTCATTCTCTCGAGTGACACAGTGTCGGACGGTCGTCTCGTAAAGTTATACCGTTACAATACTTAAAAGTGTAAAAGGATAACCGAACTGTTGAAAGTAAGTACGATAAAATAATAATTATGTATCTTCCCTAAACGTAGCTGTTCCAATAATTTCAGAAGTGGAATAGGCAGGTATTATTTTACTAAAACACTTGCTTATCCCGCCCACGTGATTTCGATAAACGTATATTTTTGATATTATTTATTCTTAATGTGGGTATTGCCTGCCATTGACAAACATAATTTCAAAAATAAACCTTCATAGTAATTTAAAAAATTTTAGATAACGTTTTTTTTGTTCTTGTATACTTTTTTCTTTTTTATCTAAATCTAAAGTTGACACTTTTTAAGTGCATGATTATGTTGTTATTGCATACCTCCGGGGTTTTTAAGGCGGTCGGAAAATTTACCATTTTCACGCTACGGACGCGTACTTTTTGAGTTATTAACGATTTTGTAAAAAAAAAACATTAAGAAAATTACGAAAATTATTTTGCCACATGTATGGAAAACATAACAAGCTAGTTTTATTTATTTTCTTCTTCTTTCTTTCCGTATTTTTTAACTACCCTCATAACTTAAGCTATTTTTTTTAATTCTACCCTCAGAATATATATTATTGAATTGACTTTTATTCTATCTCTATTAGAGATAAGTCCTCCCTTACATACACTACTGCTTTGATTTTTTTTTTATGTTTTTTTATGTGTATATTTAGTGCAATAAAAAGTTTATACGTGTAGTCCATTGTGATTGAAGATGCACTAGCAGCGACTAAACTTTACGGTCGTGAGTTTCAGATAAAATGGAGCACAGTAGCGAGCAGGCACGGCTTGCTGATCATAGTAACGTGACTGCGCAGACTGACACGGAAATGGAGAACGCCACTGCTGGGTGTAGCCGGCGTTCTCGGCTGCGGTCGACTGAAATATTGAGTGAGGGAGCGGAAGGGAGCCCTGAAGGTGGGCAAAGCCGCAAGCACTTATATAACAATGAATTTAGCCCGGTTATCCCGGTGAGTGGGAGACCGTCGCGTTTAAGAGCGCGTAGGTCAAAAGAACTGAGCAGGGAGTCGTCGAGGCAACACCAGTATGGTGGGGAGTCTCGACGACGACGGTCTAGGGATGGATCTATATCGATAGATCGCGTGGCGCATTTTAGTCGCGCTAGGTACGCTGAAGAGCGATCGTATCGTAGACCACGTAAAGGGTCAGTGTATGAAAGTTGTTCACGCAGCAGTTCTGAGGAATGCTTACGCAATAAAGATTCTAGGAGTTCGTGTGCACGTCAGGGTAACGATAAACTTTATCATAGTAGCAGTTCAGATAGTGATCGTTATTCAAATAGTAAACGAAAAAAAGTTAGTTCTCGTTCCCCTGTCGTTAGAGCACGTGCTCGTAGAATAAGTCAAAATAATAAAAGATGTGATGACGTAGATCTATCAAAATATTTTAGATAAGTTTTTGGACATATTAAAAGGTATGAAAGGTCGTACTTCACCAAAGTTGTCTTCAAATAATGTACTACCGGAATTCGACCCAATGTCTAGTGACCAAACTGTGTTAATGTGGCTCACAAAAGTGGAGGAGTGTGCTGAGATTTATGGTTGGAGTGAGAAAGAAATTATCCACTTTGCCCTTCCGAAATTAACGGGCGTGGCGAAATCTTGGTACCAGGGCCTCAGCACAGTCCTCTACTCCTGGCCCGAGTGGAAAAGAAAACTAATCGAGTCTTTTCCTTGCCGTGAAGATTATGCGGAGTTGTTAACAGTTATGCTAGCAAAAAAGGCAAGCTATGGAGAATCATTTGAACAGTATTATTATGCTAAGATGAATTTATTGAATAGGTGCGGTATTAAAGGTAGGAAAGCTGTAGATTGCCTTTTAAATGGGATAGAAGATCGTGCTGTGCGTGTTGGAGCACAGGCAGCTCAATTTCGTGAACCAGAACAACTGTTGATGTATTTGAAAACGGTTAAAATAGGTATGCTTAGGGACGTAGGCGATAGGCAGAAACAAGACAAAAGAATAAGTGCTATTTTACCGT
Source organism: Chilo suppressalis (assembly GCA_902850365.2). Lineage (NCBI taxonomy): Eukaryota > Metazoa > Arthropoda > Insecta > Lepidoptera > Crambidae > Chilo > Chilo suppressalis. Next base: position 18,069,753 of record OU963897.1, on the reverse strand, counting down.
CCGCGGTTCGTCGAATAGATTCAGTTAATAAATTTACATGTTTTAACTGTAGTGAAGAGGGTCACAAGAGCTATCTATGTACCAAACCTCTATCTAAATGTACAAATTGTAATAAATTAGGTCATACAGTTAAGTTTTGTAAATTTCCTAATAACAGCAACGTTCGAGATAAAAGTCAAAAGGATATTATAGGCGAACAAAATGAAAAGGATGTTTCTCAATTAGGCTCATCAGGAGAATCAAATTCAAAATATTATATTCGATATCTTAGTCAATGATGTTCAATTACAATGTCATGTCGACTTAGGTAGCCAGTGCACGCTCATAAGAGAAAGCGAAGCAACACAATTGAATCTTGTAATAGATGCAGTAGATTTGCCATTGATGCGAGCTATTGGAGGTTATCATGTAAAACCCATAGGTCGGTCCAGAGCTAACATATCCGGTCAAGGCATACAGGCAAACGTTCAGATACTTATCGTTGAGGATCACGTATTAAAATATCCTGTCCTTTTAGCACACATTTACAGAGTTACCTAATATTTTAGGTTTAAAGAATTTTATTTCTCATACGAACTTACACAGACAGTTCACTTAAAATGAGATACATAACTAAAACTAATAACTTAATTGAAATGACACAGCGCAGCTGCTTTATAAAACTATAATTTAGTACAATAGGTAGGCAAACTATTGTTACTAATACAAGCAAAATACAAAAATGCAATCTGGCATGTTTACGAGCGAATTACATACATAGAATACAAGTAAAGCGCTGACTTCGCCCATGCAAGTGGGCCATCGAAATTATTGCCACACGGCGGAAATGCTGTCGCTGCGAAACGTGAACGCCGCGCCGCCGTGTGACCGCCGTCGCCGTGACACCAGGGCCATCGTCATCGGATCACTTTGATTCTCATGCTCTTTAAGTCTATGTTCATCTGCTCTATGTTAGTACAACCTAACTCTTGTAAACAGTTTGCAAAACAATCTTGATATTTATTAATTAATTCAAGGAGTCTAAGTCGGTCATGTTGCTGTATATTTCCAACTATTACTTCATCTAAGGTGAAGGGCTTGTATAGAATAAAATCAGACTATTTTGTTAATTTTGTGAATTCCCACAGACTTTAATACAACATCAGCTCTTGCGATTAGTTCATCTTTCTTAAATCTAATAGGAATCGATATGGGTTTAATGAGAACAGCACCCTTGCCCTGGACAAGACTATAAAGTCCTTCTAATAAAATATATTCTTTACCCATCTGCCCTCTATACCCCCCATTAACATAAAACGTACCAGTATAACTATTATCACAGTGAACATCAACTAGCCCTACCTCGCGACATATAGTGCTGTCAAGAACTCTTAATTCCAAACGTGCATCACAACAATCTTCGTCAGAATTCTCAATCAACAACGCCTTATCAGTCTTAATAATTTTGACATGTGGTTGTTCAGTGAACGTTTGACCTATGAGAACTGGATATCTGGAGACTCAACAAATATGTCTTGAATATATATAATTGAATATCAGAACCATTACTAAAACTTTGATTTATGTTCATTACGGTTTTATTATTGAGTGATGTTATTTGGCGAAAACACTCTGTGTCTATATGTCCAACAGCTGAACATTTGTTACATTTCCTTATTGGCTTAGAACATTTTGAAACAGGGTGACCCTCTTCCTTACAGTTGTAACAACTAATTACTCCGTTTTTAATAACGTTAGTCCTAGTTACTGGTTTGGTGTTAGTGTTCACTTTTCTAGTATGGGGTTGTTCTGGTTTACGAATATTAGCCTTTCTTAAATAAGACAAAAACATGGCACAGTTGCTGAACTGTGCTGCCTCCGCTCCTAAGCGTACTGACCTATCCTCTATACCGTGCAAGATACATTCTACTGCTTTCCTTCCGGTAACAATTTCTAAACGATTTATTAATGTGAGCTTTTCATAAAAATATGTTTCCAATGACTCTCCGAATTTTGCCCGTCTATCTAACATATCCTGCATCATTTGGCCAATGTTTTCGCTAGCTGGAAAAGCACTTCTTAATTTACTTTGCCATTCGCTCCAACTCAACAAGACTGTAGGCAAACCCTCATACCATTGTTTTGCAATACCAACAAGCATAGTGTATGGTCTGCCTATCCGTCCATTCATACAAAATCGCACATTCATTCACTTTCGTAAGCCATTTATCAATCGTCTGATTTTTCAAAGAAGGATTAAATTCCGGAATGACGTTCGTGTTGGTAAAAGTCTCTTTCTTGACCTTGTTACTATTGGTCATATTATCAATCACATCTGCAAACTTGAGCATTAACTTCCGATCTAACCTGCTACGATTACAACTATAATCCTCCCTAGATGAATTATAAATTCTACTGCGTGATCTACGGCTTCGGTAGTGTTCTCTATGACTGTGGCTAACCGATTGTCCATGTAATCGTTCTGAATTGTTTGACTGCCGATTGCAGCGTATCAAAGCGAAACGTCCGAGAGATTCTTCTCGTGACCTAGTTTCCCTAGTGCGCGATTCACTACGTCTAATTTTGCTGCGGCTACGACTTTGCAAATTTCTCGCTCGCTCTACATGAAAATTTGCAGGTCTACCTCGATTATGACTTCCAAGAATGACACTGTCACTGCTTTCACCGCTGACACTAGTCTGCTCAGAGCTGCGGCGCTGCCGTCGACTGCCTCGGCTGCATCTTCTGCTCAGTCCACTCCGATCGCTCCCGTTGAGACGATCCCGTGATGGCGTCCGCAGCCGCCTCTGCCGGGATCTTGACTGACGTAGCTGGAAAATAATAACAATACAGCCGATAAACTGTTCGAAATAGTATAGTCCAACTATAAAATTCTTGTTACATATTTTATATACCAACTTAACATATCGATTCTTCATAAGTAGACTCTACATACCGACTCTACATACCGACCAAGCCATTTGTTTAGGCCCACAATTAAAAGTGGCAGATCCTCCATCAATTGCCTTCGGCAATTTCTAACATATGTACCCTGCACAAGAAAATTGCCGGCTGGTGTGTTCCATTAATTTCCCATCGTGAATTTCCATTTAAAATGGATTGTTGCAGTACGGCAATGACAGTCATCTAATGATTGGGTTAAGCTGGGTATCTTTTTATATCATTTTTTTTCTACACCTGGTCGTAAACTTTATTTTAAAACTCAACATTACGATAACTATTCTTATTAATGAAATGGATATGCAATATTATAATTGCATAACATTTTCATAGCACATCACAGCAAATTTAATGAATACACAAGGATATTATTTATAAAACCACAAAATAAGGCTAACCGCCATTTTGCAATATGTTAAGTAAAAAGCAATAATACAAAAGTACTAAATGTTACATAATTAATAATGCTTATTTTACAAATGGCATGTATAAGTACAAATCACATAAGTACCTTGTGTGCGCCTGTTGATCCCACTTCTGAATTTGTTACACCTTAAATTGTGCTGGGTCAGGAACGCGCCAATAATAACTAAACTTCTTGATTAAATATATTTTATTTTTACACCAACAAATTACACTTGCGTAACATAAACCGATAACCCAAATATAATAAACCTTCCGTATCAAAGTAAAGATGCTTCTACTTCGAAAACTGACGATCGACTGCCATTATTCTGTTTTTTCATTAACCGCGTTACGTATATAAAGGTGGGGAAAAGCGCGCCACAATATTCACTTGTCATTGTCATAATGTCGATAAAGCAGTCACCTCCAGTTATCGTTTTCGAACTAAAAACATCGGATGGTCGTTTTAATTTTAAATAAACAAAACAAGTATTGCCATTTTAAAAAAAGTACAAAATGTATTCTTATTTTATAATTAAGTGTTAACAAATGTCATGAAACCAAGTACAATGCTTACAATATAAATATATTTAACTTACAGTTTCTGATTAATTATGATTTAAGTTAATTTATCTTGCTAACTTTTAAGAGGAGCTATGTGAAAAAAGATATTTAAATATATAAAAGAATAAAGTGAATATTGTGATAATCTAGGGATAGTTTTTTAATTTTCCCAACATTAAAAGATAAAATTTTGTCATATTTATACAATTTAGCAATAAATTCACTACAATTTGACAGTACAGTTTTTTATTTTACAATACCTTCTGTAAAGTTGCATAACATAACACATAAAAAATATTCTGGACAGTAATAGCACATAATATGCATTAACATCTGTTTTAGCCTATTAACTTTTCAATGTGAATACGGTTACGGGCTAATATTGTCTCGTATTAACTTTAAGCCAGGAAATTGAGTCATGCCTTCTAAAAAAGTAGGTATCATGACAAATATTTTTATGTGAAAACAAATATTTATTGTCGTCAGTATAAATTTCAAACAAACAATTGCATTTAAACACTTTATTTCACTCTTAATCTTCAGTACACAATTTTACACTTACATAATATTAGCAGTTTCCAAGCTATTCACTACACGACTGATGAACACTGAATGCCTCGCCATCTTGCGTTATTGGCACTCTCCGTAGAAGTGCCAAAACGCGCCAAAAGAAAATAAGTTACAAACAAAGAAAATTATTACAATATTTTATTTACCATTATTTTAAATAATTGTTAAAAGTACAATATTTTATTTACCATTATTTTAAATTTTACATATATTATTATATAACAAATATCAGGTAAACTATTTAATTATTTTCACAGGAAATGCTAAACTCAGAATTATCTTGCCGGAAGTGCAGTGACTATTTAATATTTGATATACGACTACTTAGACATTAATTATCATGCATGAAATAGACATAATAAAGTAAATTATCCTAACATATTGGACATTAAATCCGCGGTCTGCCATGATAGTTTCTTTTTTATCACATTTTTGTATAAGTGTACAATAGGGAAGATGCAATATTTTTATTTTTGTTTTCATTTTAAAGAATTCCATGTAGAATAAACCACAGATATATTAAAAAATTAAAACATTGTGATTTTCCGGAAAAAATGCGGTTTTAAATTGACAATTTAAATTTTCGCGCGAAAACGAACCTATGGTTGCGATGACGTCACTCCTGTCTGTCACTGGTCGTACTTGTTCGTTGCTGGCTTTAAATTTTCATACTTTTGCATATTTTTTCGACTTTCGAAATATTTTTTTCGAAAAGTTTAAAATGGACTATCCATCAGCATCATGTGATCATAACAATACCACTAATATTCCGAAAAAAAGCCGTGTTGACTCATGTTTTATGCCAATCTACTTCAACAAAGTTCCCAAATAAATTGTTTTTGACTGGAACTTCTGACCCAAAACTGAAAAAAAGTGGTTTGAAGCTGCGAAGAGAAATGACAATTATTCTCCAAAGACCATTATTCGATGCTGAGAAGATCACTTTGACGTAAGTCGGCGAATATACTTGTTATATGCTTAATTAATCTGCTTGTACGTAAAAACGCATTAGTAACCTACCTAATATTTACAAAACCTGTCTATAACATATTTTTAATTTTACAGTTGGAGAATGACGACGAAAATTAGATAAAGTTTAAAATGTGTGGCACAATCTTCACATTGGCAGGACTGAACCAAGCTTTGCGTTTCATTTAAAATAACTGTAACACGATAACCTTCTTTACGTACTTTATGCTCCGGAGAACTCGACCTTCTACTGTACATAATTCTCCATCTCTTTTAATTTGGACATAGCTGATTTTATTATCGCTGTAAGATTTGTAGAAGCCGCTGAATAAAATACGAAGTTAACAACTACGATTTTTACATACCGTAGTAATTTAGTCCCTTTCATTTCTACACTTAAAAACTCTGCACTTTGGACAAAAAAAGTTATAAACATGTCAACGCTAACTCTTGGTAAATTCCTGGAGTCTGCTTTGATAAACGCAACTTCCATTTTTATTAAATGTAAAAAAACGCAATAAATATTCCCATAAAATAATATTTACTATAACAACCATAACCTCACAGGAGTGACGTCACTAAACGCTAATTGGTGTTTTAAAATACGTTCCGTTTCAAGTATTTTTAAATCGTAATAATTGTTAAAAACAACATTATGTAAAATAAAAACGTTGCAGTGGCATTTCTTTTATATTTTTTTAACATTTTAATCATAAAATTTTCATAAATATTATATATGCATCTTCCCTATTGTTCTGTCATTTGCCTATCACTTGTTGAAACAGCATAACCTTCAGAACAAAATATTAATATTGAGATTAATCCATCAGGGGTTGAACCAACTAGGAATTTAATTGTATTATGGTGCTTATAGCTACTGAAAGTGGATTGTTGTGCTGCTAGGTTCTTTGGTCTATTAATAGGAACTTCAATACCATCTAATATTATCCTTGTGGTGGAGTGATGTATTTAAAATTGCAAAGGCATGTAATAGTCTATAAACAAGACAACAACTTGGCCATATGTCTATTTTAGACCAAAGTTCAAAAACGAAATTTACCCATGTAACAAATATATTACCAATTTCGGTACTGTAGTGTTTGTTTTTAAACAGGGCGTGACACTGACACTTATAAAACTGACACACGTAGGATAGCTGTTTTGTCTATGATAGCGAACCGCTTACGTCAAAGTAGCCTGTCAAACTTCATTGATTGGGTTGGTAGCATTGAAGGAATGTGTGGATGAGTGGATGGAGTTTGACAGTTGTTGAATTTTGAATATTTTTTTCCCATATCGATTTGAGTCCCTGTTCGGGCGCCACATGTGATGTTATATCTTCCTCTACTTCCCTCTACAATCTACCTCAGAGCGCAGGGGAAACAATGAAAGAAAACCAAAGAATTAAGATGTTATAATTATATTTTAATAACTATAGATCCTAAAGAAGATGAATACAGTAGTTTTAAGTTCTAGCTTATATAAATCACCAAGTTCACATGAAATGTTATAACTATGTTTTACTAACTATAAATATCTTAAGGAAGCTGAATACAGTAGTTTTAAAGTTATAGTTTATATAAATCACTTCCCTCTCAGTGAGCAAAACCTTAAGTTGATATTAATTTTGGAATTATATACATATCAGACATTCATAACAATCTACCATGTACTTACATGAGTTCTTAAACTATATGTCAATAGTCAATGTCAATTGAGAGACCACAAAGACTAGACTAGACCTTTCCAGATAATAAACTATTTAGTGGATTTCAGAGGTTCTACGGCTCGTTTGATCGATATTGGTGATATACTAGGTTAATTCTTTATTCTATCTCGTCCGGGATAGGTATTCGTTATGCGCCCTTTTGGCCATACCCCGCGTGGTAGAGTTTCGTCAGCGATTATGACAACGTCACCGATGCTAATGTCGTTCGGTGTATTAGGAACGGGTGTTCTGAAGTGCAGTGACGGGAGAACTTCTCGGATCCAGCGGTTCCAGAAAAAGTCAGCAAGGCGCAATGCCTTACGCCACTCTGATCTTCCGACAAGAGCAGAATCTGTTAGAGCTGGATATGGCACAGCCATTGATGATGACTGCCCGATTAAAATATGAAACGGCGTAAGTGCCTCTTGATCTGAAAATGGAGTATAAACACGTGAAGAATGGGAAGAAGCTGGAATATGACTATTGCGTGTACTAAAATTTCGAGGGTGAGGGCCTAAAAGTTGTTTGAAACGAGCAGCGGCTTGATGAGCCCGGGATGTTGCTCTTACAAGACGTGCCCAGTCACTAAAACGATCTGGATCTGCAGTGACGAATTTTGGTAGTTCAATTACGTTAGTGAGTCCCACCATTTCACACGGACTCTTTGTTTTGTATTCCGTGAGAAGTGGTCCGACATTCGTGGACGGTTCCGTCGGCCAAGTCGATTCATTGTCGCATAAAAAAGAAGGACCGTCAAACCATCTCGACAAGGGCTCCATTGTGTGGATTCTCGTCGCATCATCTGCTACATTCAACTCTGATGGGACCCATCACCAATCAGTAACGTTAGTGTTCTCACTGATTTCACCGACGCGATGAGCCACAAAAGGTCGAAAAGTTCGTGCGTCTAAGTGAATCCAACTTAGGACTGTTCGCGAGTCAGTCCAATAAAACACTCTTGCCGGTTTATTTCTATGACTTTCTGTAATGCTAACGGCTAAGCGGGAGGCCAGTAGAGCTGCCTGAAGTTCTAGACGGGGGATGGAGACAGGTTTAAGTGGAGTGACGCGAGATTTACTGTCGATTAGAACTGCCATCTGTTAGAGTAAAACGCCAAAAGTTACACACGCGTATACGGGTCATTATACGAAATGGCCTTTTTTAAATCACAAAAATTAAAGTGAGTATTTTTTGGGTTTCAAACATTTATTTTCTGCAATATATAATCAAATACCATTATCACAAGCTAGCTCGCGCCGGAAAATATGTGTTTTCGCAGCAGTAGCAACGCTGTATGCGCATACTAGATAAAAGAGTCAACTCACTAAACCAATCTCTCCAAGCTAAGATCTCAGATTCCGAAAGTTTATCATCCCAGCCAACACCGGCACGCCATAACTTTTGGAACATAATGCATCCTTTAATTGTCAACCTATTTTGTGTATACTTTATACCAAGAGGTAGTTATCTACATGCGTTTATAAGGATCACTCAGTTCAGCAAATTAAAAAAGGTTTGATCGGTCATAACTTTTTAACTATAAGCAATTGTGGTGTGTTATTAATTTGTACAGATATTTCCAAAAGTTAACTTCAAGGTGATAAAAAAATATTATGCACTTCGTAAAGGATTGAGTGATCCAATGAAACTATCATAGATTCCTGGATTTACGTTGAAGTAACTTGATTTTTTGAAAAATAAAAAAGTTTTCTGAGATTCAGCATATACTATTTTGCCTAATGTCTGAATTGAGTGATCCACATTTTGGGCAATATCTTCGATCGCCTGAGAGTGACAATTTTTTTGATTTCGGTTTCGTAACCGAAATTAAATTGAAACGAGTTTTGACAATTTTACACTAAATGTACGTTTTGGTTTTATTAAAAACTAAAAAAGGATCACTCAATTCAGATGCACATCTTTAATTGTAATGGGAGCAAGCAGCCCTAAAGGACCATATAAGCGCATAAGCTGTGATAATACTTCACGTTTTGTAAGTGACTGCGCTGTAGATGAACAGACAAGCTTATCATTCAATCCCGACCTAAAACCTATGGTATTTTTTTTCGGATCCCAAATTACGCCTAAAGCACGCACAGTGCTTAGTTGTTGGGTCCTTCGGGGTGGCTCGCAACTCAGGTGGAATTAGAGAAAGCATGCGCTCGTCATATAACCAACCGCGCATCTCGAAGCACGCGTTTTTATGCACCTTGACGACATGTGCGTGTGGACTGAGTAATCTTTTCAAAAAACTCATCCAATCACAACCAAATTATAAGAGGATTTAGGAAATAATTGTGAAAACTCAATGGTATGGTATAAAATTTGTGAAACCTAAACAAAGAAAGTTAGAACTAATTAACTGGATCACTCAATCTGGACACTTGAAGAATAAGCCATAACGCGTGTCCAAGAAAATACTAGATACCTATGTGTTTATAATTTGTATTTGAAATAATTGTGAAGAATTTGTGAAAACTAAACAAATTTTCGATCCATTTCAAAGCCACGTTTAAGATTTAGAACGGTTTATATGGATCACTCAGAATGCATTATGTTCATTTGAGTGATCTTTTAAAACACTAACTTATACTGAAAAAGTATGAAACATTATCATGTTTGTTATAAATTATGCTTCTGGGAAAATTTGTGAAACAAAGATCGGCATTGAAATCTTACTGGTATAAGAGAAAATTAAAATCTTGTTTTTCCTCGATCGTCCCAACTGAGTGATCCTTATCTTGAACTATCCTTACTAATATTATAAAGGCGAAAGTTTGTTTGGATGGATGTATGGATGGATGTTTGTTCCTCTTTCACGCAAAAACTACTAAACGGATTTTAATGAAACTTTACAGTAATGTAGCTTATAGATCAGAATAACACATAGGCTATAATTTATAAAGATATTGTGTGAATTGTCCAAAATATAACGATAAATGTCATTTAAGTCTGAAAAAATTCTGCAATCTGCGAGCTATTCAGGCGTGTAAGGATAAAATTGTCTAAAAAATATCCCGCAACAGCATATGTCTATCTTTTATGGTTGACTCACAATAACACGTGTAATTATATAAATAAAGTCATTCTTTATAGCACAAGCCTGAGAACAAAAAGTATAGTTTACACTACAGCTCTACACCGAAGCGAAGCGAGGGCGGGCCACTAGTATTTAATAAACCCAAACTTATAGGTAGTTACATCAGAAATTGTGAAAAATGTTGTACTAAAATTTGACGAACCAATCGTCCCAGTAAGTGTTATATTTTAAAAGATAACTCATTTTTTACAATCCTTAAGGAAAACGTTGAGTAGGGTGCTTGTACTTTTTTATTTTGTCGGATTTTTTTCGACTACCCTGTTGAATGCTAACATTGTGTATATTCATTGCAATTTGCGAAGCTGGCGGCGTTGTGCAGTGCATCTAATGCAATGAAGTTTGTTTATAGTTTTTTTATTTATATAGATAGGACTGACAAATTGTAAAAGCAGTGAGAGCTGGCAGTGGTGAAGGACAACGTCAAAATCCACAAAGGCATAAAAGCAATTCGTTCTGGAGCAGGTGGTGGCGGCGGCGACAATTGAAACGCAGACACTTTTCAAAGTATACGCTTGTATTCTCAAATACAAATATTACACTTTGCAAGGAATATGAATTGGTAATATTTAACACTATACGATGCAAATTAAACAATATTAATGTTAATATTGCTATCCATGTGGATAGCAAGCGATCTAAATGCAACACCAAAATCCCTACATGACGACATTTTTCCAAGAGAACGATAAGGACAGAGACAATACATCTATATAAAAAGTAGTCTATGGCTACACAACATAAACCATGGACTTAATGCTAATGCAAGAGAGCATATACATGTTCAACACTTCCCCTTATATGCTCCCGCAATACATGTGAAACTCTACACATTAAATAGAAGGACTCTACAATGACTCTACACAATAGTTAGTTCACTATACACATGATGACTCTACAATCTCTACATGCATTAACAATGAGTTACAAATTTAAAACTTTTACATTCATACATTTCACAAACTCAGCATGCTTAGGACTACACAATGGTTTCGTGAGTACATCTGCTATCATTTTATCAGTGCTTAAGTACATAATAGACACAACATTATTCTGTACCAGTTCCTTAACATAATGGTATCATAAGTCTATATGTTTTGTACGCTTATGACAGTACTCTTTAAGTTGTAATAATTTATGGGCGATTTGATTATCATTATATAAAACTATCTTTAAACTCATGCACAATATTTCTGACATGAAATTTTTAACAAAGCAGATCTCCTTACACACATCGCTTATCGCTACATATTCAGAGTCTGTGCTTGAGAGAGCAACGCAACGTTGTTTCCGAGATTCCCAGCTAATTACATTTTGCCCTAGCTTTATAAGAAAACCTGTATAAGATTTTCTATCATTGGGATCATTGGCCCAGTCTGCGTCAGTAAAAGCAATTAAACTCAATTTACTACTACTCTTATAAAAAACATAAGGAGAAGTGAATTGTTCCTGCTAAATAACGCAATATTCTTTTAGCTGCTTGCCAATGAGTGATATCAAAGCAAGTATTAAACTGGCTTAATTTACTACAGGTAAATGAAATATCGGGTCGATTACACACAGGTAAATACATAAGATACCCCATCAGTTGCCTGTAGTGATATTTTTCATCACAAACAGAATCCGACTCTGGTTTTACAAGCTTACAATTTACAGGCATGGGAGTTGCAACTGGTTTGCAATTCTCCATACCAAAGCGAATAAGGAGTTTCTTAATATACTCTGACTGGTCTATTTTTAGAATACCTTTTGATTTGTCTCTAGTAATTCTAATGCCTAAACGATTTCTTAATTCGCCCAAATTCTTAACATTAAAATTACTTTCTAATAATGGTAACAAATCATTTTTACCAGAGTAAAAAACATAAAAATCGTCGACATACAGTGCCACCATTATTAAATTATTATTATTATATTTCTTAATATACACACATGGTTTACATTTGCTTTGACTATAGCCATTGTTAGATAACAAAGTATGTACTTTTTGGTTCCAAATCCTACTGGCTTGTTTAAGCCCATAAATGCCTTTTAACAACAAACACACTCTGTCATCCCCAACGCCAAAGCCAGGAGGTTGTTCTATGTAAATGGTCTCTTTTAGTTCACCATTTAAAAATGCGGTATTAATATCAATATGGTCTATCTGTAGATCATATTCGTTTGCGAGAGAGAACAATAATCGCAAAGTAGAGTGCCAAACAACGGGTGAAAAGGTCTCGCAATAGTCAATACCATTGGTTTGTGTGAAACCTTTGGCAACCAATCGAGCCTTATATTTATCATACTTACCCGAAGAATCGTGTTTTCCCTTATAGACCCATTTACATTTTACAACATGTTTGTCAGTTGGTCGATCCACCAATCGCCAAACTTTATTTGCTAGAAGAGAGTCGAACTCTTCCTTCATAGCAGCTTGCCATTCATCACTTTCCGTGCATGTAGTGGCTTCCTCATAAGTTTGAGGTTCATCAAGTGGAGATGCTCCATGCACCATGAGCAAAAAATCAAAATCATAATCTCTATATCTTGAGGGCATGTTACAACGAGTAGATCGAACAGGTCGCTGACTGACATTGCCTACAGAAGCAGGAATACCTTCCCCTCCAACTGGCACGTCGGGCGAAGACATTACACACTCATAGTGCGCGTCGCGCTCTGGCAAAGTAGTTGACTGCGTCTCAGTCTTGTCCTCAACACAATCCCTGAAGATCTCATCTGCGTCTCCTGAATATACAAAAGAATCATTAGATCCATCAAGACTATTTTGTTTTTCATCAGTGCATAACTCCACATTACTATGATTACTACTAGAATTCGGTACACTAGGACTAGAATTCAGTAAAAAATCATTTACAATATTATTTTGACTAGAAATTGCATTATTATCACTACAATCAATATTATTGTTATCATTATTATCAAATTCATAAAACAATAAACTATTACTAGTATCACAGTTACTATCTTTGTCCTTATAATAAAAGCAATTTTCTAAAAATACTAAATTTCTCCCTATTATAACATTTTTGGGATTCAAAGGATCTATCAATCTATAACCCTTAGAGGTTTCGCTATACCCCACAAAAATATATTTCTTACTTTTGGCATCTAACTTGCGACGTTTCTAATCAGGCACAAGAGCATAGGCAATGCATCCAAAGACATGTAAATGACTAAGATCTGGTACAGATCCGGTCCACAATGTCACTGGAGTCTGCCCTGAAAGAGCAGCAGTGGGACACCTATTCTTTAAATAAATAGCAGCCATTACAGCTTCTCCCCAATACTGTTTACAGAGGCCTGCTCCCAACATCATACATCTAGCCTTCTCCATGATAGTCCTGTTAACTCTTTCAGAGATACCATTTTGATGGGGACAGTACACCACACTGGTTTGATGAATAATCCCATTATCTTTCAAGTATGCAGAGAATTTCGCATTGCAATATTCACTACCATTGTCTGATCGAAGCCTTTTAACAGGTAAACCCAATTGTTTTTCTACCAAGCATTTAAAAATTATAAAATGTGACATTACCTCAGATTTATTTCTCATCATGTATCCAAACGTCATCCTGCTGTGGTCATCCGTAAACGTAACAAAGTACTTTGCCCCTCCAAAGCTGCATTTTTGCATTGGGCCACAAACATCTGAGTGTACAAGCTCTAATGGTTGGCTGGCACGACATGCCTCGCTTGCCGGGTAAGGCTGCGCAGACATCTTTCCCTCTAGACAGGTAACGCATTCCTTCAGAGCCTTGTTGTCAGCCTGAAACAGAATACCTTTAGCACCACCACCCTTAAGAGTACACATACCTTTATAGTTCAAGTGTCCCAATCTTTTATGCCATAATTCAACAGGCACCGAAGCAGCGACCATAGCACTCAATGATCTCTGTCTATCACACAGAGACAGCGAGTCCTCGTTTGACAAAGACTTACCAGACACACACTTAACATCCAACTTATTATTATTAACTTTACACTTAGAGGCTTCACACAAAGGGTTACCAAAAATTTTACAACTTGAGTCATAAATAACACAACCATTATTACTAAAACATACAATGAGACCTTTTTCAGCTAATCCACTAACTGACAATAGATTACAGGACAATTGAGGTACATATAAAATTTTTAATAATTCTTACCATATTATCATTCGTTTCTAACTTAATATCGCCATAACCCAAGCATTTGAGTTTTTGATTATTTGCTACAGCTACACTTCTATTTAAGCACTGTTTAAAGTTCATAAATTTACTTCTGTCATTACACATAGTCATCCAGAGTCCACATACCAGTCTTCAAGTTTTGCAAGGTAGGCGGAGGCAACAAAAGTGGTGGCATTTTGCTTCCTCCTCTCATCCTTCATGCGCTTGTAACACTTTGATTGCATATGTCCAGATTTCTTGCAATAATGGCAAATAATCCTCTTTTTCTGCTTTGAAACAAAAGCCTTATTGGCAACATCCAGTCCATTGCTATTATTGGTTTTGCGGAATTCTTCTTGAAGTAAACGGCTTCGTACAAGCTCGCTTGTGAGCAATGTTCTAATGTTTGCTGTCTCCAGACTTGATACTACATGTTCATATTCTTCTGGAAGACCACTGAGTAGCAATTCAGCGATTTCATTGTCCTCAATAGTACGTCCAATATCAGCCAATTGCTGCGAGAGAGTCATCACCGACTCAATGTAATCCGTCATGCATGTAAATTGGTTGTAAGCAATGTTGTGAAGTTTCCGTGATAAAAGGACGCGTCTGTATAGGCCCTTATCTTCAAAAACACTTGCTAATGTATCCCAAGCTGCTTTTGCTGTAACAGTGCCACGCACATACTGATAACAAGATGGCTGAACAGACAAGCATATCCGTGCCAATGCTCGTGCATCCTTATTTTCATCAATAACAGGACTGGTAGTAACACATGACCAAATTCCCTTAAGTGTTAAAATATTTTTCATACAAAACTTCCATCGCAAATAGTTAGCCACTCCAGTCAATTTCTCAAATTGGAATCCTGCATTCAAAAATCCCGTGGCATTTGATTGTTCATCAGGCATGATAATATACTGAAAACTGCCGCTCAATAGAGTAAAATTCGTCACAACTATGAAGAACAGAAATGCACACGTGGCTGTACCTTTCTTGGTTTTGTCCGTGCTCCCCACCAGGTTTGGGACTGGGCCCATAACCTGTAAAAGCAGTGACAGCTGGCAGTGGTGAAGGACAACGTCAAAATCCACAAAGGCATAAAAGCAATTCGTTCTGGAGCAGGTGATGGCGGCGGCGACAATTGAAACGCAGACACTTTTCAAAGTATACGCTTGTATTTTCAAATACAAATATTACACTTTGCAAGGAATATGAATCGGTAATATTTAACACTATACGATGCAAATTAAACAATATTAACATGGATAGCAAGCGATCTAAATGCAACAGCAAACTCCCTACATCATACTTTTTCAGTATAAGGTAGTGTTTTAAAAGATCACTCAAATGAACGTAGTGCATTCTGAGTGATCCATATAAACCGTTCTAAATCTTAAACGTGGCTTTGAAATAGATCGAAAATTTGTTTAGTTCAATTATTTCAAATACAAATTATAAACACACAGGTAGTATTTTCTTGGATACGCGTTATGGCTTATTCTTCAGATGTCCAGATTGAGTGATCCAGTTAATTAGTTCTAACTTTCTTTGTTTCGGTTTCACAATTTTTTTACCTTAACCTTAAGTTTTCACAATTATTTCCTAAATCCTCTTATAATTTGGTTGTGGTTGGATGAGTTTTTTGAAAAGATCACTCAGTCCACACGCACATCTTGACGACATTACCTATAGCTAGTTGTGCTGCCTCATTTATCTCGTCATGGCTACTGATGTGATCATCCATGTAATGATCATTGACAATTGCAGCAGCAGCCATTGGATATATAAATGAGCCAGCTCCTCTGCATTTTTGCTTTTAATGTAGAGCGCTATGTAAGGACTACAGCATGCACCGAAAATTACAGAGGTCATGCGGTATTCCTTAATGGGCTCTGCAGGGCTCGGTCTCCATAAAAAACGAAGAGCATTGCGGTCTTGCTCATTTATCTTAATTTGCGGAAACATTTCCTTTATATCCGCGGTCATAGCATAACGTCCTTCCCTGAACCTATATAATATGGCAATGAGTGATTGCAGCAGATCAGGTGCAGATAGTAGTAAAGAGTTAAGGCTGACACAATAGGTTTTGGCTGCAGCATCGTGCACCACACGAAGCCCGTTTTTCTGAGAGTGGTTCACTCCAAAATGCGGGAGATACCAACGCGGCGCTTCGATGAGTGTACGACTCTCAGAATTGTACCGTGCATGCGACGACGCACTCTTCAGCAGCGTAGCCCTTACCTAGCATATCTGTAATGTAGTTACGATAAGCTTCAGCTAAACTTCTATCTTCCTGCATACGTTTTTCTAAGCTTTTAAAACGTGACTCAGCTTGAAAGTAATTATCCGGAATGTGTGCAATCCCTTGACGCCAAGGGTTGCTTTCCAATTACAGCATTATAGCGCATTATGCGGCATAATGCTTAACGTTGAGTGTTCCAACTACAGCAACGCTTCGCACAATTGAGCACTCTCAAAAGTGATGCTTTCGTGTGATGCGTGCAATCGTACCAACTTAGAGACAGAAAATTAACAAGTGTTTTTTCTTTAAGTTGGCATTGATCGAAATGTTTTATTTATGTGTTATCGTTAGTAATATTATTTATACAGATGAAGGTACAAACATTGACTTTTTTTTTCAACACTGAACTTAGCGCACTCTGCCGGTGCATTTGAAAACTAATTCACGTTCCAATTAAGCATCAGCATAATTCGGCATTGTGCGGCACTGAGTCGCATTATGTTCTGTAATTGGAAAGCTACCAAGGTATTCCAACCGAAAATCGCCCAGACGACAAACGCGTAGTGGTAGATTTTAAAATGTCTACGGCACGTTATTCGTCGGTACTAAGAGACATACGCTTAGAAATACCAATTGAGTCCAGTTTATAATACTCCTTTATTAGTAGTTCTAAGGAAGCGTCACTAGTGCCTTCCTTTGAGTCGGTAAAACTTAAGTGATTAATAAATATTACAGGTTTAGTTCGTCTGTCTACGGGACCGTAAATTATCCACCCAAGGGCCGTAAGAGAACCTACCGGGTGTGTGCGGTTACCCTTACGGACCTCGCGTGCAATGGATAAATGCCAATCTTCGGCGCCTATGAGAACGGTAGGAATGGCATTCGTGTAAATAAGCATATCGGCAATATCAGATAAATGAGTGTATTTATTAATGTCTGATACGGAAATAGTCTGTCTATGAAGAGATAAAGAATCAATTGTTCTGGCATTCTTAATCGTATACACTTCTTGTGTGTACTTGCCTTTAATATTGAAGCTTACATAGGAAATGTTAACTTGTGTGCTCATACCGCCTACGGCATTGTTCTTAATACAGTCTGTAGGACCTGCGACTCCAATCACATTAGCAACTTTGGTGTCAATTAGTGTAGCTGTACTGCCGTCATCTAGTAAGGCATAAGTGTCGTAATGCCCTGCTGGACCACTAACAGTCACAGGCACAACTTT
This sequence comes from Chilo suppressalis, assembly GCA_902850365.2. Classification (NCBI taxonomy): domain Eukaryota; kingdom Metazoa; phylum Arthropoda; class Insecta; order Lepidoptera; family Crambidae; genus Chilo; species Chilo suppressalis. Next base: position 18,051,870 of record OU963897.1, on the reverse strand, counting down.
TAATAAAATGTTTGGTGTGAATGCGGATGTTTGAGCGTTCGGTGTAAATGAGGAAGGTTGATCTGTAGACAAACCTACAACTTCTTCAATATGTAGCTGTGACGACGATGGTTGTACGATTTGGTCATTGTATAGCAATGCGTATGCGTACTGATTTTGAGGCATCTGTAGCACGCTTTATTATTGCGAACCCAACGCCATCTATCTTCGGTAGTAAGTAGCTTGAACCCTGAACAGTCTTTTATGTTGTGTGCTTTTTTACAAAAAATACAAATATTTGGCGGTTTTATGCCACTGACAGAATGTGTAGATATCTCGTATCGGTTACTTGATCGATAAGAAGATTCTTTAGGGGATGGAAGAACTTGTACGTCAGGAGACATGCCAAATTTAATATGTCGCTCTAACTCCCTTACTAAAAATTCGGTAAGAAGTTCCAACTTAGGCTTATTTTGGTTGTTTTCTGACGCGAAGTCCGTCCATTTCATTCTAAGAGTGTGGTTTAATTTGCCTACTATGCAATAAAATAATTCCGGGGAGTAAAGATATTCGACTTGATTGAGTAAACGTATTGAAGCTAGACACACTATTTTGTACAGCTGTAGTAAATGATGGCAAGCCCTTTAATTCTGGCGTAAGATTAGGTAGTTTCTTAAAGGTGGCTACTTCATTAAAAACTATCACTTCTGGGCGAGCAAAATGATACTCCAGTTGCTGCATGATGCCTTCAGGTGCGTCAGCCAAGAGCAGAAGATAAGAGACGGCTTCTCGCGCTGAGCCACGCAAAGCATGTTGAAGGCGAGTCACATTTTCTAAAGGAGAATAACAAGTATTAGTGGTGTCATAAGCTCTCTTAAAATAAAGCCATTGCGAGGGATCACCTTTTTTTTTTATAACGCAGTTAAAAAATTTTTTACAGACGACGGCGCCTCTAAGAGGCACACCGCCGAACGGACCTCACACCTGGCTCCCGCAAGTCTTACGGACCCCCCAGTGGCTACCCACCGAGGACCCCGCAACTCTTACGGGCGCTTTACAGCATAATATCCACTAAAAAAGTCCTGCGAATACCTCTACACTGCTTAGTGCGGAGCCGCAGGGTCCCCGTTAGGGATTCTATCACGGCTTCGCCCCCAGCAGCTTCCCGGCCTCGCCGGGGCTCCACGGCAGGGGTCTCCCGCGGTATTTCGGGGACCCCGCAGACGTGCGCAGGTAGGCCCGCGCGTGGGGGCTGAGTACGCGGCCTAGTGCCCACCATACCGCCCCCCGTCCGCTGTGGAGGGCATCTTGGGCGTTCCCGCCCAAGCAACCCTCCGCCGCCCCCCTTTGTAGGACAGAACTACAAGAGGGGGCCGCCGTTCCTGGAAGGGGGGAACGGGAGGGGAAGCGTAGTTCTTCCCGTCCCTCTCCCCTCTCCCGGTCGCCCACGTGTCCTAGCATCTTCTCCTAGGAGAAGAGGGGGAAACGCGGGCGACAGCATTCGTGGGGGATCCGAGCGGCCGAGGCTACTCAGAGATCCCCCCCTCTGAGGGTGCCCGTCCAGGCGCCGACGTCTCAGAGGACACTCGCTCCGGGGGTTTGCCCCGGGTAACCGGAGGGTCGCACCTCCTGCCTCCCATTACATGGCAAGCCGGCCGACCACTGTCCGCGCATACCGCGCACAGGGCCGGGGCGGCGCACGTCGCCGCCTTGTGGCCCGCCTTCCCGCACCTGAAACACAGGTTGCTGCGGTCAACCTTGGCTGGGCAGTTAGTGGCCGCATGACCCCTGCCCATGCATCTAAAACAATGTGAAGGCGGGGGGCCTAAGACTCTCACCCGAGCCAGGCTCCATCCCACCTTCAGTATATCTCCTTCTGCCACCTTTTTGGCCGCACCCACGGGGCACCTCACTATGGCGATCCTCCTGCCCCCCGGTCCGGGGAGTATTCCCCCCATCACCACCTTTTCGGCCTGGCTGCCACCGCCTGCACCACCTCGTCCACCGTGACTGAGTCGTCCAGCCCCACAATGCGCAGGTCGGCAACCTTATCAGGCCTGCTGACATCCACCAGGTCTGATATCGTCTCCTCCAGTCGCCTGGCCAGAGCATCCGCCTTTGCGGGACTATCCGGTCCCGGGACAACCAAGAGCTTGGCTCCCGTCTGGCTATCCCGGATCGTAAGTCCCCCGTCTATACCCAGCTCCTGCTGGATCCGGATCTTCCCCTTGGCGGTCTCCATCACCTTGGCGGAGGTGACCCCATCCTTCTTCGCGCCGGCCGTCAGGCTGATGGCCACCGCCGCAGTGCTCGGCACCTTCAGCCTCGGCCTCCCGCCATCCGGTTGCTGCGCCTTTTGCGCCGGCGCCTGCATCCTCGTCGCTTTCGGTACGGGGGCCACTCCCGGGGCTGCAACCTTCGCTTTTCTTTTCTTCTTTTTGACCACAGCACTCCAGGCCCCTCCTGTTGTGGTCGTCTCCCTGTCCTTTTCGACCCCCTGCCGGTCCGCCGCCAACGGCGGCCTCAGTTTTTGCGACGGCGGGAGTCTCTCCTCCATGGAGGCCAGCCGAGTGCTAACCATCTCCCCATTGCGATGGATCACCTGCAAAATGTGGTAACTCTATTGTCGATTTCTTTAGTGGCGATTGATTGACAACAAGAGCCTTGGTTGTAGCTGCTGTGTCAGCTACAGCTCGTATCATTTCTGACAAGTCGGTAAAAGACAAATTGTCATTATCTGATCGACGATAAGTATCAGCATTAAATTTTTGTGACGAAGCGTCTTTATCATCAGGATTTACGTAAGGTGCTGATGAGGTGTCCTTTACAATAGTGAGTTTGTCACTCGTATTATGGGGCAGAGATTCGGGCAAGTTCGCAACCGGGTTAGAAATATTAACAACGCCCTGTGTTTCAATCGGTCGTGACTGGCTGGGAAACTCGTCATCGGAGTGATCGAGCCTCGTTGCTACTTTAACTCCATAAGTATTAACAATCGGTACCTGTTCCTGTTCGGTCATGTCGTTTACCCAGTCCTTCAACCTTCGAGAAGAAACGCGACTCCTTTGTGAGGCCCGCGAGCTACCCGACGCGGCGAGTTCTGCACGAAGTTCCACTTCCTCGGTTTCCTGTTCCATAGCGGCTATTTGTCGCTCTCGTTCTAGTTGGCGGCGGCGTAATTGTGCTTCCGCGGCCAGCTTGCGTGCTTGTATGGTTGCACTCGATCGCGTTGTCGTGGTACTACTACGACGTTCACTGATGTTATCCTGACCCTCCTCCATTGTCATCGTGGGGTGCTGTTCCCCTGAATCGGATAGTGTTCGCCTTTCTGCCATCGAAACCTTTTTTGCGTGGCTTCTTGTGATGGGCATGTGAGCGAAAATAATTTACCGAAAAAACGAAATAAATTACGGGAAAATTATACTGGTTCGTTATACGCGGAGAAGGACCAAATATTTTTGAGGATATGAGGATGATAATGGATAAAAACAGGAATAACGTTAATTAAATATATTGTAGCACATTAAGTACAGCGAGAATTTTAATAGTTTTGAGTGACAGCAAAAACATAGATAAATCGTAGTTATAATGATGAATGGTTATAATGATTTGCCACAATATTATCAATGTTATTTTTATCATTTTTGTTCCAAAGATACGGCATATTATGTTTATGAAATTCGATTATGTTACTCATTACTTCTTTTTCTTTTACCGCCGACATCGCACACTCGCGTAATTCGTAATCGTAGATACAACACGCCCTCACGCAGTGACGCCTGTAGTGCGACTGAAGCATCTAAAATCTAAACGCTATGAAACCTTCTTTAAATCGCGTTCTAATTAGGATACTAAATGACTTAGACAGTCAGAAGCCACACTTCTTCCGATTTAGGTTGCTAACATAGATAAATGATTGGTCTCGCTTCACTCCACTAGATACCGCCGGCGTACTTATATAATGGGGCAACAAATACTATTCCGAATTCGGCATACCCGAGCCTTCACCGTGTCAGTCACATTGACAGCTGCGCTTTAGGTGTTAGTCCCGAATATTTTAATCAATTTAGAGCAAAATCCGCAGCAAAATGCCAGTTTGTGTTGTGAAACTTTGTAAGAATAATAGTTCAAAAAATAAAAAGGACACTGGGATCACATACCATCAGTAAGTATCTTTTAATTTCGAAATTTCGATATAAAATTTCATGAAAATAAACGTCATTTGGTGTTGCCAAGTACGCAATATTAAAGTCCCTATGGTTGAGATTTTTATAATATGAATATACTGTTATATGACCCATTTCATTCGACCTCTTTATGAAATACAAACTATTCCTGTCAGTGAATCGAAAATATTTGAAAATGAATCGGGGGGTGAAGAAATAGACCAGGGTCGATAATTTTTGAGACCAAAAAAAATTATATTAGGATGAAGCCCATTGGACAAGATAGAGAATATAACAAAAATGAAAGGAAAAATAAGTCGGGAGAGGGGAGGGGGTGAGTTTTTAAGGGTAAAAAACGGTTAATCTCGATTTCCGGTAAAACTGCAAGTCCTATGAAAAAAAGTTTAATGGCAAAGTTGTAGGTAATAAAAAAATCTACAACTTTTGTATCGACACTTTTTTCACATAACCTCAAAATTTATGTGAAAAATTCGAATAACCGAGTTTTTGGTTTTTTATTTTTTGCAAAAAAATATTTTTTCACGAAGTTTAGTAAAAACTTAACTTTGTATGTCCCAAACATACAGTAATTTTTTTGATTTAAAATATTCTTTTTTTCACGATATTTTGACTTACTATCGAAAAAGCACCCTAATTTTCAATCGAGAATTCTCACGTCAAAAAATCTGCTTTTTTAAAAAAAGTTGGTGTGTTTTTTGTTGTTGAAATCTCTACTTTCTGATGGTATAAAAAAATATACACTACTATGGTAAATGTTCTCAGAAACTGCAAATTAATAATGAAAAAAACTAGAATACGATTTTTTTTTAATCATTATGTATAATTTTGAGCTATTTATTTACACTTTAATTACTCGAAAAACGTAAAATTTCATGTTATACAAATACGACTCCATTACATTTCGAAGAAAGAAAATTTGCAAAAATCAGGCAATTTTAAAAGGCAAATTTATCGTAAACTTGTGCAAGTTAGTGGCATATAATTTTTGTTTTTTGATAATAAACTTTATTCTTGCGTTAACCTGCTCATTTTAATAGTTTTAACTATATATATTGTTATTATAGTTTTATTTCAATTTCTAGTGTCTGCATGGTTAATAATAATTATAAAACCCAACACTGGTGTCGATTCTGGCATGATTCTCTAAACTTAAAACTACATTTAAAGTCAGTCACTCCTTTTCATTCTGTATAGAGAATGACACTGATGTCATCAAGTTTAGGTTTAGAGAATCATGTTAGAATCGACACCACTAAATGTATAATAAATATAAATATTTATATATATATCGAAAGTCTCACATCTATTAGCCTAGCTCCCGGGACCTATGACCTATGAAGGCCGACACCATCAAAACTGGCGTACATACCACTCAGACTACGGCGGCACTTATAAGAATTTGTAACCAAACTATTGACAGGTGGGATAAAAATAAAGAAACTAACTATGCAAGCGTGATAAAATTATAGAATTCGCGCCTCCGTGCATCACGTATATTTGCAAAAAAAATACTAAAAATGATATATATATTCATTTAATATGTACGGATTTTGTAATTGGTATTGTTAGTGTGGATCGACAACAGCATAAAATATTTTCCCTATTACTGGGGTAGCAGTTGAGCAGCTGGCTACATTTTTTTTGACATATGACACCGTCCTTGCAGAGTGACATACACACACTACAATAATGAGTTGCTCCTTAACCGGAGCTGTTGTTTTTTGATAGCGCGGTATCTAGTCGAGTGAAGCGAGACCAATCATTCATCTATGGTTGCTAATTAGGATTCTAACTTCCTAAATGCTATTTCACTTGACTGAATTAGTTCCTGAATGATTTAGAACGTCTGAATTTAGTCAAGTGGAATAAGCGCATAAGATTCAATAAAAAAACAACAAACAGGCTTGTCCAATACCAACCTAAGAAAAAATATTGCGGTGAAGATGGTGGAACCAGAGTTGTCTCGAACGTCAAATGCGAAATCGGTTGAGCTGACCATTAAAATCGTTATATAGGTACCCAAAATGGATATAAGACAAAATATAAAATAGTAAATTTTGTTGGGTGTTTGGAAGATGAGTCCAAAGCTTTAAAGGTAAGCTAACAGAGACCATTTAGAAACATTTGAGCCATACTTGTCTTAGACGAAGTCTGTCATTTTATTTTTATAATTTTTTTTTTATTTTTTTTTTTGAAGAAAATGAACCTAAAAGTACACAGTTAGTTCCAAATAATGGCTAACTGAAATAATAAATGAATTCTTTTTTATTTTATTTGATAAAACAAATGTGAAAGAAAACTAAGAAAAAATGTTTCAAACATCTGTATCACCTAATTTTTTTTACTTATTTTAAATTATCGTAAATTTTTAAAATGAAAAAAACTGTTTATCTTAGACTTACAAAAAAACACGGAGGGGTGGAGGTTGTTTTGTTTGTTCAAAGGTTTTTACTTGTTAGCTTTCCTTTAAAGCTTTGCACTCATCTTCCAAACACCCGTGTATTACGGAATATTTTAAACTTATACCGTAAAACGGGGTGAATACCAACAGTTTTAACTTTTGACTTATCATAACTTTGTATTATTGAAGTGTATCTAACACAGGATTTTTTATTTTATTAGTCGTGGCCTATTTTATGATTTTTTATCTTTATTAATAGCATTTATTGTCTATTTTTTATTAAAATAAATAATATTCCATGGTTTTCTATTCATCCACGATATAGGGTCAATAGTAACGCGAAGGGGCGAATAGAAAAAAAATGCAAGGGTTGTCAACGATATCAATGTTGAGGTGACAGTTTTTTTTTAATTTAATATTTATACCTAGTTTTGTCTTCTATAAATAACCATAAATACATAGGCATTGTTCCTATCATGGCAAGGATTCTTGGTCCTAGGTTCCTACAATAAATATTCCATACGAGTGTAAGCGAGATGAAGAAAAAAATTATGAGTAAAGAAAAAAACGTATTTTATTATCTTATTATTAGCAACTTAATAACATGAACAGGTAGGATATACATATAATGTTGAAATCAGTTCTACTAAATTATTAGCAAGTCAACTAAAACAACTCAATAGCAAAAATAAAACCCTCATATTAAAATAAAATAACCACATTCTATTAACAATTATTTGTTATCGGCACAATTATCATAGTAAATCACGTGTTAAATTATAAATAAGTATTAAAACAATGCAAAGCTCAAAAATAATACAATTTATGATAAAAAACATAGATGAATGATTGGTCTCGCTTCACTCGACTAGATACCGCCGCGCCGGCGTACTTGTCTTGAATATTTTATCAAAATTTGGTGTTAATCGAAAGTAAAATGCCAGTTTATGTAGTGAAAATAATACAACAATAAATAACAAGGACGCTGGGATCACATAACATCAATAAGTATAGTAAAATTTCGAAATTTGAACATAAAATAACATGAACCCTAAACATCATTCAGGTGTTGCCGCGTATACAAGAATCAAGTCCCTATGGTTGAGATTTTAATTTATACCTACTGTGTACTGTGAATTTATTGTTAGTATATTATTATTTAACCTATGTTATTTAAACTTACTATTAAACTTGCAATTAAACTTAACGTAGTTTTAAATTATTCAACTTTGTCTTTGTAATCTACCTTTTATTCCTATAATATTCTGTTATTATTTTTAATAACATTTTTTTAACACATTTGCTCGTAAACTAACTCTTATTATTTACACAGTTTTTACTTTCACAATTTAGCATATTAATTACCATACTTGTTGTGTATTTTTTTTTAATGTCATCATATTATTTAAAATATTTTAGGGTTAAGACGACAAATAAACTATTAATTTTATATTTATAAACACAAATTAACTTAACGAACGTATTAAGAAACATTTACATATAGTTTATTCTATTTTTTATATTGCTGCTGTTCCGGCTACACAGTCGGTCTTTAAACAGACTTCAAAAAAGGATATTGTCAGTTTGGTCTGTACGTATGCATGTCTGACCATGATAATATCAAAGTTACGGATCCGAATTGGATGGGGTTTTCGCGCATATTACTGCGTAAATACGCATTTTCTGAGAAGGTTTTAGTATATAATTTACTAGCAATGTTTCACGGTTTTACCCGTGTTCATCTACGCTTGTACAATTTCCAACTAGTAGGTAGCATATTCTGTGTAACACTAAAAATGGGAAAAGGGAATAATTTTTAATAAAAATAAAACCGACTTAAAATGGATTTACCGCCTGATATACTTGAAGTCGATACCACGGTATGTGTTTAGGAGGGAGATCATGGTAATAATAACGATCGACTTCACGGTAAATTTTATTTTACATTTTCAGTATTTTTGAAATCTATTCTATTTTTATTAAAAAATATTCCTGTGCCGTTATTAAACCTGTGAGCGCATTTATTAATAATATTTGCGTAATTTTAATCCAACCCCGCCGGAAATACTTAACGAGGCACGAAACGCAAGTAATAGGCTGTTGCTGCCAGTTGATTTATGAACATAATAGTAACATGACAACATTTCTAAAGCGACGTTCTGATGGATATATTGGCCGAAAGTCAAAAGTATTGTCACCAACCGATTTTGAAAAGTTTTTGAAGGTAGCTCCGTAATTTCAAAATACTTGGCAATAAAGCTGCAAAGGTCAGTTGAACTTTATAACAGTTACTAACTACAAGTTTGTTTTTTCGTCGCAATTGTGTTGAAATACGTCGTATGCAGCTCGTGTGCATTGATCATTACACACTCAGCTTCCTTACCGAGTTACAATAATATCTCGTTTATAGTGACCAACTTATCACACTTGAATCACTGTTATAATGTACAAGTAAATATTACGTGTAAAAAAAAATTGAGGCCTAAGCATTTTTTTAAAAAGAAACCTACGCCTAATCGTATAAGTACACTAAAATATTGATATATTCGCATTTAATTAAGTGTATCTTTTTCAAGTATTTTATGAGCTACATTTATAACCTGGTACATATTAATTATAACCTACAATATTTTCCCTATTACTTGGGTAGCAGTTGAGCAGCTGGCTACACGATTTATGACATTTGATAGCATCATTGCAAATTGATATACACACACTACAATAAGGAGTTGCCGCATTTAGGGAGCTGTTGTTTTTTGACAGCGCGGTATCTAGTCGAGTGAAGCGAGACCAATCATTTATCTATGATAAAAAATTAAAATAACTTCTAAAAAGGTTTGTCAATATACGAATCATTCATCAAATCTCTCAATATATAATCTTCATTTTTATAATGTTTATTTATTTTCTTTGTAGCACTAATATTTTTATTTTCTTTGGTTTCCGTTTCTATTATTTTTACAACTGCTTGTGTAGGTAAAACTCTATTTTTCTTTATATAAATAGGCTTCTTACATTTCTTGAAGTCTTTATTTGATATAACTTGTATCTTCTTATTGTGTTCCTTGGATATATTAGAGTTTTTTTCATCAATAGATACTTTTCCATACGTTATTGTATCTTGTTGAATATTTTTAGTTGTTATATATTTTTTCTCATGGCAATCAATTTTCATTTCTTCGTTAACATCAACTTCTTTATCTATAACTATTTCTTCTGTTGTGCTTAAATGGTCAAAAAATATTGGCATATCCATTATATGGCATATAAATATTGAAACTATCATTAAAGTTTTCATTCGCGCAAATTTCAAGTTCCTCTAATACCATATCATGTACAGTATCTATCTCTTCTGTATTCATTTTAGTAGAACTGTCTTGTAAATTGCTTTGTAAGCTTGTAGAAGGTTTATAACCTAAATTTTCATAAAATGTTTTATTTTGTTCTTCTTTAAATTCCTTTTTTTCTTCTTCGTTATTTATTTCTGTGTCTTGTTTTTTTAGATTTCTTACCCTTTCCTTTGCCTTTCTCAATCTTTTTGTATGCTTGTTCGGTAGTTTTCATAGTTTTGTTTCTTTTTTTTTCTTTAGGTTGTTTATCTGTCTCTTTGATAGTACCTATTTTGCCCAAATTTTCGACAACATATTGCCTTGTGTCCTTTTTCATTACAATTCCAGCATTCAATATTAAACGCATTATCTTGATTTACATAAACTCTGTCTTGCAATCGTATTTGCGCATCAAGTAATGTTGATTTCGTTTTGCTCAATGTCAATTCATCGTTCATAGCTTCTAAAGCTGCTGTAACGTTGCTGTACTTATCTGACAATGCAAGCAAAATATGTACAACTTTATCCGACTCTTCCATTTTTGAGATCATTTCGTTGTCACTAACAAGCTTGTCATATTTCAAGAAGAAACTTTCAAGTTTTCGTCGCTGTCACATTTCAACTCTATATTTTTTTTCTTTAAATTATATCTGTTCATTATGCTTTTCCTATTGAAAATTCTTTCTAAAGAATCCAACATTTCTTTCGAACTTTTGCAGTCTTTAACAATTTCCAGTAAATTATCCTCTACACACTGTACAATTAGTGACTTTGCTTTTGCATCTCTCAACTTGTCTTCTTCTTTTAAACTACCACATTGAATTATATCACCCAGACCTTTTTCTTCCATTAACAGCTCTTATCTAAATTTCCAGTTAGAAAAATTATTTCCATTTTCCAACCAAGGTATCACGTCATGTGTTTTCCCGGAAGCCATTTTCACTGTTATTTTCTATTTAGTTTTATTTAACCCGATATTCACAGTATACAGAATATGGGGCGGCCGGCCCATAACCTATTAGAACAATAATATTATGTGGAAATTACCATATTTGTTTAAACTGAATAATAACATCACTTACTTTAATCATCATCATCATCAGCCTATTAATGTCTCCACTGCTGGGGCACAGGCCTTCCCTATGGATGGAATAGGGAGATTGGGCCATGCGGGCCCAGTGCGGATTGGTAGGTGCTGACGACTGCAGATGTAGCCGGGACCAACGGCTTTACGTGCCTTCCGAAGCACGGAGGAGCTCGAGATAGTAATTTTTTGGTCACCCATCCAATGACCGACCACTGCGAAAGTGACCTCATTTCAACGATCGCAGCCGAACGCGCTAACCACTTGTGCCATCGAGCTCCTCATTTTTACTTTAATACACCATATTTATTCAAATTCCTAAAACCAATTAACTCAAACAAGACAAACTTAATATGTCATATTTATTTGACACCTACCAGCCACATCTTTATTATAACAATAATAGACAAAACATATATTAACCTCATCAAATATAGTCTGCACCTATGCTAACTAGAAAAAAAACCGGCCAAGTCTCGTGTTTTAATACCCCTTCTTATGTCAGTCACATAAACTACTATTATCTACATCCATGATATGAATCCTGTATAAAAAGATCCCACCAAAAACATTCTGTAAAAAACTAGCCAAGTCTCGATGGAGCTGCTTGTATCTCTAAAGAGTAATTAAATCTAGACAAAGTCGTGCCAAGTCTAAGGTTCCTTACTGCGATTTCTTTATTATTATACTTAGTTAATGTTGTGTGACTTGGCCGTTGAAGGGTACACAGGGGTACAAAACCAGGTGCTACAAGACACCATTGCACCAATCTGTCGCCAGAACCGCTACCCATTGACGACGGATAATTGCCACTTGGAAAACGTTGATTGAATAACCAGTCAATTGTAGGCTTGATAAAGTTGCGTTTACACGTAATGTTGCATGTGTATGAATGGATCGGTGCAATGGTGTCATGTAGCACCTGGTTTTGTACCCTTGTGTACCCTTCAACGGCAAAGTCACACAACATTAACTATAATAATAAAGAAACTATATAATAAAGCGCCACGTAGGCTTGGTCACAACAGAATATGGAGGTGCCAATGTCCATGAGGGTATTTTTTAGACTTAGACCTTGGTATCATCTTCTTAGTCCAATGCATTATATTTTGACCAAATTTTGAGCGAAATTAATATTTTAGTGTAATTTGTTTATTTAATTTGTGTAATGTTCGAGTAGAATAAAGTTAATCGTTCGACTATTCTTTCTTGTAAACTCGTAAATATAAGTATAATAGTGTTATCCAGAGTTTTCCTTTAATTTTCTTTATATTCGCATTAAAAGAAGAAGGGGAGGCATTCGCCCAGCAGTGGGACGCTATAGGCTACATTAAATTTAAAGATGTGTACCACTACGCTGGATTTTTGCAATGACTTTCGATTTTTTTGTGTACCAATAGTAGAAGGGGGCATTACCATATCTCTAATACAGCTGAGGGTTCTTCATCAGATACTTCAGACCTTCGATTTTTTACATCAAATGAAGCGGCCCGCCAAGTTGAATATTTTTTGTAAAGGCGGTATGTCGATCTCTTCTAATAGTTTGGTTGGGCTCTTGTGTTTTCTAATCAGGGTCACCAGGTACTCCAGATCTTCGATTATCCTAGTTTTTATAGTTTTCCCTTTATGTGGCCATTAAACCCTAACTCTGTACCAAATTTCAGCTCTCTGAGTTTATGGGAAGTAGTAGTTCTATTCTGATGATCATGAGTGAGTGAGTGTCGTAAATGCGAAACTTTACTTTCACTTAACTTCGGAACTAAATGACGTACAGATTTGAAATTGGATTTTAAGTATGTTATTATAGCTTACTGGATGACGAAATTTCAGCGTACTGGTCTTATCCAGAGGTTCTCAAATAGGGGTCTGAAAATGCGGCGAAATGGTTCCAGTAAAGGATGGTACGGCAGTGTTTGCTTCGCGCTCGACTTGGCGGGGGCACTGCCGTGCCCCCCGATTCTGAAACCATGGGGCGTTCCAATAACTTGATATTCATGAAAAGTTTCGACGCTGTGGTAACTAGGTAATGAAGCGCGCGTGAATGTCATTTTGTTTTTATTCATTAAACCACGCATCCAGCAGTCATATAAGAAGGTGTATTAAAACAAGAGAGTCTGTTTATCGCCATAAAATAAGCATAGGGTCCTTAAAGGATAAAAATATATCATACTTGATATATAAATTCTTTTTCTGACACTGAATGTGCTGCTGGTAACTACCAGCTTACACTACTACCACTAGTAAACTTTACTACTAAAACAAAATTAACATGGAAATTTTGTATATCCTCATGTCACGCCGATATTTTGCCCTGACATGGAATAGGAAGTTAAAATTAAACTTCATATGCTTATTTTTGTCTTTTACTAATGGATAACCTATTTTTTACCCTTAAATTTATTAAAATCTCCGCAAATAAAGCCAACATAGAATGTGTGTATACACCCGGAGTGCTCTACTGCTTCCTGTTTCATACCCGATAATCCTTCGATACTCCTTTACCTTTATTTTGCTTATAAAAAGCAGTAGTTTCTCAGCCACTTACAAAAATCATAAATTTTTATTTATCATTGTGTAAAGTACAAAAGCAAAAATTTTCATATAAAAACATTTAAACAAACAAAAAAATTAAAAATAACAAAATTAAAAACAACCGCCGAAAAGTAAAAAAATAATAAAACCTTTTTTATCTTTAGTCAAATTAATATTTGGTTTAATTATTTTGTTAAAAAGTTTTTATTATAAATAATATACAACCCGGCATCTAAATCTGAGAGTGAACGTTCACCCCCATTTTTCCAATGTTAGGGTAGGATTTTTATTTCTAAATTCATATGGGACCAACTTCTGGGAATTATCAAAATCAGAATACCAACTCTGGAAACAGTTATGTGCGGTCATAACTTACAATCAATGAGTGAACAATCAATCATTCCCTATTTTCATAACCTTAATGTTGGATTTTTTCCCATTATTCGGGACCAACTTCGGGGTATGCCCTTTCCAATAAACAAAGAATTATCAAAATCGGACTACTCTGTAAAAAGTTATGCGTGGTCATAAATAAAAAAGATACGAGTCGACTTTGAGCTTCCTGTTTTTTTCGTCGGTTAAAAATGAGGTTTCCTAATTATTTTTCGATGTAAACAATCACACAATAGTCATTAAATAACATACTCAATATTTTTTGTTTATTTTTGTCTGCCTGCCGAGGAAGTAATATATTTTTTTATATATTATAATAATTAGAAATGAAATTATTACTCTAAAACATAGCAGGAAAAACTTCTGTCACTAGCATTTTTTTATATTAAATACAATGTGTTAAAACTCTCGACAGAAGCAATAATATCGTTTAGGACATTTATTTTTATTAAAAATTTTCGCAAGCTCCTATTTGATATTGCAGCAGTTAATGAATGGCAGAAATTGTTTAAAATGATTATTTTACTTATTACTTGAATATTAACATATCATATTAAAATCACTGCCACCAGCTCCCTGCTAATAGTTTAATCATACAAAAATAATTATTCGAATCAGTTTAGGCATCTTTGAATAATCAGGTAACACATAAAAAAGCTATCGACGAATCGAGAACCTACTTTTTTAAAGGCGCTTAAAAATAAAATACTTTTAAAAGCTTTGACCCAACATCTATTTCTAAATGATCTACTTATTGAGCAATAAATAACACTAATTATTTACATTTATATATATAAACCGCAGTCTTTTCAGGAAAAAAGGTAGCATAATTAAGTGACATTTATTTTCTTTTTCCATTTTTCTTTCCGTTGAATATTTCGTCCTTGTATCCTCTTAAATTTGTCCATGTATCCTGAAACATAATGACTCATTAATCACCTAAGTAAAAATATGATCAAATAAAGGAAATAATATATTCTACTGCATTTTTAATATCTTGAACCTTATATGAACAGCATCATTAATAGAGATGCATTTGCAAGCAAGCAATAGAGTGATATCCAAGAAAATAGAGCACTATATATTCATAATTGAATAAAGTATTGTCAGAAATCCTCTCGAAAGAAAACCGCGAAAATACTGGAGACAGATTTTACCAGAACACCGCGGGGTTATGCGCGTTACCTACGTATAAGTAGGTACTACGCATTCGCGGGTTCTAGTAACTCTCAATTTATCTGGACTTTTCTAGAATGCGTCGATTGACATATATAATTGTGCAGCAGACAGTTTTTAGTTTCAAAGCGATAACAGTTGAGTTTCAACAGAGATTTCGGAACGAATACAAAGGCGATCAAAGTGAAAGTACGATTGTTTAAAGACTTGTATATTGAAGTTCAGTGTTTAATGAGTGTTTTGTGATTAACATTATGTGTTAACGGTGTGAACTATGTGGTGAATAAAGTACTGTCAAGCGTGAACTGGCATATAATTTCGAACCCCATTCCGACACGTAACAGTATCTGTACTGTACATCTCACCCCTGGTTTCGAATTGTGTAACTGCCTTTTCCGCGACCCCTGTCATTTCATAGTTGAGAAAGATAATTTATTATTGCACATTGAAAATTTTCTTTGGGTTTGAAGAGGATGTTGAAAAGAATTAAAGTTAGATAATAAGCTCCCTGGAATATAATAGTTCAGGGGAAAATAACTAGTAATGAAATATATTAAAATTATTATCCAAATATATGCAAGAAATGTTCCTTCCTATAAGTAATTTATCTGAATGCAGTTCATGAGTTCATCTGATAAATTATCTCACTAACTATATAAGAATATAAAAAGTTCATAAAGCTTAAAAAATATATAAAAATAGTGTACCTTTTTGGCCTCACGCCATTCAAGATTTCGAAGGCGAGCAAGACCTTTTAGGTTCCTATCCAGCACTTTTAAAAACTCTGTTCTGGATAATTTTGGCGTTTCAGTGGACCCGTTACTGGCTGCTGAATTTGGCTTCTTTGTTAGAAAAATTCAATATGAAAAAGAAAGTTATATAAAAAGTAAATAAAGGCCAAAATGAGGTGGGGTGGACCGCCTCCACTTAAGAAAAAAATGCAGAGAAATATGGATCTGTATGGCAAAATGTTAACTGCCAAAGTAATAGGTAGCCCGCTTAACAGAGTCTTCACCTGCGGGGTAAAGGGTGTGGGGAGGACGAAAACGGGGACCGTGAGAGGTGCGAGCGGCAGGCACATTCTTGTCAAAATTACAAGTGCCCGCCGCCTGCACCTCTCACGGTCCCCATTCTCGTCCTCCCCCACACCGTAGGCGAGGTCTCAGTTAAGCGGTTTACCTTTAATGGCAGGTTGATAAAATGAGCTACGCAGCAAAATGGCACACCAACTATCTTCATATCTGAACCTCACTTGCACTTACATCAAGCGCAGGAGCGGGATAGCCTAGTTGAAGGTTTCTATAAAAAAGTCATTAAATTTTCGCCTTTAAAATTTTAAATAAACAAATTCCTCATGCTTTCACTTCCTGAAGTTTAATTATCGTGTCAAAAAGTATCCTATGTTCTTCTGATATCTTTGTATTTTTTCTATTTCCCAGATCCTGGATTTACCCACCAACACCCGAGCCCACCGGGTGCTATTGACCCGTCGAAATTTGTTTTTTTATCTCTGTTGTGGGGGCACCTCTCTTGTAGAGGCCCCTCAGCCACAGCCCCGTCTGCCCTGCCTTAAATCCGACCGTGTTTATGCTCATAAAACATCAAAATAAGTCTGGCAATATAAGGCCTGAACTAATTTCACATTTATAACTAATAAATAAATATTTCCGACACTCACACCAATTAGCCTAGCTCCAAAGTAAGCACTGTAAGGATTGTGTTATGGGATACTAGGGTAGCGGATAGAATACATATACAGTACATATATAAGTATATTTATATAGAAATACATATTAAACATCCATGACTGGAGTACAAATGCTCGTATTCATCATACAAACATCTGCCCCCACCGGGACATCTCGAGTCAGCGACACCATGAAACCCGGCGTACAAACCACTCGGCCACGGAGATATAAAAACAGCAGACGTCACATTCTGCTGTTTTTATATCTCCGAGTTCAGTTCATGAGATTATTTGTCTCCCAATACAGCATAGAAGATGTTTTTAATATATAAAGTAGACCAAAGCTAGAATAAAACGTAAAGAAAAAACGTAAATTATTAACTTTAGCGCTGTCAAGGAGTAGGTTAGTATCACACGGTTTTTTGTTCATACACTTATGTTTTTACCCTTTACAGTTTAGAAGTTAATTGTTACTAACTGATTATTGTTATCTTAAGTCATATTAATTTTTGCAACCTTAAAATGATGATTTTGTAAATAATTACCCCACTAGGAATTCAAGGTCAGCACATAAGTAGAAGTGCTACTGCACTAAGCATTTCGGTTAGGTTCACTCCACTACTCCACTATAATTTATGTTCCTGTCACGGTAGTTTGACAGTATTTTAACATATCATGGGCTAGTCCCGTCATTACTTCACTTTCAACTCTAATGACGTAGACGGTAACGGTAGTGTAACCTTTAAGCTGATGAGCACAAGGAATTGGTTTTACTCAGAGAACCAAGTTTAATAAAAATGGATTGCATCTTTGAGCCAAACAACGCAAATATTTAATTTAATTATGAAATTATCAAATTGTCCCAAGCTATATGCTCATTCTACAAAAATCTGAATCGCAACAGTGAAAGATCAAGGTCGGACATTACGCAATTCCGGTGTGAACGAACATCACAAATGCTCATGAATGTCATGCATAAGTTGTCACGTTAAATTGTGAAACTCTTCGTTTTAAATCTATACCTATTTAACAATAAGCTAGTTCAAAAAATATTTGACCGCGAATACGAGGGGCGTCCTACTACTCGAGTGTGAAGCAATTCATTAAAAAGACTATTAAAAAATCTTGTTCTTGCACTTACAGTATCGTCGACAAACTGGGTATTCACTTGATCTGTTATCTGATTATATGCACTTTTTGTGTCATTAATTTGCTGAAACATAAAAAACATACTAAGTATTTAAACTGAAATATATTTTACTTTAAAATAGCGCTAGGTAAATCAGTATTCTTATAATAATCTGGCTAAAGTGACAGTGGTGCATAAAATACAAATACTTAGTACTACCTCCAAAATAAGATGAAATATAGTTCCGAAGAAACCCCATTTCGGAGTGGTAGCCACTTGTTTGCCCGCCTTGATTGCAGTTTGTCTGTTAGTGCGGTCCTTTTCTATCGACTTGTCCGCGCTTGGCTGAAAAAATTATATTGAACCATTAAGATTAAACTTTTCCACGTTCTTGTAATATCGAATATCACCAAGGACAACGAATAAAATTGATTTAAAGTTGTACCTAAAAATTTTTGGTTGATAAAGATGGTTTATAGTTTCGTTAGACGGTACTTATTCCGTATTAAATAAATTCATGAGGGATCGAAATTTATTTAAAAAATAGGATGACAAGTTTACAAAAAAGTCCAATTACTACACGTTTATAAATATTAGCCAAGTAGCGTGGCTAGCTAAGTACCAAAGTATGTGGGTAAACAAACCTGAGAAAAATCTTGACCCAGATACTTGCATATTCTTCACATATGCGTATGTATAAAGATTTGAAATGAAAAAACATGTTGAGTGCCATGGGACTGGCAAGGAAAGAAAAACATTACGCTGCTACATTTTTCACATTGATCTTTTACTTACTGTTCAATAGGTCCGGACACTCAACAGCTTGAGACAATAAAGAAAAGTTTATATATATTTAGTTTAGTCACGAATCGAATCCAGGACTTCAGTCAGAGCTCAGGTCATGCTGTGCCAAAACCCAATACCAGAAACGTAAACAGAATATCTGCATGATTCTAGTTTTTCATGTCCTTAATGGATCAAAAACAAGTCACGAACTTTTACATATTATTAAATAAGCCACTCACTGGTTGTGCCGTGAAGTGGGGAATGATGACAGCGGCGACCATGAGCACAGCCAACAGTGCCCTTCTCGCTCCTTGCGCCATCTCGTGTCTTTACCGGTGCTTGGTATAAACCTGCGAAATACTTATGTCACATTCACTATTTTATTAAGTAGTCTTCTTAATATTTCGGTATAATTATATTTTACTTTCAGTCTATTCCACACTATGACGGAATTATAAATGGAATTACCCATTGATGATTTATCACTAATCGTACCTTTATAACAATATTAAATAAATATCCAACCGCGAGCAACGCAGCAAGGAAGACGAGTCTTTGCAAATATATGATTTCCTGCTAAACGTGTTGCTGTAGATAAAAAAATCACCAGTTGAAGATGTAGGTTAACGAATTTTTTCGATATAAAGCACCAAATCAAAAACATTTATTTGCTCAAATGTTGTGTACAATACCTATATGTTTTTGGTAGACAATATTTATACCTTGAAAGTGTATAAGCCTGCAAATGTGTGTCTACCAATCAACTCAACAGGATTTTCGCTCTTCGGCGATAAACTTCTGAAGTTTCGCGCTTCTTCGTACTTTTCTAGCATAGACCAAAATAGTCAACACAAAAAGATTTTTACTCTACGGTGATAAAATTATGAAGTTACGATCTGCTTCGAAGTTTCCGTTACACATTGGAACCAATCAACACGGGATCCAATCAAGGGATTTACACTCTTCGGTGATCAAATGATGTAGTTTCGATTTTCTTTGAACCATTGGCATTTTCCACCAATGAGTGCAACAGAATTTTCATTCACAGAATGAAGTAGTATCGACTTTTGGTTTACTTTTGATGACTTGGATCAAAGGTTTGGGGCCAGGCAACAAATCGAAATCTAACCTAATTCGTTGGGCTTAAAATCCCGATGAGATAATTATTTCCATACTGTCGCATATATTTGACAATTTTCCAACCGGTGACAATGGCGGCTCTTAAAACTACTAAGTAGATAAGTATGATACCTGTTATTAGTGGCAAGTGTGGCACGATAGTAGAAAGTGAACATGACAGTTCATCTCCATGCACATGACACGTTCTTGTTCTGTCCGATGTACTTCCGCGAACGACGAAGGACGTAACGTAAGGACATCATCATCTGCCTAATGTCCCCACTGTTGGGGCACAGGCCTTCCCTATGGATGGAATAGGGAGTTTGGGCCATGATCCACCACGTGGGCCCAGTGCGGATTGGCGGGTGCTAACGACTGCAGATGCAGCCCGGCAACGTGCCTAACGTGCCTTCCGAAGCACGGAGGAACGCGAGATAGAAGATTTTTTGGACATCCATCCGATGACCGACCACTGCGAAAGTTGCTTAACTTCAACGATCGCAGCCGAACGCGCTAACCACCTGCACCATCGAGCTCATCGTAAGGACATTCAATCCCAAATTAAACTTCCAGTAAATTGGCAATCTCGCACATTCCTGTGATAAATGACACCCAGGTTTATTTCTGAATGTGTAAACTTGTTAGTATTTTTGCTAAAGTAATAAAATAATGTCAGTATCTACATAATTTTGTTAATCGGGAGGGAACCATAATTTCATAATTTTCATTTAATATAAAGGATTGCATGCACTTTCGGTAAGGGGGCGTCCATAAATTACGTGAGGTGTTTTTTTGGATTTTCTGTCCCTCCCTCCCCCCCTGGTGAGATGTCGTGAGATTTTATTCAACATCCTCCCCCATCCCCCAATCTCACGTGAGATTTTTCAAAATGTGGGTTTCTTTCGTAAACGCGTTGGATTGTTATTGTAAAAAGAAAAAAAAATGCTTCTTGCTTTTATTTACGACTAGTTAAGACTAGTAATCAATATTGCTGAGAGTTATAAGTGTAATAAAAATTTAACAATAGAATACTCAATAGATACTACTGTGAAAAAAAATTGCGTGATATTTGCCGAGACCCCCCCTCTCCCCAACGTAAGATTAGATGAGATTTGACTCGACCCCCTCCTCCCCTTAAACATCTCACGTAATTTATGGCCGCCCCCTAATTTGATTGGGATTGGGTTTGGAACACTATGGAATAGAGGATTCTTAACGACACCGCTTAGAAAAGGTACCCTAAACTATCTCTAGCGTCACGCCGCGGCGCCGTCTCGTTAACATTTTAAGTCTCTTGTTAACGGCCGTTGTTTTACAGAACCCAGGGCACTGTAATAATATCATACAGTATTCTATCTTCATACAAACGGTCGGAAAGCGAGTCATACCTACGCCACTCGAGTTCGATGGGCTCTCGGCGGGCACCCAGTCGCGAATGCGCCGCCGCGCCGCAACGACGACCGAACGGTCTGAATTGTTTTTTATGCAGTTAGCCGTGCTTAAACGTACGTTTTGTATTGTAAATATTTGATTTAATTAAGTAGATAAATTATGTATTTAGTATGGAAAAGAACAAACGACGATCAATATCGTACAACAGCACAATTGCTGTTTTTGGTTGCTTGAACTCTTCAATAACACACCCAGAGATATCATTTTTTAAATTACCTGAAATATTGGAGAGGTGTCTTACCTTTATAGAATATTTTTATATACCTATCTACTAGTACGTAATTTGTTTCTAATATTTAGGTATTTCGGTTTTTCCATCGGGCAAAATATCTGGAATAATATATAAATAAGTGGTTAGGATGAAAAAAGGGACAAACGAGTAATCTACCTACACTCGCGTTAAAAACATAACTACATAAAATACTGTAGGCGGGCGGCCCTACCGCGTACTAACGCAGCGTTCGGCCGTAGGCATTTATTTTCAAGGACAGAGCAGAGTCACAATACTGTTAGATAATATTACCGTGCCTAGGGCCAGCTAGGCGATTCCCCGTGACGACAGCCCTCCCTTGTAGTTTTGTCCTGCAAAGAGGGGGGCGGCGGAGGGAGCTACACGGGCACGCCCAAGCCCTCCGCAGCGGACGGGGGGCGGTACCACGGTAATATTATCTATACAGTATTGTGACTCTGCTCTGTCCTTGAAAATAAATGCCTACGGCCGAACGCCGAGCGGGGCGTATCCACGCGGTTGGGCCCGCCTACAGTATTTTAATTTCATATACTTAATTGAGTTTATTTCTAGTTTTGTGATTGTAAATATTTTATTTCATATGTAACAAAAAAAATGTTATGAATGAATTAGGAGGTGTTACATAAAATACATGTTATTTTAAGTGTAATATTTAATAAAAAAAATATAGATTTAAGACAGAAAAATATTTACGCCTCGACTGAGACGTACGAAAAGCTTTATTATTAAATGTAATAGTATAGTAATTACGCATTCGTATAAAAAGTTCATTTATTGAAGAGTTCAAGCAACGAAAAACAGCACAATATCGACTATTGCTCTTTGCCATATTAAATTATGTAGGTATCTACTTAATTCAATCAAATATTCACAATACAAACGTTTAAGCACTGCTAACTGCTTAAAAACAATCACATCGTTCGGTCGTCGCTGCGGCGCATTCGCGACTGGATGCCCACCGGGTACGGCGCGAACTCGAGTGGCGTAGGTATGACACGCTTTCCGACCGTTTGTATGAAGATAGAATACTATATAGATTATATTACCGTGGCGGTACGGTGGGCACTAGGCCGCGTACTCAGCCCCCATGCGCGGGCCATTCTGCGCACGTCTGCGGCGATACCCCGAAGCCTGCTAGGTGCGGAGACGCGGAAGAATCCCTAAACGGGGATACCGCGGCTTCACGCTAAGCAGCTTAGATTCGCAGGGTTTTTTAGTGGATATTATGCCGTAAAGCGCTCGTAAGAGTTACGGGAGCCAGGTGTGAGGTCCGTTCGGCGGTGTGCCTCTTAAAAGAGGCCTAACACTATCAGTAATATTATTGCACTTAGTGGATAAGAACTAATTTAAAGCAACATGCAATGGTGTCAATTCAAAGATGATTATCTAAACCTAAACTTAAATTTGTCAACAGTGTATCCTGGTCATACAGAATAAAAAAGAGAGACTGATGTTGAATTAAAGTTGATGTTTAGAGAATCATGCCAGAATCGACACCATTAAGATAATAACCTTGATTCAAGAATGAGGAACGTGAACATGTACGTAAATGAGTAGGTATATTCGTATATTACGAACGAGTAATTTACCAACTTTAAAAAAGCCTTGAATGAACCAACCACAATCGTTTCACAGAACTTTCAAATACTAACAGCTTTATACGTAGCCACTAGTGTAATGTCTTTGGTAGCCTAACCACGCGACCGTTAGCAATTTAACAAAGCATGAGTATTAGGTATTATCTTAAGGTGCGTAGGTGCGTTATAGTACTTAGTACCCACTAAGCAATAAGAGGCATAACGGATCTCAACTCGTACTGGAGACACTGGAGTGCCCGCATGGGGAAGACCTAACTCCAACGGAAGCAGTAGATACAGTACAATAAAATAGCATTACGAACCTAGCTACCTAGCTTTTGGTGGTGTTGTGTTTCTAAAGGTTAGAAAAACCTACCTAACCTACCTACCTACCGTATAGGTACTGAACGTAAGTAAATAACCAGCTCTACAAAAGTTTAGCCCGTCAATAAAGTGTTTAATAATAAGGAGAATCGTTCCTAGTAAGTAAACATTTTGCTGGTTTAAAATTAAATATTAATAATTTCACACAAGTTCAGCTGATAACTTAAAAACTACCTACACATTTAAAGTTAATAAAAAAATACTCATCAACAGAGTCAAAATAACCTTTTTTGAACTTTTGACCGATTTTAAATACTTTTATTAAAAAAAAAACAATTTATTAGTGACTAAAGCAAAAATAATCTTTTAAATAAATAATAAATACATTTCATAACGATAATATAAAATATCTACTTTAAACTTGCAGTTTGCGTTAATTATGCATGTTGCTTAGAGTTCTTTGGTGTGTGTATTTTATTTACTGTAATAAAAACAAATTATGTAATGCATTTTTAACTTAAATAAGTGAATTGAATCTTTCCTGAATACATAATAAAATAACTATATTATTAGTGTACCTGGTTAATATATAGTGGTGATGATATATCTTGTGGAACTGGGACAAGCACGAACACTATAAAGATACAATAATTCATACTCAGGTATGAATCGAAGAAAAACACAATTATAATCACACGACACGAAACTGACAATATATTATTCCATAAAGAATAATAAGAAAAGTAGTTAACTTTGTAGAAAACTGGATTTACTTCGTTATAACTTAAGTCAATTACCTAATGATAGCTTACGGAGAAACAGGAATACTATTGTTAATAAATGAAAGAATAGAAATACGCTAATGATAACTATTATTTTAACGGATTAAGTAGCGTTTACCTACGTGCATTCAAATCCGCCTAAACTTGTAAGACGCAGGCGCTTTGCGCAGACGCACCGGCTGCGGCGGCTGTATTCGCGGTATTGTTGACTGCACTGCGCGCGAAGTGTCCACAGGAGCGCGCTCGCGTTGCGCCCACACCATCGGGGCCAAGGCCGCAGCTAAAGTCGGTTGCGAAGTCTTAGTTATGTCAGCTTGCGTTCTACTTATGCAATGCTTACCGATTTAATGCAGTTGAACGAACCGGTACGCGGGTTCATTAGTAATATTTGATAATGTAATGTGGTATCCTCGTTAGGTAATTATTGTGAGAATGCAGACCGTTATTATTATTTTTAGATATAAGTATGTTTATTTATCTATTCTGAAGATTTTGTTATGCTTCTTATTCGAATAAGAATGATTCAACTCTGATTTATTATTCAATGTTAAAATATGGAATAAAGAATTTGTTAAAAATAATCCTAAGAAAAGTTACTGTAGTATCCCAAAGGTTATTTCGCTGTTTACTTGTATACGAGCAAACCCACACGTACAATTCTATATGTTTTAGTATATTGCTAACGTCGGCGCTGTGCGCGATTCGTTATGCCTTTTATTACGTTAATTGAACAGTAGCAATAAATTATTCGTACAAACAACATCGTTTTATCATTTATCAGAACAAACATTTTCGGGACAGTTTTTCGGAAACTATCATAAAAGTATCAATCAACTAAAGGTGTCCTAGACGTCTTTATGGTCCTTCAAACCTTCGGAAATGTGTGATCAGGTGCGAGGAGAGAGGTAGAAGGAGAGATGGAATCGCTTCTTACCAATTTTAAAAGGATGGTTTACATCGCAAGACTTCTGAATCTAATATATAAAATTCTCGTGTCGCGGTGTTTGTGGTTAAACTCCTCCGAAACGGCTCGACCGATTTTCGTGAAATTTTATATGCATATTCAGTAGGTCTGAGAATCGGATGTAATCTATTTTTCATCCCCCTAAATGTTAAGGGTAACCCACCCCTAAATTTTTTTTTTCAATTTTAGATTTTTTTTTTATTTTTTGAAGTTATACTTCTTTAGGCACGTTATGAAAAAATGATGAGAGTGAAATTTTAAGATGCGCGCGCATCACTGTAACACAAAATTTTTACAACTTCATGCGTTACTTTTGTGTTTACCGCACATTAAGGAAATCTACCAACAAAATAGAAGTAGAATCTCTATTTAGTGGGTGCTAACGACTGCATTGTGAAGGCCTATCAAAAGTATTTATTAACCTGGAACAACGGAACCAAAGCGCGATTCAGGAGACTACAGCGCCATCTCTTGACCAGAACCAAAAACCACATCTTTATTTTTTGTAATAAAGTAACAGTTATAGGTATTCATATTTATAATATTTATCCACATGTTTCTAGTTTGTATATTCGGAATACGTGTTTGAGTTTCATACAAGTGCAAATCACATATGTTCTAATAAATTATATTCAGTAGCGATTTTAATTGAATATTTTGATTATTTATTTATTTTTTCAAATTAAAACTGAACTTTATTGACTGTGTCCTTTTCCAGACTTTTTATTAATTTATTGTAATTAATTATTTGCATGCAATTAAAAACTAATTTTAAACGATGCCAAAGAAGGATAACTTCTCACGCGCCTACATAAGTACACGCAACCATTTTTTTTATGATACATCATACAAAAATACATACAACCCTAAATTTTCACCCTTCTACCACCAACCCCTATTTTTTTATGGCGGTACGAAGTTCGCTGGGACAGCTAGTACATCAATAAAAAAGTTAATTTGTTAGATGACTATTGGAAAGAATTCCAGAGTAATAATTTAAAATTGAGTAACATAGGTGACGACTGACGAGTCTAATGATTATTTTACGGGTAATCATTATCAAAGAGCATATGATTTTTTTACATCAACTCGTGATTTTATTTTGAAACATCCGAGAACCTTATTGAAACCAGCTAAGCCGTTGGGTACCCCGTTTCAGTTGCCGTCAGTTTCCATGGAGCAACTTAACTATCCAGTGACGACAGATAATCAGTCTCGTAATATCTCGTATAATCCGAAATCTACATCGTAGGGTACTAACAGCAAGCTTGATGAAATGTTAAAAAAGCAAAATAGCAGTTTTAAAGCTTTCTCTCGTACTATTTACAATTTGAGCGTAGAATAATTATCAGAAAAATGGGAGTTTTAAGATTTTTTTTTTTTTTTTTTTATGCTAAATAGGCAATGCGTTTGACCACAATCTCACCTGATGGAAAGCGATGATGAGGCCTAGGATGGTACACGCCTGCCTAGAAGATGCCTGTTCACTCTGGCCTTGAAGATGTCCAGGTTATATTGGTCCGGGAAAACAGACCTCGGCAAGGAGTTCCACTCCCTAGCCGTTCGTATAATGAAGGCCGAAGCAAATCGCTTCGTGCGAATAGGAGGAACTTCGACAACATAAGGGTGGAAGCCCTCGCCGCGCCTGGTCGTCCGGTGGTGGAAAGGGGAAGGGGGGATCAAATTATGTAATACCTCCGCACACTCTCCGAAATGTAACCGATAAAACACCGAAAGGCAAGCTACACGTCTTCGGTGGTCGAGGCTCTGAAGATTAGCCTCAACGAGAGCGTCATTGCCTATGAGTCTCTTCGCACGGTGTTCCACCGAGTCCAGTGCATCCAGCTGATACCGAGCAGATCCGTCCCAAAGGTGACAACAGTACTCCAAGCAGGAGCGAACTTGGGCTCGGTAAAGGTTAAGGAGCTGCTCAGATGTAAAATATCGCCTGACCTTAGAAAGTATTCCAAGTTTTCTGGCAGCGGTTTTAGCAATGGACTCGATGTAGGGACCGAAATTGAGGCTGGATGAGATGTCCATACCCAAGAGCTCGAGATGGTCTTTAACCGGCACGGAGACATTTCGGAAAGTCGGAGTCAGATGGAATGGACTCCGTTTCGTCGAGAAGAGACAGGCCTGTGTTTTAGAGGGATTGAATCCAACCAAGTTGGCTTCACCCCAGAGGGAAACAGCTTCCAGGGTTGCATTCACTCCCTCCACCATCGCCTCCCTTAATGATCGGACATCTGCATCAGACTTCACATCAGGCAGATATCTCCCCGAAACTGTGCTGTCATCTGCATACCCAAAGATACCAGGAGTTAGGAGCAGATCATTGATGTGCAGCAAGAATAGAGTTGCGGAGAGGACAGATCCCTGGGGGACACCGGCATTAATACCAAGCAGATCCGACGATGTGCCATTAATGACCACTCGTATCGATCTGCCCCTCAGAAAATCTGCAATCCAGTTGCAAAGTCCGACAGCGATTCCATATGAAGGAAGCTTGCCAATGAGACTTGCATGCCAGACCCTGTCAAAAGCCTTAGAAATATCAAGAGACACGGCGAGAGCTTCGCCGCGTTTCTCTATGGCTTCACTCCATAAGTGGGTAGCATACACAAGAAGATCCCCAGTAGATCGCCCACGGCGGAAACCGAATTGGCAGTCACTGAGGAGATCGTTATCTTCGAGGTAAGCGAGGAGACGGTTGTTCAATACACGCTCCATAATCTTACAGAGTATGGAGGTGATTGCAATAGGTCGATAGTTGGCAGGGTCGGCACGACTACCCTTTTTGGGCACTGGTTGGACATTGGCAAGCTTCCAGGTTTTCGGAACTTGGCCAATCTCAAGGGATAAGCGATATAGGCGAGTCAGAATAGGAGACAACTCAGGGGCACAATTCCGCAGGACAATAGCTGGAATGCCATCGGGCCCACTGGCTTTATTCACGTCTAGAGTGCTTAGCGTTTTTAGTACCTCTTTCTGATGGATGCGAACTTCCAACATGGCAGAAGAACACTGAGGAAGCTTAGGTGGGTTTACGCCAGCAGCATCTAGCTGTGAGTTATTCGCAAATATAGAGGCAAACAAGTCAGCCTTCTCTTTGGAGGTGTGAGCCAGCGATCCGTCAGGTTTAATTAAAGGCGGCAGCGACGACCGGCAAAAATTGGCTTCGACTGTTTTGGCTAGGGACCAGAAAGCCTTGCTTCCGGATGGAAAGGAGGCTAATTTGGCTCCTATACGGCCAAAGTGATCGAAGCGGGCCTTGCGGAGAACACCTTTACAGGACTTGGCGGCACTGTTAAAGGCCTTCTTCAGACTTCGAACATTTGGTGATTTGCGGGCTCGAGCATCCGCCCAGGAGCGATACGCAAAATGCTTAAGCGCCTCCGCTTTAGCACAGTCCGCATCAAACCAAGGGCGGGCGCTAAACCGGCGTGGTACGTCAGAATATGGAATAAAGTACTCCATAGCCTGACGCACCACGTCAGCAATGGCATCCGCGCAGCAAGTCGGGTCGTCCGAAGAAAAGCAGGTGCGACGCCAAGGATAAGATGCAAAGAAATGCCGCATCTCATCCCAGTCTGCTGAACCATATCGCCAAACACGCCTAGTTCCGATAGGTTCCGGGTCGCTTGGAGAGTAGACTGATACGGACTTCACCAGACAGTGGTCGGAACTCCCTAGAGGAGACGAAATTACCACCTGGTAACGGTCCGGGTCTGTTGACAGCAGAAGGTCCAGGCAATTGAAATTTGAAAACCTCAGAGTAGCGGTGGTCAGATATTGATGCACTACACTGGGAATTAGATAGTGAACTCGATGGAAAAATAAAATGTATGATCAAACATTTTCCTTTCTCGAATCAAATTATAATTATATGAAAAAGCAAATCAACTGTAAAATGTGGTCTGCAAAACACAGAAAGCAGTCAACTCCACTCATCGATATCCATGTTTTTAGTGGAAATTACTACCAATGGGTATCTTTTAAAGATCTTTTTGTAAAATAATTCATAGCAATCCAAAACTATCTAACGCCCAGAATAAAACCATGACTCAATCATTTATTAAAAAACAAACCTACATTACGTTCAGGCAAAAATGTCCTGTGTGCAAAAATAGTGAACATCGCATATTTTTCACACCCGTAGGTACGCGGCAAACCATCGAAAGATTGAATTACTGCAAAAAATGTTAATTTGACCATAACGGAAATACCTATATGTATTTCTAACAAACGATGCCACCAATGTTACGAAGATGCGATACTTCACGAAGCGTTGCGAAGCGACCTCGATACCGAGTCGAAGCCACCACAACAGCTACACACACGTGGCCCAGGCTGAAGAATTTCCAGAAACATTATTATCGACACCAATTATCAAAGTGCAAAAGAAGGATGGCACTTATCAAACATTACACAGCCATATTTAAATAACATTGAATTAGCAGATCCATAGTTTCATATTAGCCGAGAAATTTATATTTTATTAGGTGCCGACATTTATTCGCAAATTATTCTAAATGGGAAAAGGTAGATTAAACAAAAATCTGCCAATTGCGCAACAATTGCGGTTGGATATTGTGCGGAAATATGAAAAGGTATCATTGTAACGTAGTTCAAATCGATACGGATGCGTTCAAACAATTTTGGGAGATAGAGGGTATACCTGAATCTGGTAACTACTGTCAAGCAGATAAGCCATATTTAGAATATTTCGAAACTACAACTAGCCGACAACCGAGCGGAAAGTACACAGTTCGGCTGCCTTTATTATCAGACGCAAAAGAACGATAAGGAGAGTAAAAATCAAGAGCAATTTTCAATTCAAAAATTTAGAAAATCGATTTAAAATTTCGGTATGACATTGAAAAACAATACAAATTATTTAAAAATGATTATAGAGAATTAGGTCATATACGGACGTCATCAAGCAACACGACACCAAGCGTTAATCTTTCTCATCACAGCGAATTGCGCGCGGAATCATCAACTACAGCGCTTCGTTTTGTTTTTAATGCCTCCTCGCCAACAACAACTGGGCAATGTTTAAATGATGTTATATGTACCGAGGTCCAAATTTACAGCAAGATCTTTTATCACTTGTTATCTATCAGATGGCGCCAATATCAATATGCCTCCACTGCGGACATAGAGAAATTGTTTCACGATCAAACATTTTAAAAAATCATTTGGAGATACTTACCTGCAGATAGGTTACAGGAATATCAGTTTACAACTGTAACCTATGACACGAGAGCTGTCCCCTTTCTTGGCATGATTGTACTCAAAAAATTTGCAGAAGATTTAGGTCATAAATGCAGATTGAGCCCAGCAGCTCAGGTTTTACAGAATAAATTTTACATGGACGACCTGATTTCAGGAAGCCATGATTTATCGTCAGCAAAACAATTGCAAACAGATTTAATTAGTTTACTATAATCTAAGGTTAAAGCCTCCCTTAAAAACCTTAGAAAATGGTCAGCAAGTACCCCAGGCCCCAGCACTTCTAAAAGGTATTAGTGCCGCATTAAAAAATGATCAATCTTATGACTTTAAAAATGAAGGTTCAACAAAGCATTAGAACTCCGTTGGCATCCTCAATCTAACCTTTTTTGATTGAGCACAAATACATCAAAATTAAGAAAACGTAATTAATTGTCGGATATATCCAAACTGTTCAACCCTTTAGGATAGCTTGCGCCCGTTGTAACTAAACTCAAGCTCCTATTTCAAAAGATTTGGTTGCATAAAACAACTTAGGATAGCGAACTTCCGTATGTATTAAGGGAAGAATGGATAACAATCAGAGAAGATATCAAAAATATTACACAAATTCGGATTCCAAGATGACTTCAAACTAACAAGGATGACGTCATCCAGTTATATGAGTTTTGTGAGGCATCCACCAAGCATATGCTTGTGTGATATATTGTGTAATCAGCTAAAAACAGCATAAACATAGTACTTAAAAAATATTCTGTGGTATTAGTTGCAGCAAAATCCAGAGTAGTACCAAAGAGCAAGAATATTTCATTACCTAGATTAGACTTATGTGGGGCAGTTTTACTTTTAAAATTAATGATCGCTATAAAAACCTGTCTAAAAGATCAAATCAACATAGAAACTTTCGTGTGGAGCGATTCAACAGCAGTGTTGGGTTGGTTGCAAGGGGATCCCGGTCGGTGGAAGACGTTTGTGGCCAACCGTGCAAGTAACCAAGGTCATACTTCCGTAGCAATAGAGTTATGTCAAATCTATTGAAAACCCGGCAGATTGCGCCAGCCGTTGTGTATCAGTAACACAACTGCAGGAAATTTGTTGTGATGACAAGGACCGACTTGAATTCAATCATTGAAAAGGGAAGAATGTAACAATCATTCTATTTATTCAACAAATGAAGATGTCAAAGATTAGAAGAAGTTACTACTATTACACAAAATGAAGCAAATAGGCAGCACATAATAAATCAAGTATTAAATGACTACAGTTCGTTTAGTAAAATAATAAAAATCTTTGCATAGTCTTGTCGTTTTCTATCAAATATAAGCAAACAAAATATTATTCGAAAAAGCTACATAAGCATAGAGGAATTAAGAAAAGCAAAATTAAGCATCATCAAGCGCACACAATAAGCAGAGTTTGTTGAAGAGATAAATTATTTACAAAAGCAAAGCAACATGCAAAGAGTAAACTATTATCTTTAAACCCATTTTTGGATGATAAAGGAATTTTACGCGTAGGAGGAAGGTTAAAACATGCTAAAATCAATGATGACCTGAAGTTTCCTATTCTGTTACCACAAAACAGTAGACTTGCCGCATTAATAATAAAAGAAGCATATGAAAATTTACTAAACGAAAAAAAAACCGACTTCAGCATTGAAAATAGAACTAAAAAGTAAAAAATAATATCTGGTTCATGATTTGGAAGTCGGGCGGGTCGATTGAAAGACGTATTATTACCGATCTATTTAATGTTTCAATCTTGACCCCGCCTGACTTCCAAATCATGAACCAGATATTGTTTTTTATTTTTAGTTCCATTTTCGATTTTGAAGTCAGTTTTATTTTTCATTTAAAAAAAAATATGTCATCCATTTTAGTGAAAATTACATCGTCCAAGTAAACAATAAACAAAAATTCTCTTTAAATAAAAACTACTGGATCAAACAAAATATTTTTTTATGGAACCAAACGGCAAGTATCTCCAATTGAACAAAAGAAGAATAACTCAAATTGGACCAGAAATCTTGAAGTAATCGGTGTACAAATAAACAAAGTATCGTGAAAATTTCATCGATCAAGTAATAATAATTTTTATAAGGTTTCCCTCGATTCGCAGAATTCCACCATCAGATCCTGAATTAGTTCCAATGAGACTACCTCGGAAGTGCACTCTTTCAAATAAAAAAAGAATTTAGGAAATCGGTCCACAATTGACGGAAAAATTGGTGAACATGCATAAAAAACACAGTGTGTGCCTTCGAAATTTAAAGGTTTCCCTCGATTTCCCCGGATTCCACCATCAGATCCTGACTAGGTTCCAATGGGACCACCTCGGAAGTGCACTCTTTCGAATTTTAATAATAATAATTTTGAAAATCGGTCCACAATTGACGGAGAAATCGGTGAACATACATAAAAAAATATATACAGTCGCACACAGAATTTCCTCCTTTTTTGAAGTCGGTTAAAAATACTTACTATAGTTGGGCTCGATTGACCTTGAGCTTCATAAGGAAGAAATACTGGGTAAAAAATATAACTATAACATACATAACCAAATTATGGGCGACTTACCTAGTGCTCGAGTAAACCCCTCAAGGCCGTTTGCCCACACTGGGAGAGACTTTACAGGCCATTTTTTTATCAAAACAAACAAAGGGCGTGGTACAAAAACTACGAAAGGAACGTGGCTGTCTTTGTGTGCATGGCAACAAAGGCAGTTCACATTGAGCTAGTGTCAGATCTAAGTGCATCAGGTAGAACTGCTGTACCAGCTATCTTCACGTCTGGACTTCACCGTTACTTAACATCAGGTAGGGTGGTCATTTGTCGGACCTATCTAAAAAAAGTAAAAAATAAGTTATCCGAACAGTTTTTGCATAGAATTTTTTCTCAATCCTTGGTGGTGAACTATAAAATGTAATAAATAAAATTACTGGAATATATCCGATGAATAGACCTGAGTGTAAAAATGCGGTTACGACTTGTCTTCTTTCCTTAAGAGCCCTTTTACAAAATTGCGCCTCTCTTGTTTAGGTAAATACGGCCGCGAGCGTGTCCGAGTCGCACGAGCGAGACATCGACGCGGCGATGTTCAGTATAGCGCGCTTTACCAAATTGATACTTTAATATGCAATTATTGATTATACAATAAATGCCATTATAAAATAAAGTTAATTTGAAGTGCTAAGATGGATCCCTACTGCAGCAACAAACGATTCTAGATAGGAATCTTGAGTGGAGCAAAGGATACAAGAATTAAGTTTTTTTACTATTGTGAGAAAATAAATAATATATTTATAGTACCCATTGGTTGTGTTTTGGAAATGACAATAAAGATTAATTATGATTATTACTAATTATTGTAACTTAATATGTATGTTTTGCATAACTTCTGTTTGTTCAATTTTTTTTTATTCACTCAGTAATTAAATGAAAAGTTTGTTCACTGTTATCGCTGAATGAAATCCCTTTTTCGAGTGGCAATGAGACATAACATTTTATTTACTTGTGTTTTTGTAGCTAAATTGTAGCTCGTAAAATAACATCTCTACCCTCGATAAGAAAAGCTGAATTTATACGCCCTCAATCAAAATTAACGATGGACACTGGTACTTCAAAAAACATGAGTACTGAAGGTACTAAAAAAGGTAACTCATGGACTAATGGGCCACCGCCTTGGGTTTCAAATAAGAATAATCCTCAAAATGATATAGCTAAGTCAGAATCCATACCAATAAATAACATTGAAAAAATCCTCACAAAGCAATCACAACAATTCGAATTAATATTACAACAAATGAGTCCCATGTTAGGTCTCTTGACAACACTGATAAACAAAATATCAAAATAGGTAGCATCAAACTGGCAACATGGAACGCAAATGGACTCACACCGAACAAAGACGACGTTCAAGTCCTAATCAATGAGCACAAACTTGACATAGTACTTGTTACAGAGACCCATTGTACAAGTTCAAGTAGCGTTAACTTTAAGGGCTTTAACACCTATTATACCAATCACCCGGATGGAACAGCCCATGCAGGGACAGCTATAATAATCCGGAAGACCATAAAACACCACTGCATGCCGGCGTTTAAGACTGATTACCTACAAGGAACCACCGTTGCTGTGGAAGACAAATGCGGCTTTTTCAACGTTTCCTCTGTTTACTGCCCGCCAAAACATAAAAGCGATCAAAGTATGTTCAACTCTTTCTTCGCATCACTTGGACGCCGGTTTATTGCGGGAGGAGATTGGAACTCAAAACATACTCATTGGGGATCTAGACTGATAACAACTAGGGGTCGACAACTAAAGAGCTGCGTTGATTCGAATCACCTACAAGTAATATCAACTGCAGAACCGACATACTGGCCTACTGATATCAATAAGATACCAGACCTACTGGACTTCTTTGTTGTAGGAGGTCTCTCCAAGCATTACTTCAGATCAGAATCTAGTCTTGATAGCTGCTCGGACCATACTCCAGTGATTCTAACGGTGAGCAAGACTCTTATAGAGTACGAAACATATCCGACACTAACCAACAAGTATACAAACTGGGATTACTTTCGAGAATATATAGACCGAAATCTAGAGCTAAAATGGCACTAAAGACACCAGAGGATATTGAAAATGCTACCCACTATATAACGACTCTAATCCAAGAAGCGTGTTGGAAATGCACTCCGGAAATAAATCAAAGAAATAATTTGGAAATTCATCCCCCAGAAATAAAACAAAAAATTCTGGAGAAAAGACGCTTGCGAAGAGTGTGGCATCAAACCAGGCATCCAATGGATAAAACTGCCTTGAACAAATCTATTGCTGAACTTAAAACTGCATTATCGGACTTGCAACATAACACCCTGCAGTCAAAACTGGAATCTCTAACAGCAACACATCTGCCTCAAATTATTCTCTTTGGAAGTTTACCAAATCCTTAGATCGACCTCAAGAGGCGAAACCTCCTATAAAAACTGCTACAAACAAATGGGCCAGAAGTAAACAGGACAAAGCAAATGTATTTGCGGAACATCTCTCAAAGTGTTTACTCCCAATGAAATAGGAGATGTGAACTTTGATAAGAGCGTGCAGAGCTTTTTAAACCAAGACTTGCAGTTGGACTTGCCACCCAAGCCAACTTCAACTAGAGAGGTATGGGCCATAATAAAGAGTCTCAAGGACAAAAAAGCGCCAGGCTTCGATTTAATTACGAAGGAAGTTTTAAAAAACCTCCCAAGGAAAGCAGTAATCTTTTTGGCAACATTATTCAATGGCATCTTGCGAGTACAACATTTCCCGAGTATATGGAAGATATCACAAATAATAATGATTCGGAAATTGGGAAAACCAGCGCATGAAATTACTTTTTATCGTCCGATAAGTCTATTACCAGTTTTATCGAAGTTGTTCGAGAAGGTCCTAAAATCTAGACTTGTCCCAATGCTTGCACAAAATAAAACAATTCCGGACCATCAGTTTGGATTCAGGGACCTTCATTCGACTGTCGAACAGGTTCACAGAGTGTGCAGTGTGATACGAAATACTCTAGAAGATAAAGAATATTACTCATCTGCATTCCTAGACATACAACAAGCTTTCGACAGAGTCTGGCATGATGGATTGCTCTTCAAAATCAAAGCAAATATCTCACACAGCTACTACCTTCTCATGGTGTCATACCTGTCGAATCGGCTCTTTCAGGTAAAGGAGGATAATTTCTCATCGCTTTTCTATGAGATAAAAGCAGGAGTGCCCCAAGGATCAATTCTTGGCCCCATACTCTACACGATTTATACATCGGATCTACCGGAAGTGCCAGGAACTACAATGGCAACTATGCTGACGATACAGCCATTTTGGCAAAGAACGACAGCCCAGTCTTAGCTTCAGCAATGCTTCAGAAGGGACTAGATGAAGTAAATACCTGGCTAAACAAATGGCGGATAAAATCTAGTGCTGATAAATCTGTACATATTACCTTCACACTGAGACGGGATTACTGCCCACCAGTTCATCATCATCATCATCATGTCAGCCGTATGACGCCCACTGCTGAGCATAGGCCTCCCCCAAGGATCTCCACACCGATCGGTCCTGCGCCACTCGCATCCATCGGCTTCCCGCGACCTTCACAAGATCGTCGGTCCACCTTGTGGGGGGCCTACCCACAGAGCGTCGTCCGGTGCGTGGTCGCCATTCCAGAACCTTTCCGCCCCAACGGCCATCGGTTCTCCTTGCTACGTGTCCCGCCCACTGCCACTTCAGCAGAGCCATCGTTTGAGCGATATCGGTAACTTTGGTTCTCCTACGGATTTCCTCATTTCTGATTCTATCGCGTAGGGAAACACCAAGCATCGCTCTCTCCATTGCTCGCTGCGTAACCTTGAGCCTTCTTATAAGACCCGCAGTAAAGGACCACGTCTCGCTTCCGTAGGTCATCACTGGCAACACACACTGGTCAAAGACTTTTGTCTTGAGACACTGAGGTAATTTGGACGCGAATATTTTTCGTAGCTTCCCGAACGCTGCCCATCCGAGCTGGATACGACGAGAGATCTCTTTCTCAAAGTTGGACCTACCTAACTGGACTGTCTGTCCTAGGTAGACGTAACAGTCGACAACTTCGAGTGTAGTGTTCCCAATTTTAACTGGAGCGGGTAGTACATGGGCATTCGACATAATTTTCGTCTTCTCCATGTTCATCTTAAGACCCACTTTTTGGGAAGCACTACTAAGATCTTCGAGCATCGTGTTAAGATCTTCCAAGGTCTCAGCCATAAGAACTACATCATCGGCGAAACGAAGGTGCGAAAGGTACTCGCCATTGATGTTAATACCTCGTCCTTTCCAATCCAGAAGCTTAAAAATATCCTCCAATGCAGCTGTGAACAGTTTCGGAGATATCACATCTCCCTGTCTCACGCCTCGCTTCAATTGGATAGGATTGGAGCTCTGGTTCTGTAATCGGACTGACATAGTGGCGTTTTCGTAGAGGTACCTTAATACCTCGACATACCTGTAGTCTACTTGGCACCTTTGGAGAGACTGTAACACCGCCCAGGTCTCAATCGAATCGAAAGCTTTCTCATAGTCCACGAACGCCAAACAAAATGGCAGATTATACTCTTCGGTCTTCTGTATAACCTGCCGCAGCGTATGAATGTGGTCTATGGTACTGAAGCCTTTGCGGAAACCGGCTTGTTCGGGAGGTTGGAAGTCATCAAACCTGCGTGCGAGACGATTCGTAATGACTCTCGAAAACAACTTATAAACATGGCTAAGAAGCGAGATTAGTCGATAGTTTTTCAAGAGTGCTTTGTCACCTTTCTTGAAGAACAGGACAACCCCACTTCTGGCCCATGCTTTTGGCGTTCTGCCTTCAAGGATGATGGAGTTGAAAAGCCTCTGGAGGACTTTAAGTATCGGCTTACCGCCCGCTCTCAGAAGTTCTGCTGTGATTCCATCATCGCCCGCCGCCTTGTTGTTTTTAAGTTGTTTGAGAGCCATACTAATCTCATACAGGCTGATGTCCGGGATATCTTCAGTGTAGTGTCGAGTAAGCTTGGCTCTGGGGTCTCTAGCCTTGCTTTCAACAGGTGCTTGCGTAGAATATAATGCTATATTCTACGCAAGCACCCACCAGTTCACCTTGGCAGAAATATACTTAAACATAATGATTCCGTAAGGTACAGTGAGGGTCACCGACGCCTGACCACTTCAAAAAATCTTTCCTGTGCAAGCGCTCGACGGGTGATTTTACGGGCCCATCCTGATTGGTCGTAGTATTTTACTATAACCAATTAGCATAGCTGCGCTGCGCGCTGGGTGCAATGAATGAATGATGCAACAACAATGTTTGTTTATTTGTTTACTTTAGTCGTTTTTTGCATTTCGCTTATTGTTAACGCTTCTTGGATTGTTCGATTTACGTTTGACCCCCGCATTATTTTTGGACTGATACCTGTTTTTACTTAACGATCGTGCTAGAAACTGGACATTTGTTTGCATAACGTGACTTTGGCGAGAATTTGGACCATGTCTTCAAGAAACCTCTCTATACAAGAGAGGAGTCGCATAATAGCTTTGCACGAAGAAGGGCTGAATATTAGCCAAATCTCCAGAGAGCTCGGATTAAGGGCCCCTTTTCCCGAAAGTTTAGGCATTTTACGCACAAAGACGGCTTGCGCCCGCGTTGCGCGGGAGCCGTCGCGATTTGAACTCCGGTGACCTTTGGAGGCGGGCGAGCACACCACAGTATAAATAAATCAGTAGATCAACTTTATTGGCTATCCTAGGAATGTTGTTAGATATGATTTGATGAGTATTATAATGAAAGACAAGCATGATAAATAGCCTCTTATAATTACAATACAAATTTGGACTACATTACATTTGTAAATTATATACATCTCAACATAGTTAAAATAATATTTAATTCAGAAAATATGGAAGTTGGGATTTTTGGATGGATATTTGTTACACTTACACTCCTAAGCAACTGAACGGATTTGGGTTATGGCTAGGATTGCAACGATATATCGTAATATCGAGACCAAAATATCGATATTTAAGTAATGAAATTTTCGATAATATCGATATCGGAAATTCCAAAATATCGATATTTCGTAGACTAAATTTGAACACAATAATATCAATTAATTTACCTGCTATGACTATCTAAATTAAAATAATATCGAAATAACTATTGCTTTGAAATCGCAAGAGCTTATAGATGTATTAAAATAATCTTGAACCCCAAGAAATATACTAAACTGGTGTGGATTCTGGCATGATTCTCTAAATCTAAAATTAAATTTGACAACAGTGTATCCTTGTCATTCTCTATACAGAATGAAAAGGAGAGACTGATGTTTAGTTTTAAGTTTAGATAATCATGCCAGAATCGACACCAACGTATATAGGTATAATCGTATACCTAATGGTAACTCATGCACTTAAATAAAATCCTTGCCTCTCTTTCTAGATAATTGTCAACTACTGATTAATTGAAATTTAATATCATTGTAATATAACACAAAATAAAATTAAGAATCTTATACAAATCGTACTTTTTTTTAAGCTCGCCAAGTCAAGAAAGTAAGATAGGTATAGTAATTTTGGAAGCTTTGGGCTTACCCTATTCTGAAGCCATGGGCACACCCCTGATGTTTTAACATTTTAAACAAAATAAATATCTTTGATTAGAAATTGCTTTTGATTTGATACTTCTTACAGCGCTATAAAAATATAGAAAATATCTATAAACATCGTGTTGAAAATGTTGGAATGGCTGATATATCGGATCGGATATCGATATTTAGCCGCCCACATTATAAATATCGATATTTTGGAAACCTTTACTTCCTTAATTTTAGGTTTTTGCTTTACAAACTTAATTCAAAGCAAAAAAGAAAAAAAATATAAAAGAGATAATATCGAGTTAAAATCGTCGATATATCGGATATCGATATTTTCCTGACTTCGATATAAATATCGATATTTCAAAAGACTTTTCATCCCTAGTTATGGCACATAGATGAGGCACTGCTTCATTTCACTGCTGGGGACGGATCACCATTTGAGATATGTAGTAACAAAAAATTAAAATTCTTTAAAATTTAGTTCTCGTGTGCTAGGTCCAGGTTCATTTTCATTGTCACATATATTCCTCAATGCTGGGCGTGAATCTCCTGTAAGAGGGTGGCGCTCCTCTTCGTGTTGGGGACTAGGATCTGAAAGCAAATCAGGATTTTTTTGTGTTAGAGGCTCCTCATTTTCCTTATTTTCAGATGGTATGTTTTCTTCAAGTGTCAGATTTCTTATGCCCATACCACGCGTATGTCTGGGATTTACAATTTCAGGAAGTAGACATTTATGGTAAAACTGTATTAATTTGGATTCCATCTTTGATTTCCAAAATACGTCATCTTTTTTAATTATTTCGATGTGCACTGGCTCTTTTTCTCCGGCCCAAATACCAAGTAGACATTTCCTTCGTCTTGCTACATGCAATTGTCCCTGTATTTGGTAAAACCAATTACTATTTTGATTAATTGTTGCAGTGCGTGTTTTTTTATTAAATTTTAATATTTGTATTTTATTTTCTTCAATAGCTCTTTTCATGCCAAGTTTTGATGCTGAAAAAGGACATTTGACTTCGACCAGAATGTCATTTCCGATGAGCCCATCTGGCGTGGCACCAATGAAAGGGAAATCTTTATCTATAAACAGTCCACAGGGCTCAATAGACACGCTTTCTTGTTGTTGTATCTTGTGCAGCGCTTGCTGCTCATTTTCAATACCATAAGCAATGGATGCAACATGGCTTAAATTTGTTTTATATAATATATTTTTAACCAGTGGTGCGGTGCCTTTTGATACTTGCCTCTTGCAAATAGGGCCGAAATTAGAGGCAGTAATAAGATTTTTTCGAATCTCTAGCCATTCGCTACTGTCTCTTTGTAATATTGTATTACGCTCAATCGCATCCTTGTCAGCAGTAAGAGTTTCTAAATTTTTTAGAAATTCTTCTTTAGCTAATTCCAGTTCAGACTGGGACATGTCCGGATCTAAACTGGCGGGGCCGTAGTCATTTTGTTTTTGTTTCGCGTCTGCCAATTTCCTGATTTTCCTTTTTACGGGACGTTCTGAGCAGTTCTTCCTTTTCTGGGCTTTTTCCCTTTTCATTTCCACAACTTCAGCTAATCCAACTTCGGGTAGATTTTTATTTGTTAATGTGTTTTGCACATACGATATTGCTGATTTTTCATTAAATTTTACCACCGCAGCATTACACCTTCCTTGGTAGCCTCGTTTCAAGGCAAAATTTATTCGCTTTCCTCCTATAAATTTCGCAATAACATTATTGAAACATTCGACAATATTAGTATTCACGTTTTCTATTAAACTTCGTGATTTTACTGCCACATTCGAAATAATAGAATTCATCCGGAACAGAAATGTTGAATTCTGAATGGATTTCAGTCCGTCGCTATAAACTTTTTCTTTGTCACAGTTATAATCCTGACACATTCTGTGATCGCCGTATGCATGCGCTACAGAATTGATTATTTCATTGTGAAGAATAGTTATAGCATCGTCCTTTGGATTTTTATTGTGGTGCACAACTGACCTTACTATTGCTTTCCTCATGGACATAATTTTTACCACAGTCAAAGTTTTTCGGTGAGCTAAAGAGTATTTTGTTTCTGAAACTAGACTACGTAATTTTTTGCATAGATTTCTCAAAATGTGGTTTCTACATTCAATTTTTTCCACAGTAATATTTTGGTCTTTATATGGATTTTCTTTTAGCACTTTTGCGTATGTCGAGGCGTCGCCGTCTGCAATCATTCTTTTATAAATTACGCCATACATGGAAATGGATAGTTTGAAACCTTCGGCAATTATTTCACCCTCCATAGAACACGACGAACCATCGAAATTTTTGAAACATTTGTGCTCCTTAGGAGCGACATTTTTGTTTTCTGCGCGGGCGCACACGAGGCAGTATTTATTTTTTACAGCCAGAAAAATTATTTTGCCCGTTCTTCTACCGATTATTGCCGCAGTTCCAGATGCAGCTTTATAATTTGATCCGTACGATCTAGCACACCAAGAAGCATCGACATAAACATCAATTACTGGTATGCCATTTTTGGTGCGACCTTCTTCGATGGCCAATTTTTTTTCTTCTTCTGCAGCATCTTGCATCGATTCGGCTGCTGTTTTTTCACAACATTCGTACACTATATCCTGTAGTTGATTGTAATATTTTGTAGAAAATACAGGAATGTTCATTGCAGAAAAAAGCTCTTCAAATTGTGAGTAGCCGATTCCTATTGCTACCATGCCAGTGGTAGCTGCGATATTTACATTAACATTTGAGTCAGTTTTGTCGGAATTTATGAGGCAAATTTGTTTACAAATATTGCATTCAAATTTAAATACTGAAATTAAGCCAACCCTTTTTTCACTGATCAACTGAAAATTTCCTGCTTTGCAGTCAAACAAGTTATTGTGATGTGCTTTTTCTTGTAATTGACTAAATAAGTAATTGATATCAATAATGCGTCGTCCTGTTACTGGTTGGAACTTGTCTTCTTGAATTTCAGATTCAACAATAAGGGAATCATCTTCGTCTGTTCCAGTTGTCCTTTCAAACTTGTCTTCTTGATTTTCAGCATCAACGATAAGGGTATCTTCGTCATTTCTAGTTTTCCTGCAACAATGGAAAGTCATTAAAGTAATGAAAGGGATTCGGTTTAAAATAATTGAAATAAACTTTAACAAAAAATCATTCACTGCCATGTTCCATCCTATAATATATACATAACACACATGATAGAAAGAAAGCTGAAGCACGACGCGAGGTAACAGCAAACTTGTAGTGGACAGGTAAAACTGCTCCACCCTAGGTATACTGTGTAATATGTATATAACTAGCTTTCCGCCTGCAGCTTCGCCCGCGTGGACTACACGTTATATCGCACCCATGTCCATCAGTGGAATAAAGGGTGGCCTAAGTAGTTTTATCCCAGATAAAAGGTATCCTATGTCCTTCTCCAATGTCTAATCTACCTCTGTACCAAATTTCATCAAAATCGGTCCAGCGGTGTAGGCGTGAAAGCGTAACAGACAGACAGACAGAGTTATTTTCGCATTTATAATATAGTAGGTATTATAATTATCCTTCCTTTACACCTTTTTATATCGATCATCCCCACGCCCACGCCCAGCAGCGGTCTGCTGGGCGTGGGCGACATAGGATACCTTTTATCCCAGATAAAAGGTATCTTATGTTCTTCTCCAATGTCTAATATACCTCTGTACCAAATTTCATCAAAATCGGTCCGGCGGTGTAGGCGTGAAAGCGTAACAGACAGACCGAGTTACTTTCGCATTTATAATATTAGTAGGGAAGTAGGGATATACTTACGCATACTGCCCCTCTTTAGAGTGCCCATCGGTACTTTTTTTAGACATCAAAGTTCCTTTTTCGGTACGAGGTCTCCGAGCACTGGAATGGAATAAATTTCATAACAAAATTTCAAAAAACCAAAAATAAAAACAAATTAACTTGAGTTACTATGTAAAAATATAGGTGAATGTTTCTATTACGGATATTAAGGATTTAAAATTCTAGTCATACTGATTTTGCAAGTCTGTGTAGAGAAGGACAATTTATGTAGTAAATTATATTATTATTGTTACGAATCAACATAATGAGTACTTAGTGGAACATTAGAAAATCAATATAAAAGTTGTCATACTGATTTAGCTGGTCTGTGTCCCTTTTAAAGTAGATATCTAATGTATTTTTGTTTTGAAATGACCTGTTGATTCTGCGCTAGTTTATAGATAATAAGTAGGTACTTACGCAATACACTTTCGGATTTTCTTCACTTCAGATAGCCTTTTTTTCTTAATTTTGTTTTTTTTATTCGCCATTTTAACTAACAAACTGAAAGTATCTATATCAGTTTAAAAAATGAGTAAGCAGGTACTACTACGAGCGCGGCGACGACAATGTGGTCGCGAGCAAAAAAATAGCATAGGTCCACCCTAGACGACGTCCGGCTGGACACTGGCGGCACTGGCGCGGCGCGCGCGAGCCGTTTTTCACGTATATGATTTATATAGAAAAAAATAAAAGTTATATTGTAAATCTATCCAATAATATCCCTGTCAAACCCGCTTAGTAAATGAGATGTTAAATTTCATAAAAATTGCGTTGACCCAAGTCTCATACAACTTAAAATACTTTCAAAATCGATGTCACATCGGATTTTTTTTTTATCGAGTAAAATGTTAAATATTGTGTTTTTATCCAAAAAAGTCACTAGTTCAAACGTGTATCTGTACTATATATTTTTTTCAGAATTTAAATATGATGTTTTCTCTGAAAACAACTCGATCTAGAAACATGAATTTCGGAAAAGGGGCCCTTAACGGTAAGAAAACATATTATTAAACTACAGTTAATTTTTCTAATAGATTGCTGATATTATTTTATTTATATAAATACCTATATTTTTATAGATAAACAATATAATGAGCGATATTGAGAAATATTTAGCTATCGAAAAAGTAACTTTGTTTTACAAACTGTCGTTTTAAATTCAACGATAAACTTAAAAACCGGCGAAGTGCTAGTTGGACTCGTGCAAGAAGGGTTCCGTGCCATTATTTATACAACATTAGACTATATTATATATAATATCGAGCAAAAAACGGCAAAAACACGTCTGTTGTATGGGAGCCCCCTTAAATATTATTTTAATTTGAAAGTGAATATGCAACTAAATATTATGTGAATATTTCAAGCGTCTATCTGATGCCGTTATTAATATAGACCAAATTTATTTTATTAAATTTTTAGTATTTGTTGTAATAGCGGCAACAGAAATACATCTTTTGTGAAAATTTCAACTGTCTAGCTATCACCGTTAATGAGAAACAGCCTGGTGACAGACATACAGACGGACAGTGGAGTCATAGTAATAGAGTCTCGTTGTTAATATTGCAAGTTAATCAAAGGCAACATGGCATCATATTTTTAAATTATAGATAATTGC
Organism: Chilo suppressalis; assembly: GCA_902850365.2. Taxonomy (NCBI): domain Eukaryota; kingdom Metazoa; phylum Arthropoda; class Insecta; order Lepidoptera; family Crambidae; genus Chilo; species Chilo suppressalis. The sequence goes on along the minus strand of OU963897.1, from coordinate 18,006,897 downwards.
GAATATATATAGATAGTTAAAAACTCATTTTAAAAAGATAAGAAGAAAGAAATAAACGCAAAATCATAAATTCTGTTTGAGATAGATTTATTTCACGGCTTGTTGCAAATAACTATTTTTAATTAGACGTCGAAAATCAATTGCAAAATTATGTTTTGTTATTTTGTTCTTCCTGATAGATATTGAATCTCAGACACTCCGAAGTGTTACCAAGCCGCTGTAGTGTCACTGCTGGCGTCGCGTCGCGCGCAACACAGCGAAGCGAAGAGCAACGTCGCGCGTAATGTTTGGACGCTGTCTGTCTCTTTTAGTATCGCACAAACAATACGAGTCCTCGCTCATCAGTCATAAAGCTGAATTTGCTTTTTCATTTTCTATTAGATTCCTTTTAGCGGCTTGGCAACATTGCAAGCGCCTACCAAGGACGTATAACGTCCTTGGTGCCTACCGAGTCAGGTTTTGTAATAAAAAGTATGTTTGTTTGTCCAACGATAGCTCTATGAAACAAAACATTTGCTAAGTTGCAAATTTTATAAAATAAGCTATCGATCGATGCATCTACGCCTATGCATGTAGAAAAGACTAGAATAAAAAATATAATTTTATATTCTTTCTTGAATGTATTTTTTTTTATTTATAAATCACATGATACTTAAAAGATAATATAAGGCAATTAATTACGTAACTGTTTTTTTTTTTGATAATTTGAGTCTTTTTTATCCATTATAAAATTAATGACGAAGTTATCGATTTTGCTTTATTTAGTCACTATTTCGCTTATGACTTGTATGACTCGATATGTATTTAATTATTTTCTACTCTTACTTTCAATTTAGAATATAGTTTGAAGATTCGGAATTTAAAGATTAAATTATTAATTTTGTACTTTATTGTTACAAAATAATATCTTTCTAACGTTGTTACTTCTGAGGGCCTACGTTAAAGTATTTATTTTTATCCAATTAAGTAAATACATTAAATTTTGCTCATTACAGATCATCAAAATAAATAGGTATCACGAAAGATATCTCTTAGAAAACGCTCCTATTCGTTGCTGCCGCGGCTAGCCTATAATATACCTATATTAGTATTACTATATTATATATTATACCTATACCTATATTACTATACCTATATAGTCATACCTATATAGGTAGTGCCTCGAGCAAGAGCCGGACTTTACTCTAATCGCCGTAGACTGAAAAGAACAATTTTGTTTTTTTGTTTAGCTCAAATATGTAATGATGTCAATTGACCTGTAATTTATGAATTTTAGTAAGTGTGAAAAATACAGCTTCTGCCGTCTTAAATTATTAGAGTTATTTATTAGTCATTTAGTAGGTAATCTTTAATTTTAAATGAAGTAAAACGAAAATTAAATAAAACTAAACTAAATATTTTTTTTTTTTTTTTTATGCTAAATAGGCAATGCGTTTGACCACAATCTCACCTGATGGAAAGCGATGATGAGGCCTAGGATGGTACACGCCTGCCTAGAAGATGCCTGTTCACTCTGGCCTTGAAGATGTCCAGGTTATATTGGTCCGGGAAAACAGACCTCGGCAAGGAGTTCCACTCCCTAGCCGTTCGTATAATGAAGGCCGAAGCAAATCGCTTCGTGCGAATAGGAGGAACTTCGACAACATAAGGGTGGAAGCCCTCGCCGCGCCTGGTCGTCCGGTGGTGGAAAGGGGAAGGGGGGATCAAATTATGTAATGCCTCGGCACACTACGCTTCGGTGGTGGAGGCTCTGAAGATTAGCCTCAACGAGAGCGTCATTGCCTATGAGTCTCTTCGCACGGTGTTCCACCGAGTCCAGTGCATCCAGCTGATACCGAGCAGATCCGTCCCAAAGGTGACAACAGTACTCCAAGCAGGAGCGAACTTGGGCTCGGTAAAGGTTAAGGAGCTGCTCAGATGTAAAATATCGCCTGACCTTAGAAAGTATTCCAAGTTTTCTGGCAGCGGTTTTAGCAATGGACTCGATGTAGGGACCGAAATTGAGGCTGGATGAGATGTCCATACCCAAGAGCTCGAGATGGTCTTTAACCGGCACGGAGACATTTCGGAAAGTCGGAGTTAGATGGAATGGACTCCGTTTCGTCGAGAAGAGACAGGCCTGTGTTTTAGAGGGATTGAATCCAACCAAGTTGGCTTCACCCCAGAGGGAAACAGCTTCCAGGGTTGCATTCACTCCCTCCACCATCGCCTCCCTTAATGATCGGACATCTGCATCAGACTTCACATCAGGCAGATATCTCCCCGAAACTGTGCTGTCATCTGCATACCCAAAGATACCAGGAGTTAGGAGCAGATCATTGATGTGCAGCAAGAATAGAGTTGCGGAGAGGACAGATCCCTGGGGGACACCGGCATTAATATCAAGCAGATCCGACGATGTGCCATTAATGACCACTCGTATCGATCTGCCCCTCAGAAAATCTGCAATCCAGTTGCAAAGTCCGACAGCGATTCCATATGAAGGAAGCTTGCCAATGAGACTTGCATGCCAGACCCTGTCAAAAGCCTTAGAAATATCAAGAGAAACGGCGAGAGCTTCGCCGCGTTTCTCTATGGCTTCACTCCATAAGTGGGTAGCATACACAAGAAGATCCCCAGTAGATCGCCCACGGCGGAAACCGAATTGGCAGTCACTGAGGAGATCGTTATCTTCGAGGTAAGCGAGGAGACGGTTGTTCAATACACGCTCCATAATCTTACAGAGTATGGAGGTGATTGCAATAGGTCGATAGTTGGCAGGGTCGGCACGACTACCCTTTTTGGGCACTGGTTGGACATTGGCAAGCTTCCAGGTTTTCGGAACTTGGCCAATCTCAAGGGATAAGCGATATAGGCGAGTCAGAATAGGAGACAACTCAGGGGCACAATTCCGCAGGACAATAGCTGGAATGCCATCGGGCCCACTGGCTTTATTCACGTCTAGAGTGCTTAGCGTTTTTAGTACCTCTTTCTGATGGATGCGAACTTCCAACATGGCAGAAGAACACTGAGGAAGCCCCCCCTTCTCATTTGCAGCTAACTTAGATAAACCCGTCCTCATCAAATCCCTCACTAAATTAATTACCCATATCTATACAAATATTAAAGCTTACAATTCTGACAAGTAGATAAATATAAACACGGATACATATAATGACAACTAGATAAAAATATACATGGATACATATAATGACAACTTTATAAATATATACACGAATACAGATAAATACGTAGATTAAAACATGTACTTTGGAGAATTAACAGGAGCATGGACACTGCACCCCCCCTACCCTGCAAGCTAGTTACAATCCCAGTAATGGGAGGGGCAAGGGCAATGGTCGCCAGACGTCGGAGGACAGCGGCCGGTACTAGGGACTGGGATGGGCCCAACTGCGACGGGAACAGTAGTGACGAAAAACCGCGTGGCCATCCGGATTTGGGAGCGAATTGAGCGACTCCACCGGGCGAGCCTACCTACCTGTCACCGCTGACCAGGCCCATTCTCTGCACCTCGCTTCACCGGCACCAAATCCCTCCACCTTTATGGCAGACCCTCATCCTGCCCCGCCCCCTCCCACCAGGGTGTTACTCGCAGAACCAGGGCTCGGGGGGACAGTGCTCCATACATTTGTGCAGCAGCCGCTCAAAGAGGAGAAGAAGGAGGAAGAGCAGCGCTGCAGCCATCCCTCAGCCCCAGCCCCCGGGTACGTATGGAATAGCGTCACCACGGGACTGGGTCTGACAAACAACTGAAAAACAAAAAAATAAAACATAAACCAAATATACCAAACCATATCAGCAATAAAGAGAACAAACGAATATAAACAAAAAAAAAAAAAAAAAAACACTGAGGAAGCTTAGGTGGGTTTACGCCAGCAGCATCTAGCTGTGAGTTATTCGCAAATATAGAGGCAAACAAGTCAGCCTTCTCTTTGGAGGTGTGAGCCAGCGATCCGTCAGGTTTAATTAAAGGCGGCAGCGACGACCGGCAAAAATTGGCTTCGACTGTTTTGGCTAGGGACCAGAAAGCCTTGCTTCCGGATGGAAAGGAGGCTAATTTGGCTCCTATACGGCCAATGTGATCGAAGCGGGCCTTGCGGAGAACACCTTTACAGGACTTGGCGGCACTGTTAAAGGCCTTCTTCAGACTTCGAACATTTGGTGATTTGCGGGCTCGAGCATCCGCCCAGGAGCGATACGCAAAATGCTTAAGCGCCTCTGCTTTAGCACAGTCCGCGTCAAACCAAGGGCGGGAGCTAAACCGGCGTGGTACGTCAGAATATGGAATAAAGTACTCCATAGCCTGACGCACCACGTCAGCAATGGCATCCGCGCAGCAAGTCGGGTCCTCCGAAGAAAAGCAGGTGCGACGCCAAGGATAAGATGCAAAGAAATGCCGCATCTCATCCCAGTCTGCTGAACCATATCGCCAAATACGCCTAGTTCCGATAGGTTCCGGGTCGCTTGGAGAGTAGACTGATACGGACTTCACCAGACAGTGGTCGGAACTCCCTAGAGGAGACGAAATTACCGCCTGGTAACGGTCCGGGTCTGTTGACAGCAGAAGGTCCAGGCAGTTTGGTGTGTGGCTATCAATGTCGGGTACACGTGTAGCGCCCTTCACAAGCTGGGAGAGACCTAGCGACATAGCAAATGTGTGCGCTAATCTCCCGGCATGGTCGGTTTTCTGGAACGGGAACAACCACTCATGGTGGTGTGCGTTAAAGTCCCCCAGAACGACTAGCTGCGCACTCGGGTACCTTTGCTGGGCTGTTTCAGCGGAGGCGCTGAGGTACTGAAAAAACCTGGTTGTCTCCATGTTCTCTGTGTGCGACCGATAAACACTGGCATAGAGTATTTGCTCTATACCTGTGTTCACCAGCACCCATAATGTAGAGAAACTGGGATCCTCAAGGTTGCGGAGACGTTGGCAGCAGATGTCATCACGAGCATACACGCAGGTGCCAGCGCGCGATTTAAAATTGTGCTCCAGGATGTAACCTGGGTAATGCAAGTAAGCTGCGTCAGTCGGGCATCTTATTTGAGTCTCCGTGAGGAACAGCAGATGTGGTTTATCGGTCTCAAGGTGGTGATGGACACTATCGATATTTGAGTGCAATCCTCGGACGTTAGCAAGGTGCACTTTTAGTGCGAGGGAGTGCATCCGCTGTTTCACCAGTTTCTTTCTTTTGACGTTCATATTTTTTTTTCATAAGTAGAGAGTGAACAGGCAGGAAGGGGACAGATGAGCGAGACTCTGCTAAGCTACTGCCAAGCGATGCAGTTATGACGCCACACTGACGGGTGACTGAGCTGGAGCGCGCGGGGACGCTCTAACCCCCCCAAAAGTGTCCATCGGGCCCTCGCATCCGGTCGCCAACCGGCACGATGGCGCACCTTGGGATTTTTCGCGAGTTGGCGGGGCAGCCTTTCGTAGGTGGCTTTCCTACTACTTGGGCCCCCTACTACCTGCGGTCGGCCAGCGGAGAAACGTGCTTAGGATCCCGCTACCCTCCGCGATCAGCCACCCAGCGCAGCAATCACGCAACACCGAAGCCGGCAAGCTGTACATCGCAACTGCTCGGACTCCCCCCCTAAAAACGGCAACACCAGGCATCGAGCCGAAACACGATGAAAGTCGTTTGGCGGCTCGGCTTTGCCTAGAGGGTGGTTACCAGCCACGGTCGAAACCTACCACCGGTGATGTGCCGAGCATTTGGCGCTACCCAGGGGACACGTGTGGGTATCTAGAGCTAAAGCCCACGGACGCGCTCGGCTTTATCCCCCAAAACCAAAACTGTAATGCAAATTTTAATCTAAAATTCCATTCAGGTTAAAATATGAACAAAAAAACCTAATTATATGTGTATTATTTTGAAAAATCATAGTTTATAATAGTGTTTATTGAATTATTTTCTGTTATTTTTTATATTTTTTATTGCAGCGAAATACTGTGCGGCTATGGGTGAACCGTTTCGGAGACGAAGGACACCTCGACACCCGATCAAGACAGCCCGAGCAACCATTTTCAATTTCAGCGGAACAGGTCAACATATATTCGGTTGAACCGTTCACTCCCACACGAAGGTATGCTGAAGAATTTGACTGCTCCGTCCGTACCGTAAGAAGAACTCTCCATCGTGCGGGCGTGCATCACAGACGGCCAGCGAAAAAAATAATTTTAAGCGAAAGAAACAAAATTGATAGGGTGCGATTTGCGAGAGAGTACCGTGATTTTGATTTCTCACACGCCATATTTGCCGATGAAAAATGTTTTAAGTCCAGTCAATTAGGACGGCGGCATTTGTGGCGTGTGGATAACACACGGTACGAGCCCCGTAATGTTAACCCCAATAACGATTTGGGCAGGATTTGTGCCAACATGTGGGGTTGGATGAGTGCCGCTGGTCCGGGGGAGCTTGTTGCTATTTCTGGGAGGACTAACGGGCAGGCATACCTGGAGCTCTTACAAGAGGCATTAATACCTACCGCGCGGGTGGTATATCCGGAATCGGAAGTACCGGAATTGATTTTCCTTCAAGACAATTGTCCGATCCACACTGCGCACGTGGTTCAAAATTGGCTCCAGGCACAAGCCGATATACGAACGGTGCGATGGCCCTCCCGTTCCCCTGATCTAAATCCCATCGAAAATACGTGGGGAATAATGGTCCAAAGATGGGACAACCGTAATGAAAGGACGAGAGAGGCACTCGTCACTCACTGTGAAACAGTTTGGGAGAGCATACGGGGTTCTGACCTTTGTGAAAAATTAGTCAATTCAATGAGGTCGCGACTTGACGCCGTCATAGACGCAACTAAATATTAAATAAGGGCCGATAATAAATATTATTATAAGTGTGAGAGTTTTTATGTTTGGATGTTTGTTACTCAATCCCGTAAAAACGGTTAAACGGATTTGGATGAAATTTAGCACATATATAGTTTATTTTCTGTAATTTTTATTCCGATTAAAGGTTTTCGAGGGATTTTATTAATTCTAAAGTTCACGCAGATGAAGACGCGGACCACAACTAGTAAATAATACATAAGTAGAGTATATATGATGTGATATATACAGGGTTAATTTTAACCTACCTGTAACCTCGCAGTACTAAATAGCTAACATCATACACAACAAATGTTTGTTTTACGAGTTTTTAAAAATTCGTAACATTTTATTTTCATACAAAGATAAATATTGAATTTATTTTTGTATGAAAATAAAATGTTTAGAAAATTTGTATTGATCAAAGTATTGAGTTATCTTAAAACTCGTAGAACAAACGTTTTTGTGTATGATGTTATCTATCTAGTACTGCGAGGTAACTGGTTGTTTAAAATTAACCCTGTATTTTATAATCTAAGTAAGTGTAAGTTTTAAGAGCTTAGAATAGGCGTTATAGTTCTAAGTTTGAGAGTTTATTCATTTATTTATACATTTGGGAAGACTTACAGTACATGAAACTTATTTATAGGTGCTTAATAAAAAATGAACAATAATAGGTTTTCTCATTTAACAACAATAATAACTATAATTAAGTAACTAATATTTATAATTTAAGAAGAGTTCATGTTAGGAGAAATGACACTTCTAATATAATTGAAATCTAGACAAGCGGTAGCGTGTCAAGCCAAGTTCAAGCTAACAGAACTGGCGAGCAGCACCGTGTGTAATATTACACGAATCATTTGGAGCCACTTTTGATTCCCTTATAACTCAAAAACTATTTCACTTAAACATGTCAAATTGGGTTCATTTATAGAGAACTAGCCAAGTCAGACCTTAGGTTTCAACATTATTATCGTAAGTTATAAGAAGAAGTGTTATTTTGATTTGTTATAACATATTAGGACTGACAATTAAATTTGGCATCCATTTAGATCTCACTTCTTTTGTCATCGAAGTCAACAACCAAGTAGGTATATATCATAATATTGAACTTGGCTATCATTTCACATTTATGTTTTTGGTGGGATACATTTTTAAATCTGTGATTGCAGTATTTAACTAGTTTTAAACGGATTATAAATATGAATGGCCTCAAATATTTTTGCGCCTCATAAAAACGAATTGTGCAGCAACAAAATATTTGACAGGCAATTTGCAAAGTCATCATTACTTGTACCGTAGTATTAGACTGTTTATGTTTTCAGAGTTTATATTTATTTAAATTGGTATCAATTATAACCAAAAGTCATGTAAATTATAAATATCAATTATATAATATGATATTTAAAAAAAGGTTTTGCTTCCTTTATTATCTGTTATTTATTTATATTCTAAACGAGTATGATTTGTTTTACATTAATATAAGGAATAAAAAAGAAATCCAGTACACAGAACTCAGACTCAAAATTCGTGTTGACTGATGTAATAAGAGAGATTTTTTATATATAAGTAGCTACTTACGAATATACAATACATGTCAAGAATCAATTGTTTATTGCAAACTAAGTGTAGATATATCTATCTTACTGCGACAGATACATTAGATGGAAAATTACATTATAAGGCTTTCAGACTTAGTCGCCCTTTTCGGACACAGCAAATTGTTAGAGGGCTTTTAAAATAAATTGACATATAAAATTAAATATAGAAAAATGACAAATCGTCATGTCAATATTATTAATTTAGGTAATTCATATTTTGTCACGTCCTTAGATCTTCCTTATTACGGTGATTATTATCGATAAGTGTAAGGTTTTTTTTTTGATTGATTTTACTAAGTTTACCATTTTATTATTATTGTTGTTAAAAATAAATAAATGATTTTTTTTATTAAAATTGTATTTTATTGAAAACGCCTTACTACTCAAATACTTAAAATTAATAAAGATTTAAAGCAAGTGTAGTGTATAGACTATTTTGCTGGTAAAAATTATTATCGCTCCCTGTTTCTGTTGTAGTGATGATTACGTTCTAATTGTTTAATCTATTTTTTGGGATCGCGACCAAAGTGTGACCAATGGGTGAAAGGAACCCTATTACTAAGCCTTCGCTTTCCATCCGTCCATCCGTCTGTCAGCGGACTGTATGGACATATTTTCTTTGGTAATACGTAGGTGGAGAGTTGAAATTTTCCCAGAATGTGTATTTCTATTGCCGCCGCTATAACAATAAAAATTAAAATAAAATATAAGTTATAAATAAACATAAAATAAAAAAGAGGGTGCTCATACGAGTAATGTTATATTTAAAGAGTTTTTAGTCATGTTATTAACTTAATAAAATCAGACAATTATTTAATAAAAAAAATAACATAGAATGAAATTATAATTACTAGTTAAATAAACATAAGATGAAAATCTCCATTCAAGATAAAATATAGAAGTCATTTTCTATTTATTCTATATGTGTAGATATAATATAAAATGTTATTTTATAAAATCATCAACTTATCACCTTCTTTTATTTGATAGAGTTCGTTCGTTGTAATTTAATACCTGTGATTTTTGAGGCAAATGAGAATCACGTGAGAATAGTCAAAAGTAAGAGAGAGATTAATTATTGTAAACACCAACGCTCGTGGCAGTCGCATAATATTTACTCTTGATCGCACTGAACTGATCTTATAGATGAAGCGCCAGGTAAGGCCCGTAAGTGCGAGCGAGAGAAAATATTATGCGCGACGTTGCTCTATGCCGCTACACAGCTACCTACAGCCAGCGGTTTGGCAACATCTCGGGATTTCTGTGATGCGCGTACGATATCGAGACCAAATAAAGAAATAATAAAACAACAACAATAATCATACGCGTAATTTTACATTTGGTTTCGATTTTAATATTGAATTCATGAATCTGGTATAGCCATATTTTAAAAATAAACCTATAACCTTTTTACTCTCAAATAGAATGAGCTTAATAATTATTTCTTTTATTTTTATTATGCTCTTGTAAAAATAGGTACTAACTAGCTTTCCGTCAGCGGCTTCGCACGCGCAGAACAAAACTTTGATCCTACATTGTAACCCCTCAGAGTATAAATAAGAAAATACTACCATTTTCTATTTCTCTAGGTAATTAGAAGCCTAATTAATTACCAACTCCGATATTAACAACCTTAAAAAATTTAATTTTAATTTATACACATTTATCCCCATTTTAAGGAAGTTTCCTAAAATCCTTTTTAGGCAACGACTCCTAATAATTAATTACTTTCGTGTAAAATTTCACCTTCATATTTAAACTTTTAATTTAAATTAAAGTTGATGCTGTCACTTTCTTTGTAGAAACAAAATTTCTTGGTAAAACAAAATAAGACAACACGCGACTTAATAAAGCATTACCTTTAATTGACGCCTTTGAGTGCGGCCGTTAGTGACATATAAAATATCACTGAATTATTCAGGAGTTATGATTCTTATAAATAAATAAGTTGTTAAATAATCTACAGAACTCTTACTTCGTGAATAGCACGAACGATTACTGTATTATGTACTGTTTCCAGATTTAATTATGTAGGTAATTGAAAAGAGGACATTCATTAAATCATTTACGAATTCCAAACAAAATGTAATATCATGAGCATACATTCATCACAACACAACCGAACTATTGCTGTTCATTCATAAAAAGTCGAGAGCCCGCCCACTAACGAATCGTACAAAACGAGTGCATGGCAAAATCGCCTTAAAGCTGATCACGCGGCCGTGACCGTGTTTGTACCTCGGCATGCACTTGGATCGGCGACTTACATGGAAAACCCATATAAAAACAAAAAGAGACGAGCTCAACCTCAAATATAGAAACCTGTACTGGTTGATAGGACGCAATACTAAACTGTCTATCGACAACAAATTGCAAATTTATAACATAATATGGCATTCAGCTGTGGGGAAGTGCTAGTGACTCGAATATCAACATATTGCAACGATTCCAAAACATTGTCTTAAGAACCATGTCAGATGCCCCATGGTTTATCACTAATAACGAGCTACATGATAATCTGCAAATGAGAACCATAAGGGAAGAGATCCAACAATGTACACAGTCATACAAGAGGAGGCTTATTAATCACCCGAATGACCTAGCTTGCCAACTAATTAAAGCAAAAAGAAAGACACGGTTGAAACGCCGTGTAATACTAGAAACCGACTAGACTTAGTTAATGTAGCAGGAGTAGATATCTCCAATGGGAGATACACTTAGGAAAAGACATCAAATTCACACAACAAATTTGCTTATAGTCTTCGACTGATTGCAGATCTTGAGAGGAATAAAAAAAAAACTTGTGTTTTTAGTATTGACTTTTTTAATGATGATTGATGTTTGGTAATAATCAAATATCTCAGTGAAACTGTACTAAGTGTAGTTTTGTCTTTGCCGTCATAGTTCATTTAATAAACAGATATAGGCAATACTGGAAATACATTTCCAATCCAGACACAGATATGGTACGTAAATCAGCAAGTTACTGTCAATTGAACTTATGGAGCAAAGAAGTCTAATATAAAATATTAAAAATAAACTTTTTTGCTCTAGAAATTCATCCCATTAGTTTGAGTTTAAAACAAAAAACCAAAGTGCTAACATTGTAAACTATGTACCTAGTGTAGTAGTGAAATACCCATTAAGTCAGTATAAAACAGATAAAATATTTACATTTGAGTTTGAGGCTTCCCTTTGTTCCTCGGCTTCGATTTCCAATCCAACAGCATTTTTTTCTTATATAAATTAATTTATTATTATAAATTTAAATAATAATAAATTTATTGTTATAAATTTAATTTCTTTTTCCATTAACAATATGAAAAACTTACAGTTTCCGTTGCAATCGAATCCATTGAACTTATGGTCGGTATAGTTTCATGAATTTATTAATTTATGAATAAGGGCTATTATAAAGTTAATGATTATCTAAATGATCGTAATGCATGGACATAGTGTTTCTTATAATTTGATATTAAATGGGTATTAGTCATTTTTCATAACAGTAATATTGTACCAATCTAATGCCGCTTCCTATATACTACTTAAAATGTTAACTATAAAATTAATTGTAACTATATATTTATATTCTAGATGATGTAATGGAAAGTGACTTCAGACGTATTTCTGAAGTAATTTTTCAACTTGACGACACTGTATATAACAATACAGGGAGAAAAAAACAGCCCTTGCTGAGTTTCTTGCCGGTTCTTCTCAGTACAAGGTCTCCCGCCGTAGTTTTGCGAACCGATGGCGTAGTTTCTTGACCTTCACAAGTGCTTGTAACAGCCTAGACTGAATAAATGACATTTCAGTATTTTCGGGGTTGCCATTAAAATTTTGTTTCCATATAATATAAATAGAACTGTGAATTTCAATTCTAAATATATTATTATGTTGGGCCAATATGTACTTTGGCCGCCCACGAGCTTATACTTGTTATACTTAGGGCTGCCATCTCTAAAATGTGGCAACCAGGATAAGACGAGTGATAACCCCGGATTTTGAAGCCCAGAACCCGGACAGACCAATAAAAAAACTGTTAAAAATGTCACAAATCAACTTTTTTATGTTGATCTAGGCAAAAGAGCTAGCGGTCTACCTCATAATAAGTGCTGCCCATGGACACTTGCAGCACCAAGGGTCACTCATGCATTTCCGTAAATTTTTAAACCCGGACTACAAATAAAACCCCGCCCGGACGCTCCCCGGACGCCCCGTAAACTAGGACAAATCCGGGGAAACCCGGACGGATGGCAGCCCTAGTTATACTTGATCGAAATGCAACATTTTACCGTACTCTAGCTTTTTTTTACAGACATAAGGGTAGATTGTAAGAAGCTTAAGTTTAAATCGGGGAATGTAGGGTGGTCACAACTGGCTGCTTTATTGGAAAACACGCTATAAACAGCTGTATCTCCTAAATTATTGACTGTACGGAAAAATGTAGTGTTTTTTTGTTTATTACTAAATTCTCCAACTTCTTTCTCTCAAACTTTTTATTGTAACTCTTACCGTTTTTCAACTGTTGTTGTTTATTTGAACATGTTTGTAGTTTTTCCTTTATAAAACCTTAAAAATGTCATTAATTGATAAAAAAAACGTCGTATACATTATTCGTGATTGAATTCCCTACAAGCTTTGTATATTTTTTTTATTAAATAAATACTTTTGAAGTTAATAGTCGTTAATGTACGCAAAAATGGGCATTGAAATGAAATTACAGAACTATCCGAAAAATTCACTTACTTTCATACAAATTGAAGCTGATGATGATTTGTGTTGGATTGTTATCAATAAATTATAAAAAAATGTAATAAAAAAAAAATGGGGAAAATAATATAAATATTAAACTACTTGACCGTCACTGAAAGCTTTATATTGAGATAGCACTTCCGTTTCCCGTCGAATTACCATCAGTTTCCCTACTTTTATTCACCTTATATCCGGTCCAGTGGCGACACCTGGCAGAAGCGCGGCCATTTTTGTTTTCCTAAGTTTTGACAGCGCCATATTAACTCATTGGCGTTCTGACTCCCGTCGAAGCAACACGTCCTCAATCTGAGCGATCGTTGTGAGATTTTAAAGGTTTTATTATTATTAAGTGATAAAACTGTAAGTAAAACTATTTTATTTTAACGGTTTTTGCCGTTCGTGTTATTCCAAATAGGTACTTTACGTGTCAAAAGTGAAGGAATCGTAAGTAAAACTATTATTCTTTTTGATAGTTTTTGCAGCCCTTGTGATAAGGGATATTTAAAACAAATATGTTAAATTGTGCAATACGCTTGTTTGAAAAAGTAATAATAAGCCGTGAGTAAAACTTAACGGCAATTCAAGGTGCGTTTTGTTTAAAAAATTAAAGTACCTACATTAAAGTAAATTTTGCAATACTTTACGTCTGTCTTGGTCGTTTATCATAAAAACTATTTTAAGAGTGTTTTCTCTTGGTATTCAATTAATGTTTCCGTATAAGTAAATGTGAAAGTAAATTGGTAAATGTATTACAAAATACTTAATTAAATTATTTTACAGTTTAGAGTGAAGGAATATCGGTCAATATTGACGTTTCAGCCGCCGACTGACTGGCATTATTGGCAAAAACAGCAAGATGTGTGGATCTAGTCATTATTGTTCTTCGAACAGCTGCATTAATAATTGGTTGAATTTGTCGTCTTCTGGTATAACGAAAGCGGCATCGCTGCCTCAAGAAAAATAAGCGAGCTTGATATTCCAGCCCTTTTATTAAAAGATTGTTCGAGGGGTAAGTGAACTATGTACAATCTTAATAAGGTATTTCTAATGTCGATGTGCCGTTTTCTGAACATGGCCAGCTATCAATATCTAAAGGCTTATGAATAAAAAGTTCTAACATTTTTACTGACCAATACACGTAATAAAAATTCTCATATGAGTCGTGTGACTAAACTAGGATAAAGGAACGCTCTGTTCGAAAGACATTCAACGTTTATTTTAAATGATATGCTGATGTAAATTAAAAATTATAAACATAGTCCAGGCTTTATCAACCTGGAAACAAACAACGAGGTAAAGAAGTATGATGATAATTTATGATATATCACGTTCCTGACATTAATTTTCTTTCAGCAATTGCATATTTCTAAAATAAAAATGAATCATTGCGGGAAGGCACCTGCTCAGTTAATTTTAATAACGAAAGTGATAAGATAACAGAATCGTTTCTTAGGTCTTTTACAGCTAGCACAAAGCTAAAAAGTAAAAACTAAAGCACTGCAAGAAGTTAGTGATCTCTGTGATGAAGCACCACTTAATAAGATACCATCTATGAGGTTGTTTTTATCGTATTAAGTAAGTATTTGTCATGGATTTAAGTGATTGACATTTCATCAACCTAATGAGCAACTCGCGCAGAGGCAAGTGATATTCATAAGCTTCATCTCATGAAGCCCAAGGCGTGTCAGGACATGCCCTCCCATGGCGTACCTACACATATGAGTACCGGTGGCAAATCACCCTCGCGGGGTGCATATTATATATAATTTGTTTCCACTACGTGGAATCTTATTAAATGCCTCTAATGCCTTGCCTACATATACGAGTACCGGTGGCAAATCACCCTCGCGGGGTGAATATTATGTACAATTAGTTTCCACTACGTGGAACCTTATGAAATGCCTCTAATGCCTTGCCTACATATACGAGTACCGGTAGCAAATCACCCTCGCGGGGTGCATATTATATACAATTTGTTTCCACTACGTGAAACCTTATGAAATACCTCTAATGCCTTGCTTACATATACGAGTACCGGTAGCAAACCACCTTTGCGGCGTGCATATTACCAAAACTCTGATGACCGCCCCTCGCGGGGGCATATTATGTATAATTTGCTTCCTCCGTATGGAACTCATTATGAATAAGGACTTGCCTTCCATGGCTTGCCTACACATACAAGTATCAGTAACAAAACATCGTTGATAGAGAAATATCCTCATAAATTTTATAATCGCCCTTGTGGGGTCATATCACACATAATATATTATTTCCATTACGTGAATATCAATATATGTTCTCCTTAGAACATGTTCGCTTATGGAGTTCGTACTACTTATTATGTAAGCACCGGTAACATACGACACTCGAGTGGAGCAAATTATGCATAATTTAACATGTAGTCTATTCGTGATTCATAATTTATTTTTGTGACCATGGAGTCTGTAAAAGTGTAAACGATTCGAAACATTAAAAATAAGTAAATTGAAAATATAATAAATGTCGCTTGACATAATTCATTACTTCCATCGCGTGGAAATCCATACATCAACGCAACGCAACATACCCGCTCATGGCTTGCGTACACACATAAGTATCGGCTATAAACTACCCTCTTAATAGACTATAAAGATCGAACATCGAATGTTGACGTACCCCGTTGGAATGTGCAATGTACGTGGTTTTTAAGGTGTCGCACACTCCGAGGTCTTGGGTTCACCCCGGTGGGGCAAATCATTGTATGATAAAAACGAGCATCTGTGCCTAAGTTTTGGTTGTTAACAAATATGAGTTTAAAATCTAATCTAATAAATTCTAATCTATGCATCATCATTATGCATTTCCAGGCGTTAGCCCATAACACAAGCCTTTCAATGCCCATTATAAGGCTAGGCTAATTGGTGTGAAGTGTTGACTCGATCACTACGGTTGTTCTACCGTAATATATAATACATTTCAAAAGAAAAAGGAATATCGAAACAATTAATGTTTGAAAAAATTTAGTGCAGGTAAGTTGATAAATTGGGAGCTCCATAAATAATTCTTAAATAAATTTAATGGTATCGCATGCCATTCAAAAGCTTGTTTATCTAAATCCAATATATATCAAACTCCAATCTCAAGTGCAGTACACTATAAATAGGTAAAGAATTCTAAGTTTTCTGCAATTTAAAGACTATCTGCCAGATAAATAGAAGATAACATATTTTCTCTTGAAAATAACAAAAGTAAACCAAATGGGTTACTCACTCTTTTGATCGCGTAATGAGAGAAACTTGCAATATTAGAAATGTCGTGTATGTGGTGTCTGAGGTGGCCAACTTGATCATTTTGATATATAAGTGGTGCTAGTTACTGAAGAAAGATTGCACGATCTACCAAATTCTTGAAAGGTTTTGAAGATCATTGTATGCAATTATCCCCTTTATGTTATTTTAGTAAAAATTACTGAAAACTGTTCTTAATATTAAACTTACGCTTTCTAACCTTGCCACGACTGTCTGGAATAAATATACTTCAAACCCTACGCATAGTACATGCACACCTCATGTAAGCTGTGTAAATCTTATAAATAACTAAATCTTTATTTAGTATTAAGTAATACATATAAATGACTCGGATCTAAGAACTGAAAAACAAAAGAAAAATTACAATCAATTATAGATTCCAGGATGGCAAATGAATTTCATAAAATCTGGTCTGAACTTCGGAATAGCATAATTTATCACGGCAACCCAGCAACAATATAAAAACTATACCAGAGAATTTCGTCGTAAAAACGTAAACTTCAGAAGTTGATCGGTTTCAACATTTATGTTATTCCGTGGGGTTGTATCAACCACTCCCTACTTCTAACAATAATTATGAATTCACTGCAATCGACCTTGCAATCACTTCCCGCCAATCTAATATGAAAGCTTGGGAAGTATAGTTGAAGAACACGGCACGATATGCTAGCACTAAGGTAAAACACCCAATTATCGACACTTTAACGTCGAGATTCGAGCATTTTTCAAATATCTGGTTTGTTTATGATAATACATGATTTTTTAATGCACTGGGTAACATTTTAGGGTTAATTCTATATTAATTTAAAGCAAATAGAAGTGTAATACTAATAACTTAGGAAAAAAACCAAGATAGTTTTAGGCTTTTTTTAGCCTAGTCATCGACTGCAAAATTCCATATATCGACACCCAGTAATCGACATGTTCCAATAATCGTGATCTAGTAATCAACATGTTCTATTTATCATCATCCAAATATCGTACTGACCTCAAATACCATTCCCAAAAAAAGTCTTATTCAGTATTTTAATCATTTTAATTAGCTAAATAAACAAACAAGGGATGTGGGCATGTAATGCGTAGCTAATTTAAGTACTTCATAAACCTCTTTTATTGCAAAGCATTGGTTTCGAAATTACATTAACTATGTCAGACTTTTGGTACCAGATTATATCTTCTTTTTCCGGCCACTTGAACGTGTTACATTGAAAAGGCCATGGTGTTAATTTCAAATTTGTTTTTATCAAAATTTTTAATTACGCCTGGGAAAAAATCCCCTACGTATTGGATTATAACATAATCTCCAATAGAACATGTTTTTGCTGGCTTGGAATATTTGCTCAGTGTTATATCTTCGTCTGTTAGTTCTTCTTCGATTTCCATGATGTAGCTATCTTCACTTTCTGCATAGTTTACCTCGGTGTCTGTATTGTCCGACGATGTGTCATTTGGTTTTGGTATCGTTTTTCGTTTCTTCTTCTTTTCTTTATCTTTTAGTCTATTTTGCTTTTTGTTTTCGGCCTCTCTCTGTTTTAACTATCTTTTCTCTTCTCATTCTTGGGCTTTAATTTCTTTTAACTATGCTGTTTCTCTTTTTTGTTTCTCTTTCAATTCTTGATAATCCCTCCACGGTTTACTTGTGATGACAGAAGGAACTTTTTCTCTTAATTTTCTTTTTTCCCCTTTTTTATCTTATTTATTTATTTATTTAATAATTTATTGTACACGAAATAAAAATACATAAAAATATACTTAAATAATTACGTACAAAAGGTGTGGCTTATTTCTCTAAGAAATCTCTTCCAGCCCACCTGCGATAGGAGACATAAATGACATATCTTCATCTTCTCCGGGCCAAAATAAATTTCGTTTGCGATATTTTGCTGTAACAACCATGGATTAAAAACGTTCGCAATGTATTCGTAAAACGTGCTACAACACATCCAGCTCCTCTGTGAACGTCCAATTGCCCAATCTTCAGGATACTGGGAGGAAATTGTGAACGGAATTCTCTCTTATGCAAATACTACCATCATCATCATCATGTCAGCCGTATGACGCTCGCTGCTGAGCATAAGCAAAGAATTTATCCAAGAATCTCCACACCGATCGGTCCTGCGCCACTCGCATCTATCGGCTTCCCGCGACCTTCACAAGATCGTCGGTCCACCTTGTAGGGGGCCTGCATTATAATACTACCATGGGTGGTGCCAATTGTATAGCAGCATTTCCAGTAATTAATACTGTTAAATTATCTTTTTCATCTCCGGAAGATTGGTAGATATGTTTGTCACCTTTTTTTGCAAGAACTTTACCAGCCTTAGGTGACAAAAAAAAGGGTCCGTGTTGAATATTCTTGCCTGCTGTTCTAATACATCTTTGAGATTCTTTTCGCGTAGATGAGATTCCACTTCTTCAAACCAGTGTCTTATATGCTCTTTTGTAACAGCATCTCGAGCTGTCGTTAAATTTTGTGCCGTTCTCTCAGATAATATAGGATGTCTATTTAGAAAAAGGTTGTACCATTTTTTGCCCGGTCTATTGGTAGTCAATGGAGTTGTTTTATTCTGGTCAATTATGATACGTTGTACGCTATCGAGTAACTCATCTCTAGTAATGGGAATGTGTTTTTCAGCCATTTCAAGTATCCATTTTTCTAAAATAGCCTCCTCTACCGTTGGCAAATATGTTTTAGGGCCCATGGAACATTCAACTGGAGTCTTACCGGAAATATTATCGTGTAATGTAATTTTGGGTACACCAAACTGACTTTTCTGACTGCTTCTACGGCCTGGGCCATTTGAAGAGGCATGTAATTTTTTTTAAGGGGGCCATCCTGCAAGAATGTCGGTTACTGGAACATGTAGACTAATATATAGAATATCCAATCATCGACATATCGTCTGTCGGTCATTGGAACGTATGGGATACCCAATCATCGACACGGCTGTCGATCATTGGAAGCAGTTAGAATATTTAAATGAAAGACCTAAATATTTAGAGTGCTGAACAAGCTTAGCTAAACAATATAATCAAGTGCACAAAATAAAATAAAAAAACATTTCGACATTTGTCGAAGAATGGAAAAGCAAAAAAAAACTCCCAATTACCGACAGGCGTATTTTAGCATTTAAATATAACCTTACCCTTCTAATGAAATTATTAAGCAGTTGTGAATTTCTATCCTCATGTAATAAATAACTAACGTTTTAGATAAAACAAAACCATTAAAAGTTATGAGCAACAAATCTTACTCACCTCCTTGGCGATTTCACAAATAAAACTGGATTTGGTTGGAGATCTACCGCGGTCGAAACATATCATTACGCCATTTTGTACAAAATTGCCGAAAATATGAAACGTTATCAGCAATGACAGCTAGATAATCCTCGTCTATAGTTTATGCTTCAAATGTGTTCAGAAGTCAGAATATATTCTTATTTTTCTTTGTTTTGTTTTTTAATGTCGGACAATGGTGCCTTGTCGAAGATTGGGTGTTTTACCTTACGCTTTTCAACATATTCTACAAAGAGCGACAGCTCTGTCTTAAAAACAGCTATGAGATGGCTCGGAAACGCTGGCTTGCGTGGTTGCATTGGTCTAGGAACAAGAATGTTTATCGGAATAATCCCGCAAGTTGTGGACTCGGCTCTGAACTAACACGATTTTTGAGAGACTTATTTTTAACTCGTGACTTATCTTAAAATAAGTACCATTATTTTAAATAAGTAAGTAGTTTTTACATGATATACCAATGGATGATAAGTCTAATTACCTAAGCTCACCTGTCTTGGCAAACACATATATTGAAGTCGATTGTTTTTAAAGAATCAGTCCGTAACCTACTATTCTGTGTCTATAAGTTAACTTATTTCCTTTTCTTCAATAATGTACTCTTTACATCATAATGATCTGTTTCAAATACTTCGTCATATATGTTGTTCTGAACGTCATACAGTAATTATGCTGCGTATTATTTGGTTCAGCATGTGGTACACAAGACTTGTTCCTACTTCAAATTATCCCGAATCATTGTATTTGTACCGACGAAGATTAGTTTAGCCTTGTTTTGGTTCAAAACAGGTGAAAGTAGTTAAAGACAATCCGATTGGTGACTTGTACCGAATAATGGTAATCGTAAGTGGGACCCTGATTTTTGGTACTTAAGTAAAAAGTACAGTCTTGTAAAATGTAAGACTCAGTATCGAACAACTTTACATCTTTTTCTCTCGTTCGTACGCCTTATTTGTGATATACAAAAATACAAATGAATGCTATACAAGGAAGCGTCCGGTCATTAACAAAACAAATATATGTAGAAGTATATATATATATATACTTCGCGAGTTAAGCAGCTTCGTAAGCTTGAAGAAATTAAAGGCGTGATTCAAATAATATTATTTGATTCATTTTTAAGCTTACTCGTTTCTTTATACAGTTTCATATAATCTGATAAATGTTAATATTTAAATTTATCATAAATTGTCACATTGGCGTATATATCTATGTACGTGGCGATCACCAGGCGATAACAAACAGGTCTCAATATAAAGCTTTCAGTGACGGTCAAGTAGTTTAATAGCAGCATTTTACCTGAAATAAAATGCATATTAAAATACTTACCTCACTGAAAGCTTTCACTTTAAATTCTGCCTGGTGAAATAATTGAGCCAATGAGTTAATATGGCGCTGTCAAAACTTAGGAAAACAAAAATGGCCGCGCTTCTGCCAGGTGTCGCCACTGGACCGGATATAAGGTGAATAAAAGTACGGAAACTGATGGTAATTCGACGGGAAACGGAAGTGCTATCTCAATATAAAGCTTTCAGTGAGGTAAGTATTTTAATATGCATTTTATTTCAGGTAAAATGCTGCTATTATAAATAATATTAGTGATGAGAATCAATTCCACGTATACAAAACTCTGAAATACTGCGTTATTGCTATGTTAACGACTCATAACTTTAAAAGTATTTATTTAGTAAAAAAAAAAGATTTATGCAAAAGTTGTAGGAAATTTAATGATGAATAACTTTCATAATATAATATATAACATGTTTTTTATCAATTAATGGCATTTTAAAGGCTTTAAAAATAAAGTGAAATGTTATAAGCATATTCACTTTGCTTCACAAGCTTTCTTTATGGCTGCATTATTCTTTCGTTTCTTTTTTTGACACAATAGTAAGCAGGAATTTTACGTCCCATTGTAAAAGCTAATAACAAAAATATTAGTTGAAGCAACGATTATAAACGGAGGTACTTATAATAATAAAAATTAATACGGTTGCGGTTGTGGAAACTTACATACAGTCAACGATTAAAGTTTTGCGGTCGTAGTATATCCAGCCAGTTTTACGATGAATGCACTCGTAGCGTCGCTCGAGACGCGTGCGGTACAAAGCGACACAGGTCCGACCTCCAAAGGCGCTGGCGCCGTACTGAACGGCGCCTAGATTTGCACTAGTATATATTGCATTTTACGGGTGATGTTCAGAGTCTTTTAAAATAATAATTAATGAACTTATTATAAAAATATATACATATTTCAATAGTTCAATGATTGTAGATTAGTTTTATGAAAGTCTTTTATAGTAATTCTATTTAATTCAATATCAAAATACGAGGTAAACCTGCGTTATTTTTTGGGGAAACTCACGGAGGTTAGATGTTTTTTTAAAAATTAATGAGATGGAAAATCTCAAGATTCTAATACATTATGTTGCAACAAAAACATATTTCTGATGTAGTAGTAATTAATTTGATTTAATTTATTGAACATTATTGTGAGATTTAGGCGTTTTAAGTTGTGCATATAATTTTTTTTTCCGTAAACTAGCTGCGGTAGAACGATCAGTACAAAAAAATGAAAATGGTATTTGCAAATATTCTACATTAATTTTCAATAGGAAGAATAAATCTACTGTTTACTTCTATTGGAAGTAGTCAAAACCTCTTCTAAGGGGGCAAACGAGGCGCTCAAAAATTGCGATTTATTGCAAAAAATGTGAAAGGGCTCTTAAATTATTGCAATACTGAAGATTTTCTAAAACCATAAATATCTTCAGAAAGAAAAATATTGTAATGTGGATCTATGAATGTATGTATGTGTATATATATTTATAATTGCGAAATAAGGGAAATCAGGTTTTAACTAAGGATTTCAATCAATTAATGGTGTCGATGCTGGCATGAATGCACGATTCTCTAAACTTAAAATCAACCTCTCCTTTTCGTTCTGTATAAGTAGAGAATGACAAGGATACACTGTTGTCAAATTTAATTTTAAGTTAAAAGAATCATGCCAGTATAGACACTAATATTCATTCTTTTTAGTCCTCAAACTTACAGTAAACTCCAAATATCAATGTTTGGTAGTGTGTATCGTAAATATTAACTAAAGTGCAAAACAAAATCTCTTTCTAAAAATGTGTTATTAAATCTCGAGAGGGCTCCCGTTGAACTCCTGTCTTCCTTTCCCGACTAGTTAATATACATTTCTGTGTCATTCATTATTTTTGTTATCTCCTAGCTTGTAATGGAAGAAAATAGTTAAAATTGTTATTTATAATCCCATACCCTATGGCACGACTGGTAGAGCTAAGAGAAGTACCCCTGGCACGAACCAATATCGAATTCAAATAGTTTGCGAGTTCGAAATATCATACTCAAATATGTAAGTACTGACTTTTCTATATCTTTACGTCCGATAAAGCACTGCTGTTCAAATGACTTTTTGCACTCGCAAACTATGCGAATTCGATATTGGTTCGTGCTAAGGGTACAGATTACCGGTTGTGCTACGGCTACGAAACGACAGGGCGCAAAGAGGCTACAAAGAATAAAAAAAAAGATTTTTTTAACTTAGTCAATAATTTATTGGAGTTAACAAATACAAGATCATGACTTATTTTATTATTACTACCTTCTATATTTCTTAACATTTCACTTAATCCAATAGGGGTGATGACGGGATACAGTAAACGAAATTCTATTTAGTCCGTCAGTTAGATAATCAAAAAATAATGGACACGTATTTTTTCTTTGGGCAATCAACCAAAAAATGACAAAGTTATAGCGCGTCAAAGTTTGGGAGTAGGGGCTCGTGACGTCACTTTTTAGTGAATTTTCACTTAAAAGTGTACTCAAACGTGACGTCATGCGACTTTTCATATCAATATATCTCTCTGCAATGTTTATATTATGTGAAAAAAGAAAAAAATACGTGTTAATAATTTTTTATAATCTACCTGATAAACGAAGAAAAAAAAATTAGTCATCATCCCTATTCCCATCAGTTTGACCAAATAACTCAAGTACAAACCTGGTCCTAACTGTTACAATTAATAGCTAATATTTGGTATTCTGTGAAAATAAGAAAATGAAATAAAAACGTTTCTCACGACGTGTTATCCCCGGGCTTAAGAGGACTCAATAATGTTAAATAATCCGGTCAAATTGGACAGAAAAATAAGAATGTGGGTTGATATATAAATTTACTAATTCACTTATACCCATGATATAAAAGAATATCAAGAAGATCAAGAAAAACAACAATAAGAACAGTAATAAATAAGTAATTAAATATTATGAATCGGACGAATAATTTTTTCTACTGTTTTTTAATTTCCATCGCTTTTCGAACCCTTGCTAATATTTGTTATAATGCAAGTTCCCAATTAAACAGAATCACATCACAACAGACTAATGGAATAGGCCTACTGGGGAAACCACGTTAAAAAAACGATGTAAGTACAGTACCTCAGAGGTTGCGTGGAAACGTGTGCATATTATGATGCTGACAACTTTTTGAATCGTTATATCTCAAGAGTGGCTCTGGCTCTTAGGAAAAAATATACATAACTTTTTTTTAGAAAATATTATGATCTAAAATTTTCGTCTGAGGTAATTTTACGATAAAAGGTACCTTTTAACTGTTGACCTCGAGTCAATTGTTTTATAAGTACCGGAACGATGAGAAATATTTAAATGTTAATTTATGTTTTGAACAATTTACCTCACTTCCAGCTAAATGTAACTTTGAATGTCTAGTCTAGATTGACCTGAAAATTATGATGTATAAATTCCTCTTACGCGGACGGACAGTCAGTAGGTAGGTTACTTGCAAATGCGACCGTTTCGCAAAATTTCCCTTGTAATAATTAGAGTAGTGTATGTATATCGCAGTGCAGTGCGATGCGTACTTGCAAGCGGTCGTGTGCCACTGTACAGTAAGAATTTAATTCGCGCTCCACACGGCAACAGCCGTCGTGAGTCGGTAGCAATGAGTTCCGATCAACTCATAGCTAACGAGTTGTTGGCGTTTATACAATACGCCATTGACACCATGGACGAGGTCAGCATTCTGCAAATCTGTATGTCCAACTTCAAGGAGGATGAGGTTTGCATTGACAAGGCGCTGCTGTTAGGTGTGTCGGCAAGGCAAGACAAGATGCCATCTCGACGGAGGGATGGAACAGAAAAGAGTATGCAGGATATAATCACCCTGCTAAAGGAGACGGATCCGGACGACGTGCCTACATTCTTGGCGAAGGAGCTGCACAAGCTGCCCCCGGTCACGTTCGACCACGTCGATGTCACCAGGCTGCTGAAGGACATCGACTTCCTGAAAGCTAGCCTGGCCGATGTAGTGAGCAAGTTGGAGGACGCGAATAACACCATCGATCGGTGAGTTGCGAGCTCAGGTAGACTTATTAAGCAACAATGCCTGCGCAAGTAGGTCACCCGAAGCCTCTAACGTGAACACACGTCGTGGGGCGCAAAATGCATCCGTCAGCGGCATTGAGTCGGCGCCTGCGAGTGCGTCACCGGCCGCCGTCACCGCGAGCGATGACTCGCGCCCCGCCGCCGCCGCCCGCCCCTCCGTCACACCGGAGACGTCAAGCGCATGCACGTCTACACCGCAACGTGCTTACGCAGCTGCAGCCGCCAGCCGACCCGTTGATGCGGTTCCGAATTGCGAGCGTCGTAGTAAACAACCAACATAGAAGAGTAGCAAACTCAGCATCCAACGTGCTACTCCGGCAGCGTCACAAAAGCGGATTTCTGACGAAGAGGGTTTCATTAAAGTGGAAAGGAAGAAGAGGAAGCCCATTCGCCGCAATCTGTGTGGTGCCGCCCCGACCGGACCGAACCATCTGCTGCGTCCTGCAATACCGACGACACCGCTGTGTACGTGTCCCGACTGCATTACTCTACGAAAGAAGAGGAGATCGTAGAGTACCTGCGGATTAAGACCAAATTCTCCCTCAGAGTCGCACGGTTGGAGTCCCGTCACAATGTGAATTTTAATTCCTTTGTGGTGCGGGTGCCAACCGAACATCTGGCGACGTTCATGAAAGAAGATTTTTGGCCGAAAGGTGTTGTGTTCCGGCGGTTCCGAGGCCGGCTACCTGACACCACTCCGCGTCACACGTCGCCGTCTATACGTGTTAATTAGGTTTCTACTAACATAGTTATTATTATTTTTTAATTACTAACATTTAATGTATTACCTTTATCTGTATTTATGTTAGACTATAAGGTATTTATCTATGGGCCTACGTTGCCTGACTAAACAAATAAATAAATAAAAATAAATATGTAATAAGTAGTCAACTTAAAAAAAAAACACTCCTCCCAGGCAATGGAAAATACACTGCCACATATTGACTACTTTGGCGCCTGTATATTTTTTATCTATGGTCAATCCGTCAGCGTATAGAGTATAAGTATGAATTCCAACTTAGATCATTTACATTACAAACGACAACCAGCACCTCAGGGTCTCCTCTGCAAACGGTTGAAAGGAAAATGGACGAAGTATTTGTCACATCCGTGAAAATAAGTTTCTCTTCGGTTTCTGAATTTTCAGCGTATTATTTATGTACATAATTATTATAAACAGGTTAAAAATAAGATGGATCAGAAACGTGATCATCGTCGTCGTCGTCGTCAAAGTAATCTAACAACTCGAACATGCACAACTTATTAAAAAATATTTTTTAAATGCAAACTATACTTAACATAAAAAATTACACAAGGACCAATTTACAAAATGACTACAAGGAACAAACAATGAATAAAGGTGGAAAATGATAATAAAAGGGCCTAACTGCCAACTGTCTCTCATCTCTCATGGCCGTTTGCAGCAAACTGAGGAGATTCATAATATCATAATTAAATACTTTGAGAAAAAAAATACATCAAAATAATCCACACGGCCCAGGTATCAGGATGGATTAGAATTAGAACCACTTTCCTTAACTTTTCCTATATGGTGTGGTTAACGAATGCTTTGTTTTCTAGTCAACCCGCTATCGGAGGAGCAAAATTTTTGTGTAATGAATATTAATTGATTAAAATCAAATTGTTTGGTCAGGTTAGTATGGGGCAGGTATGGATAATTTGGGCCAAGTCCCTTAAAAGAATAAAAAAGGTTTTGTTTTAAAAAATCGCATTTCAGAATTCAAACCAATGAATTTTTTTTTTTATAAAAAGGTTACTATTGCGTCCATAACAAACGAAGGTCAAAAGTGCAATTATGCATCCCCCATAAAATATGTTTTGATAATTTCAAGCGAATGAATTTACAAATCATCCAGACGCCAGATTGTTATATCACGTGCAATATAACAAATGAAATTTTATTGCATTATAAAATTCGAGCGGTGTCACATTTTGTTGCTTTTTTTTTCTCAAACTGACCAACATATTATATCATATATATTTATAAGTTTAATCGGAAAACGAAGTCTATTGTTCAGCATCAATATCTGTATTATTGTTATTATATGATAACTACTTAATAAAAACCACGAGGATTTTATTTAGGAAAGAGATTTATGATGCTACTAATTCCATTTTTCTATATTTCTTCCTCAATGTAGATACGGGATCTTTAAATAATATGGGGTCTAATCGGAGAACGGAACGCATCAGTGGCATATAGCCCCACGCTGTCGCAAAAGTGTTCAAACAGGATTGCCGCTGAACGAAGTGCTCCGGATCACTCCAAGGGGACCTAAAAACCATAACAAAATAATTATATGTTAATTTTAAGTATTTTACTGCTAGATTCATAAATATAAAGAAAAGTTAAACGTAAAACTTATTAAGGGTCTCGCAGACAGAGACGGCCGCGGTCTGTCTTCAGTGGTCGATCGAGTTTGAACACTTGCTTTATTGCAAGCGAATACAAATGGCCGCCATCCCGGCTGTGGCCACTGGCTGCGTCTGTCTGTGAGACACTTTAATAATTATTATTTCGTAATGAGGGTGTTTACGCCAAGTTGGTGCCAATTAATCGAACGAGCATTTGAATTTATCCCACTGCTGAGGCACAGGCCTTCCCAATGGGAGATTAGGTAAATGCCCCTCAATTTTTGTTAATGAATACAAATGACCGTCCCAACGATAAAAGCTTTTTATGTCGTACCTACCTACTTACTAAATAGTAATCATTTATTTTATTATCGTAATGAAACGTTATCAAGCCAGCGTGTTAATTAAATACGATGAGGATTGGTAGATATATTTCTATGCTAATAATTTTCGAGTGTTATAAATGGACAAGACTGTTTTCTATTCATATTCCAATACTTCTACTTTTGCCAAAAAATAATTTCGATAAATATGCATCCGATTATCCGATTTCTAATTACGCCGTAATGATATTTTTGCCAATTCGTTATTTTTTTAAATTGGCGCCGAATTCTATTTTTCAGAGTTAAATTACTTTATTGACCTTTTCTATAGTCCACCGTGTTTTTTTTTTTTCATCTTCCGATCAAAGTCATCTCACTCTTTTTTCTGTTTTGAAGCGCTTCTCTACTGCTGCTTCGTAAAACTTCTTCTTCACACATTATAAGGTTACTTAGAATACTATAATAAACAACAAAACGGAATTTGTATGAAACAACAGTGCAATAATTTAACGAACAAGTCACAAGCGCCGCGGTTACTCGAGCGACACCTTACTCACACTGTGTCCGTTTAACCGGTAGTGGTCCCTGAAAACGCTCGGAAGGGCCCGTGAAGCCATTAGAAAAAATAATGACATCAGTTATATCGCTCGCTCGGGCCAAGACAGCTACGGGTAGGAGGCGCCGCCAAATACAGGCATACGACACTAACCAATATTTTGATTTGATAATCGGTGGTCCGTGGTAAGACAGAAATGTGGCAAATGGACCCTCATCACGAAAAGGTTAAGAACCACGTGTCTTAATGCTATTAAATGAAATGTTCAATTTCGCAAACGCTCGCCTCGTACAGCGCGAGGGTGGTGACACTGTGTAGTATACAACGAGAACTTCGACGTACTTGTAGCGGTGGTGCGCCGCCTTATACCGGCGCCGCTGCGCCAGCTTGAGCGGCGGGCGGCGCGTGAGGTGCGCCACCAGACAGTTAAGCAGGATGTCCTCGCAGTTGCGCGCGCGGCGCACGGCGTGACGCAGCGCCGGCGCGCTCGCCTCGTACAGCGCGAGGGTGGCGCGGTGCACTAGCGCCGCGCCCGGCAATACCATTGAATATGCCCCGCCCCATTTACTGCTGTACCCCCAAGCACCCTGTCAGAATTGGGCTTTATGAGTAAAAATACTATCCGGCCTGATTAGACCTGGGACAATTTGAAATTGTGCCGGTTGTGTCGAGCCTGGTATGATTATTTAAACCGAAAATTAAATTTGACCCCAGTCTATCCTTGTCATTTTCTATGCAGAACGAAAAGGAGAGATTGGTGTTAAATTTTACTTTTAAGTTTAAAGAATCATACAATCATAGGGTCGAATCATACAATTTTTAAATAAATTCACTATCATAAAATACAAGTCATGTTTGGTATTGCGTATGACACTTCTTTTGGTGAAACTCAAACTCATCTAGACTGTTACAAGCTCTTAACACATATATGCCTCTTGATTCGAAAACAGCAGAACCCCTTTATGCCCAGAACTATTTTGGAATCCAATTTTTGTAAATTTTGGATATGTTAATGCTATTAGGTCTTTACTGACATATTAACTACATTAATGGAGGTCATTGATATATTAGTACCTTTTTTTAATAGTCATAGTTGACTCGTGCCAAATAGTATTAATACAAATGTTTATTTGTTATAATTTTTGGTATGAGGAACCTAAATACATCGATTTCACTTCATAAAATTAGAAGATGGCTATAGTAATTTAATTTGAAAAATAGTTTCTTAGTCTATACATTTTAAACACTAAAAACGCTGTCCACCACCTTGATTGTGACGTCACAAAATTTGTAAACAACAAAACATCATTGCCGTGATACTGTGGTTTCTTTCGGCGAACTAAAATATATCTAACAACTCTTATCTTGTAGAAAAGCTACCGTTTATTGGTTTTGTTGACTACATTAATGCTGGACGCCGGATTTGTGTAAGCAGAAACGACAAAACTCTTGACTTAGTAGGTACATTCATAACCTTAAAAACTGTATTCTTAAACTTTAAATATTATTCAATGAGTACTTACATCGAAGTGATCTTTACAAAAAAAGATTCGATAAAGTTACAGGTTTTTGCAAGTTTTAAAAATGTGTTCATGTGTAGGTACATTTATTTCTCTAGGAAATTTAAACTAAAACAATCATGATACTTTTTTTTCATGTAATCTATTAGGAATCATGGTTTTCTTCATATAAAATTCTCATGTCACAATGTTAGTTACCACACTCCTCCGAAACTGCTTGGTCGATTTTTATGAAATTTTATAAGCATATTCAGTAGTTCTGAGAATCGGCTACTATCTATTTTCGATACCCCTAAATGATAAGGGTCGGCCACCCCAATTTGTTTTTTTTATTTTTGGATTTTTTTTTCATTTAAAAATACCTACAACCCTAAATTTTCACCCTTCTACCACCAGCCATTCTTATGACAGCTATTTTTATGGCGATACGAAGTTCGCTGGGTCAGCTAGCATAATATAAACTCAGGTTATTTTCCACGTGATTGAGAGTGTTTGTTTACAAATGTTTTACGTCACAGCACAGATAAATCTATAGACTAAAATGCCCGACAGCGTTTTCGTATGTCCATGAAAAATCTATTTTCAATTAAAGTTTTGGAGCTTTCTAGGACAAACAAAAATACATTTTTTTTTGGTCTAATAGAACAATTTATTAAGCATTTAAAACATATTTCCAAAAAGTGTCAACTAGCCTATTGTTCGAAAATGAAACATAAGACACTTCCCCTACATTGACTGTGATTAAATAAACAACTGTATTTGATCTATTAATTTATTTTTAAAATGAGAAATCATTGTTTTTATTTATTTTTAAGCATTTAACTGCTAGATGTTTAAATCTAAAGAAAAGTTTTACTATCGACTACAATGCGAAGAGATGCCGCTGCCTTTTCTTTAGATTTAAACATTTAGCAGTTAAATGCTTAAAAATAAATAAAAACATAACTATAATTGCTATTTCTTCTTTCAAATGGTTAATACTTGAAAAAGTATTCATTGGACATTGTGGGCTACCTACAATGCGAAGAGATGCTGGTGCCTCGCAGCTTAAGGCTAGGAAAATTTCAACGCGACCATCAGGGCCGTGGTAGTATAATTGGTCAGTGCATTCGCCCGGATTGCGAAGGGTGCGGGTTCGAGTCCCGTCCGCTGCCTGGTCCGCGTGGATTTTTTTCTAGTAAAACTTTTCATGAGAAATCATAATAAAAAGATATATTAATATATATTTTATATATATATATATATAATAAAAACTTAAAATGAAAGAATTTAATGCAATAAAAAGATTGGAATGTAAATGGACTTGGACACTTTTGAGACGAAGTGACCGTCAGGTCCGACGCATAAGCAACACAACAGAGTCGGCTTGGTATCTAACGATCATATGCACAGTATTATAATTTCGGATTGAAGGAAGAAATAGTTTTAAAAACCCTTATGGAAGAACCGCCGCTTATCAATACCGTACTTTTGAAGTAAAGTTCGTCGAAATCCCAACGTGACAACATCATTACAAACTTATAGCGCGACGAGTATTGCATTGTTTACAAAATAGAAATAGTCGATTGGGAATCGATAGCTCCTGATGCAGTCACCACTGTTCTTGAAGGTGGAGTGATCCGCTCATTATCCACTATAGCTAACTCTTGTTTTACCCACTTACGGTTTTGTGACCATCGTAGTTGACTCAATTAGGGCATTTTCTGTTTGGTATTCGGTCTCGTCTAGTTTGGTAGGTACCTTGAAAGCGGAAGATCATCACCTTCTAAAACTCACTATCATCATTATTAACATCGTGAACCAGTTCTACAGGTCCTAGGAGTTATCTTACTGATGACTTCTCAAATCTTACACTTGTCTCAACGCCAGAATCTAAATATGAAATAAATCCATGTCACTTTATCGCTTAAGTTCAAATCATTAAAAATTTCTACCATTTCAAAGGTTGTCAATGTTGCTTCTACGTAAATAGAAAATTCATATTTAGTATAATTCATACCGTATATTTTCCCAGTGTATCGTTTTCGAAACGCTGTTTATTTATTTTTTATATATTTTTATATGATAATTATAACTCATTATAATTACACAAATATATCCTGCATACACCTAACTTTAGTTTAGAACATACAAAACTCGTAGATTTTAGCTGATTTGGATAGGATAATTTTTTACTTTTTTGGAGGAGACGCGTTGATTTTTGCACACTGAAATGAAGTCACAAGTTACACTGACTCGTAACCAAAAACAAATAGTGTTACGTAGATAAAGCAATAAGGCGACAGGATGCACTGTCGGATCAAAAGTAGAAGTTAATGACCATCAACGAAAACTCCTTTTTTGTTTCGTTTTCGAATAAGGGGGCACATTAGGAACCAAAAAATAAAAGTTGTGGGCATATATGGGTTAAGATCGTCAAACACTCCGGTTCGCAAGTAAACGACGGAAAACCTTGTACTAAGAAGAACTAGCAAGAATCTGAACAAGTGGTTTTGTAATCTCTCAATATTTTTTTTTCTCCTGGAGAATTGTTATAATTTTAAAATATTATACAAAGTTCTATGCTTTGTCGTATGTAAAAGAAAAATGATCGGTTTGTAAATGGGAAAAATAAATGGAAATATTTTATTTTAGTTTACTGTTTAACGGTACGGAACCTCATTACATACGAGCAGGTGTTATTTCAGCTAATACCCAGCTGATAAGGTACCGGGGTAAACTCTCGGTTACAGCAATGAACTATTGAAATACAAAGGCCGTAGCTTGGAAGAACAAATCAAAGATGGCGGTTTTTGTTACATGCAATTTATATTGATATAATCCCGCGTTACATGGCGGCGGCCCGCAGCATTTATACTCCAAATACGAAATCAAACTTTTACAAATGTACCGTTATAAATTTTAATTTAATTACCAAAAAAAAGTACTTTCTTTGTTAATCAAAAACATCCATAATTGATAATTTTATGTTTAATAATCAATAGGAAATCACGGTGCAATTGCTTATCGAATGCCAATTACATCGATATCGTTTCCTTTGCGCGCAGGCACATACGACGTCACATGACGTTTGGTTTTGTTTATTTATTGAAAATGTGATTTTCATATTTACTGAAAACAACCCGTGAAATGGAATGAGAATAATTTTCTGAATGCAATGATACCATTAAATCGTAATTTGGTTCGGTATTTATGAAGATATTACGATAAACACTTTTTACAATGAATATTTATGATCGTGTTTTCAGACACAGCAATGATTCCAGGAATGAATTAGTAGACCAAACATAATCAAGGATGTATGTTCGATCGTAATTAATGGTTGTTAAATTGTGCTACCTATTATTTCATAAGTTATGTACCTATTGTTGACATATTATTTACGTGATCGCCGGTCTGTGACGTCACGTCTCCAAAGAAAAGTCGTGTACCACGACAGCTTATCGATTATAAATTAATATAAAATGTTAGGCAATAAATATTTCATATTTCTATACCAAAATAAAATGCCACACGTTGAAAGAACATCTTATAACAATAAATTATGGCGTGCCAGCAGTATTTTTAAAAATTTAAAAATACAAAAAGGAGTTTCCATAGCTTCTGGCTAATATTAATAACTCCGCATGCTTCTAAACTACCAATAGTAAAAATGTACTTAATCAGCCATTTTTTTTGTTGTAATTGGCCTACGAAGGCGGATAGGCTAAAAATCATTGAAACACGATTAAAGAATTAAAAATTATTTTATCTATTATTTATAATTTTTATGGTAAATTAAACTTAACAATGTAATTTCAAATTAAATTTAATTGAAATGCCTGTAAAACAACTTTGGCATGTGGAATTTTATAATAATTTCGGTTTCACCACTAAGATTTAAAATATGAGCAAGAATAAAGATCAAAATGGCTAGTTGAGAAATTACCTGTTTTTTTATACAAATAAAAAGCACAAATAAATGAAAAATGACTATTTATTAAATAAAGTTTCAAAACTCCATCCTCCAACCTGAATACACAATTGACAACGTCATAAAAAGTTATGTTTTAATTGTCTGAAGCTACTTGAATATTCTTGCTTTGTTTTTCTTTCCGCTTCTGTAAGTTTTTGTCTCAATTCTTGTTCGCATTTTAAATCTTAGTGATGAAACCAAATTTATTGTAAAATTACACATGCTTAAGTTATTTTACAGGAATTTCAATTAAATTTAATTTGAAATTACATTTTTAAGTTTAATTTACCATATCAATGATAAAAAGTGGATAAAATAACTTTTAATGCTTTTATCGTGTTTCAATGATTTTTAGCCTATCCGCCTCTGAAAGCCAATTACAACAAAAATAGGCTGATTAAGTACATTTCTTTTTATGATTTTTGGTAGTTTAGAAGCATGCGAAGTTTTTAATTTTAGCCAGAAGCTATGGAAACTCCTTTTTGTATTTTTAAATTGAAGTTGAATGTTTGTGTAAATCCTACTAAAAACTAAAGTTCCAACTTTCAAGCCTTTATTGAGTAATTTTAAGTAATTTCAGGAAGCTGAGTTACTTTTTTTAATAAAGCAACATTGAAGACAATTAAGTCACAAAAAAAAGACTGCAAAATACCTACTACGATAAAAGATATAAATTTTTGAAACCTCGCTGGCAGAAATCATTCAAAATACACAAAAACAATATAACTCTAAAACTAAGAAAAATCGCGGAACATACATGGGGTATTTTCGGATACCGCCAGGTGCGAGGAATCTAAAAAAATTGTTGACGTCACTAATTGGACCAGCCGGTATTTTGGAATATTGTCCTTGACAGACAGGCGGGAATTATTAGATATTATATTTATATATAAATTAGTAAAAAACACTTATGACTCTCCGCAGCTACTAACACTCTTCAAATTTCGAGCACCATCTAAAGTACCGCGCAAATCAATTACACCACTTTGTCCACCCTTGAAAAGAACGGTACTTGGTTTCAACTCCCCCATTGCGAGATTATCCTATACTCTAAACAAATATAGTGACATTGTCGACATACATCATGACCCTATGATCTCATTGCCAAACAAATTGTACTCGTATTATCACATATTTCCTCCGAATTTATAAACAATATATAAAAATAAATTGAAACACATTTAAAAAAATAATAACACAGATTGCACACACACACACCCCCACACACACACCCCCACACACACATACACACTTAATTTAAATAATATCTGCTTAAGTGGCTAAGTTCGCCTATGTAATGTAAAATTGATTAAATAAGATGTTATGATGTAGTAATTGTTGGTGATCCAATAAAGAGAAAATAAAATAAAAATACCTCGAATTTTGGACAGTTTTGTATTTTTCGAGATCGTCAGCTAACAAGTTATTTGAGTATCAAATAACTCGAACCAGATCATATATAAATAGAAAAATGAGAGGTCCCAAATGTGATCCCCGAGGAACTCCTAAGTATACCAGAATATAATCTGATTCATATCCACAAGTAACTACTTTTTGTGACCTCTCAGAAAGGTAAGACTGACACCAGCCTAACAAAGTGCTGTGTACACCTGCCAAGCATAATTTATTCAGCATTATATAGTAGTTAACCTTGCCGAATGCTTTACTAATATCGGTGTACACCACATCCACCTGTCGATCCTGATTCAGTTTAAAAGCGCCTACTGACATGCCTGCCGCAGGGATAATCTAGGGTGCACAGCGGTCGGGGCAATATCGGCTTGTCTCTACACACATGCCTACTATTCAGTGTTCGGGGGTGTGTTGAGCTAAACACACGCGTTGATGATGGTCCCAGTGTTATCAAAAAATCAGAAAATCGGTAGGCAGGGCCTTGGCTTTTACTATGGTGTTACTGCAAAAAAGGAAATACTGGGTGAAAAATAAGCAACAGAAAGAAATGTATTGTAAATAAGTAATGTTTATATTTTTAGAAAAAAATCTACGCGGACCTGGCAGCAGACAGGAGTCGAACCCGCACCCTTCGCTATCCGGGCGAATGCACTGATCAATTATGCTACCGCGGTCCTGATGGCCGTATCGAATTCTTTCTAGCCTTTCTTCAGCTGCAAGGCAGCGCCATTTCTTCGCATTATAAGTAACCCACAATGACAGATTAAAACCTTTACAATTATTAAACAAAAAAAACTATTTCTATTTTGCTAGTAATATTTTCTTTAAATTTAAACATCGAGCAGTTACATAATAAAAACTATTTAAAAAATGTATAAATAGTGTTTGTTTTTTTTATCCCACATGTGGGGCCGGTCTTTATATACTTCGATCACTCGTGTCCAAACTGCATGCTCATTATGATCTGCCGCCATCTTGATCGAAATACGTGTGCTCCGTGTAACAGCTACCAACCGACTGATTGAGAAATTGCCCCAATCGCGCTACACACGCGGCAACGTGCAGGGCGGCAGGGACAATCAAGGGACCAAGGGTGGTCCCGATTTAGAAAATTGCCCCAACTTGCCTACATACATCACGATTCAGGAGGCAATTAAGGGTCATCCCCACTCTTACACCCTAGATTGGCCCTGCGGCAGGCATGTGAGTAGGCGCTTTAAAATTTAATTGAGATTTGTAAAATATGGGCACACAATTTTTTGTAACATTTTACGAAAACCAGTTAATAATTAACAACATAATAAGACTATAATTATGCACGACGCACGTATTTCTTGATTTCAGCATTGGCAAGACACTAGCTCTTTTTCAAATTAAGAGAAAAGCACCTCTAGATAAAGAATTATTAAATATAATACTTAGTGGATAGAGAAGAAGTTTTTTAAAAATACCGCTGGCACGCCATAAATTATTGTTTTAAGATGTACTTTCAACGTGTGGCATTTTATTTTGGTATAGAAATAAGAAATATTTATTGCCTAACATTTTATATTATAATCGATAAGCATAGAACTTTGTATAATATTTTAAAATTATAACAATTCTCCGGGGGAAACAAATCTTGAGAGAATACAAAACAACTTGTTGAGATTCTTGCTAGTTCTTCTTAGTACAAGGTCTTCCATCGTTTACTTGCGAACTGGAGTGTTTGACGATCTTAACCCATTTATACCCACAACTTTTATTTTTTGGTTCCTAATGTGCCCCCTTATTCCAAAACGAAACAAAAAAGGAGTTTTCGTTGATGGTCATTAACTTCTACTTTTGATCCGACAGTGCATCCTGTCACGTTATTGCTTTATCTAGGTAACACTATTTGTTTGGTTACGAGTCAGTTTAAGTTGTGACTTTATTTCAGTGTGCAAAAATCAACGCATCTCCTCCAAAAAAGTAAGAAATTATAAAAAACAGCTTAAATCTACGAGTTTTGTATGTTCTAAAC
Source organism: Chilo suppressalis (assembly GCA_902850365.2). Classification (NCBI taxonomy): domain Eukaryota; kingdom Metazoa; phylum Arthropoda; class Insecta; order Lepidoptera; family Crambidae; genus Chilo; species Chilo suppressalis. The sequence continues at coordinate 17,969,550 of OU963897.1, read as the reverse complement.
TAAAGTTAGGTGTATGCAGGATATATTTCCTTCTTATATATTTCCTCCTTCGTGTTGTCATCCATGGCCGATACGATATTAAATACCCTAGATACACCACGTGCGCTCAAAATATGTCCCAATCAAGAAGTGCCGAACACCACTCAAGCACTACTTGGTTCACAATCACACACGGACCGTTGAAAAGTCAACATGCCGCAGAGCTCCATGAAAAAATGCCAAAAAATACTATTAATTAGTACGTAGTGTCGTTTTTTCGACAGGTACCTAAATCAATGTTAATTTAACGCATTTGAAGCAAATTTTATTCTAATACGTATTGTACTATAAACTGATTTAATAGAAAATATTTGTGATATTCAAATTCATGGTCGGTAATATAGCCGTCTCTTTTCTTCGCATTCCGTACCTACTATTCTAAAAGCGCACTCAGAAGTGAGCCTAGAGACAAAGAAATAAGGTCTATATTCTTCCGCATATAGCAATAAGTGGTAAAATTTTAGGAGCTTGCATTTCGAACTGTCGTAACTCTTTGATACATGCGTTTTAATTAAGACCTTATACAGTATGCATTAAAGATGACTTTAAATGTTTAAATAATGCGTTATATTGTTTTTGTCTACGCGATATCTTACGGAGCTCTGTGGATCGTCCAATGTACCTTTTGCACATGTTTCGGCCACGATTTTGTTCGTGATGTTGTACCTAATCTAGGGTATTTAATATCGTTGTCCATGGCATGCACTTCTTAATTTTCGTACATCGTGTGCGTTGAGTACGTGACAAGTCCTAGGCAGACATTTATTTCACAATTCGGGGCCTTTTGTCCTCCGCAGACCAGTTCATCGTCTGCGCAGGCCATAAATTGCACAAATCCCACTCTATATACTAACTACTAAAGCCTATGCTAATTAAGCGCAAAAACACTCACTTTTGCTTCGTCCCAGAAGTGACTTCTAGCTGGATAGCCAACAATTCGTTCAGGAAAATTCTGCCACACTTTAAATGCGAAGTCTAACTCTTCTGCAAGCAAGGGTGCATCTCCATCCAATGAAAACACAGCAGCCGTAGGAACAGCCCAAAGGGGTTTCCACCTAGCAGAAACTCCTTCCCTAAAAGGTAGTGAAGATAAGTGATGGCATTATTGAGATGTTACCTGAACGAAAATATCAAAGAAAATTTGAAATTCAATATTCACCCAGGATAATGAGTAGTAGCGTCTATGACTAAGACTGGAAGTGGTTCACGTGTGTCTCCTGCTACTCTAGACAGAGACTTCAACGATGGTGCCGCGCGTTCACTGTCCCACACTAGCACAATCTGAAATCAAAAACATTACTTCTGGCTAAACAAAAGTACCTAGTTCCACACAAACTGTGAACAAGTGGGCGGGGCAAAGAAACTGCGATCAGCATGCCGATGATGGGATTGGTTGGAATTTCCGTTTAACATTATCTTAGACACCCAATAATACATTTGCAGAGATTTGATTTGTCAAAATATTTTGTTTTGTGTGAGTGTCTGTAATAATAAAAAATGAGTTTTTGAAATGGTTAGGCCGAAATCAATTAAAAAAGAATATTCGGGCGCCTGGACTGTACCATCATTATTAGCCGGGAGAACATTGGAATATTAATCGCAAAGGGGGCTTAATGCAAATCCATATTCATTTTGGGTTGTCTATATATTGAAATTTTAAGTCCAAAATTACTTAAGTCCAAAAGGGTTAAATCTAAATTTAGAAACTATTATATACTGTGATGCTACTAGGAATTAAATGAAAATTTACCTTATTATTAGAATGTTACCGACCCCGCTGCATCTGATCTGGGTAGTATATGTCTGGTGTTGTAAGTATGTAGGGGATGGCCGTTTTTAGATCCCGTGGGTTCACCTCCACCTCATGGGAAATGTCGTAATTTGAACAAAATATCCAAATGAAAAATCCAAATAAAAAAAAAACGCTTTTCGCGTTTTTCTAACAAATTTAGCTTAAGGTATGGCCATCGCCATTTTGTATGAATGATGCAAAATGTTTCATCATTAAAAACAATCAATAATATAAGGGATTATCCATTAAAAAAAATGGAATATGAAATGACCATCCTTTGGTCTAAAAATTACGTCGTGAAGTGAAGTGACAGTTTTTCTTAAGTTTGTTTTCTCTTGCCGGTAGGCAAAGAGAACAACGTCCATTCAGCCTACTGCTTGATAAAGTTAGCAACATAATTATTCAAAAGTGCACAGATTACAGAAAAATGGGCGCGAGATAAAAACGACCAGAGAGACAACCAAAAAAAATCTTCTATCTCGCTCTTCGAGCGAAGGAGATCCATGTGACGTTTTTAACACGTTACATGTGGCGTTAGTATTGAAGTTTAGAAGTTTTTTCGAAGGCGGGTAGGTGTAAAAAGTGGTTGCGTTTTAAAATCATCATCAAAAGTTAGGTATTTGAATATTTTTAGGTTATCAACTTATATTATTTATATTGTATATTAATATTATATATTTCTATTAAATATTTAATGTCTAGTTCTGAAATTGATAGTGATGGAAACTCTTTTCAATCTTTGTCTCCTGCTAGCAACTGCACTGACTCTAGTTTTTTTACTATACCCTCCCTTTTTGATTGCCTTGACAACGAATTTTCTGATGCACCTAAAAATTTTAACGTTGTTCATATAAATGCCCAAAGTATTCCGGCTCATTACACTGATATGCTGGCGTCTCTTGACCACAAAAATCTTCATGCTGTTCTAGTCTCCGAATCCTGGCTTAAACCTACTCTACCCTCTTCCTCCTATGCTTTGCCTAGCTTCAATCTGCTACGCAATGATCGCACGGGCTCCCGAGGTGGTGGAGTTGCTATTTATTTACGTTCCCAAATTCCTTACACTATAATTAGCTCCTCCACACAGCCTCCTCCAAATGATGCCGGTGAACATTTATTTGTCGAGGCGACCCTCTCGCACACCAAAATTCTTCTCGGAGTCTATTACAGCCCTTCTTTAAATGTCAACTATTTCAGTTCTTTTGAACAACTCCTGGGTGATTTGGTTCCTTCTTACAGCCACACTTTGATCATGGGCGATTTCAATACCTGTCTTTTAAAAAATGACTCTTGTACATCTTCTCTTCAATCCATTATTAATTCTTGTAACCTACATATTCTCCACCTTAGCGCTACTCATCACTTTCCAAACACTACTCCCTCACTTCTTGACCTAATAATTGTGTCTTCTCCTCATCGTATTATGAGGCATGGTCAATGTTCGGCAGATGCCTTCTCATACCATGACTTAATTTTCTTGTTCTACAAAATTCGGCCTCCAAAAATTAAGACTAAAGTTATTCTTCAGCGGAATTTTGGTGGTATGGATAAGGAAGCACTCTTAAGCGACGCCCTTAGTACCGATTGGACATTAGTAACTGATGCGGTGTCTGTGGACGAACAGGTCGAGAACTTTAATCAAATTATCACTGAACTGTACGATAAACATGCCCCTTTTCGTCCCATTAAGCTAAAACACCTACCAGCGCCTTGGCTCACGAACGACATCAGAGCATTAATGCAAAAGAAGGATATTGCCAAAAGCAAGTATAAACGCCGACCGACTGACTCCAACAAAGCTAACTACGTTAGAGCCCGTAACTACTGCAACTTGGTGTGTAGGGATGCTTCACGTCGCCATATTCACGTCTCAGTAGATAATAAAGATCCTGCTAAAGTCTGGAATTGGTAAGCCCCGACAAGAATCTGTTCCCAGTAGCATTAACGTCAACTCCTTAAACCTTCACTTTTCATCTTCTTCTAGTCTAACAACACTCAGACAAGACTAACACTTTAAATTATCTTTCTTCTTTACCAGTTCCAGACTACTCTCCTTTTACTTTTACTCAATTCTCTGAATGTGACGTTAAGAAGAGTGTGCTTTCTATCTCATCCAATGCGGTGGGGAGTGACAGTATAAGTCGCAACATGTTAATACCAATCTTAGATATAATTCTTCCTGTGCTTACTTTCCTTTTTAACAATTCTATTCTTAACGCTGTTTTTCCATCGGCTTGGAAGCAAGCTCAAATTATCCCATTGCCAAAAAAATCAAATCCTCAATCTGTCGCTGATTTTCGTCCCATTTCCATTCTTCCTTTTCTATCTAAGGCACTTGAGCGCCTTGTTCTTAATCAATTTAATATATTCCTTTCTCGTCACGATCTCTTCAATCCTCTTCAGTCCGGTTTCCGTCCAGGGCATAGTACTACTACTACCTTACTTAAAGTCACAGATGACATACGTCTTGGGATGGACCACGGTTTCCTTACGGTATTAACACTGTTGGACTTTAGCAATGCCTTTAACACTGTCAACTTTGAAATTCTTTTGGCATTGTTCGCCTCGACGAGATGTTTTCTTCTTGGTGTGACACGACTGCTGGCGTTCCACAAGGCGGCGTCTTATCTCCTCTACTCTTCGCTGTATTGATCAATTCTATTTCTAATAATATTTCTTCTTCCTACCACCTATATGCAGATAACCTCCAGATTTATCAACAAGCTCCCGTTGGTCAACTTGCTGATGCAGTATTGGCCACTAATAGTGACATGAACATTATTTTGGAATGGAGTAAATCTTTTGGGCTGGACGTTAATCCTTCTAAAACAAACAATATTGTAATTGGAAGTTCCAGGATGATCACTAGAGTTGACTGGCAAACACTCCCCAAAGTCCATCTTGCGGGCACCAATATTCCATTTAGCACCTCAGTGAAAAACTTAGGTTTAACTTTCGACAGCTGCATGAGTTGGGGACCCCAGATGCAAGTGCTCAGTCATAAACTGTTTGCTTCCGCAGCTTCTTTAAAGAGACAGGGTAATTTCCTACCCACTACCACCAAAATTACCTTAGCTCAGACACTCTTGCTTCCTATTCTTGATTATGCTGACGTCTGCTATCTAGATCTCACGGAGGCCCAGCTTGATAAACTTGAGCGGCTTCAGAATTTCTGTATACGATTCATATTTGGCCTGCGAAAATATGATCATGTTTCTCAATTTCGTTCACAGCTCAAGTGGCTGCCTATTCGCTTTCGCCGGAATACTCATATCCTTATTCTTCTCTATAACGTACTGTTTAATCCTTTGACCCCGCGCTATTTTAAGGAATGTTTTAACTTCCTTCACACCTCTAACACATTGTCCCTAAGGTCATCAGAAAATTTTGCTCTTATTACACCTGTGCACGGAACAACTTTTTATGGCCGCTCATTCGCAGTGCAATCTGTTCGCCTATGGAATTCGCTTCCAGTTTCCATTAGACGTGCAGAAGATCTCTGCACAGATTCAAAAACCTTCTAAGATCTCACTATCTGTCCTTATAGCTCCTCTATTGTATTTATTTCCTCTCACCGAATTAGACCTATATATGGTACATATGTATTTTTAGTATGTATATATATATATATATGTATGTATTTACCTATGTATGTATGAGTGTATGTATGTATATCTATGTATTTATATGTGTTTATTTGTTTTATATACTCGGTGTGTTCATAGATTTTCTCGCGTATTATTGAAGTTACACCGCCGTCTTTCCAGCTTCTTTCTTGTCCTCTCCATCCCAAGGTTGTCTGGAAGAGATCGCTCTTAGCGATAAGACCGCCCATTTTTACACTGTAAGCAGCCATTATGTATGTTTTATATTTTTTATTTTGTGGTGTAAAATAAAAGAGTTTTTATTATTATTATTATTTAGCTGTATGAGTTTGAAAGCATGTTCTAGTGGCCTAGTTAGAGCGTAATGCTTCCATATCATTTGTAATTCGTTAATCCTACAATGTAACTAAATGTTGTAACATTTAAATCTAAACAATCACCTTCTCGCAGAATTCACTGTTGGCTATGTTAGCGAGCAACTTGTGCAGAGCTGGCGAAGTGGCTTGCACGTACAGCAAGGCAGTGTATGTACCACTACTGGTGGGCGGCGGTGCCGTCAGTGGTACAGAAGGCGCGGGCAACGGAGACGGCGGCGCCTGTGGGGCTCGCGGTGCGGGCGGCGCGGCCACACCCAATGGCAAATGCGCTCTCGAATCTCCATAGCAAACAAGCGTCCCCAACGCTCCAGGAGAAGCATTCCAAATAAGTGCTTCCCGCTGTCGCGACGTTCTATGGGCTGATATCCTCTCTAATATAATCTAAAACGAATGATTTTGTTAATAACAATACGCACGAGATAACTTCGTAAACAAAAAAAAAACTCCGTTAGTACCTCAATCGTAGTGAAAACTATCTTTTCGATGGATGAAAAATATTGCTCCCACAAAAGCTGCGTTTGTTGCCGTAGAGCCAGAACACGTTCGGGTGAAACTGAACGTACAAGCTCGGGTACCTATTGCCAAGTAAATATTGTCAATCATCAAATATTACATAAATAATAAAAATTAAATTAGTTTCTAAAAATAAAGATAATATCTTAATAAATAGAACCTGCAAAAGTAGCCGCTCGTCCGCCCAAATCACAGCACGACGCCAATCAATGCGTTCATCAAAGGGTAAACGCCAGCCGTTACTTAGTAAAACAGGTACACAGCCTGCAGCCAACGCTTCAAGAAACCGATATGAGCCCAATCGTCGGCCACGTGCTACCAAGCAAAAAGTAGAATTCGACAACAGCTGCTCATAATCGAACCTAAAATGAAAATGTATATTTATAAATATTTTATCCAAATAATTTTGGCTGGATATAATAGTTATTTATGCGACTGTTGGTTATATAATGAGGGGTATAAATATTTACCGCTAATTATTATTAGCGATAAATATTTATACCCCTCATATGATACTTCATATAAGTGTTTTAATACCTAAATATAACAATTCCATACAAGACTCTATCTACAACAACGATATTAATCCTCTGTGAAAGATTCTAAAACCATGGGGCGTTCTAAGAACTTAAAATTCATGAAAAGTTTCAGCCCTCATGAATGACAATGTTCTTTTTTTGAAGTTCATAATACCATGCAGCCATCATAGTGAAAATTATGGCTGTCTGATGAGCAAGCCCTTGGCGCGGAAAGGATTTCACAAGCGAAGGAGTGTTATTATAAAATTGAAGTGTAATTATCAACACCGCATTTAAAACCGCTAGTAAAGATTCTGAGACAGTTACCTTACTGCCAACATTAAAACATCTAATGTCATAATTAAAAAAAAAGAACCCGTTTGGGTGTTATAATGGCTTTTTTAATAAATTCCATAAAAATATTCCCATCCCGTGAGATAAAGTCCCGGATGTCTGAAGTGATCTCATCAGACAGCCACAATTTTCACTGCTGAATGCGTGGTACTTATTAGGAATTTCATAAAAAGAACATTGTCATTCACGCAAGCTTCGCTAGGTACCACACCGTCCAAACTGTTCATGAATTTTAAGTTCTTAGAACGCCCCATGGTTTCAGAATCTTTAAAATTATATTTAAATTATTAATTAATAAAAACCATTATAACACCCAATCGGGCGTTATCGAAAATTTGACGATGCAATACGATTACGGAGCTGCCAAAACGCGTTCGTACCGCTGGCTGTCGCAGTGTGCGCGTCGTTCACACGCGAGGATGCAGGCTAAGACTTCATGTATAATATTATTCTAGTGCCTATACCTGATTTTTCCATATTATATCATATTGCTGTCATAACAAGATCAGAACTTACTTATCATATTCACGATTATCTTCATCACATCTTTCATCTCTTAGGTCTTTCCATGATTTTCCATGACGACAAGTAGTGACTAAGATAAGGTTATTGCCGTCATGCAAGTGCCAGAGAGAGTTTCTCGTTTCACTACCAATACCATGTACATATCTTTTTCCTTTAAATGCTAGTAAATGTTTACGTGGTGCCGGGAACGTATTTGCAGTAGCTGATGGGGGTTGCCCTCCCTTTTCTGGGTGTTCTTTATGGAATAATGGCAAGGATATATCAAATCCTTCACGAAACACTGTCTCTGAAGCGCTGGCACGGGCTAATATTGCATCACCGGGATCAAAACCGAGAGCGTTTTCAGCATAATCAGGCCATGTCCCGGCATATAGATTAAAAATTAAATGGTTTCGGCCATTTTTCCAATAAGGTAATCGAGATAGTCGTGAAGCAACATCTGGAACATGTTCTGGCGAGAGAGGATCTGCATCTAACGTGTCGACGGCAGGTATATATAAACACGCTTCGTTGGGGTCCCTTGTCGCATAGCGTGATTCTCTGATAACTGATAAGACTTTCCTATATGAGGCACTCACGGGACCCTCTGTGGGGTACACATATATTTTTGGATCATCCCCACATTTAGTAAAATCAAAACAGGTCTCCATTCGACATGGCTTTGAGGTCGATCGTGGTTGCCTCTGTAGTAATGAAGGTGCCTCTGATAGATCTTCAAATGATGCGAATGTTGGTAGTTGATCACGACGACTTCGTTGGACTAACTCAGATTTAAAGTTGAGCACAGTATAAAACCCATATAATAAAATAATGCAAGTTGCAATAAGAATAATATAACGTTTTTTCGCCTGCATTTCATAAAAATGTATTATAAATATACATTGAGACACGGCTGTAAAATTCATCCATCAGCTTTATCTGAAATAAAGGAGATTTTGATCATTACACATTGCAGACTATACATACTTAATACGAGCATTTGTACTCCAGTCATGGATGTTTAATTTGTATTTCTATATAAATATACTTATATATGTACAGTGGTGCCGATTCTAGCGTGATTCTCTTAACTTATAACTAAATTTAACATCAGTCTCTCCTTTTCATTCTGTATAGAGAATGACAAGGATGCACTGTTGTCAAATTTAAGTTTAGCTTTAGAGAATCATGCCAGAATCGACATCATTATATGTATTCTATCCGTTACCCTAGCATTCCATAACACAAGCCTTACAGTGCTTACTTTGGGGCTAGGCTAATTGATGTGAGTGTTGGAAATATTTATTTATTTACTTTTGACTGAGACTGAAAACGGGTCAAACAATCCGTTACAAATGAATTGAATTTCTGTTTCCCATATTGAAGTCAATATATAAAATAGGTATAGTTAATGAATGGTGGATTCTTCACATCAATTGGAGCACATGTCCTTATTTAAAATTACTGATGGCTGATCAATACCTGCCTCAGTTTAACCAGCTATCTTTGCAACAGAACTCTCTTAATCACTCTTGAAATGAGGTAGGGTAAGGCTATTTGTGACCTTTAATATTACATTTGGTATGTTACAGTCCACGAGACCTAAGCTGAGCATTTTATTTGTGTAAGTGATCAAGAAAAAATAGTCAGACGAAATACTTAAAAAGATAAAATTATTAGCTAGAGCATGTAACAATCGAACGGTTTTGGAAAACCGGTTTTATTTAAAAAATCCGACTATACTGGTGTTTTCGGTTTTTTTGGGTTTGTTACTAATAGTCAATAAAAGCAGTAAAAATGCTTATTAACTGGAACAATTCCTCGGAGCACTCACCATGAAAGAGCCTGTAGAATACGCATAAACAAAAAATGTCCCTGCGTAGTTCTAAAGGCTCCAGTTTTTCCGCTAGCTTGGGATCATCGACAATCCTAATCGCAGATCTTTGTATAGAAATCAACTGTAGTTGGAAACCCCTGATTGATAATCGATTGGATCCAACTGGTATTTGAGAGCTCGAACCCAGAGATGTGAGCAGTCCTTAGCGGGAACCAATGTCGAATTCGTTACGTTTTAAGTGGGAAATGTCATTGAGAAATTTCGAATGAAAACTTGAACAACAGCGCCACAACGGACGTAGCGAAAGTTAAAAATCAGTAAACATTTAACATGTATCTAGATCGAATTCGATAACGGTTCGTGCTAAGTGTACAGTTCTTTGTCTTTGCTTAGACGTGAAGTACTGCTTCGACCGATTAAGAATGCCAAGATTTTTAGAATCCAGTTTATCCTTGCCCTCTAATTAGTTTCTATATTGAATGTCGCACGACATCTCAACACCTGGTATCCCAACGCTATGGAAATTATGCAGCGGAACTACTTATAATGGTGGTGTGACAGCAAATGAGTCCATTTTGCAGTGAATGCTCAAATCATATCTTGCTAGGGTTAAATAAGACGAGGTACTGACTTCGACATTCGAAGACTCGCTCAAAATAACCCTCTATTTCGAAGATAAGTTTAGTCTGCCAATCCGAAACTACAGTTGCAAGGATGTTTAGGTGGTCGGTATACCGCGCGTCACGCGTGCTGTTATCTGCATAATAAATCATGCCAGGAACTAAAAGCATGTCATTGGTATGTAGGATAACCAGTGTCGGCGAGAGTACCGAACCTTATGGATTTCTAGCATTTATCATGGGTTCAGAGTAGCAGACATCGATAAAGACTTTAATACTTCTGCTGTCCAAGAAATTGCATATCCACTTGGAAAGCCCCTCAGGTAGCCCGTATGGTGGTAACTTTAATAAAAGTGCAAACTCTATGCAAAACCCTATCAAATCAGATATCCAGGTTTACTACAGGGGCTTAACCTTTGCTGTCGATGGCTTTAGCCCAACTGTGAGTGAGATAAACGAGATCACTAGCTGAACGACTGTGGCGAAAACCGTAGTTTTGTTAACTAATTAGCTGGTGATCCTTATGGAATCTCAATAGGCGGGTGTTATTACCGCTTCATCATCTTAGAGAGCATCAGATTGGTCGACCTTTTAGTACACTATTTTATCACCTATAAACGAGCGAAACGACTCAAGCGAGACTGACTGACAAAACAAAATGGCTGAGGGACTCGAACGACAATCGAGTGTAAAACGCTTTCCATTTTACAAATAAGGTTCCTTATTCCTGAAAAAAAACTACATAATGTAAAAAAAATGTAAGTGATGTACTACTAAAATACAATTATGAAGAAACTGAAGATCTTATTAGGTAAACTACCTATTATTGTACACGCATCCACGCACACACACACACACACACACACATACAGATTCATTTATTTTCATTAAATCATAACATTAAGTTCTAAAGACGTACGCTATTGAGTTTACTTATCTGGAAGCAGCCACTGACTGCTGGGATACAGGACATGTCCTAGTTTGGGAGTTTGCTTTGAAAAGGACATCGACGAAATCGGCCCTAGCATGACCAAAATAATGTCCTTCACTATAATTTTACTATTACTTTTTTAACTTATTAGCAATTAATCATAGTAAACGGACAACCTGTTTAAAAAAATTAAATATTAAAAGTTCTGTTACTAGATACTACAGTCTGTTCATCCAACTTGTCCCGATTTGGTAAACAATCTTGGCACTCCTTTTTATTGAAAATACAGCATTAAAAATCAACTGATAACTGGATTCAATAGGTTTCAGTCTATAATAACGATTTATTTTAATAGTTTATTGGCTTTGTTAATATTTTATTATTAAATGGGTGATTCTGTTAAAAAGTTGTGCCAAGATTGTTTACCTTAATAAATGCAATATAGTCGACCATTGGTATTTATCAACATAAAAATAGAACAAGGTAACTTAGTTAATAATACTTATTACTAGTATTTATATTATATTTATAAAAAGATTATTTCTAAAATTATGTAAAGATAGTTTATACTCCCATCCCATGTAATATCTGTTTATTTTTATGAAAATCATAATGATAACCAGGTACATACCTAATTACCGATAGTAAAATATAGAAACAGGTAAATGAAAAGACTTTGAACATTTCATTTGAAAAGAAATCTATTATTACTACAGGTAGGTATAGGTAGCATAGGTGCCAACTGCCCACACTCGTAAATCAATATGAATATAAGCATTTTTTTTATTATTAATTGCATTTTATGTTAATTTAATGCATATTATTTAAGTGCTTATATAGATGTAAACACTAAATCTATTCAGAATATAAAAAGTGTACATCTTTTACGATTAAATATAATAATTATAACCTCAAAATCTAATACATTCTGTAGTAGCCCACGGTTCCTCAAGTTGTCCGTATCTCAACAAATGCCTAATTAGAGTTAATGAATGAATCCAAACACAACTAGCATTTTCTCATTGCTGGGCGTTCTAGGGCATTCAATGTATGGGGAACGAGCAATGTCCTTTAACTGTTAGGTGCACATAGTAAAACTAATGTTACTGTATCATTTTATTCTTGTTAAATACATATTATTATTATATTATACCAATGAAATAGATTTGTTTAATTAAAAAAGTAATAATCCGAAAAAACACGTTTTTATTATTAGAGAAAACCTAATTCTAAAATCTATCGGTTATCCGGTTTTTTCGGTTAACCGGTTGCATGTCCTACTAGCAGGTACATAACATAGTTTGGAAAGGTATTCTAAAAAAAATAAGCATAAATTGATAAAACTAAAGCCTGCGCAGGCGAAGGACTTTTGTCTGCGGAATTTTTTCTCCAATAAAATAGATCGCTTAAAACTGCATCGAGTAACGCTCACGACGAAATGAAAGTACCGCGTACAAAAAGTCCCCCGAACAACCGAGGATTCCCAGAGACCGCGTAGGACAAAAGTACGCGAGTGTCCCCGAAAAAAAATGGAACTCATATGACTGGGCGCAGCAATACACAGACAGCGAACTTTAAGAGCGGACGGGAGAACTGAGAGACATTTGAGAAATAGTTATTTGAAAAAACTATTGCTGTCGCGCAAATTCCGTGCGATATGGACACGCTAACGCTGAAAATTGCGTATAAAAATGGCAGAATTCGAGGTTTGGCTCTCGACGATTTCCTCCTCGAAAATTAGACATACGAGTATGTAAAACAACCCATAGAATAATAAGTAGTCATTCTATGCCTCTATGTTTTGCTTTTTTTGTAAATGCTTACTAACACTCCACACTAGACGTCTTTAGTGTTGATAAAAATTTGTTTATTTTTGACATTATTTTTGAAACACAAGTTATCTAAAAAAAGAAGACATGGGAGCATAGAATGAGTAAAATTATATTTTATGTATGAAAATTATTTCCATATGATAGAAAATCAAGGAGGAATTAGTCGCGAACGTTTGACGTTTTGAAAAAACATTTCCGCCTCCCTAGGCCTATAAGACTACCCAATTTTAAGGAACCCTTACCCTGACCAAAGTTGGTGTAAGAGTTACGGCGTAAGGACCCGATCTAGGGCGATCGGCGCGTCCCGATCTCCCTTACGCCCATAAATATATATATAAGATGTATATATATAAGATATATATATATAATCAATATATTATATATATTCAAAATAAAATTAATCCAAAATCGACATCCATTTCAATATTCAGAACTTAGTTTTATTTAATTCTTCTACAGAATAAAAGCATTTATCCAATAGCCAATTTTTCAATACTATTCTGAACCTGTTGTAGTTGCTTAATATTGTCAGGTACTTTATTATATATTTTTATAGCCATTGCATAACCACTTTTATTGATACAAGAAGTTTTGGTATTAGTTCTCAATACAAGTATGTTCAAATGTCTACAATTTCTGCTTGAATTATCTTTTAGTTGCTGGTATAGGCACTGTTTTGTTTAACAATTTTTTCTCATTTCTATTACATATCAGCAAGGCAATGTTTAAATGATTTGAAGAACAGTCTGCAAGAAACATCTGCTGCAATGTTACAAATGGCTCAAACACATTTCATTTGGGCAATGAATAAGTACCTAATTTATATCCATTTCATTTCCCCATGCTAAGGATTCCACATAGGCTAAATATGCTCAAATTGCTGTCTTTCTGCCTGTAATTCTTGCAAGATTTTATAAAGCATATGCAAAGCTATTTATTTTTCCAAATACATTTTCTATTTGGTCTCTCCAATTAAGCCTGCTATCAATAAATAGACCCAACAACTTACCTTTTGTACCCCAATTTATTTGCTCTCCATTAATGTTAATATACATAAAGGATTTTTAAAATTATCAAATGAGTAAGCTAAGCTATGTCTATGAATGATTATTGGAATTATCTGTATCTTTCATAATTTTATTATTTTGGTACTTATTGAGTCAAATCCTTCTGATGGAGTATCATTTAATGTCTTTATTATCTTATTTATTTGGTTCCAAAAAGATTTGAATGATAGAACTTATTGTCTTTACAGGTGTTTATAGTGTTATTGATGGTTCTTTTACTTATGTCAGTGAAATGTCTAGTAAATGTCTCAACCAGGGGTGCTCAAACGGATGATTGAACACTAATATCTAAATATGCTACGGTACACCCTACCTAGGTAAGTAGGTAGGTGGGGTGTATAGTGTATGTACGACAACCCTGCATCACACATACTTGCAGCCTCTCTGAGTTGATCGTAAGTAGTCTAAAAATTTTGTTGATTACTTTTTTATTAATATATATATTTTTTCTATGTTGTTGGTTTCTTTTTTTATAATTGTACATGTAGCTTTGCCCATGTTCTCACTATTTGACATATGTTTTATTGGTTATTTTTTTGATTGATAAACAATTTTTTCAGTAACTTGTTATATTTTAGATATTTTTTCCTATTAAATTCATTATTCTGAGCATAATATTTGTAATGTTGAATATAAATAATAAAATTTTGTAGTGCAACTTCTTTCCCTCCAAGTTTATAAAACACACAGAACCTGTCATGAAATTCTTTGAATTAATCACCTAAATGACCTAGCCAACTAATAAAAACAAAAAGAAAGACATGGTTGAAACACTGTGCAATACTAGAAATTAACTAGACTTAGTTAATGTAGTAGGAGTAGTCCAATGGGAGATACGCTTAGGAAAAGACATTACTTCACACATCAAATTTGCTTATATTCTATGATGAGATTGAAAACTGTATGTATTTTTCAACTAGTACAGGTTTGTGCCCCAGCAGCAGGGACATTATTAGTTGATGAAGATGATGGATAATTTCAAGATAAATATTGTGAAATAAAGCAGAAGGCTCTCTTGACCCTCACCTCATTTTGAGTTTTGATGAGACTAGGAAGTGAATGAATACACTTGCATATGTATATGCTTTCTATTGATATTGGTCTTCAAGAAACCTCGTTTTTAATTCCAGAGCATTTAAGATCCTACGTTTATAAAGATAGAAATAAAATTTAATTGAGTAAAAATTATTTAGTTATTTGTCAATATTGGTCTTCAAGAAACCTCGTTTTTAATTCCAGAGCATTTAAAATCCTACGTATAAAAAGATAGAAATAAAATTTAATTGAGTAAAAATTATTTATCAATGATTTTGTGGGGAGAAAATAAATGCTTATTATTATACTACACAATGACAGTGAAATTAACGTGTATTAAATTTGATTAAAAACAACTTACCTACATTTTAGTTAATAACATTATTTAAATTTACTCGTAAATAAGCGAAACACTATGCATTCACAATATACTACAATTCATCATGAAAAAGATGACACTTTCACTAGTGGTAATAAATTTTTAACTTTCACTGCATTTGTCTGCAGCTACTTATATGTAATTTGTATAGTTTTATAGCGAGGCCATAAAGTCACTAAATAACGTTCGTTGGTCATAGGCTTGTTGAAAATATATCGATGTATCGATATATCGATATTTTTTGTTCGATATATCGATATTTTTTGCCGATATATTTTGATTCGATATATCGATACATCGATACAAAATAACCAATATCGAAATTCGTATCAAAAACGATATTTTTGAAGTTATACTTCTTTAGCCGCGTTATGAAAAAATGATGAGAGTGAAATTTTAAGATGCGCGCGCAACACTGTAACAGAAAAGTAACACCATGAAGTCGGCCGCTAAACCGCACATTACTCGTAAGTCTCGAAAAAAAGCTTCCAACAAAATAGTAGTCTCTTAGTCGCACATGTTGGGACGCTCGTCGCCTCTGATCACTGTTTTCATATTTATAATATTTATCCACATGTTTCTAGTTTCTATATTCTTAACACGTGTTATAATGTTATACAAATGCAAAATTTATATGTGCTAATAAATTTTATTCAGTAGTGATTTAAATTGAATATTTTGATTATTTATTAAATTTTTCAAATTAAAACTGAACTTTATTGACTGCGTCGACTATCCTTTTCCAATCCTTTTATTATCTTATTGTAATTAATTATCTGCATGCAATTAAAAACTATTTTTTAATAATTCCAAAAAGAAGTATAACTTCTCACGCGCGTACTTAAGTACACGCACCCATATTTTTTTTAATTATTAGCGGCATATCACGATATAACTAAATTCGTATCTGGAAAAATCGTAACTGGATCTCAGATTAATGATATTCAACATATCTATGATCTGTGCTATATTTAGTATTGTCTATTATTTGTAAATCTGTTTCGCTGGTGAATTGGTTGTGCTGATTTCCATTATATTCTGTGAAGTGTGTGACTGTCTAGTCTTGTTAACGAAAGAGACCCTGCAATCATTTTCATCATTCGAAAATAGGGTCTATTTTTAGGAAGATATTTTTCGTTCCATTATTATTCCGCATGTCATATTTCGTGAGCTACTGTACGATATTTTTGGGAAAATTGGTCCGATATATCGATATATCGATGTTTTTTCGCGATATATCGAAGCCGATATTGATATTTTTTAAAATATCGATGTATTGATATTTTGAAGTTATACTTCTTTAGGCGCGTTATGAAAAAATGATGAGAGTGAAATTTTTAGATGCGCGCGCATCACTGTAACCCAAAAGTAACAGCATGAAGTTGGCCGCGGGCGCGTTATGAAAAAATCATGTGAGTGAAATTTCGAGATGCGCGCGCATCACTGTAACACAATTGGTTAATACTCCACCATTATTAGACATCTGTTCGAAAGGTACTTTGAACGATCCACGGAGCTCCATAAGATGATCGCGTTGTCAAAAACAATGTTGGCACGCTCGTCGCCTCTGATCACTGTTTTCATATTTATAATATTTATCCACATGTTTCTAGTTTCTATATAGAAACAACGTGTTTTAGATACTTACAAGTGCTAATTACATATGGACTAATAACTTAAATTCAGTAGTGATTTTAATTGAATATTTTGAATATTTATTTAATTTTTCAAATTAAAACTGAACTTAATTGACTGTTATGTTTTTTATTTATTTTTAAGCATTTAACTGCTAGATGTTTAAATCTAAAGAAAAGTTTTACTAGAAAAAAATCCACGCGGACCAGGCAGCGGACGGGACTCGAACCCGCACCCTTCGCTATCCGGGCGAATGCACTGACCATTATGCTACCACGGCCCTATTCGCCGCGTCGAAATTTTCCTAGCCTTAAACTGCAAGGCAGCGCTATCTCTTCGCATTGTAGGTAATCCACAATGTCAAATGCAGCTTAAGGCTAGGAAAATTTCGACGCGGCGAATAGGGCCGTGGTAGCATAATGGTCAGTGCATTCGCCCGGATAGCGAAGGGTGCGGGTTCGAGTCCCGTCCGCTGCCTGGTCCGCGTGGATTTTTTTCTAGTAAAACTTTTCTTTAGATTTAATTGACTGTGTTAACTATCCTTTTCCAGTCCTTTTATTATTTTATTGTAATTATTAATTATTTGCATGCAATTAAAAAATATTTTTAATGATGCTAAAGAAGTATAACTTCTCACGCGCGTACATAAGTTACACGCATCCATTTTTTTTTCAACATTCGACATCCCTAGTTGGTCACAAAATATCTAGAGTCCGACAAAGCGAGTCGTGGTACAAGCGGTGGCGGTAAATTTAAAAATCTTTCATATGTTAACCCTAAATATAGTGAGAAAAATCATGTTGATACTTGAATATTTCAATATTTTATGATACCTATTTGAAAAACAAAATAATAATGAAGGGATCTATTACGAATAGCACCATATTAACAAATGTTTCAATTGGTCATTTATCTATAAGACATTCATGCCTGATTCACCAGGGCTTGCAGTGTAGACATGTCGGTGATCACTAATGTGAAACAATCCGTACTCTAGCGCCGCTAACCGACAAAAAATTAATTTAAATTTTTAAGAACTAAAAACTAAACAAGTGATATGTGTTTCTATGAAAACACATTATCAATTTAAAAATATTATTCTTTTTAGTGCCTCGAAAAATAAATTATAATCAAGTGGAATGGCTTTATTTTTAGGCGCTAGCATGCCAGTTGTTCCACCTTAATAATACATTAATAAGGAAAACGGATATACACAAAATGTATAAAAAAAAATATTTATTTATTCTGAAACATAATCAAAATCTTCTTCAAAAGGAATATAATATCGATTCTGACATGATTCTCTAAATCTAAACTTAAATTTGACAACAGTGCATCCTTGTCATTCTTTATACACAATAAAAAGGAAAGGCTGATGTTAAACTTAGTTTTAAGTTTAGAGATTCAGGCCAGAATCGGCACCATTATCACTGAGCCACTTCCGAACATCAGCCTTTACATTACTCATCGTTGGGGCCTCATTTATTTGTGTAACGTGGTATCTTGCATTATCCATAACAATTACAGAATGTTCGGTTAAATTAGGTTTCAATTTTTCTTCCAACCATTTCATGAAGTTGTTACGGTTCATGTCATCATCATTGTCTGCCATTTTAGAGTTTGTGCTAAACACTAGTAACCCATTTGGCACAAACCCTTCTCAGATCCAGCATGAACTATGATGTATATTTTACCTGTAAACTTAATAAAATTAAAAAATAATAAAACATGAATAAGTCAAACAATTTTGTTAATAATTTTAAAGGTTCTGACGCAAGCTTACATTCATCTAAACATATTTCCAAAGAAAGAAACGAGATTAAGGCAGTAACTTAGTATAAAAAAATTACCTTTAGAATTTTTGTCAATTACTCCACTTGTGCTCGGACCTTGCCAAGATTTGTTTGGTCTATAATTTTGATGTACATACGTTTCATCTAACACAATAAAATTCATTTATTTTACTCCCAATTGCGCATAAATATGTCAAAATCATCCAAGTTTGAAACACGTGGTTGACGAGGGCGTTTTTTCCTGGTGTGTTCCATTTACCCTGGTTTAAAGAAACTTCCTGTTTTATTCTTCTCATTGTATTTACACTAACATCTGGAATTATAAAAGTATAATTAGGTTAGCTACGCAAGTCTATGTACAAGTATAAAATATGGCGCAAATAAGTATATTGAAAATTACCTGTTACGAGTATACAAATGCGTTCTTGATTCAGAGGTAATAAGATTTTTATTCTCAATATCTTTGAGCTCCTTGACTAAATCTTTGATTTTGCGTTTAATGTCTTCGTCATCCGACCCCAGACCAAATAAAAAGTAAAGACGGAGTCTGCCGAACAAAAAAGTGAAGCCGATAAAACTACGCCTCGCCGTGTACATACACAGCTACACGCACACACATGCAACGAAACTACGCCTTGGCTTCCCAGTCGAGCTATCCCGGCGCGCGGAGTGTGACGTAATAATAAATAACAATATTTATTAGAGAAAATGCCGAATTGTGTAGTGAAAACGTGTAGAAACCAATCTTCCAAGAATAAAAAACAGGATGGAATCACATTTCATACGTAAGTAAAGTTATAAACTAATATTTTCAATTAATCAAAATCAAATTTGAGGTTATCGCTTTGTAAACAAAACCTGAACGAAATACTGCCATGATTATACGTTACAGTTTTACCCTTTTGTTGGGTAGCGTGAAATACAACGTAACGTTATTTTATTAAATACATTGTGTAGCATACTTTTATATTATTCGAATATTGTAATGCATGGATAAACAGTTACACGAAACATCTTTATTATCTTTTTTCTTTATGTATTCGTATAAATATTTTGGGATGTAATACACTTTATATATTATACGTTTTTTTACGATTTCCCAATCGAGATTAAAATCTAAAAGAGAAGTGGATTGCAGTCATTCGTAAGAGTAGAAATGAATCATTGTGGCAACCAACTTCCCGCAGCATGGTTTGTTCGACTCATTTTCAGAGCGACGATTTGTACTACACAACAAAAGGGTTACGTCGTGCAAAACAAAATGCATGGCAAAAGGTATTTTTTTTACTTAACTTAATATGGTTACTTAGGTTAATTTATATTTTAAAGATTCCAATAATTCTTCAGTCGTGCAGACGGTTGAAACACAAAATTACACCAATTTTATTTCACAATATTCACTATGAACGAATTAAAGAATAATTAAAATATGACGCTAACCGCACTCCATGAAATCCCGCAAAAACTCCAAAGGTTAAGCTTTGTTTTTATTACATATTTTTTAAATAAACTTTTATTAGTGTAACAGTTATTAAACTTATAAATCACAGGAACCCCAGATCTCCAAGCGCATGAGCTTTGGATCACGAGAGGTTGCATCTAGCGCTAGTGTAAAACTAATCTGGACTAGTTTAGAGAATAAGCCTTCGATATTTTTTTCTAATATTTTATAACATTATTCATAACGTTATGAAATAACGTTATTACATTTTTCTAATATTGGGGTATTATAAATGACTATGGTAACACTGGCTAATGCACTACATACATAAAAAACCGGCTTCACTTTTTTGTTCGGCAGACTCCGTCTTTACTTTTTATTTGGTCTGAACATCCGACATACCTTCAAATCAGGAAAAAAATATTTAGTACCTTCTTACTTTTAATGCAATAATATACCTAAAGTCCCGAAAGTCCCGCCGAAATGCCCCAAAAGTTATACAGTAATTTAAAAGAAAAGCACTTCTTCTTATTTGAATGTACATATAAGTATCAAAATGTGTTGGCTACACTTACTTGCAGACGCAACAATTTCGTCCAAAAACGAATTTTTTCCTCCACACGTTGGCTAGTTTCAGTTTTTCTTTGTTCATACTTGTTTATCATATTATATAACAAACTCCGAACACTGCTTTTAATATGTTTCGATATTTTTCAAACAAAAAAACGTATAAATATCACACCACAGCAAGACGTAGAGGTTATGGTAATTTAAAGTGACATATTTTTTTTCTGCCTATGACAGTTAACAGTGTTGCCATTCGTAATAATTCTTGTGCCACGAATCACTTGTCAGACTCTAATATTAATGTAGCCGTAGGGTGCGGCCAGAGTGCACTCAGATTCAGATTCAGAGGTGGCCATAGGGTGCGGCCAAAGCAGGCAACCTGCTTATAGTCCAGTCAATGAAGGCTTAACTTTGCCATTTTGAGTTGATCACCTGCAACCAACGCTAAAATTTCCGCAAGGGTTCGTAGATTAATATACTAAAATTGCAGGGTGCTGCATTGGAGTTTAGATCATACGGGAAGCCTCCTTTAAATTTAAAAATTAATTATCGAAACGCAGATCTCGAAACTGTAGAATCGTTTAATTTGCTCGGTATGACCATTGACACGCACTTAAATTGGAAGTCCCACGTAGAATCCACTAAATGTAAGCTTGCTAAGTTCACATATGCTCTTTATCAATTAAAACAATGTACAAATATAGACACGGCGTTATCTGCGTATTATGCATATGCGTATTCATGGCTAAGGTACGGAATAATGCTATGGGGAAACGGCACAACTGCTAACGAGCTCTTTATAATGCAAAAGAAATGTATACGTATCATAGCCCACATAGACAATACGGAAAGCTGCAGACCATATTTTATAAAATACAAAGTCCTGACTTTACCATCCATATATATCCTAGACGTATCACTATTCGTACATCAAAATTTAGACGTATTTAAAAAAGTTGACGAAACACATAATATAAATACACGGCACAAAAATCGATTATATTTACCACCATCTCGATTGAGAAAACTTAGTAGCAGTCCATATTATATGTGTATAAAAATTTATAATAAATTACCCGCTCACATAAAAAACGAAAAACATTTTAACCAATTTAGGATAAAATTGAAAATATATTTATTAGATAAATGCTTTT
The DNA here is from genome assembly GCA_902850365.2 of Chilo suppressalis. Classification (NCBI taxonomy): domain Eukaryota; kingdom Metazoa; phylum Arthropoda; class Insecta; order Lepidoptera; family Crambidae; genus Chilo; species Chilo suppressalis. The sequence continues at coordinate 17,947,557 of OU963897.1, read as the reverse complement.
ACACCATAGATGAATACTTTGCAACAAAATAATATTAATGAGGCGATCTTTAAAATACAAACCTAGATTATATAATCATGTTTATTGACATATTATTTTATTTTTATTGACATATTTTTTAATTTTAATTATTGACAAATTTAATTTTATAAAAGAATTTCCATAATAATAATTACAAAATTAAACTAGTACTGTAAATAAGATCAATTGAGTAAGTTATAAAATTAATGAAATCAGATGACATTTATGCATGCTTTGAGAAAAAAAAGTTGTTTAATAAATATTAGGTTCTTCATTATATAGATAATTGTTTATTTGTTAAATTCTCTTTTGTAATTTTTATCTATATTGCGATACCCTGACAGGGTTCATGTTAGGTACTTTATGCATTTTGTAACTTGTAACCATCCATGTAACCACATGACTGCAATAAATTGAATTGAATTGAATTGACGGCAAAGGGTGAAAAAAAAATGCGAAAAGGTGCAAAAACGAGTTTTTCGTCAATGGTGTCGATTCTGGCGTGATTCTCTAAACTTAAAACTAAATTTAACATCAGTCTCTCCTTTTCATTCTGTATAGAGAATGATAAGGATGCACTGTTGTCAAATTTAAGTTTAGCTTTAGAGAATCATGCCAGAATCGACATCATTATCTCGCGACTGGCTGGAAAAATAGAAAAAGTTTCTAGTACAAAGTTATAGAAAATTTAATTTCCTACAAAAAAGGTATCAACATATTTTCGCGTATCTCCCATAGTTTTTGCACAAAATGCAATTAAAGGTGCAAAATAAAAAAATAAAATATTTTGTTAATGGTTTTTTTTTAAACGATCCTACGGGTCAAATTCAACAATCACCACTTACTGAAATATTTAAGGATGAGTTTTCGGTAGTCCACTGAAATGAAAACTGTCTACCGAAATGGTAAAAAATGACCACTGAAATGATACAGCCAAGAACATCGCCTTTGTAGTAGGGTAGGGTAGAAGGGTTCCCTATTTTGAATTTAAATAAATTTCCTTATTCTTTGGAAATATTTTTGTTCATTATTTTTTAATAAGAATTATTAATGAAGAATTAATTAATTGTTACTCCTATTAGTTACTATTACTAATTATGATATGTACATTTTCAAAATAACGAACAAAATGCGTTTAGAAAGCGATAAGTTTATTAGTTAGTAAATCGTCCCCTTAGTGCCAAAACCGATTATCTGCACTTTTCCGCTTCTGAACTTTTATAATACCAATCGACCTGTCTCATTACTCATACTTCCTGAAATAGCTAATGAATAAACAGATTACTGCAAATGATTTCCAAATTTCTTGATTTAAACCTAATAAACCCATTCAAAACACTTCAACAAACAAAAGTTTGTAAATGTATTACCGCTGAAACCAAGGTTCGGATTTAAACTCATTTTTCATGTAGACACTTAGAGTAAATATCCTGTGAGTATCCTGTAATTGGCTTTGACTGTTGTTGACTTGACTGTTTGAATTTTACCAGATATTTTAATTTTACTAGATGAAGTAAAAACTAACAAATCTGTCGCTTTTTGCAAAAAAATATATGTAATATGTTTGCGTTATATTTGAGGCAAGTAAAAGAGGATAGACCAAATCGATCGACAGGTGACCTTCTAGCGTACGTGACATATATCTGGGGTGAGGCTATCGATAAGCGAGGTGAGTCTTTGGCTATCAGCCTTAACATCGCCAAGGCTTTGATAGGGTCTGGCACATAAGTCTTCTCTCCAAGCTTCCTGGATACGGGCTGCTTACTCAGTTCTGTGCCTGAGTGGCTGACTTCCTGCATGAGCGTCTACGGACGGCGACTGATGTAGTTCGCAGTTCATGTCAGTGAATGCCGGTGTTTCTCAGGACTCCGTCTTATCCCCTTCACTCTTTTTGTTTCATTCAATGATTTAATTCCTCTTGAGAATATTCATTGCTATGCAGACGATAATACAGTGCATGCGGGATATTTTGGATACGCAGCCGCTGGACAGGTAGAAACCAAAGAGAAACGGGAGAATCTTGTCATTGAACTCAGTCAGGATTTGGACCGCATTTCGGAATGCGGTACCAAGAACTTGGTTGAGTTCATTGCCAAGAAAGCCCAGGTCTGCGCTTTCACGGTAAAACTAACAATTTTTCACGCCTGAGCAACTGTGCTTGTTGTACATGACGTAAGTACGGTCTTGCGTGGAATATTGTTCGCACCCCAGAGGATGGCTCCGCCAAGTACTTTTTTGATGCTTTGGATAGGTTACAGCAGCGCGCGACCCGCATTATTGGCGATAAGGAGGTGACTAAACAACTCGAGCCTCTTCAATTACGCCATGATGTGGCATTATTTAGCGCGTTTTATCGTCTATACCATGGCGCATGTTTTGAGGAGTTATTGTCCCTTAACCTACCTTCCCCTTTCCTACAGAAGTCTACACGCGCTGGCTTACGTTGTCACCGACTTACTGTGAACTGCTATTCCCACTATTCCAACGTGAACAAAGAAATTTGGTAACTCATTTCTTTGTCAGCCTATCCGCAAATGGATTACTTTGCCCTCTTACGTGTGTGAAGTAGCAATTCTGCAGGCCGGCAAAATGAGGATAGCTGGTGTGGCAAGTAATACTGCTGTACCAGCTATCTTCGCGTCTAGACTCCTCCATCACCTAACCTCTGGTGGAGTCATTTGACGAACCTATTTATAAAAAAAAGATCTATAGCAAAGAAAAAAGATCTTGATGATTTGTGCAACAAAGGTGTCATACCTGAAGAGTACCATGGATTATACAGATCTTTGGCTACAGAAACAAGTCAATCTGATCGTTTTCCTTTAGAAACCATTCTGATGACTCATCATGTGTAAGCGAGTCAAGTGCAGATGAATAATACTGTTTTTTTTACACTTATTTAATTAGGAATACTATCGGCCGCCAACGAATTCGTCCGGTTTAACTTTAATATACATTTTTAACGTAGATATTTTATTTTTCTAGTAAACTTTTCTTTAGATATTTTAGATAGAAATACTACTGCACCTGAAATATCGAACCTACAGTATCTAGATAAATGTACATCATAAACCAAAACTATTTAATATACCTATATTGACTCAAGGATCTCTAAAAACTTATGGATGTATCATTTCGGCGATACTTACATTCCCTGAACTCTTATCGGCATTTCTGTCCACTGAATCAATTGTCCCCATATCACTGAAATGATATAATTACTATTTGGCAGGAATCCAAAATGACGTTGTTGCGCGTGCGTGTGCTCCAGCGAAGGCGGACTGGCTCGAAGTGAGCACTAACAAGCGGGACACAACAACGCAATGTAGACGAACCTATTTCACAGAAAATTACTGTCCATGGAAATGATAACTTTTCCAGGACAAAAGTTGAGTGCTTGTTACATGTATAAGAAAGAAGGTAAACAAACAGTAGTAGGTTGTGTTGATAAGCTATATTATGATATATTAATGATATAAATGTTAATTTCAATCGAAAAAATAAATGTAACACAGGGCAAATAATTTTACGAGAGGAATTGGGTTTAAGACAGGTTACCGTGATGATAAAATGCCACTTCGTATTTCTTTATTTCATGGAATAGAGCCCATTACTCAATCATTCTTTTTGACAAGGTTGAGAAGTACCTACTTAACTAAGAAAAAAAGTCAAAATCATAAATCTGCACATTGCACTGCCGCTCTGAGCAATGCCGTGTATTTTTTTTTTGCTTGGGGAGTTCACATACATGCTTCATTGGGATTTAATTAATATGTTTCGGGAATTTTTTATTTCTTTTTTCATATAATAATCTTGACAAAAAAAAATGATTTCAATTTTTTTATAAGAATATGTATTGTATATTGCAAATATATGTTTTAAATGCAAATTTTGCGCTGAACACGATGAAATAAAAATAAATGTTAAAGTTAAATTGATATCAATTTTTTTATCAAGTTTATTTTTCGTTATCTTTCTTAGTAATTATCATTTTAAACCAAATACGCAGAATAGTTCACCCAGTAATGTTTATTAGTGAATAATTAAACAAAAACATAACATTGTTGCCCAGCGCGCGATTCAACAATGAATGAATAAAAGTGAGCAACTCACTCCCTAGCGCGCGATCTGTGTACGGAAGATACGATTAAACATGGATGGCTGATTTTAGCTGAAACATAAATTTTAAAGTAACGATGTCTAACGCTAATAAATTATAGTGGAAGAAAAGAGTAAGCACCGATAATCGATTTTAGCTGAAGTAATTTATAAAGCGTTGAATAAAAGTTATTATGTAACAACAAATTAAAATTCGGTATCTTATTCAATTGCCTCAAATATAATGCAAATATACTATATATTTGTTTTTGAAAAAAGCGACTTAGATCTGTTAATTTTTACTTCATCTAACAAATTAAAATATCTGGTAAAATTCAAACAGTCAAAGCCAATTACAGGATACTCACAGGATGTTTACTCTAAGTGTCTTCATGAAAAATGTGTTTAAATCCGAACCTTACTTTCAGCGGTAATACATTTACAAACTTTTGTTTGTTGAAGTGTTTTGAATGGGTTTATTAGGTTTTAAATCAAGAAATTTGGAAATCATTTGCAGTTATTCTGTTTATTCATTAGCTATTTCAGGAACTATGCGTTGTAGAGCATAATGGGTTTTACCTGTAGATGCAGCTTAATGAGACGGGTCGATTGGTATTATAAAAGTTCAGTAGCGGAAAAGTGCAGATAATCGGCAGTAAGGGGACGATTTACTGACTAATAAACTTATCGCTTTCTAAACGCGCTTTGTTCGTTATTTTGAAAATGTACATATTAATAATTATAATTAGTAATAATAACTAATAGGAATAACAATTAATTAATTCTTCATTAATAATTCTTATTAAAAAATAATGAACAAAAATATTTAAAAAGAATAAGGAAATTTATTTAAATTCAAAATAGGGAACCCTTCTACCCTACCCTACTACAAAGGCGATGTTCTTGGCTGTATCATTTCGGTAGTCATTTTTTACCATTTCAATAGACAATTTTCATTTCAGTGGACTACCGAAAACTCATCCTTAAATATTTTAGTAAGTGGTGATTATTGAATTTGACCCGTAGGATCGTTTAAAAATGGAAAAAAAACCATTAATCATATGTTTTCTTTTTTTATTTTGCACCTTTAATTGCGTTTTGTGCAAAAACTATGGGAGATACGCGAAAATATGTTGATACCTTTTTTGTAGGAAATTAAATTTTCTATAACTTTATACTAGAAACTTTTTCTATTTTTCCAGCCAGTCGCGAGATATTGACGAAAAACTCGTTTTTGCACCTTTTCGCATTTTTTTTTCACCCTTTGCCCTCAATGCAGAACCCTGCAATTTTAGTATATTAATCTACGAACCCTTGCGGAAATTTTCGCGTTAGTTGCAGGTGATTAGCGGTGGGTCGTTCTCAAATTTTCTGACGACGAAACGCAACCGTTTTCTCTTAAACGAAAACTAGTCCTAGAAAATAGTTCTCGTCGCAACTGTTTATGGTTGCGGCTGGGTGATGCAACGAAACGACACGCGACGGTCGAACGAATGAACGCAACGAAACTGAACTAAATGTAATCTGGTTAACGTTCGTTTCGTTGCTGCGAACGAGACGACGAAACATCGAAATAAATGTAGTGTTATACGATAATCGACTTTAAATGTTCAACAATAAAGATTATATTATTGTAAAATCAAAGCTGAATTATCATAGAACGAAACGGCATGTCATATCATTGCGTTCTATTATAGACTGTATTTACTTTATCATAAAGTACATATTGGCGTGCAGACAATCCGAGGACTAGTTGTTCGACGAAGACTGTTTTGATCCGAAACGTAAAACGGTTCTATCGTCGCGGAACACAAAACGGTCCTTGAAACCGGTTCGTCTTTAGAACACCTACAGGTGATCAACTCAAAATGGCAAAGTTAAGCCTTTGTTGACTGGACTATTACACCCATATTCTTAGTCGTTTCCTCGAGATTTACTCCACTCGACTCAACCTCATTCGAGGAAATTCGTATGCTAAGACAACAAAAATATCCTTCACTTGAGATATTCCTCACTCGAGTGGAGGTCGAGTCGAGGAATAAACTGTCAAACTCAAGGTAGCTCTCGACGTACCTTAAGGCTTCCTCGAGTAGTGTTTAAGGTGTTTTCAAGTCGTTTTTACCGAGAATTATGTCTGATTTTGAGATTATTGACGAATTTGTGGATTTTATGGATTACGTATACGATGATGAACCATATAATTATCTGGCGCGACGGTATTTACGTGACGCCGCAAATCCTTTTGAGGTTTACGACAATGATTCGTTTCAAAGAAGATTTCGGTTTAGAAAAGATACAGTCATACAAATAATATTTCCTCTGCTAAGCATTACACTAAATAATAATAACAGAGGACTACCTGTACCGCCTTTAATACAATTACTGGTGGCTTTGAAGTTTTACGCGACAGGATTATTTCAAGTAGGTATTTACCTATGTTTGTTGTGTGATATTTTACTTTACATTTAATATGTCTATGCTTTTATGCTTTATACCTAGGTTATAGTACTTACTTTAAACAAAATGTAATAGATATTTTTATTTCAGATTGACTGTGGAGACCTGCACAAATTGAGCCAAGCTACAGTGTCAAAGATAGTGTCCAGAATTTCGCAACAACTGGCACTGAAAGTGGGTCAGTTTATTAAATTCCCACCAAACTTGGAATTACCTGAAATACAAAGAAAATTTTATCAGCGTGCAAGGTTCCCGGGAGTAGTCGGTTGCATAGATTGCACACATGTGCCAATCTATTGCCCCACAAGGCAGAGTGGTGAACTTTTTAGAAATCGCAAGGGAGTATTTTCCATAAATGTACAAATAGTGTGTGGCCCTCAAATGGAGATATACGATTTTGTATGCCGTTGGCCAGGATCTGTACATGACTCGCGGATATTCTCTAACAGCCGCTGCTGTATGCGGTTTGAAGAGGGGAATATTCCAGGTATTTTGGTTGGTGACAGCGGTTACGCCCAAACTACTTATATGTACACACCAAAGCTTAACCCACAAACTCCAGCAGAACACCGATATAATCATGCTCACATCAGCACAAGGAATATCATAGAGCGCTTAAATGGAGTCCTAAAACGGAGGTTTGCTTGTTTAGCCAGAGTTATGCAAAATGACTTGCCCAATATTGTAAATATAACTGTGACTTGCGCTATTTTGCATAACATAAGCGTTCTCTCTAATGAAGTATTTCCAGAGGAAGATAGTGTCAGCGAAGAAGATGAAGTCCCTGTGCCTGACATTCATGATACTGAAAGGGGTAGCATCATAAGAAGAGCTTTTATTTTAAGACATTTTAGTTAAGTAATATTCTTATTAAATTTAGTAAAATGACACAAAGGTATTAAAATATCATTTATTTTTATTTTTACAATTTTTTGGCTTCGGCAGCCTCACGCAATGCTTTATTGTAACGGAGCACTTCTTCGGCATTCTGCCGTTCAACAACTGCTTTTCTGTAATTCTCTTCAGCGGCCTTCACCAGAAACTCCCTCTCAGCAATCTTCAGCTTGTGAACTTCTTCTTCTCTCTCCTGAGCCCTTTTATAATTTGCCTCTCTCAGTGCAAACTCATCAGTGATTACATGGGAACGCACATTTCGCGCTGTATAAAAGAAACGAAAACTAATTACAACTCATTGTAGTACATACCGTACCCTTATTAGGTACCTACTTCATCTTAATATAAATTTTGACCACATTTCAAATAAAATTATAGACACACTATCATCAGTAACTTCAAACTAAACTAGCTTTTTGTTATGAATGTCGTTAGTAGTTATTACTTCAAGCAGTTAAATGCATCTTAATATTGTACTGTTAATATAAATAAAATCATCAAATAGTAAACATTGTAATAGGCACCTGTTGCTTGAGATGATGCTGTGTAATCTGAAAGCCGAGAGCCAGATCTTCTGCTGATGGTCCTTGTACGTCATGCTGAAATATAAAATGTTACACATTACTAAAAGTAATAATAAATAGTAGTATTATTTAAGAGATAATCTCTATGACAGAGTTACTTGATTATGCTTATGGCGTAACCCTCCACTACTAAATAGGAAGCTCAGTCTAGCAATGGGCTGTTACAGCTGTGGCATACTGACTGATGATGACTTACAAGCATTGAGATTTTGTCACATACACTGTTAACAATTGTGCCATAAATTAAAGGTATTTAAGGGAAAAAGCAAACCAATAGCTGTTCTGATTATTACCTGTCGCAGATGGAACAGAGCTAGTCTGCTCAGAACCTGTATCCTGCGATCCTTCACCTAGGAAAGGCTCAGCACTCCCACTGGGTGTAGTATAGCTATGATCTAGAACAAATAGATAATGATAGATCTAAATAAATAATATGTTTATATGAAACAATTATGCAATATATTAAAAATTACACAAAATACCTGCTTGAAGGTCAACAATGGCACCATCTTCACTTTGCTCGTTGACTGTAACTTGACAGGCAATATCCCCACAGTTTTCAGATGGCCCTTAGAATGAAAGAAATTTTAAGATATTTAAGTGGAAAAGATTAAAATAAAAATGATTTAAAATTTTAGCTATTATGCCTCGTCCACTTTATGTGGTCTTCCATATAACAGTGAACTTGTTGGCATTTCAACTTCATTTTTAAACAATAATTGATTCTAAATTAGTTACCTTCTTGAAAAACCGTGTCACTATCAATGGCGAAGTGCAACTCCACATCTGTAGCCTCAGTTAGCGCTTCATCAATATTATCTTGGGCTGAGGTGCTAGGAGGTGGTCCCCCCCCAGTTCGCATCCGTTCTATCTTTTCATTCGCTAATGCTTGCTTGCGCCTGTTTTTTATATTGTCCCAGCATTTTTTTAATTGGGCTTCGGTTCTCTATAAACATGAAATTTTACAATGAATTTCTATTCATTATATTATTACAACAAACTTGGTAAATAGGGTTATACATTTATTCATCCTACTAATATTATAAAATTTAAAAGTTTAGATGTTTGTTACTCAATCACGCCAAAACCATCGAACGGATTTGGCTGAAATTTGGGACACAGATACTTTGTAGCCTGGAGAGGAACATAGGCTACTTTTTATCCCGGAAAATATTACATTCCCGCGGGATAACGTTGAGAAGTCCACGCGGTTCAGAATATATTAAAGAACTTACCCTGGTATTCGTTTCTATAGAATTAAATTCATCCGTCAGGCGTGCCCACGCCGTTTTTTTCGCCGCTGGGTTCCCTGTCCCTGCACCCATCGTTGCATGCGAATTTAATTTATATTTTATAATCAACTCTTGCACACAAAACTTTTCCGCCTGGCTAATAATTTGTCGTCCTGCCATTTCTTTTCGGGTTGCAACTTGATGACTACTTGATTTGTTAGCTTCTATCTGTGTCAGTGAAAATTTTAATAACAAGTTCGGTGCCCTTGGATTTTGCCAGAGTCGAGATTTTGGCGATGACAACAAAAACAAATTTAAAATGCACTATGCGCAAAAAGGATGTCAATGTCACAACAAACACAGATTACTTATAACCACAGACTATTTAAAAATCATGACTTTTGAGTGAGTTGAGTGAGTGAAAAATGAATGCTTATCCAGACTGACCAACATTATAGAAATAAAATCCTCCAAATGATGACGTCACAATTCTGATGAATTCTCAGTGGAGGTATTCTCAAGTTTGTTCAAGATACTAACTAGAATACCATTTTCGAGGTTATTTGGAGGAACTCCTTAAGGAGCCCTCGAATGAGTTTGAGTCGAGGAAGGTTTGAGCACCCGTCTAAGAATATGGGTGTTAGACTACACTGTTTATTTCTCGCGCTTGTTTTCGAAATCTGAATCTGAATCTGAGTGCACTCTGGCCGTACCCTTATTCTAACCTTTTTTCTTAGTTCCATTCTTCCCAATTGGGAAAGGCAAAGGCAAATCCATGCAGCCATCGTCTTATTTTTGTATTAATCTTCCTTTTTCTTACATTTGGGTACGGCCACAGTGCACTCAGATTCAGATTCAGACTCAGAAAACAAGCGCGCGAAATAAACAGTGTAGTTAAAGCAGGGTGGCCATAGTGGCAGCAGGCCCGCGCAGGTTTCGGAGTCAGACACTATACCGGAATGTTTAGGTCATTCAGATTCTGAATTCACCAGCGCCGCTCGGACTGCAGATAGGATTGCCAACCCTCCTATAAAATATAGTATCCTACTTTAATAGGGGTTCAAATACTATAATAGGCTAGTTTACTCATGTCGAATTGTATTAAATAAATGTTTATTTCTTAAAGTGTTTAGTCTAAGGAACCTTAATATATCGATTTCACTTCATAAAAGCAGAAGATTGCTGTAGAAATTTAATTTTAAAATATATTTTTTAGTTTATATTTTTTAAACACTAAAAACGCTGTTCGCCACATTCGCCATGATTTTGACGTCTCTTGTGGTAAACAACTAAATGTCATTCGCGTGTTACTTTAGGTGGATTCTTTCGTCTGACTAAATTTATCTTAAAACACTTTTAACTTTAAGAAAGAAAAAAACAGTAAACTTAGTTTTTTTTGACTAAACAAATTATGGATGCCGGCTTTGTGAAAGCAGAAAGCACAAATCTGCCAAGAATTGACGCATTGATGGTTGGTGAATTTGTTGCACTAAACCCCGATTTCTGCTCTGCGGAGCAGAGAAACGACAAGGCATCTATGTAAGTACAGTGCATTTAGTATTACAATGTAGTAATAAACATAAAACTGATACAACATATGAATAAGTGTAATAAAGTTGCGTAGGTTAATTTCTATCGGCACTTTAATCCACAACTTTCCTGGAGTCTTCAAGGATGTGTTTTTATATTCTCGTACAATACAGTAATGATAATTACTTTATTTTTCATGGTATTTATTAGAAATCATGTTTTTTTTTATTATAAACTCAGTTAAAAGTAATTTTCTACGTGTTTGCGAGTTTTTGTTTACCACAGTTCACGTCATAGCATAGACAATCTATAGACTAAAATGGCCGACAGCGTTTTTGTATGTCCATGAAAAGTCTATTTTAAAATTAAAGATTTGTAGCTTTCTAGGTTTAAAAAAAATACAATACATTTTTTTTCGGTCTAATAGAACATTTATTAACCATTTAAAACCTTTTTCCAAAAAGGGTCAACTAGCCTATTCTAAAAAATACGTAGCAGGCGAAATTACTAAATTTTGCTTAAAGCATATTTTTGACAGTAAAAGCTTTCTAAAAAAATATTAGAGATTGTTATTATAATATTAGTAAGGCAAAGAGCAACAAAAATATATTTATTTCAAAAATAAAGTAAATATTATAACCACATATTGGTGTCGATTCTGGCACGATTCTCTAAATCTAAACTTAAATTTGACAACAGTGCATCCTTGCCATTCTCTATACAGAATAAAAAGGAGAGACTGATGTTAATTCTTCATCATGTGAGCTTTTTTTTTAAAATGTAGTAGTTAGAACGTTTCCACTTCCATCCTAAAATATTGGAAGAAACGTTTCCTATCGACTTTTAATTAGGGAAACAAATGATGGTATTCCTCATATTCTCCGATCGATCTTCATTAGAAAACTCCTCCATGTTTACAACTGCGAAAACACCCCCCAATTTAAGTTTCTGGATCAACAGCTTTGAACGCGTCGAATGAGAAAGAGAGACTGTTGAATGACTGTCGATTGCGACTTTTTACAGATTGAAAGTTTATGAAGTGGTTTTATTTTTATATAAAAATGTAATAAAGAAAACCCCCGTTTCCCCCAAAACAAAATTTCTTCCCCCATTAATCCCCCCATCACTTTAAAAACCCCCCCAAATTTGGAGTAACCTCCCCCAACCTGGCAACAGTGCTCGCGTCCGCGTCTTGTATTACCTGCCTCCACTGTGGCCATCACCTGCTTTCCTCAAGCTGACATCTCACGAGCCTGTTTTCTGAGTCTGAGTGCACTCTGGCCGTACCCTTAGAATGTACGTGTAACGCATTCTGAAGTGTTTCATATTCTTGAAGTGTTTGGCACAAAATGTATCGAGTCAGCTTTCTCGGCAAGCTTCTGTGAGGTAGTCAACACTACAATAAAGTTCTCACATCCACTTGACCGATATAGCGAGTATTTAAAAGATTCCGTTGATTCTTCAGTTGCGCAGACGATTGTAACACCAAATTAGACCACTTTTCTTTCACAATATCCCCTATGAACGAATTTAAAGAGTAATTAAATTAAGACGCCAACCGCACTCGATAAAAGCCCGCCAAAAACTCCTTTTTTTTTAATGTCAGGACACGGTTTGTGCATTGCCAGTGTCAAAGGTAGGGAAACATTGGTAGGAAATGGATGCAGGTTGGATCAGAATTTGGAGATAGGACCAGGAGACAGAATTTGTATATTTATACACATATATATAAATACATAAAATACGGATAAAGGGAAGATTACACTCTTATATTATATAACTAGTGGCCCGCCCTCGCTTCGCTTCGGTGTAGAGCTGTAGTGTAAACTATAGTTTTTGTTCTCAGGCTTGTGCTATAAACAATGACTTTATTTATATAATTACACGTGTTATTGTGAGTCAACCATAAAAGATTGACATATGCTGTTGCGTAATATTTTTTAGACAATTTTATGTAGAATATTTTCGTCATACATGATTTCTATGTAACTTTAACCATTAGGGCTGCACACGCGACAGAAGCTTAAAAAATGGAGTAACTTCTCCCGTTTTCGCAACATTTCCCTTCACTACTCTGCTGCTATTGATTGTAGCATGATGAAAAGTATGAGTATGAAAAATAATTGTACCAAGTTTGGTTAAAATCCGTCGAGTAGTTTTTGTTTCTATAAGGAACATACACACAGACAGACAGACAGACAAAAATTTTACTGATTGCATTTTTGGCATCAGTATCGATCACTAATCACCCCCTGATAGTTATTTTGAAAATATATTTCATGTACAGAATTGACCTCTCTACAGATTTATTATAAGTATAGATATCTGTTTGCTTTGTTTTCTTTTTGCAATTAGCAGGCATTATGTAAGCATGATATCTTATGCCTGTATAATGTGTTGTTTCGTCGCTACTCCGAACGACGTAAGTGAAAATGCAAAGTTATGTTTTTTTGACGTGACAACGTCTTAAATTAGGTTGCGGCTGGGAGTCACTTATGAAAAAGTGTAACGCTCGGTAACGTTACGATGAGTCTCTCGTGTTAAGTTTAAGTTTACATGTACAATGTTTTAGTAAACAAAATATATTTCTATAGTTAAAATTTGTGCAATTCTTATTTTCATTCAATTCCTTGTTCCTATTGTGCAATTTAATTATATTCATATCAATAAATATTCTACCGAGAAAAAGACGTTGTCACGTAAAATCTTCGCCCGTAAAACCGACTTTACAGGCAACCATTTTTTTAGTTTTATGGTGGTTTGCATGCTCGAAGTGAGCGGCATCGGACATTTTCGGCGATAATCGGCTGTCGTCTTCGCGGTATGCTTCGAACCAATAGCCGTTTACATCCGAGCACGTCCGGTCAGCTTATTGTTACTACACCCAGTAATCAGCCGTGCACCAGTACTCAGCCTTTACAAACATTATTTCCTCATAAATAGTGTTAATATTCATTTACACCTTTAAAATTACGTTTGATCGAATACTTGTCTTCTTATTGGCTAATGCGCATGCATACGAAATAATGGTGTCGATTCCGGCGTGATTCTCTAAACTTGAAACTAAATTTAACATGAGTCGTCCTTTTCATTCTGTGTAGAGAATGACAAGGATACACTGTTTCGGTTCGATTTAGAGAATCGTGTCAGAATCGACACCATTATCATCTTAATTTAACAAGCCATGCTCGTTCATTTGTTCCGCCGTTACAGACATTTCAGTTTTTTTCTCAGGGAAACCCGTTCTAGTTACGGTGGCGGATTGCTATATTGTGGAACAATAAAATGATTTTGAAATTAACTACTTCATGCATTTTATTTGTTTAAAACGTTGTAATTAAGTGGACGACTACTGGGTTTCGATTTTTTTATGTTGATCCAGTGCTTAGCCATATGTGATTGACTACAGTCTTTTGTAATATTCTTAAATATTGTTGAAATTAACGGAGTGAATAATCCTAATTTGCTGATCACTTAGAGCTTAAGCGTGACGCCATGCCACACTAGCGTCCTTTGAGCGTCGACGCCCACGCGACACCGACGCAACGCTTGCGCAGCGGCGTGGTTCGAATAGGGCGCTGGAGCTTGCCGAAGTGACGAACGTCAGGACTGCGCTACGCAGACGTCGCACTTGGGAACCCGCCTAAGAAAGCCATCTCATAAATGCTTTTTTCGTAACTGTGATTCGAGGCATGTATAATACATCAAATTATAGCTAAAGAGATACTTTATTATATTCAATATAACTTAAGTCTCTGACTCTTCGTATTTTATAAAGAAGAACATCTAAAGTCAGGGAATGAAAAAAATACTAAAATAATAATTAGATTTCAGTTAATTTGGTATAATTTTATAGGATCATAACAAAAGAAGTCAAGTAAGTGTGATACCATTTTAGAAAGCTTAGAATGTCTTCTTTTCTGTAAAATTTAAATATATGCAGTTTTTTTAATATTATTTAATTAAAAAAAATCTATATCATAATGTGGACTATTTTCGTTTCTTAAACTTTAAGTTGGAGTTTTGACATTTGCCGAAGCTTGCCGAAGTTCTGTTTTTTGTGTTTTTTCTTAGATAATATCATTTTATTTGACGGCAGCAAATTTTTTTCTGCTGTATCAGTGCATAACATTGTCAAATGTCTTAGAATATCAGCGTGTGAAAACATATATTTTTAGGTACGTTTAATAAGACTTTTCTGATTTCGGGTTTCTCAGCACGGATATTTAAATAAAGGCTCTTGGCCCTTTTGTTATATTTTTTTTTATCTTATGCTATACTAATATCGTGTATTTAACATAATATTTAGATCCCATTCCCATAAGAATCATGGAAAATCGCAAAACCGCAAAATAGTTACATCTACTAATTTTGCACACGTCTTTCATAATTTTTCGGTATAAAATAGTGCATTTGAGTATGAAATATTACAGTTCTTCATTAGTTCTTGTCGTAAATAATTGTTTTTTAAATATCTTGCCGCAATGAGTCAGTTCTCGTGTACCAGACGCAACCTAAGTCTCTTATTGTTTGAAAGTGATTCAAATTATGGTGTTTCCATCTCTAACTACATACGAATCAATTTCACCGAATCTTCAGATGCAAATATTGCTAAAATTATCGCAAGTATTCAGAAGTCTTTCATAACTCAGTTTCGTCAACACTGTATTAAAGCAGGTCGATAGAAAGAACAGTTCTTAAGCCAAAACAGAAATTGGATGGGATTTGATTGAGCACAACTGTATGTTAATAAATATAAATTGTACTATGTGCCATCTTCCGTGCACAAGGTTTTGATTCATGGTGAAAGTGTCATACGTCATTTTTCGGTATTACCTCTTGGGCAACTTTTACAAGATGCTCAAGAGTCTCGGAACAAAAA
This sequence comes from Chilo suppressalis, assembly GCA_902850365.2. Lineage (NCBI taxonomy): Eukaryota > Metazoa > Arthropoda > Insecta > Lepidoptera > Crambidae > Chilo > Chilo suppressalis. The sequence continues at coordinate 17,931,859 of OU963897.1, read as the reverse complement.
CTACAAAAAGTTAGGCTTCATAATGCAAGAAAATATTCGAGAATAGCCACCAACAAGATGTTCTACACACTATTGTATACCTCTGATCCGTAAATTACAAGTTTGAGAAAACCTTATACTAAAAAATATTTAGAACTTTTTGATGAAGAAAAGAAGCTATAAGTGACATTTGAGCTACTATGATGTTTGTTTTTAATTTTAAGCAGTTACATTTACTAGTTACCTTTATAAACTTATTAAAACATAGATGGAAGTCTAAAAAATCGTATATTTTTTGTTTTCCTATTTTTTGTAAGTATTATAAATAAACTTATATACACAAATTATACATTATTTAAAAGCAAATATATTCAAGATTATGAAAAAAAATATCATGATGATATCTTTATTAACACAGGAGTTTATAGATTTTTGAGATGAAAATGAATGAAAGTTCCCATAGTGCGTCGCGCCGGCGCAACGTCTGCGCGACCTCTGCGCAGCGTTTATTTTGTCAATAGTACAATGATCAACCCAATCGCTTTGGCCCGCCCGCTACCGGCTACCCCTCCGCACCTCAGTTACAACGTTGACGCTTTAGGCCGTATACAGAAAGAAAGCCGATCGGCGCTTAGGCCGTATACAGAAAGAAAGCCGAAAGCCGATCAGCGCCGATCGGCGCTTATCGGCCCCTATCGGCGCCGATCCTTCCTACATAAAGGAAGCCGATTAAAGCAGAACAAGCAAAATGTCGGACTCATCTGACGATGATTTGGTTTTGTTAGAAAATGTGTATTTAAAAATGCGAAAAAAAGCTATACATCCTATAAATAGAGAAAGGAAACGTTTCGGAGAATACCATCATTTATTTGTTAAAAAATTGAAATTTGATGATCAAAGATTTTATGCATATGCAAGAATGACTAAAGAAACATTTAATTACATTTTGGATTTAGTGGAAAACCGTTTGATGAAAAATTGGTGTAATTGGCATAAACAACCAATCCTTCCAGAAGAAAGACTTGTTGTCACCATTCGGTAAGTACGAAACAAATAATTTTAGCGCTTAGTTAATAAAAGATAAAGTTATTAGATTTATAAAAAGATTATAACTTAGATTGATTTAATCTAAGGATAATAATTCAAATACAATCATTCATTATTTGAACAACATAGATCATAATAAAAAAAATCGGAATCAAGTGCTAGTCGTCGGAATCCATTTTCGAAATGACTGTAAAGGGCGGTCTGCGCGGCGCGACGCTCAATCGCGACGTGAAGAGGACGCCCAGCGCAAGCCATAGAGTAACTTTTGGCGCAAGCGAAGCGTCGTCGCCGCTCAAACGTCGCGCCGACGTTGCGCGGGCGCCGCGTAGACGCAACGCCCAAAAAACGCTAGTGTGGGGAGGTCGCAGGCAAGACGCCGACGCTCAAAGGACGCTAGTGTGGGGTCACACTAACTCTACTAACACGAAAAGTGTATTTTACCAGTAGCCATGTCCAAATGTACAATTTCATGGCAGCGGCCGACCGATGGGTCTATAAATCAAGTAGTCAGCCGTCAGTCTCGTTCCACTAAAGCCTAATTTTATTTATGATCAGTACCCTTAGCACGAACCAAAATCGAATTCGTAACGTTTGCGAGTCCGAAACGTCATTGTCAAATGTGTACTGATTTTTAGTTCTCGTTACTAGTCCAGTCAATGAAGGCTTAACTTTACCATTTTGAGTTGATCACCTGCAACCAACGCGAAAATTTCCGCAAGGGTTCGTAGATTAATATACTAAAATTGCAGGGTGCTGCATTGACGGCAAAGAGTGAAAAAAAAATGCGAAATGGTGCAAAAACGAGTTTTTCGTCAATATCTCGCGACTGGCTGGAAAAATAGAAAAAGTTTCTAGTACAAAGTTGTAGAAAATTTAATTTCCTACAAAAAAAGGTATCGACATATTTTCGCGTATCTCCCATAGTTTTTGCATAAAATGCAATTAAAGGTGCAAAATAAGAAAAAAAAAAAAATATTGTTAATGTTTTTTTTTCCATTTTTAAACGATCCTACGGGTCAAATTCAACAATCACCACTTATTGAAATATTTAAGGATGAGTTTTCGGCAGTCCACTGAAATGAAAATTGTCTACCGAAATGGTAAAAAAATTACCACCGAAATGATACAGCTAAGAACATCGCCTTTGTAGTAGAAGGGTTCCCTATTTTGAATTTAAATAAATTTCCTTATTCTTTGTAAACATTTTTGTTCATTATTTTTTAATAAGAATTATTAATGAAGAATTAATTAATTGTTACTGCTATTAATTATTATTACTAATTATAATTATTAATATGTACATTTTCAAAATAACGAACAAAGCGCGTTTAGAAAGCGAGAAGTTTATTAGTTAGTAAATCGTCCCCTTAGTGCCAAAACCAATCAACCCGTCTCATTAAGCCGCATCTACAGGTAAAACCCATTATGCTCTACGACGAATGCTTCCTGATATAGCTAATGAATAAACAGAATAACTGCAAATTGTTTCCAAAATTCTTGATTTAAAATCTAATAAACCCATTCAAAACACTTAAGTTTGTAAATGTATTATGCTGAAACCAAGTTTCGGATTTAAACTCATTTTTCATGTAGACACTTAGAGTAAATATCCTGTGAGTATCCTGTAATTGGCTTTGACTGTTTGAATTTTACCAGATATTTTAATTTTACTAGATGAAGTAAAAATTACCAGATCCAAGTCGCTTTTTTCAAAAACAAATATATAGTATATTTGCGTAATATTTGAGGCAATTGAATAAGATACCGAATTTCAATTTGTTTTTACTTAATAACTTTTATTCAACGCTTTATAAATTACTTCAGCTAAAATCGATTATCGGTGCTTACTCTTTTCTTCCACTATAATTTATTAGCGTTAGACATCGTTACTTTAAAAATGCTTTAGCTCAAATCAGCTATCTATTTTTAACTTTCTCTTCCGTACACAGATCGCGCGCAAGGGAGTGAGTTGCTCACTTTTATTCATTCATTGTTGAATCGCGCGCTGGGCAACAATGTTGTTTTTTTGTTTAATTAATCACTAATAAACATTACTAGGTGAACTATTATCGAATATTAGAAGAAAGATAACGAAATATAAACTTGATAAAAAAATTGATTTCAATATAACTTTAACATTAATTTCTATTTCATCGTGTTCAGCGCAAAATTTGCATTTAAAACATATATTTGCAATATGCAATACATTTTCCTATACATTATCATATAATAAAATTGAAATCATTTTTTTTGTCAAGATTATTATATGAAAAAGGAAATAAAAAAGTGCCCGAAACATATTAATTAAATTCCAATAAAGCATGTAGAGGTGAACTCCCCAAGCAAAAAAAAAAATACACGGCATTGCTCAGAGCGGCAGTGCAATGTGCTGATTTATGATTTTGACTTTTTTTCTTAGTTAAGTAGGTACTTCTCAACCTTGTCAAAAAGAATTATTGAGTAATGGGCTCTATTCCATAAGATAAAAAAATACGAAGTGGCATTTTATCATCACGGTAACCTGTCTTAAACCCAATTCCTCTCGTAAAATTACTTCCCCTGTAGTTACATTTATTTTTTCGATTGAAATTAACTTTTATATCATTAATATATAATATAGGATATCAAACTAATATATAATACTAATATATAATATAGGATAAAACTAAAAAAAAAAATATAGCCTATCAACAAAACCTACTACTGCTTGTTTATCTTCTTCCTTATACACAAGGAAGAAGATAAACAAGCACTCAACTTTTGTCCTGGAAAAAGTTATCATTTCCATGGACAGTAAGTTTTTGTGAAATAGGTTCGTCTACATTGCGTTGTTGTATCCCGCTTGTCAGTTTGAGCCAGTCCGCCTTCGCTGGAGCACACGCACGCGCAACAACGTCATTGTGGATTCCCGCCAAATAGTAAGTATATCATTTCAGTGATATGGGGACAATTGATTCGGTGGACAGTAATGCCGATAAGAGTCCAGGGAATGAAAATATCGCCGAAATGATACATCCATAAGTTTTTAGAGATCCTTGAGTCAATATAGGTATATTAAATAGTTTCGGTTTATGATGTACATTTATCTAGATACTGTAGGTTCGATATTTCGGGTGCAGTAGTATTTCTATCTAAAATATCTAGTTTAAAAATGTATATTAAAGTTAAAGCGGACGAATTCGTTGGCGGCCAATAGTATTCCTAATTAAATAAGTGTAAAAAAATCAGTATTATTCATCTGCACTTGACTCGCTTACACATGGTGAGTCATCAAAATGGTTTCTGAAGGAAAACGATCAGATTGGCTTGTTTCTGTAGCCAAAGATCTGTATAATCCATGGTACTCTTCAGGTATGACACCTTTGTTGCACAAATCATCAAGAACTTTTTTCTTTGCTATAGATCTTTTTTTTATAAATAGGTTCGACAAATGACTCCACCAGAGGTAAGGTGACGAAGGAGTCTAGACGCGAAGATAGCTGGTACAGCAGTATTACATGCCACACCAGCTATCCTCATTTTGCCGGCCTGCAGAATTGCTACTTCACACACGTAAAAGGGCAAAGTTATCCATTTGCGGATAGTCTGACAAAGAAATGAGTTACCAAATTTCTTTGTTCACGTTGGAATAGTAGTTCACAGTAAATCGGTGACAACATAAGCCAGCGCGTGTAGACTTCTGTAGGAAAGGGGAAGGTAGGTTAAGGGACAATAACTCCTCAAAACATGCGCTATGGTATAGACGATAAAACGCGCCTAATAACGCCACATCACGGCGTAATTGAAGAGGCTCGAGGTGTTTAGTCACCTCCTTATCGCCAATAATGCGAATCGCGTGCCGCTGTAACCTATCCAGATTATCAAAAAAGTACTTGGCGGAGCCATCCTCTGAGGTGCGAAAAATATTCCACGCAAGACCGTACTTACGTCATGTACAACAAGCACAGTTGCTCAGGCGTGAAAAAACGTTTGTTTTACCGTGAAAGTGCAGACCTGGGCTTTCTTGGCAATGAACTCAACCAAGTTCTTGGTACCGCATTCCGAAATGCGGTCCAAATCTTGATTGAGTTCAATGACAAGATTCTCCCGTTTCTCTTTGGTTTCTACCTGTCCAGCGGCTGCGTATTCAAAATATCCCGCATGTACTGTATTATCGTCTGCATAGCAATGAATATTCTCAAGAGGAATTAAATCATTGAATGCAGCAAAAAGAGTGTAGGGGATAGGACGGAGTCCTGAGAAACTCCGGCATTCACTGACATGATCTGCGAACTACATCCGTCGCCGTCCGTTGACGCTCATGCAGGAAGTCAGCCACTCAGGCACAGAACTGAGTAAGCAGCCCGTATCCAGGAAGCTTGGAGAGAAGACTTATGTGCCAGACCCTATCAAAGCCTTGGCGATGTTAAGGCTGATAGCCAAAGACTCACCTCGCTTATCGATAGCCTCATCCCAGATATATGTCACGTACGCTAGAAGGTCACCTGTCGATCGATTCGATCTATCCTCTTTTACTTGCCTCAAATATACACACAAACACATTATATATATATATACACAAACACATTATATATATTTTTTTGCAAAAAGCGACTTGGATCTGGTAATTTTTACTTCATCTAGTAAAATTAAAATATCTGGTAAAATTCAAACAGTCAAAGCCAATTACAGGATACTCACAGGATATTTACTCTTAGTGTCTACATGAAAAATGAGTTTAAATCCGAAACTTGGTTTCAGCATAATACATTTACAAACTTAAGTGTTTTGAATGGGTTTATTAGATTTTAAATCAAGAATTTTGGAAACAATTTGCAGTTATTCTGTTTATTCATTAGCTATATCAGGAAGCATTCGTCGTAGAGCATAATGGGTTTTACCTGTAGATGCGGCTTAATGAGACGGGTCGATTGGTATTATAAAAGTTCAGTAGCGGAAAAGTGCAGATAATCGGTTTTGGCACTAAGGGGGCGATTTACTAACTAATAAACTTCTCGCTTTCTAAACACGCTTTGTTCGTTATTTTGAAAATGTACATATTAATAATTATAATTAGTAATAATAATTAATAGCAGTAACAATTAATTAATTCTTCATTAATAATTCTTATTAAAAAATAATGAACAAAAATATTTACAAAGAATAAGGAAATTTATTTAAATTCAAAATAGGGAACCCTTCTACTACAAAGGCGATGTTCTTGGCTGTATCATTTCGGTGGTCATTTTTTTACCATTTCGGTAGACAATTTTCATTTCAGTGGACTGCCGAAAACCTATCCTTAAATATTTCAGTAAGTGGTGATTGTTGAGTTTGACCCGTAGGATCGTTTAAAAATGGAAAAAAAAAACCATTAACAATATATTTTCTTTTTTTATTTTGCACCTTTAATTGCATTTTATGCAAAAACTATGGGAGATACGCGATAATATGTTGATACCTTTTTTGTAGGAAATTAAATTTTCTACAACTTTGTACTAGAAACTTTTTCTATTTTTCCAGCCAGTCGCAAGATATTGACGAAAAACTCGTTTTTGCACCATTTCGCATCTTTTTGCACCCTTTGCCGTCAATGCAGCACCCTGCAATTTTAGTATATTAATCTACGAATCCTTGCGGAAATTTTCGCGTTGGTTGCAGGTGATCAACTCAAAATGGCAAAGTTAGGCCTTCATTGACTGGACTATACGTACTTTGTGCCCCTGCTGTTCAAGTTTACAAAATTTGAAATTGACATTTCGGTTCGGTTTGCTAACTATTCTAATTGGATAATGGTTTGTGCTAGGGGTACAGTTATTTTAGGGTGAAAATCACTTGTTTTAGAGTTCCATCATGTCAGGAAGATCAATCCAAAAATACAAAGCAATTTACACAAGCTATGGTAACGATTAGGAACGGAGTGAAGATAAAAAGAGGCCAGTCGAGTTTTTAAGGTTCCGTGGTCCTCAATACTGAAATATTAAGATAATAGATACAAACGGATTTAACCCGTTTGTAAATGCTAGGCTGGGGATTAGTTACTTATACGTTACGTTTCCGCACGTAGACTATACTTGGTCCATTGTGCGTGAGATTTTGAGTTAGCATAGCCAGCCCAGCTTTCATCCTTTCAGTAGTCTCCTGAGACTTATAGGTTTCTAGGACCGTTCTTTGCGTCCCGAGTAGTGATATCAAGTGTTCTGCCATACTGATGAAATCTAGAATTACATGAGCGGCCGTTTCATCTGCTTCCAGAGATCCTATACACAGAAAACTATCTGTAACGCATACCTATGGTTAGTAAATGCTTACAGAGTAGGTATTTTTTTAAATAACTGAAATTTCGACGCGGCTAATAGGGCCGTGGTAGCATAATGGTCAGTGCATTCGCCCGGATAGCGAAGGATGCGGGTTCGAGTCCCGTCCGCTGCCTGCTCCGCGTGGATTTTTTTTCTAGTAAACTTTTCTTTAGATTTAAACATCTAGCAGTTAAATACTTAAAAAATAAATAAAATCATAACTGAAATTTTGACTTAGTTCGATATAGTTCACATATTGTACATGTTCTTAACTTATGATTCTTAATGTTACTGGTGTCCGGGTGACCGGCACATGTGTCCGGAAGCCATTGTAGTACCATTTATATTGCCCAGCATTACTCGGAGGTCAATATGTTTAAGGTTTAGTTGTTTTCTAGTTACTTTGGGGTTGAGTTGAGACTAGGAAAGATACCTTAGATTGTCTGCAATCCTCGGTATTTGCCTAATGGGTGTTGTGGCTCTGCATGGTTCTTTGGCGCATCCATGTACCAATTTGATTGATGGGTAATGGCAGCAGTGGCTCAGGGCCTGACACTAAGGGTCAATTTATACTTGCGCAGTTTCGAAGCGCATCAAAGCGTAAATCTAATTATTAACAAAAAATTCAACCTTATCTCGACAGCGGACGGCACACATTACTTCGGATATATAAAAAGACGCGCGCATTCTCGCGAATCCGCGCGCTCACTACGCGTCATCAGTCGGATATTCGCCTGTTCAACTGGCAAGTGATGCAATAGCACTGCTGCTGATAAAAGCTCCTACTTCTACCGCATATAAATTAAGTAGTTAGCCATATTTTAGTTAGTTCATTAGTTAGATCGTATTTATTCAATTTTATTGTGTAAAATGTAGTGGGAGCCTGGCGACCTGTACTACAGGCCTTTAATGCTTACTTCAGGCACCGGCTTCTCACACTTAAAATACGTAATTTTGAAATATTTAATGATGGCTGATGCTTAACTGATTGTATTTGTATAAATTAGCTATAAGTTTTTGTAAATTTCAATGTGTGAGAAGTACTGAGAAGAGAAAATTTAAATATTATTATAAAAAAATTGTGGTCTTTTGGAATGTTACTTTCCCACGGTAGAGTAAGCTCTATTAATACTATATGTCTGATGTGCCTAGTAGAGGAGTATGTCCAGCTTGGGTGACGAAATACCAATCCTCTAGTATTTTATAGTGCTTTTCATACGCATCCATTAAAATAGTCCAGTCAGGTGCAGTATCTAGAACTGAGAAAGGCTTGCTTTTCGAGTTAACAGTTGAGCCTTCTTTTATAAAGTTGATTTGTTTTTGATGTGTAACATCTTTCCTCTCGCTTTCCTGCAATAGGGAAGATGCATATGTAATATTTATGAAAATTTTATGATTATAATGTTAAAAAAATATAAAAGAAGTGCCACTGCAACGTTTTTATTTTACATAATGTTGTTTTTTAACAATTATTACGAATTAAAAATACTTGAAACAGAACGTATTTTAAAACACCAATCAGTGACGTCACTCCTGTTATGACAACTTCTTTGAGGTTAATGAGGTTATGGTTGTTAAAGTAAATATTATTTTATGGGAATATTTATTGCGTTTTTTAACATTTAATAAAAATGGAAGTTGCGTTTATCAAAGCAGAGTCCAGGAATTTACCAAGAGTTAGCGTTGACATGGTTATAACTTTTTTTGTCTAAAGTGCAGAGTTTTTAAGTGTAGAAATGAAAGGGACTAAATTACTACGGTATGTAAAAATCGTAGTTGTTAAATTTCGTATTTTATTCAGCGGCTTCTACAAATCTTACGGCGATAATGCAATCGGCTATGTCCAAATTAAAAGAGATGTAGAATTATGTACAGTAAAAGGTCGAGTTCTCCGGAGCATAAAGAAGGTTAACGTGTTACAGTTATTTTAAATGAAACGCAAAGCTTGGTTCAGTCCTGCCAATGTGAAGATTGTGCCACACATTTTAAACTTTATCTAATTTTCGACGACATTCTCCAACTGTAAAATTAAAAATATGTTATAAACAGGTTTTGTAAGTATTAGGTAGGTTACTAATGCGTTTTTACGTACAAGCAGATTAATTAAGCATATAACAAGTATATTCGCCGACTTACGTCAAAGTCATCTTCTCAGCATCGAATAATGGTCTTTGGAGAGTAATTGTCATCAGGGCCGTGCCTGGGTATATGGCCGCCTGCGTGCCAGTCTGTATGGCCGCCCCCAGGATAACATTAAAAAAAACTACTTTAATTTTTAATGTTTATTATTATACACAGGGCATCAAACCGGGAAAAAAATCAGTTTTTGGTTAACCGAAATCGAGAACGAAAAAAAATATTGGTTTTGTTCCCAAAACCGGTTTCTGAAAAGAAAAACCGGCTAAAAACCGGTTTTATGAGATTTATATGTTTGGATGAAATTTAAGAAAAAAAAATGCACAAAATAAACATTTTTTTATTTAAAATTTAAACAAAAATAATAACATGAAAAAAATTATGGTATTGGTTTTATAATCACAGACAAAATTATCAAACAAAGAACAAGGAATAACCCTTAAATACACAAAAGGTAATACACAAAAAATGTAAAATTTGGGTAGACTTTCACTTTTTTGGCCCGGGAAATTTTGGCGGGTCTTTTTGGAGGGAAAAGGCCTTTTGATATGAAATTCTTAAATAAATATTAAAAAATATTTAATAATATTAAAAAAAATAAAAAAAAAATAATTAAATAATAATTAAAATAAATAATAAAATAGCGCAATTTAATAGATATTCATTTTTTAGTATAAATTAAGGAAGATTTTAAGTAATTTAATATTAAATTGCACTATTTTATTATTTATTTTAATTATTATTTAATTTTTTTTTAATTTTTTTTAATATTATTAAATAATTTTTAATATTTATTTAAGAATTTCATATCAAAAGGCCTTTTCCCTCCAAAAAGACCCGCCAAAATTTCCCGGGCCAAAAAAGTGAAAGTCTACCCAAATTTTACATTTTTTGTGTATTACCTTTTTCAGTCTTTGTCGAGTAAATAAACTTTTTATTAAATTTCACCACACGAACACACAACGGTACGAACGAAGTTTCGGAGCTCGATTTATTGATAAAACTTGACGCAAAATTTAAAAACCATATTTCTAATACATTCCTAATAAAATTATCTTACAGAAAATGTATGGTTTTTATAGGTTTTCATGAATATATCATGTAATAATCAGTCATAGAAAAACCTCTGACAGCGCGGTAATGCAGCGTAACCGACCGAACGTATTGTGAAATGATTTATGTAAATAATACGACACGGAACACTGTTCTAAACGTTTGTAACTAATAAAAATACTATAAATAAGAGAAATAAAACACTTAACTTACGTTTTTTTGTTTAAAATCCGTTGAAAACCACACAAAAACTTTCACAACACGGCACTCACACAACTGCGCACAACACAACTGTCAGCAAACTGGCGCGAAATATTTTACCGTGCGTTTATACTTGTGATTGTGGTCTCTTTATTCACTGTGTGTCCTGTGATTGGTTATTCGTCAGTAGCTCTTTAACTTATCTGTGTTATACCGAAAACCGTATACAAAAATACATCTTACGACCGAAGTTATAAGGAAAAATATCCGTCACCGACCCCCAGAATCATTTGACACTCGCTGGGAGCATCATATGATGCTAGCGGTCGTTGGCGGTATGTAAGCGCGCGCATCATATGATGCTTACGGCGTTTAGAAGGATTAATGAAAACAAACCGATTGTATTTTTGCCCAGTAAACAACTTGCAACGATTTGGCCGCCTCTTAATTTCGGCCGCCTGCGTGCGGTGCACGCAATGAACGCCCGTCAGGCACGGCCCTGATTGTCATTTCTCTTCGCAGCTTGAAACCACTTTTTTTCAGTTTTGGGTCAGAAGTTCCAGTCAAAAACAATTTATTTGGGTACTTTGTTGAAGTAGATTGGCACAAAACATGAGTCAACACGGCTTTTTTTCGGAATATTAGCGGTACTGTTATGATCACATGATGTTGATGGATAGTCCATTTTAAATTTTTCAAAAAAATATTTCGAAAGTCGAAAAAATATGCAAAACTATGAAAATTTAAAGCCAGCGACGAACAAGTACGACCAGTGACAGACAGGAGTGACGTCATCGCAATCATGGGTTCGTTTTCGCGCGAAAATTTAAATTGTCAATTTAAAACCGCATTTTTTCCGATAAATCACAATGTTTTAATTTTTTAATATATCTGTGGTTTATTCTACATGGAATTCTTTAAAATGAAAACAAAAATAAAAATATTGCATCTTCCCTATTTGTGAGAGTGATTTCGTGAAATGGGACGGAAGTGTGTAACAGGAAGTCGCGAAAGCGCGCGCGATATTCCATTAATTTTAGAACATAATGTTAAAATGGCTATTCCTTTTGTAGTAGGTTTTATTTCTCTTTTTACTAATATAAGGTGAGGTTTCAAATGTTACATACACATCACTAAGGCTCGCTCGTGTTTTATTTCTAAGAACGCTTTGACTGGCAAAAATCTGCTTTAAGCGATATGTATTAGTTTTGCTTACTATACATATTTTTTTTTTCGAAATATAGTATTTGATCCCCTAATAAAGTAGGATACTATATTATATAGTAGGGTTGGCAATCCTAGCTTCAATTATTCATCTAAATGTTCAATCAATCTCAGTATTCAATCTCAATCATCCAATCCATATCACCCGTATCCATATCTCCTAAGTAGTCATCTTTCATCATGTGGACGGGCCCACCTCTTAAATCCTTATGAAATCACGTAGAATGAATGTAACGATGATATTATTCCTTATTTTCGGTGTCATTTCATATGTACCGGCGGAATGATTGACCAATGCTTTAATATGTTATTAACGGGATTGTTACCATGTACCTTGTTTTTAGCGAGTTTCCGATATTTCGGCACTGTTGCAAGCGCCATGATCACGGAGTAACTGAAGTAATTGCAGGTAGGCTGTTGGCAAACATATCGGTCTACCCTCCGACGAAGTCTTTTATTGCGTTCGATACCCGTACCACTGTCTTAGATTAAAACAAAAAGGGTAGATACGGTACGCTCATACTTGCATCAAACAAAAACTGATCCCGCGGCAGCGCGAACGGGGCGGCGAGATCCGCGTCACTGCATTACCGACCCGAACGAAACAGCACGTTAAGTTTCAATGGCAGCGCGAACGAGGCGGCGAGATCCGCGTCACTGCACTACCGAACAATCACGCGACCAGTACTCGACGTCACTACCGAATAAGATTCAAAACAAACAGCAATTTTTATGAAAAAATATATTTTATAGTATTTAGGAATAAAAAGTGATGCCGTGGGTTTTATTTTTAGTTCTTGAGCAATTTGAGCACTTTTTAAAAACACACTTACATATTAACAATATTTCTTTTTGGCGTTCACATGTACATCGTTTGCTTATCAAGTTGTGACTAAAGCGATTAGGGCCGTGGACCACAATTTATGCGGATCACTTTTGTGAGGCTAGTGCCGTATCTACCCTTGTTGTTTGTAATCTAACACCACTGTTCACATTCTCACTTCTTCTTCACTCGAAACTGTTCCCGACACACAACACTTACAGTATCGGATCGCGACACAACACTTTTTTGATTTTTCCGGTTTTTACACATACGAACCACAGGATTCCAGTCACTCGACAATTTAAACCCGTCCTCACGATTGAAATATTTATGTTTTGTTATTTCAATCGCTTCCCTGTCCAATTTTGGTATGTAGTAGCGTTCTGTCGAGATAATCTGTGGGTTTAGTTATAATCAGTGGGCCCGAGATCCACAGGGTCGTTTAGCTTCAAATTAGCTTATATCGCTCTCCCAATTCCATCACATATTTGATGAATGTATCCGTAGCTGTCACATTGAATTAAAACAATGAACCAGTCGGACCATAGCCCGTTTGAGTTTAATTTCAAGTTTTTGTATTAAACCTAACCTTAAAGCATATTTATTGTTTTAAACTTTCATTGTCACTAACATTATAGTAATATATGTTACTAACGGGATTGTTACCATGTACCTTGTTTTTAGCGAGTTTCCGATATTTCGGCACTGTTGCAAGCGCCATGATCACGGAGTAACTGAACTTAATAAACCGGTTTAATCCAGAGCGACACGTGCACGGTCGGTATCGCTTGAAGTTTGTTTTGTTTGAACTAATCAAGTCACAACTTGTTAATTGATTGAGATTGATGCATTTATTGACACGTTTGCTAGCGTCTAGTGAGTCAAGTTATTCATTTTGTAGTTGTGTACTAACACACTACTTCACTCACTCGCTCTATAGTTGGAAAGAAACTGACATAAAATCCTTATAAATTTGAATTGAAACGGCGAAGGCGATGCCGTCATTAAGAGCGTAATGAAACCTTTTAAAAACCGCTAAATTGATTCAAAACCTATTTGATTTCGCTTTTTAGGAAAACCGGTTTTTTAAGGTTAAGGTAGAGCCAAACCTAAATTAAATGCTCCTAATGTACTTGATACTGTAGTCCAAGATCCCAGTGCCGCCAGACCTACGTCATTTTAGCAAAGCTAAAATTTCCATGATTTATAGTCTAGTATGTAGTTAGGAGAGTATGCGTACTTACTAGCTCGAAAGCGGGGCCCTTTCACAGGTAGCGCGAACTAAAGGTGTTTCAAAACTGTACTCACCTACGTTAAAGTAGAAAGGCTCATATTTAAATATATTTTTGACAATATTATCAAAAATAGATAATCGTTTTGCCAGACCGTTTCTGTGGGCGATTACTTCCGCCAGACGTTATAAAGATTCTTTAAAAATTAGGTAAACTGCGTCATTTTAGCAAGCCTAAATTTGACATATAAACTACGTGGTACTATTTCCAGACTTTTTGTAAGCAGCCAGACCTATCCAATGGGCCTATTATTCTCCCAGACACCTCAAAGTTTGCCTGTGAGTGCGAGCGTGAGGGCGTTATTCGTGCGCTTTAATTCGAGTGAGAACACTACATGGCTTTATAATACAGATAATTGAAATGATGGTTATATTATTTATTGAGCTTGATTAAAATTTTAAATAAATATAGTTATGATCATTCATTGATATTTATATCAAATAAATTTAAAGCAATAGGTATGTATTATTTTTTATTAAAATTTTGATTGAAAATGTTACAATTGACAAATTAAGATTAAAAAAATATTATCTATTATGTTATTCATCTCCATTCTCTTCGTTGCTCGAGTTTCTACTTCCCTCATCAAATTCACATTCATATTGAATATTCAATTCATCTTCACCATCATGGTCATCGTCATCACAAATTCCTTTTGTTGCTTTTTTATTTGATTTCATTTTGTTGGTAAAGTTTGCTTGACAAATATGATGGTAAAAAATGTTAGACTAGGCACAATTAGCAACTTTTTGGAGTAAATCAGGAGAGCTGTCATTCTCTTGTAAAATGCTTGATAGAAATTTTGCTTTCTCCGTACGATGTAAAGGCTGTCTTTTATTACGATGTTTTTTTGTCTTTTGGTCACAAAAAATACAAATAATGTTTGCAGTTCCACTGCCTACATTACTTTCCATTGAAACATCACTTTCAACTAAATTCAAGTTTTCTAATGGTATGATGTTTTCATGAGAAGTGGTGAAGGTTTAGACAACTCAGGTATAGAAGTGTGCTCAGGTATTGTACTGTGATCAGGTAAAATAATATTTACTGGATAGGATGACTGTACAACGGATGGCTGTGGTTCTGTAGACTCTATGTTCAATGTAGATGAAGACGCAGTACACTGATTTCCTGTAGCACACGAAGACGAATCTTTTAAATCAAGTTTTGTTGTAGTTGATTTTGACTTATATTTTTCCATTAAACCTGTAAATGACTTATAACACTCTCTGTGGTAACCACATTCAAATAACTCAACAGGCAGACACGGACCTGTGGGCCAATCGCCTAACCAGATTGCTTTGGAAAACGCTATCGCTTACGATTTCATTTTGTTATTTCTGACCGCCGAAGGTTTTCAAATACCTCACGCTCATTTTCTTTAACATTGTTATTACCAATGCAAAAGAAAAAAAAAGAGCGCGAGGCATTTGAAAACCTCAGGCGGCTAGAAATAACAAAATGAAATCGTAAGCGATAGCGTTTTCCAAAGCAATCCAGTTAGGCGATTGGTCCCCTGAAAAAAAGACGGACGTTTTATCAAAGGCAAATCATGTGAAGCATGACAATGACATAAAGGTCAGACAAAATCGTGTGTTGTACACTACCTACACTCACACTAATGCACCAGGTCGGACAATCCGCTGCCATTTGAATTCGCGTGGCAGCGCCAGTCACACGTTCAATTGCTCCGATATATTTTTAAAAAAATGCCGTCTTGTGTGGTGAAATCTTGTAAAAACTACAAGAGTAAATTTGAAAAGTCACAAGGAATCACCTACTATGCTTAAGTATTGACGATTCTTGATATTTTTTTTATATTATATTTTATTTACAAGGATGAAAATTGTAAACAAAAATACAACTGTGTGGCTACTTTATTTACGGGAAATTTTCCCTAAAAGTAGGGGAATTTGTATTTGTTGCATTTGTGACTAGGCAAGATCAGATTTTGTAAATTTTTAGGGTTCCGTATCCCAAAAGGAAAAGAATAGAAGCCATATTATTCATAGAATATTTTATATAAATTATTGTCTTGCCTTCTTTCTAATAGGTTTCCTAGAAATAGAAACCGTAGAGATGACTGGGTTTTAATTATTCGATACTGCAAAGGGGATAACAATTAGGAACCCATCACCTTCCAGTACTGTGTGCAGTGCACACGTTGTTTGGTTTTCTTTCAAACCGGAGCCTGTAAAGAATCCGAAACGGCGGAAAATGTATAAAAATATTAAAAAATAGCGGCCCGCCCTCGCTTCGCTTTGGTGTAGAGCTGAATTGTTGTATTATATACAATGACATTCATCTATGATTCTTCTTATACCTGCATGCAAAGTCTCAGCCCGATCGGTTTAAAATTGACAAAGTTTAATACAAACTTTCATTCCCTATTTTAGCCCCTTGGGGGTAGAATTGATTAAAATCCTTTCTTAGCGGATGCCTACGTCATAACATCTACCTGCATGCCAAATTTCAGCCCGATCCGTCCAGTGGTTTGGGCCGCGCGTAGATATAGATCACTATGTCAGTCAGTCAGTCACCTTTGAGTTTTATATATATAGATACAGTTGAAACCCGTTAACAGAACTACTATACAAATAAACTTTTGAAACTAAATTACGACAACCAAAATTATTACAAAATGAATTACAGGCAGGACTTGAACCTGCATTTTCTGCTATCTGGGTGGATGCACTAATTGCTATGCTACCGAGACCTTAATGATCGTGACGAATTTCTTCTTGTATTTCTTAGGCTGTTTAGAAATGGCACTACCGAGTGCCATTTCTTCGCATTGTAGGTAAACCACGATGTCAAATGCAACCATAGATATAAGATGTAAAGATAGACAGAGTACCTATCGCTACTGTTCCAAAAAAATATCTGTGCATGTGTGCGTATCGGTGTTTGATTCCGAGTGATAGTGTCGATTTATGAAGATATGCTTAAAACACAGGATACCATAACACATACTTATTCAGTTTGTAATAAGCACATTTGTCTTGTGTTATATTTATTTATTTATTATTTGCATTATTGTTTTCTTAGTTTCACAGAATTTCATAATAAATTTTATCTCAGTACGACTTGACAGGGCGCTGCAGCTCTTGCAAAAAATATATTATTAGACGAAAGGTACATCATGTTGCGTCTCCTTCCACGTTATAGGATTGGCATGATATCTCTTTTCCTCACTCTGTCAGTCTTTAAATACCTACTCAATCTATGAATGAAATACTTACATTTGAAAGAAGAAATAGCAATATTAGTCTATTATATTTTTATTTTAAGCATTAATCTGCGCGATTTATGTATATTAATGTATGTTATTAACCTCATACTTAATATTAAGACACTAACATTTATATGTAAACAATAAAGTTCTTTATACATAACAAGTGCTTCCTTTTCTATCTCGGTGTTCCTAAAAATTAATTTGATAGACCTACATCATGTTTCTGAAGTGCAGCCGTTTAAATTGCTGAAAAATCGGGAGCTCACAACGAGTAAAACACGTGGTAAATATCCCGTTTTTATAATATATACTTGATTACATAATGTTAACAATGTTTTAGTTTGGGAGATTTAAAAAGTAGGGAAATTGATTTACCCGACAACCCTCAAATCACGCACACGCTGTATAGTACAGTCAATCTGCCGAAAAAAATATCGTTTCAGTGAAAAAAAAAACCTAAAGGGTAAGTCTTGTTTTTTCTGTTGCCAAATGACGTCAGTAAGCCACCTTGGCGATGGGCATGTTCAACTCGTAGGCGTTTTTTGAAAAACTCAAAAAATTATTGAAACGCATTTTTCTTGTTTTGTATGCATTTTAGAAACTTTTTTTTCGACCATAATTGTAGAGGGCGTTGAGTACTACAATTTATGTCATTGTTGCAATCTCGTACAACAAAAACTGCGCGTTGTAGGTGGCACTAAAGTCTCAAAAAAAGTGTTTTTTCACTTTTTCACCCTGAAAATATCATTTTAATGGAAAACTTTAAATGACAAAGTTGTTTCGTACATAATTACCAACAACTTTTGTATAAACAATTTTTTTGTATTACTTACTGTTTTCAAGTTATAAATTGCGCAGGTATGAAAAATCCAATAGAGCGGTTTTGGGCAGTTCAAGTACACATTTGCAGTGCACATTTCAATGCACGTTTTTTTAACTATTTTTTTTTTCATGACTGTAATAATGAAAAGAAAAAGTCTCCATAGGACCGAAAAAATTACCGTTAGTAGCACTGTGTTGTTTTGCACTGTAACTTGAAAATGTAAGTAATTTAAAAAAATTGTTTATACAAAAGTTGTTGGTAATTATGTACGGAAAAACTTTTCCATTTAAAGTTTTCCATTAAAATGATATTTTCAGGGTGAAAAGGAAAAAAACACTTTTTTGAGACTTTAGCGCCACCTACAATGCACATTTTTTGTTGTACGAGATTGCAACAATGACATAAATTGTAGTACTCAACGCCCTCTACAATTATGGTCGAAAAAAAAGTTTCTAAAATGCATACAAAACAAGAAAAATGCGTTTCAATAATTTTTTGAGGGTTTTTTTGAGTTTTTCAAAAAACGCCTACGAGTTGAACATGCCCATCGCCAAGGTGGCTTACTGACTTCATTTGGCAACAGAAAAAACAAGACTTAC